>JAPDVR010000006.1:5361341-5961341 GCA_026230005.1 Gila orcuttii
ACACTTTAATTTTTTTATTGGTTTTTAAGGTTATTATACTTAAAAATGAATAACATCTCACTTTCTAGGATCAAGATGTTTGTAAAAGAGACTTCCCATTTGCACCCGGTTCCATGGACGAAGAAAAAGAGGAAATAGATAAAGATTTATATCAGACCAAGTCCTGCTGAACTTGCTGGCAAACTGTAATAACAAGAGAGCAACCGCTGACTTCATAGAAGAAAACGCCTGCAGCCGACAATCACAGGTAACATTTTTCATTGAATTTAATCTGCCACACACACACACACACACACATTAACTATTAATAGTCGGCTTCTTCTGTAACGTGCTTATGATAAAGAAATATTACACAGAAGTTTGTGTCCAGTAACCAGGGATGCTTGAGCATATTACATGTAATGAGAGATCAGAGCTATACTGAGCATCACTGTAATTTAGTGGTCTTAAGAAAGTGATCATTAAAATATAAATCTATAGATCTGGATAATACACTTATTAATTCACTTATTTGTTTCTGAAACAATAGTCATCTTAGAACAACAGACAAATCTAAAAAAAACTGCTTAGCAACAATATAGATATTTCCAAAATTTCAGTTAGTATTTCTAAACCTCTGCATTTTATTCTTGAATACATTGTGAAGATGTTCACTATAATTCTAATGTTAATTCATAAGGAAAAATGTCTCAGTCTCTCTCCGAGTATAAATAAAGTGTTTACTAAAATCAGTTTATAGTACTCTGTAAAAAAACATCCATCTATTTCAAATTAATAACTTAAGTTCAGTTGTTGCATTACATTTTTAGGTATAATCAAATTGGCTGTACAAGTCTTTTTTTTAAATATCAGTTAATATAAAAGCATGTTGCCATAACTTATATATTTTCTTACATTAAGCACTCAGAAAGGAACTAAAATATCTGTTCATAAAACATTTACTTTTATGCATTAGGCATATGCTTTTGTTCTTGTAGCTCAACTGGCGTAGAAACGGGGAATGCATGAACCAATACAATGTTATGAACCATACAATAATGTACTGAGAGTTGATTTGGATAGAAGGGTCTGCCAGATGTATTCATGTAAAACAGAGATCTTTTGGGAGGGGTTTTGTTTTCATAAATCTGGTGCATCTGCTCTTGAGTAATGCATTTCCAGGACTCGCATTCTGTTTATAGAACGTAGCGTCTACAGCTAGAAAGTGACATGGCAAAAAAGAAAACTATAAAAAAAACAAATGAAGAAGCTGCAGCCTTCGCCACATTCTTCAATTAAACTTCCTCTATTCGGGTCTTGTCACATATATTGTTTTACATACAGGAAATTCCATCTATCATGGGATTTTTGCACCCATTTCTTGTTTGTGGAGGATGTGGTTTGTTTTGCACTCATTTTAAAGGGTGCCACTTATATGGGGGCGGGGGGCGTTTGAATCGAGCACATGAGCGACTGTCACAATCATGACACGAGGTATGACTCTGCAAAAAAGCACATTTATATGATTTATATTTACCTTTTAAAATGATTTTGTTCAAGACCATTGCCCATGAATAACAAATACTAACACATTAGAGGGAAATGGGCTAAACACATCCAGAAGTAAACACCTTTTTCATTATGCACTGCGAAATTGCCATCATTTGAGCTTGAGACGATCTAATCAAACATTTAGTGATTTTAAATGTTGCAGATTTATGCTATTGCGAATCATAATATTTATTTAAAGATTAAAGACTGATGGTTTTTAGTTTTGTTCAGGGTGCTGTGGGGTCAAAGACCCTCTTGATGCTTTTTCTTTTTTTAAATATTTTTTTTTATCCAAGCAAACGCCTTTTATAATATATTTTTTCATAAATTATGTTGTTCCAATATTTAATACAAATAAAGTAAATAAACTTTTGGGATCCCCCCAAAATTCAATTTTCTTTAGCCCCTATTGTACCCTACACCAGAATTAAATAATAAAATAAAAATGATTGTGTGTGTACACTGTATATTCATACAGTATATTTTCATACCAGAAATTCGTTCGGCCCTGTTATATCCTGCACTTACTTGTTTCTGAAACAATAGTCATCGTAGAACAGCAGACAAATCTGTTGTTCTTTATTCTGCAGCAGAATATAATAACCAATAAAAAAGAATTAATAAAATATTAATAAAGAAAGAATAATAATAACACCAGAATAAAATAAGAAAAAATAATAATAAAACACCAGAATAAAATATTAATAAAGAAATAATTATAAAATAATAATAATTTATTTTATTCTGGTGTTTTATTATTATTTTGTCCTTTATATTTTATTATTTTTTTCTTTATATTTTATTATTTTTCTTTATTTTTTATTCGTTATTATATTCTGCTGTAGGCTGTAATAGGGCTTAACTTTTCTTCTGGTGAAAGATATATTTATGATCATCCTTATTATTATTTTATAATTATTTCTTTATTAATAAAGATGATGATAAATATATCTTTACACCAGAAGAAAAGTTAAGCCCCATTACAGCCTACAGTAGAATATAATAATAATAAAATTGAAAAATACAGAAAAATAATAATTGTAAAATAGTAATACAAATAATAAAACCTTTTTTTGAGATGAAACATCAGGTACAACATTTGTACGGTGGCATTTATCTCAACTCAATCGTCCAGGACAAAAAAAAGAGATGGCGAAAAAGAATGAAAGATGGGCAACATTACATAATGTTGCATGACAGAGGAGATATAACATAAAGCAGAAGTGCTGGGCAGTCGATGGGTATATTAATGCTGAGCATCTGAAACAACACCATATGGGAATCTCTCATGAGACCACAGAAGCGAGGCAGAGTCTTACTTGAAATGGCCAGAAAGAAAAGAACACAAAAGGAAACCGAGGAAGATGAGCAAGATTAATGGCATTTATATGGAGAGAGAATGAGTGAGACATGGAGAGCGGGAGATGCGCAGGTGTTGATCAGGTGACACGCAGAGGTGATCTGAGACACTGAAGGTGAAAATAGAGAGGGAAAAATATCTAACATTTCAATGACAATGAGATAATGGATAAGGAGAAAAAAAAATCAGTAGAGACAAGGTGTGGGGAAAGAAATGAGGAAAAAGACAGGGAGATGGACTGAACGCCATAATTCCTGTACCTTTACGTCCAGCTGAACCCTAAAATACATCCACATCCCATACTGTTTTCCTTAAAAACATCTTTGAAAATGTACATTATTTATGTCACATTTAGTTTACTATTATTTTTTTTATATTAAAAGAGAGTTTGCACCCTAGTTCAGTTATATAGATTGTCATGACATCATAGGAAGCTATTTATTTGCTAAATATAAATCTGAATGTCATGAAATTAACAGATTCTTTTACCCACAATAAATAATAATAAAAAGTAAATTTATTGACAAAACAGGGTATATATATATATTTTGAGTTTTACTTTTAGATTACAATAATTAAACTAATTATAATTAATTTTAATAATACATATCACAAATGCATCCTACAGAGGGACAGTTAGCATGAATGCTAGGCATAAAAGGAGAAATGAAATCTTTAAAGTGGTCAAACCATGAGAAATTTCATTTGTTTTGTTCTTTTGAAGAGTTAAAGAGTTTGATGTACTATGAAACCACACATTCAGAACACAAAATATTCTCAAATTATTTTTAAAAACAATTTTCTAACCTCTGCATATCCTTCTGAAGGCCACCGATTAAAGATTGACCAAAGTTTGTTAATAAGATTTCCGGTACTGTTACATAATTCACATTTGTAGAATGTACTTGCATCAAGGGTCAGAAAATGGCAAAAACTAAATTAATAACGAACACTTAATTGACTAAAAACATAAGTGGACCTTAAGGGGAAAAAATTAGGGATAAAATTACATAAAAAAAGAAAGTATGATATGACCTCAAACAACTTAAAAAAATGTCACCGAGCTGATGAGGGATGTGTGCAAGAGAGAGACTGTGTTGTGTGTGTCTGTGTTCAGAGGAAGTAGGGCAGTGTGCTGAAGACCAGCGTGTCGTGTTCACCTCTGATTCACACGACGGCAATGCTCAATATCCGACGATCGCCCACTCGCCTCTGATAGGTCACAAGATCACCATTGAGACATTAGAAAAGAGAGGTGTGGACAGATGCAGGATGACATGCATCTGAAGTCTGCAAATGAAAACCAAGTTCTCATGACATCAATGTTAACGGCAGTGCAACAATTATAACAGTGATAGTTTCTGCATGTTGAAACATTTTTTATATTTATTAAATTTCCTTTATTATTTACATTATTAATTTAAATGTACAAACCTCAAATTATTTAAACAAAATCAGACTTTTAGATTTAGTTTAAACTTTTACTTCAAATGACGTACAAAGTGGTCCAATATACAAAACATACTATATATATATATATATATATATATATATATATATATATATATATATATATTTTATATTATTATATTATAAATTAATGATTTATTCAATATACATGATCATAACACCCCTCTGCAATGAATTGAAATGTTAAGAAATATTTAACTGATACATTTTCCTTTTAGATTATACTAAATAATTAAATGATAATGTAATAAACTTATTATTAATGTTTAAAAATAATACACAATATATATATACACTCTCACACACACTATCATCATCTTCACATTTTGATTTATTCAAAATATGATCTTGACATCCTACTGTGATAAATTGTTAAAGAAATTAATGAAAAAAGCTGTTAAAGAAATTAGTCCTTTTAGAAAATTGCATAATGTTGAAGATGTCTGCCTAATAGATTGAGTTTTACAGTATAAGCAAAAGAAAAACGTTTTATGCAGAACAGTTATGCAAACTATCAGACTTCAAGTCATCAAGGCAGAGTTCTGTGCCGTCTACACAGTGACCTCTTGTGAGCATCAAAGGAACTGCAGTTAAAGCTGTAGTACACTGGGTTCCTCTACAACATTCAAGTGTAATAACTTCCCCGAATCCAGATAAGTTCATAAAGGGCAGGAATCGAATATCTTGGAATTCACATTCCACACTTCATATTGCTTAATGACAGGGAGGAAGTCTGAATTGCCATGTTGAGGAGTGGTGGTTGTGGTGCTCTTATGAGTAGTGCTATCATGACGGCGTGGTGATGAAGGAGCTCTCCACTGCAAGCAATGGTTGGAGAGCCCTCATGACCGAGACCACCCACCCGGAGTCCGTCTCCCAACAGCGTCTACAAGGCCCGCAGAGCAGCTCTCACATCACACAACCGGCGTCTCGCACAAGGCAGGGTTCAGACACAAGTGAGGCTCGGCTCACCTCGTCCAATCAGTGACAGCGGAGGGGTTCATGGGAAGGTGAGGCGCTGCTCAACCTTGGCCAATCAGAGATGACATTGAATGTTTGCTCTTCCCGGCCTGTGGCTCTTGGGTTTGACTGAGGCTCCATGTCTGAGAAGAGACCGACTCAAGTGGAGCGCTGGCTAGACAGACACAAAAACAAGCCTCTATTTCCCTGTCTGGTCTATTTAGGGAAAAGCTAATTTTTTTGCATCTGAACTGTGTGTGATAACATTCATAACGTCCCCAAATGTGTTGCACAAGAAAATGTATGTAATTTACTTTAAGATATTATAACCTTTTAAAAAATCTTGATTTTGTTTTTAGGGTCTCCTAGAATAGGATTTCATGTTTAAATGTAAAAAAACAAACATTATTTTTCTCATAATGTGACATTGTTGCAACTCCTCTCGTCCCAGTCTGTCAGTAACGCTCTGTTTAGTTCCTGTCTCTGTGAAGCCCCTCCTTACGAAAAGCACACTCTGCTCTGATTGGTCGGCTGCACAGCACACAGCAGTGTGTTGTGATTGGTCAACCACTTAGAGCGTGTTTGAGAAATGACCCGTCCCTTACCATAATCGTCAGTTTCAACACACTACTAACTAACTCAACCAGGCCTCGCCGCTTTATTTTGCACGTGTCTTGGGATTATTTAAATGAGGAATTTTGTGACGTATACGTTTCTGGAAGAAAACTCAGGACTACAAATCAAAGCGTTTCAGGGAGTTCAGAGTTCAGAAACAGTGTGCAACTGATAAAACTCCCTTTAGGATGGACTTTGTGCTTTAACTTTGCAGACCTTTTTCATGCTCATACAGAAACATTACACACTAAAGAAGTTGAAATTATAAAAAAGCATAACAGGTTCTCTTTAATGGCACGTACATCACTATTACATAAATCTTGGGGTCCCACCCACAAAAAAAAGTGACATTACATACAAAATCCATTGCCTCTATGAGATGTCCTCACTGATATACAGAACCTGAGTGTGAGTAAAAAGTGCATAACTCTTTTCTGGGGTCATCAGGTGTGGGGAATGCCAGCTCAGTGGGTATTCCTAACAGGATTACAACAGAGATAGACGACTGAGATTGAGAGTGAACAGTGTCTCTGTCCAGACAGGCTCTATTACAGCTGCCAGATTACACCAAACATGACAGAAATCACCAAAACAAATAAACTCACTGTGGCCTTCTAAATCCTCAACCATGTAAGTGAAATCCTTAGAAAAGCCTATAGAAAGACACCAGAGGAAGCTCTGTAGGAACTTGCATGCCATGCTAATGGAATAAAATTAAATAAAATAAGGTTCTGTATCATTTACTATAATTTAATGTTTGTAAGTATTGTGGTAGCACTTTATTTTAGAGCCCTGTTTCGCATGAAGATGGTATGCACTTATTGTAGTAATGACACTAACTGGGTAATAACTACGTACTAACCCTGTACCTATCCATAAACCTTAAAGGGATAGTTCACCCAAAAATGAAAATTCTGTCAGTAATTACTCGCCCTCATGTTGTTCCAACCCCATAAGACAAATTAAGATATTTTTGATTAAATCTGAGAGCTGGATTGAAACTTGTTCCCCGAAAACTTATTAAAGACATCGTTAAAATAGTCCAAGTGACTACAGTGGCTCAATCTTAAGTTTATCAAGCGACGAGAATACTTTTTGTGCGCATAAAAAACGACTTTATTTCAACTATTCATTTCCTTCTCTGCGGGCCTCGAGTCAGTTCACTAGTGTAATAGCGCTTCTGTGTTGTACGTCACACACGCATCACACACATGACCAGCGTCGGCCAATAGTGAGCCTACGTGTGACGTAGCTCTACGCAATCACACTACGTTAACTGACTAGAGGCCCACAGAGAAGGAAATGAATAGTTGAAATAAAGTCGTTATTTTTGTTTGTTTTTGCGCACAAAAAGTATTCTCGTCGCTTGATAAACTTAAGATTGAGCCACTGTAGTCACTTGGACTATTTTAACGATGTCTTTAACTTTTCGGGGCTGGCAAGTTTCAATCCCTTAAGAAGCCTATGGAGGAGTGATCCAGCTCTCAGATTTCATCAAAAATATCTTAATTTGTGTTCCAAAGATGAACGAAGGTCTTACGGGGTTGAACAACATGAGGGTGAGTAATTACTGACTGAATTTTTGGGTGAACTATCCCTTTAAATCATGTAGTTACCTTGCGCTACTCAGTACTTTTGTGGGTAAGTATACTGTAAGTACATTGAAAGTGCATGTACTGTAAAATAAAGTGCAATCTATATTGTAAAAATATTTTTATTAGAGAAAGGAAATACAAAATAAATATATAGTAAAAAACAAAACAAAAAAAACGGGAATATTTCCTTTAAAAAATAATTTAAAATGTTAGGAGTTGGCAAAAAACAAAAAACACCTTTGATGAAGAAAAACTATATAATGTGTTCCATCATAGAAAACTGAGTTTAATGTTTTATCCAATATATTAAGACATGTAATGAAATTTACTGCATACTCAACATATTTTGTTGATACTGGAACAACATTCCTGTCCGAAAACCTAAACCTAACCCTACCCATAAGTTATCCCTAAAATCAGCAGGAAATTATTGGTGAAGCCAAAACTTGACATAAACTGTCAATTTGTCCCTCAAATCTGATTGGTTGATTGAAATATTGTTCCAGGATCAACAAAGATGTTGTACTTGGTGAAATCATGCTCAATGTAAGCCATTTCACACTGTAGGATCTCAGTTGTCATTAATGTCAGATGTACGGCATGCAGTCAAGACATGCTAAAAACAGATGCACGAAAGAAGACTCGTCAGAGTTTTACATCAGTCCATGGCACGTTCGGTGACGGTGAGCTGCATTAAATGCGGGATTGTAATGGTGGCTAGCAACGAAAAACAATCTCTAGCGTTAATGTTGTCGCTGTACTAATTGCGACATCAGGTTCTGCATTCCTATTAGCTTTTTGATTTAATGGTTGTCGTAGGACAAGCCACACTACAGGACTTCGGACACTGGCAGAATTAACATTTGAATCGCAATAGTCATTAATCGGCTGTCAAACTAGCAATCAAAGACTATAGATTTTAGCCTAGGATCAGAGGAATCTTTTAGGCTTTTCAAAAAATTTGTCTCAGACGTCAAAATCGTACAGTGTGAACCCGGCTTAAGTCTGTCCATTATCCAGACTCAGTGACTCAGGGCCTGAGCACAGGCAGCTCGGCATCCGAGGAGAGCCAGCGAGAGCAGAAAACCAAGAATTAGCCTTGAAAAGAGCAAATAAATAGGTGCTTCAACTTGAAAATCCTGTAACAAAGCCTTTTGAGGACCTGAGAGAGGACATGAGAAAGAATGAGGAGGGAGAGAGAGAGGGGAAACTACTGTTTTGTCTCTCAGCCCAGAGCTGGTGAAGGGGCAAAGCGACACACAGGGCCGTTTCTGAGGGAAAGCTTTTTAATGAAGCTCAGGGGGAAAAGAGAGCTCATCAGACTGAGACACATCCTCTAAAATCTCTCTCACACATTTTATATAACATATATTCACATATACACATTGAAATGCTTCCTCTAGACTTTTAATGAGAGCAGGGCAGGATTTATACTCCTGCTGATATGCATTTCACCTGAGGCTACAATATCGAAGTATAGCCTATGCTTTATAGTCTCCACCTACACAACCAGCTTGCCAATGACCCATAAGCCTGAAGGGTTTTACTATACACTGTAAATCACCAGTTAAAGCTCACCAGTGTCTCGTTGACCTCATCTTCACCCTGGTGACATCCAAAAATGACCCCTTTGCAAATCAATGACACTAACAGGGAAAAGCCATGTTCATCATCAAAAACTACAGTTTTTTGAGGCATTTGCTTATGCAAAACTTGTCTGCATGATATGACACTGATATGTCCTGAATGTTTTTTGCAGTTGCTGGGTGGTTGCTTACGAGCTCAAGTCAAATTAAGGTCTCAGGGTGGCTTGAGTATTTTCTTTAATGCATATTTTATTTTTATTTTGTTTTATTGTCTACAAGACCGCAATCGCTCCTAACTCCAAAAAAGATAATTTAGAAAAGTAATAGCTCACATGATTTGTATGAGAAGTTCAAGCAGAATGAGCAATGAGAAGAATTTGCTAAATAATTACTTTAGCAAGCAACACCAATTAATTCTTTACAAAAAAATTTAAATCAACATATGAAAGATATGTTAAGAATGCCAAATGCAGCAGGTTGCATTTTTGCACAACAACCCGTTTGCCAGCATGACCCTTGCATCCCGATGAATGCCAAATATAGTGTTTTACTGTTCGGTAAATTGTAGTAAATGAAAAAATGGCTTGGGATTTCTGACCTCTGAATGTGTCAAATAGTGCCATTGCTACAGAGCTGGAAGCCTGAAACAAAAAGCCCTGGTTTGGTATCATTACCTTCCCTCATTATAGCATTAGCTCTATAAAATGCTCCTGTTGTTTGGGAGAAATACTTACTCCCCTCATAATGGAGAGGCTCACACACAAATAGGGGCCCAGTGTGGACACTGACCCAAGTGAAGTGCAGACAGGGACGATTGTCTCAAGTAAAGGAAGCTAAAAGCAGCTCTGTCCCTGTAATGCTGACAGATGGACAGAAACATTTTTTAGCAGCATTTCGGTCCATGTCTGAATCTGACTGGTGTCTAGGATCGCATATTCTACTGTTCTGCAATGCTGACAGGAAGAGAGAAATAATGAGCGAATATAGAGAGAAAGAAGGCAATTTAAAATCACTTGCACCATGCATGGAAGTAGAGAGGTGTGGGCAAAAAAAGGAGGAAGACTTGCCAATTACGTTGTGCTCAACCTCCTGCTCC
Organism: Gila orcuttii; assembly: GCA_026230005.1. Classification (NCBI taxonomy): domain Eukaryota; kingdom Metazoa; phylum Chordata; class Actinopteri; order Cypriniformes; family Leuciscidae; genus Gila; species Gila orcuttii. Next base: position 5,371,554 of record JAPDVR010000006.1, read on the forward strand.
TCCATTATGGAGCTCTTTCCTTTCACAGTGCTGTCTGGCTCTCAGCGTGGCCCCTCTGATTGTGTGAGGCGTCACTGTCTCACTGATCTCTCTCTGATAGAATCAGATCCTCATGCTGCATGATGTATAGATAGATTCTATTGTAACGTATTAGATATCTGAAATTAAAAGATGTAGAAGAGTCATACAATAGGAAGAAACATTCCTTGCATATGCAGTGTGGTCAAACATGGATCAGCTGTAGCTTTTGAAGTGTAGCTACATCAGAGTGAGTGACTAAGACCGACTCTAAGATAGATATATGAGTAGACAGACAGACGAGTAGAGACAGATATGGATGATGGATGGATGAGTGGACAGACAGACGAGTAGACAGACAGACAGACAGACAGAGATAGATAGATAGACAGATAGATAGATAGATAGGTAGGTAGATAGACAAGATGAGTAGACATAAGTAGATAGATGAGTGGACAGACAGACAGATTGATATATTTATAGATAGACAGACAGACATGCATACAGACAGACAAGATGAGTAGACATGACAGACAGACAAGTTGACAGACAGACGAGTAGACATATATATATATATATATATATATATATATATATATATATATATATATATATATATATATATGTGTAGCAATGTTTAAGATTCAGGGAAGAAGGAGGTGGGAACCGGCGAACATTCCACACCTTAATAATAAAATAAAACAAATATAAAAACAAAAGTATAAGCCAGCAGCCCCTCACGGACGACTGCTGGCCACACAAAACCGAAACAAAACGCAACATAAAATCAGGCCTGTTCCTCTCTCGATCTTCAGCGTCGTCGCTCCTCCTTTTATGCTTCCGCTCCTCTGTGAGAGATGCGAGACCAGTGCGTCTCACAGGTGACGTAAAAAAATAAAATAAATATATATATATATATATATATATATATATATATATATATATATATATTAGGCAGATGACAGATAGATAGATAGAACACTTAACAGTATGATAACATGTTAATTATTCATATAAAACCTCTAATAATGCATAATTTTTCAAAGTATTTTCATTCACTTTCTGATGGGAAATACTACTTTAAAGTAGATAACACTGAAACAGGCAATTAGCCTTTTACACTAAAATCACTGATTGTGTGTGACAGCTGAACTATATGCGGCATGCTGCCCCTTATTATTTCAGCTCCGTTTCAGTCACCTCCTGCAACATTGACGTGAGTCTAAACAAAGACGCATTGCAACATCAGATAACAGGCTAAAAGAAAACATCCCTCAAATAAGATTTCAAATTGACCCTAGGGACAGTACACTCAACAGGCTTTTACTGATTCTGACTTCACACGTCAGACAGATTTATTCAAGATGCAAATCAAAACAAAATGTTTTGAAAATGGCTAAATATGAATTATACATGTTAATTTCTAAAATTATACACTACATAAAAGTAAACGAACTCCGTAGATACAGTGAGATATCACATTTCACAGCTCTCTCATCTCTTGTTTTGTGTTTTCAGCGTGCAGCATTAGGAATCCAGCAATGTTCCAGTCATTCTCTGGTGTTCAAGTGGCCCCTGCAACTAATGTAGCAAGCCAGCAGAACCAGTGGGCCCCGGGGCCCTCGTTCTCCACCTGTCCCTACTCCTACCACACCAACCCGAACCCGGGCCCCAACCACAGCTATCAGCCCTCAACCTATCCTTGGACCCAATGGAAGGTATGCAAAATCTCTGACACGTTTAGTTTTTGCTTCATGGCATTTAACTGTGAAAAACAGAATATTACATAGCATTGAATGAAATCGAATGCAATGCAGTGCGTTTTACTTTTTGCGGTGGCAAGTATGTCTTCATGGAAAATGTATCTTAACCGATATTATTCATTAAGTGGAACTGTGAGTTAAATGCATTGCATTCACAACATTTATAGGATCAAGTCTGACTTTGTGTTGACTAAGTCACTCTTTATTTTAGCGACTGGTAGTCATTAGCACACTCACGAGTGCTGGCCGTATCAGAGCTGGTTTTAATTTAGTTACATGCATCATAACACAAATTAAAATTACCCCATGGTGTGGAGGGGGCAAAAACTCACACATGATCTAAAAAAGAGAGAGAAAGAAAGTGTTAGTCTGTCTGCATGTCTGTGAATGTCACTATTAGTAAATTATTCTACTACTGTTTTCATTAGATAATTTTATTTTATTAAATTAAAATTAGACTGATTAATTTTAGGTTTAAGTATGAATTAAAATGTATATGAATATATTTCAAAGAAATGGACAATGACAGGATCACATTCAGTGTGCTTCAGAAAGTAAAACAAAAGAAAATTAAATATTGCAGTTTAAAGTCTTAATAAAAAACTTCTTAGAAGCCAGGAAAAATTCTTAAGATTTAATTAGTATAAATTAATGTGTGCGAATTGCATTGTACAAAATCAGAGGCTTTTGTCTCGTTTCTGCCACATTGATACTTAACCCCATAATGTGATTATAGACGCATGCCTATGTCCGCACATTTGAGCCAGAAACCACCCAAACAGCCTTTGTGTCCCAGGACTCATTTATCTGGAATTCCGATGCTGTGGATTTGCAGGCGGTTTTGTTTCGGAGTGTAATTTCACACTATGTGCTGACAGAACACTGTAATCACAATAGTCACATTCGACAAGTGTTTATTTTGACTGTAAAAAGTAAAAGTTCCTGAACTGGGTTGTGAGTTGCCATATATCATTCATTCTTTTTCATTCTTAGGCATTTTCTTAATCCTTTGCAAAAAAAAATCTTGCTTCGAGGTGCTTTTGAACAGCTTAGGAGAGAAATTTAAATGGCTAAATATAAATATATGCTATATAAGAGAGCAAATTACAGAGAAAGATTTAACTCAGATTGATTAATAAATAGATAACATTTACTAAGACTGTGCCTAGATTTGATAATCTAAGAAATTTCAATATATCAATCTATACAATTTACGTGTGTGTGTGTGTGGGGGGGGGGGGGGGGGTACATATCAATATGTCTATACATACATGCACAATAAAATAGAATATTTACATATACATTTTTAAATAAAATTTGTTTGGGACTTTCCATATACATAATGATATGTGTTATGAATACCTGAACCTGAAGGGTATACACCTGAACCACACACATGTGTGTACAGGTCCTTCTCAAAAAATTAGCATATTGTGATAAAGTTAATTATTTTCCATAATGTAATGATAAAAATTTAACTTTCATATATTTTAGATTCATTGCACACCAACTGAAATATTTCAGGTCTTTTATTGTTTTAATACTGATGATTTTGGCATACAGCTCATGAAAACCCAAAGTTCCTATCTCAAAAAATTAGCATATTTCATCCGACCAATAAAATAAGTGTTAATACAAAAAAAGTCAACCTTCAAATAATTATGTTCAGTTATGCACTCAATACTTGGTCGGGAATCCTTTTGCAGAAATGACTGCTTCAATGCGGCGTGGCATGGAGGCAATCAGCCTGTGGCACTGCTGAGGTGTTATGGAGGCCCAGGATGCTTCGATAGCGGCCTTAAGCTCATCCAGAGTGTTGGGTCTTGCGTCTCTCAACTTTCTCTTCACAATATCCCACAGATTCTCTATGGGGTTCAGGTCATGGGGTTCAGGTCAGGAGAGTTGGCAGGCCAATTGAGCACAGTAATACCATGGTCAGTAAACCATTTACCAGTGGTTTTGGCACTGTGAGCAGGTGCCAGGTCGTGCTGAAAAATGAAATCAGATGGAAGCATGAAGTGCTCCAAAATCTCCTGATAGCTAGCTGCATTGACCCTGCCCTTGATAAAACACAGTGGACCAACACCAGCGGCTGACATGGCACCCCAGACCATCACTGACTGTGGGTACTTGACACTGGACTTCAGGCATTTTGGCATTTCCTTCTCCCCAGTCTTCCTCCAGACTCTGGCAACTTGATTTCCGAATGACATGCAAAATTTGCTTTCATTCGAAAAAAGTACTTTGGACCACTGAGCAACAGTCCAGTGCTGCTTCTCTGTAGCCCAGGTCAGGCGCTTCTGCTGCTGTTTCTGGTTCAAAAGTGTCTTGACCTGGGGAATGCGGCACCTGTAGCCCATTTCCTGCACACGCCTGTGCACGGTGGCTCTGGATGTTTCTACTCCAGACTCAGTCCACTGCTTCCGCAGGTCCCCCAAGGTCTGGAATCGGTCCTTCTCCACAATCTTCCTCAGGGTCCGGTCACCTCTTCTCGTTGTGCAGTGTTTTTTGCCACACTTTTTCCTTCCCACAGACTTCCCACTGAGGTGCCTTGATACAGCACTCTGGGAACAGCCTATTTGTTCAGAAATTTCTTTCTGTGTCTTACCCTCTTGCTTGAGGGTGTCAATGATGGCCTTCTGGACAGCAGTCAGGTCGGCAGTCTTACCCATGATTGCGGTTTTGAGTAATGAAACAGGCTGGGAGTTTTTAAAAGCCTCAGGAATCTTTTGCAGGTGTTTAGAGTTAATTAGTTGATTCAGATGATTAGGTTAATAGCTCGTTTAGAGAACCTTTTCATGATATGCTAATTTTTGGAGATAGGAATTTTGGGTTTTCATGAGCTGTATGCCAAAATCATCAGTATTAAAACAATAAAAGACCTGAAATATTTCAGTTGGTGTGCAATGAATCTAAAATATATGAAAGTTTAATTTTTATCATTACATTATGGAAAATAATGAACTTTATCACAATATGCTATTTTTTTGAGAAGGACCTGTATATATAAAATATGGGGAAATCTAATAAGAATAATAGTAAAAATACACATCTCATTTGTGTTTTGTGATCATTTGTCTTTCAAATGAGTTATGATCTGCTTAAATTGGCCAGACAGAAGAAAAACATTCACTTCATCTGCACTTTTAATACCTGTCAGAAGGAGAGAGATGGAAATCAGGTTTTCAGACAGTCAGTTTTAGGGTGTGTGAAAGGGAATAGAAGAGGCTGGAGCACATCAAAGCTGCCTTGTGTTTGCTCCGGTCCACAAGAGGCCTTTCATGTGTTAAAGTGTGTGTGCGTCTGTTTTTTTGGTGTGGATCTGTGTATTTCAAACACGGCAGCACTACCTGTGTTTGGAGGAAAGAGCCTGATCTCTTAGAAGCGTGCTGTCCCTTGAGGCTACGGCAGGCGTACACACACACTTTCAGTCAAGAAGACAGATCTATAACTTTGTCTATGAGGGAGTTAGGGTAGAGCCAAGGGTTTATGGGAAGACGGGTTATGGGAAGACGGAGATGGGGGGGATCCCGGCTGACTAATAAGACCAAAGCAGACTGCGAGGAAGACCACCCACCCCGTCTGGCTCAGACCCAAACTCAGTCTGACATCCTGCGGCCCACTGGACTGGCAGGAGGGAGGGCAGGTCAAGAGACGTCTAATGGGGATAGACAGTTGTAGCGTACACTGGCGCAGGTGTGCATAACAGTCCATACCTTGGACTGCACAATTAAAATGCTCTTGACGGAGCGGATATGCTAAATAGTCTTGAATGCTAACAGAATTGTGAAAGCGTTACACACACAATCTTACTCTGATGATACTGAACATGAATGGCCCTTTAAATGGCTTAAACTGTTGTCTTTGATTGTGGAAATATCATAAATGGTTTAAAGTTGGCATGAAACAAAAATTAATAAATTTTTCTAAATTAATGATATTATTGTAACCTTGTTGAAAACGGTATTGTGTAAACGCCCCCCTGAAATAAAATATACTGGTCATTTCGCTCGGATGTACATCCATAGGCCGGACACTGAGATGGCTGCACTGAGCGTATGCAAGAAATGATCTGTCCCAACTTCAGTTTAAATAGACCTAAATTTGATTGCAGGGTTAGCGGTGTTGCGTCAGCTTATTCAATGTGTGCATGTGCCATTTTAAGTAGATGTTTACACCACAAAAAAAGTAGCCACCTTGGCAATTGTATATTTATATATTTGCATGATAGTTTTACATGATAATATAACTGATACTCACTCACAGTATGAATTCTATTTTCAATGAACAAGCATTGCCAAAGCAGGGTGGGTGGAGCGCGGATCTAGAGAAACTGTGGCATTTATCTCAACTCAATTGTCCAGGACAAAAAAAGAGATGGCTAAAAAGAATGAAAGATGGGTGGAAGGATAGAAAAATGGAATAAAAGCAAATGAGGAAGGAAGGATGGGGAACATGAACATCAAAATTGACTTGCACCCAATCATTGTGAATTAGCACAGTGAGAGGAAACCGTATTAGCAGCTCTGATTATGACAAACGGCCTGTCATCAATTGCAACATAAGATGGGGTTTTTCCAGGACAGTGGAGTGACTTCTCACTGTTCTCCCTTTCTATAAAACAACTGACTCTGATCAGAAGTACTCTTGATCAAGTACAGCATTTCCAGGGACTTTTACAGCCCTGCTGTTTGGCGATGTTGATTGGTCCTTCCGTGTCTCTTTGATCCGCCAGGGTTGTTCCCTGGTAATACCTTTAAAGTTCCATATATTGTGTGTAAAAAAAACAACAATGTGGGATGGGAACCTGTTTATCTGTCTGAAAAAAGGAATTTAAAAGGTCAAAAGAATCTGTAGAATATGTTTATATCGTATTATAGATAATAATTGAATACATAATATTAAATATATAATGATTACATAATCATATAAAATCAATTTCAATCTTATTAATTGCATATTGTTCTGATGATACACACGTGCTTTGGCGCACATGAAATGCCCGAATACCAAATGTGCTGAATAGGCCTGAAACAAGTGAACAGTCCTTTCATCACAAGCTTGATTCTTGCCTCAACAAAGATGGCAGCTGAAGTTCTGCATGTGCAATCCCCATTAACAAGCCAGCATACTCTCCTTTATGAGATTAATGCAGTACATGTTGCAGGTGTCTGCCAAAATTCCTGTCTTATTTAAACCGCCCAGCCCATACCAGCCCTATTAGGCCTAATTGAGTGAAGTCGGCAGTCTTTTTCAGTTAAACTATGTTCAGCCACTAATAGGATTCAAAGGAAAAAGGTTCAATCAATGCATGGAATATATGCTAGTGTGAGCTTTTAGCCTTGAGCGGGGCAGAGCGTTGTGCCCGGGGGCACCTGTGAGGCCTGATCTGGCCAGAGGGCTAGACGGGACGTTAGGAGGGAGGGGGTCTATTTAGGTGTACAGGGATTATTACAAGCAGTAAAGGTTTTACTACTACTTTTTAATACAATCTGACAGTATAATAAAACTGCAGAATCTGTACATCCACTCTGCTGCTCTCATCTGATTGAGCACAAAAGTGAGCAGAAAAACATTTCTTAATGGTTGAATCTGACAAAAACATTCAGATCACATTTCAAGCTCTACTTTACTGTGCTACAGAAAAAAACTGTAATAAATATTATTTAAATTAGAAAGCACATGCAACAAATATGATGTATAAATAGCTTTTAAATTATTATTTTGGTTCAGATTACAGTATGATATTCTGGCATTCACAGTGAGAGAAATCTCACTGATTTTAGAAACAGGCTTCTGTGAAGCAATTTCTGTTTTTCAGACACTTACAAGGTTGTTTAAAAACATATATATATATATATATATATATATTAATTTTATTTTATTACATTTATAGGAGCTTTACAGGAGAAAAAAGACTGCACCTGAGTGCGTAAAAAAGACTATCAGTTTAAATATTATTATTGCTTTAATAAAAATAAAAATAATAAAACTTAGTATCATTATTGTAATAATACATTTAATAGTTTAATAACAATAAAAAGTAAATATGATAATTATCAACTCTTATAATGATATGAAAGTACAAACATGAACCTGATGATTAATTTATGGAAGGTGATAAAACAGTGTCACCGTTGTCTGTTGTTAAGTGACAGATCTTGCATGTGATTTTCCACTACGTAGAATTGCTTTGATCGTATTGATTAAACGGTAAAAAGCAGGAGAACTATACTCTTCTTGTCTACAAAGATATCATCTGTCTGTCCCAACTGACCTCTGGCCTCTGATTAGTGTGAGTCCATTTCTGCGTTTGATGGGGAAACATGTATCAAACAGGGCCACTATGGCCCTTAATGTGGTGTATCACCAGGGGCCCTCGCTAAACCCTCAGGCCAACATCTCAGAATCACTGCTCAGCCACACTGATTACTCGCTGGCGTCTTTTGGACAAAATAACTGAAAAGGACACAGGAGTTCCTCTCCAGTCAGGGTGCACGAGTCCCTTGTGAGGGACTGGACTAAACTGAAAATAAATAAAAGCAGGAAAGTGGCAAGTGGCAAGTATTAGCCATTAAGGGCAGCCAATGCTTCCTGTAGGAATTCAGATAAATGTCAATCAAGATCAGAGGGAAAATGTCATTAGCCTTTCCTAATCTCATTCAGATTACTCTAGCCGTCCCATTATGGAAAGTTAATCTCTAGAATAATATTTCTTTTGTTTCTTAAATCCTCTGTGGAATCAATGAGTGGGTTTCTCCACAGGTTCTAGTCCCCAACAGGCTTTTTATTTTAGTAAATCTGTTTGCTTACATCTAACTTGAAAAGGTCATATGTAAGACAAGAGAAACTAGGATGTACTGATCGGTATGAAAGATGCCATACACATAAACTAAAACAGTAAGCGGGAACTATCCTGGAGGTGGAGTGATGAAAGACGACTTTTACGGCAATAATAAGTGAGAATGCCTTCTAATATGAGTCATCAACTGGCTCACACTGTGAAATAGTTGCAGGGCTATGCTAAAAGACTTTATCCTATGACATAAATCAGAATGAACTATTTTATAAATTAATATGCAGCTCTTTTATTGTGCCTTCTCGTGGGGACGTTTTATCCCTGAGCTAACGTAATCCTAGTTTATCTTGTTCCATTTTGCACTACATTTCCCAGTCAACCCCCCCATTTACTTCCCTTGCTAAGCACCTTTCAAAATTACAATTGTGAAACATGGCTTAGATGCTGTTTAAATTGCCTTAACCCAGATTTAAAAAGCACGCTAACCCAGGGTCAAGCATAGTGTGAAAAGCCGTTTATTGTTATTGGCCAGCGATTTGAATGTTGAATGGACCGAAAAACTGATTTTAAAAATAAAACTTTTCCACATAAAGAACACTTTTACTAAAGTATACTTATGATCAAATTATTCCTGTGCTCTTTGAGGAAAGGTGTGAGAATATCTAATCCTACTGGTGCTAAGAAATTATTTTTTGTGATTCTTGTAAATTTCCCTGAGATGATGCAGGGCTCCCCTGCAAACCTGCAGATATCGTGCATATTTAAAATTTAGATTTCCAGGTTAACAATCAATAAATAAACATGTTCTACTTCTGTACAGCATAAATATATATATATATATATATATATATATATATATATATATGTGTATGTTCTTGAGTGTAATCATTATCCAGTATTTATGAATGGAAAACTGGAAAAGTTAGGAAACAGTAGTTATATAACTTTTTATGCATCTTATTTGATTTGATTGTTTTAAAATGTTGACTTTTTGTAAAAAACATCTAAAAAAATTCAGTTAGATTTTCAGTTTTCAGTATCAGTGCTTTCAATATTCAATATAATATTGTGAATAAAATAGACAAGTAAATTAACAAAATATAAATCCTATAAAATAAGAAATATTAAATGTAGGCAAATTAATATGGTAGGTATTACAATGTCGCCCCCAAACACCAATTTTTGCCATACATATTTAGTAATATTTTAATATTAATATTAAGTAATTGTTTCATAGTGCTGAAAAAAAATCATACATACATTCTGCGCACACACACACACACACCCATGCACACACAGTCTCAGAATGAGAGTATTATATAGTATATTCAGTATTATGGGTTGGAATACAGTTTGTAAAATAAAGCTCTCCATGTGTCGCCAACACTGAACTATTAGTTACTCTAGATGACCTAACAATCTCCCTACCAGTCCAAGACCCCCCAACTCTTTTAAGATGTTGAATTACAAAATAAGGGACAGAAAGAGAGAGAGAGAGGCTGAAAAAGAAAGAAAGGAAAATTAAAAAAAAAAATCAAAGAATTGGATTAATTGGCATAATGCAAGGTGGCTGAGCACAGCTAGAGAAAGTGTCAGCTTTTGGAGAATCACTGCCATTCTCAAAGCTGAACCGTCTGCACAATTAGCCAGTCGAACTTTGACCCCAAGCAAAATAATTAATGAAAAACAGAGGATGAAGACAAAATGTGCAGATCCATTTGAGTGAGTGAGGGAGAATACTACATCAAAGAGCATCAGTAATTGGCCCTGTGGCTTTCATTCCTTGCCCCATTTCTTTCAATTCATTGACTCAAAATAATGGGTTCAGGTTCATTATCAACAGGTCGTAAGCTTAGGAGTGCTAAACGAGCTTGGGGTGTGTGTCGAGGGCTTCGTGGGACCTGTAGATGAGTCTACACAAGTAAATGCATGATATTGTTGTGCCATAGAGAGCGACAGTTTGGCTTTTGAGAGCGATACCACCCATAAAATCAAAATGTTGGAATATAACTGGTACGGTCAGGTAAGTCAGTTGAGCATTTAATGTTTTGTATACTAGATCATGAAATAGTTCATCTGTAGTGAGATTGAGCTATTGCTTATACGCTGGTTTGTCCTGCCATATAAAGTGTATTATTTTGGAGGAAGTGCAAATATATGCAAACTTCAAGGAACAACTTTAAATGCTTTAAAGTCTGTCCTATTGCATCAAATTAATCTGTAGTGAAAAAGCGCATTACCAAACTAGGTGTATAATGAAAAACCTATATAATGTGTCAATGTTATGCTACATTTGTCAAAGTAAATTCAATCTGGCTAATTTAATTACATAATTGTATCATTGGTGTTGCGCGTGTTATAATAATAGGTCATTTTACGCTTCATATTTTCAGCTGACAGTCTTTCTAAAGCATCTTAGACTGGAAACCAGCCATAGTCACAGTCTTGATATGGAAATGAATCTCATTTTTATATAACATTTAGAAAATTTGGCTACTTGAGTAATGGAATTTTATATATTTGCCAAATAAACATAAATAAACAAAAAAAACAAATACTTCAATAATGAATTAATTTCTATTCATTCTCTTGACATGCAACACGTCCAAACATGCATCTATAAAATATAAATGACAAATGTCCAAAAAAGAACACTATCTAACCAATCTTAAATTAATGAAAAAGTTTGTCAACATCTACAGATGAGAACAGTAAAACAATTTCATTGCTGCTTTTCATTGGTGCTTTCATTGCTTTGTTGTGGCACAGAATGTCACGACTCGCGACCTGTCCTTGCCTATCACATGCAATTAGCTCTGCTCACGCACACTCAATTGCCGCTATCTAAATGTCAGTGGTGGACGAAGTACACATACCATGTACTTGAGTTAAAGTAAAGATACTCAAGGTCAAATATTACTCAAGTAAAAGCAGAAGTGCTGCCTTTAAACATTCACTTGAGTAAAAGTTGCCTTCAAATGTACTTAAGTATCCAAGTGCTATGATTTTTTTTATGGCTATAATGTCCTATTATAATTTGTCACAAGACTCTTGCTTAACTCAGTCTACGTGAAGACTAATGTCACTCTTGGCACACCAATCTATTAACAAAATGACATTAATTAGTCATATATATTTGAATAGAATACAGTTTAATTTTGGAGGGAAGGGGACTGTTCCCATAAGGTATAATACATTTACAGTATTTACTGTATATATTTTTCTCGAGCGTCTATGGTCATAATTATTAACATCCTAAAGTTATGATACATTCACATAAACCTGCACAACACCATTATATATATATATATATATATATTTGTTTTTTCATTATATATATTATATATTTGTTTGGAACTATTGAGAGCTACACGAATCACGTGACCACGCGGCGGCGAGATCACTATGATTGTTATTGTTGTTAATATTATTTTATAAAGTATGTAACGTAAGATAAAAGGAGTTTTATCGGTATGTGTAACGAAGCATTTTCTGCGACACCTCCAGCTCTCCGACGCACAGTGTAAACGTCAGCGTCCGAATTCACTCATTTCATTTTGTTCACTCCTTGCAGATATAGTGCACTCAAATGCCATACACTATATAGGGATTAGTGAACGAGTGAGCGGTTTCGGACACAGCTACTGTGTCGCAACCGTGTATATTCAAAACTGTCATAACGGCTTTGGTTCGCACTTAGTAGATACCGCCAATTCAAGTTCAAAACAAAGCGTGCGCACTGTACTGTGATTGGTGGCTCATTTGACCAGTTATGTTTTTATCCACTCATAAATAAAAAGGAACGACTGATTTTGAAAATGTAGTAGAGTAAAAAGTAAGATATTTGACACTGAAATGTAGTGGAGTTAAAGTAAAAGTCTCCCCAAATTTAAATACTTCAGTAAAGTACAGATACGCAAAAAAGCTACTTAAGTACAGTAACGAATTACATTTACTTCGTTACTGTCCACCACTGCTAAATGTTCAAGTTACCAGCACGTGATGAGGTAAAATTCCTCAAAACCGTTCATCACAAGCCTAACATGCTCATACGGATGCCCTCCACCACACTGCCCTCTCTGAAGCAGCTCGTACCCCCAGCGCGGTTCGGATTGACTTTGGTGGTTTTCCCATACCTGGGTGTGCCATATCAGGCACTTAATAACCTAATAGGTCTTAATGTCAGACTTTTTGGTTTGAGCAGCACCCTGCAGTGATGAAAAGAGAAGCATCGTCTCACGTTAACGTCACCCACTTACTCAGCTGAGAGGGAAACGAGATGAGAAAAAAAAAAGTGAAAGCTCCACAAGAATGTGGGATTCCGTTCGACGGAGTGTGTTGTTGTTTGTCAATGTGGGGGCGTGGTTAGAAAGATACATTTTCACCATTTGACAGCCATTAATGCCATTACACTGGTTTATAGGAATTTAAAAGACTTCTGAGGATGTGAAAATTCTGGTTGACAACTTCAAAAAGGAGAAGGAACTGTTCTTCAGCTCAAATGACTCAGCGTTTATAAATCATGATTGATATCAGTACTCTTATTATATATGAATGTTATTGGTTGAAAACTGATGAAATATGTACTTTTCCTAAAAAGTAATTAAACACTTAATATATTGGTAACACTTAACAAAAAGATTACATTTGTTACCATTAGTTAACTACTATGGAAGCAAATAAAAGACATAACTATTTGAAATTTAACAGCCACTGAATACTTAGTTTTGAAATACTTCGTTATGAATACTTCGTTCTGAATTCACCCCTTTGAAATTATTTTACTTTGGAAACCATGTATCTGAATTTATTTGTTTCGAATTTACCTCTGAAATTTAAATATGAAAATTCTTGATTTCCATTTTAAAAACCTGAATTTCGATGAATATTTTTCAATGCTCACAAATTCAGATACAAAAAAAAAAAAATCAATTTACAGAATTTCAGATAAAATAAATTCAGATCTCAAATTCGACTGCTCAAATTATTCACATGGTAACATCCGGGCTACCCTTCGCTAAGCCCCGCCCTCCCTAGTTACTGTTGCTACGGCTGTCAAGCTTTCGCCCTGGCACGACTATTACAGTGTGTATGCACCGGTTTTAGGCATTCCCAATGAGATAATTAGTAATTTTTGGCAAACATGTGAAATATCTGAGAGAGCAAGACAAAAGGGACTGCAGTATGCATTCGAGGGATATATCCACGACATAATATGCAACCGATTAGAGAATAATTTCATAAAAATTGAAGCTAAAGTCTATACGCTTATTTCACGCAGCCGTTATTTTGAAATCGGAAGCGAGGCTCCGGTGGGAAGAAAACCGGAAGTGTCGCCTTTAATCATAGGAGAGTCGCGAATGCGATGGCGTATTGTTGTGTTTAATGTAGAAATTAGTTATTCTAAAAATGTACATACATTTCTTTCATACTTTAGACTATATACAGTGAAATTCATTTTTTTTTTTTTTTTTTTTTTTTTTAGAAAGTAAAAAAATAAGCAGGAACGAACTATATCTACATATCTTATATTGGATATTCACATACAATAGTGTAAACCGCGGCAGCAGCTTCAGGTTGGTAGTCCAAGGCATTGTTGTTTATCTTTACTTCCGGGGTTCTTCCCACCGGAGCCTCGCTTTCGAATTTAAAGTAACGGCTGCGTGAAATAAGCCTATAGTCGCAGCAGCCGCCGCCTCATACGCTGACCATTCACATGGGAAACACACAAATTGAGGAACAGCTATGTTCGTGCACAGCAGGGTAAGTGAAATGTGAAACTAATCTAATAATTATAAATCAAACAGTTTATCCATAAATCTTGTGGAATAACACTAACACTGAGAGAGCCGCGATCGGATTTGGTTAAAGTTACTCAGTCAGGGGTAGTAACTTAGGCCGTCGATTAACAAAATGCTGAAATATATTTTAAAGTATGTCAGTGAGCCTCCGTCTTGTCTTTAATCGTCTTATTTTACTTTACAACATATGCATTATGAACAAAGAACCGTCATTATCTCCAAGCAATAACGTTAGGTGTTTTTGTTAATCCTGTGGACATGTAGTTGTGAATGTGGTCTCCCACACTGCTGGATCATGCACATCATTTCTCCCCTTGGCTTTTAGATTTTCGGGAAGGAAAAAATGTCCAAACTTTTAGGATACCGGGTATCAGATTTGCACAATCCATATGCACAACACTTCGGCATGTTTCCCTCACTCGAAAGCTTGCCAGACCTCCCGTGCCTAGTTACGGTTGCTAAGACACGATTGGCCAGTGGCGGTTTTCGGGCGTGGCTTAGCGAAGGGTCAATTGCTTACAGGCTCAACCTATCCTGGGTAGCCCGGATGTTACCATGTGAATATTTAACTTGAATTTTTCGATCTGATTTTGAGCAGTCGAATTTGAGATCTGAATCTATTTTATCTGACATTCTGTAAGTTGATTTTTTTATTTTTGTATCTGAATTTGTGAGCATTGAAAAATATTCATCGAAATTCAGGTTTTTAAAATGGAAATCAAGAATTTTCATATTTAAATTTCAGAGGTAAATTCAAAACAAATAAACTCAGATACATGGTTTCCAAAGTAAAATAATTTCAAAGGGGTGAATTCAGAGCAAATAAATTCAGATAAACGTTTTTCAAAATAAAATATTTCAAAACTAAGTATTCAGTGGCTGTTAAATTTCAAATAGTTATGTCTCTTATTTGCTTCCATAACTACAAACTAACAATGAACAATACTTCTACAGCATTTTTTTTATTATCCTAGTTAACATGAATCTCAGCATTTACTAATCCATTTTTAAGGTCAAAAGTTTTGAATTTTAAACTTTTCATGGTTTACGAAGTTACATTATTTTGATGGTCCGCTTTAGACATTCTACTAAGTAACAACATTTTGAGATACAAAACGAGAGAACCTCTCGTAAGAGAACTGATTTTAGACATTAGAAATTGTTCTTGGTGAGTGAAATTCTTATCTTATGAAAAATTTATATGAAAGTCGTAACTATGAAATATAAAATCGAAAAGTCTATCACGAGACCATTATGAGAAATAGTAACACAATTGTGAGATATATAGGAAATAAAGTTGCAGTGGTAAGATATAAAGTCATAATAATAAGAAATAGTTCAAGTTGTGAGCTATAAAGTGAAATTGTGAGATACATAATTGTGAAATATAAAATTGCAATCATAACAAATAGTCACAATTATAAGAAATAAATTCACATTTTTTGATATAATTAATGTAATGTTTAAATAATTTTTGTTGCTGTTAAGTTGCAATCGTGACAAAGCCACAATTATGTGAAAGACAAATTGTTAAAATTGAGTTATAAATTATATTATGCTATTTTAATTGTATATTGTCTAGGTCTCCTACAATAGGTTTACATGCACCAATGGTCAAAAAACATAAAAATTGTCTCATACTATACATTGCAGCATCACCTAATTTCTCAAAGTCTGAAAATGGTTAGTTCAAAGATTCAGTCTCTAAACCCCTCCTGTCCAAGAGTCTACTTTGCTCTGATTGGTCAGATGGTCCAGTCTGTCCATACAGCATCTTCTCCACATGTCGACAACACAAACCAAACTCTTCCAGTCTCAGCTACAACTACAGTGTTTGAGGGCGGGTCAAAGTAAACGTTTGTGGGCGGCCAGTGAAGATCAGAAACTGGCATTATGCAAATTTGTTAGATTGTATAGACATATATAACAGGAAGTGAGACTGTAATTGCTGACGACTCATTTTGGGGAGTTCAGAATCAATTATTTTTGGAGACAATAACTATGTTTGTTGTGCACTTTGATCTTTAAAACTTTGCAGACCTTTTACAAAACAGCTGTATTTTACAATGCCTGATGGTAATTTTCGAAAAAGCATAATAGGGACACTTTAAGTCCATAATGTGACATACAAAGTCGCAATTGTGAAAAAAACGTAATCACTAGAAAAAGTCACTTTTTTTTTTTCTGTTGAAGCAGAAAGGGACTTCTATAAAAATGTGTATGAATTTCATTGCTTTAGAAAACAAAATATCAAAACTAGAGTTTTTAATTGCTAAATTAAACGAAGAAAAGTTGGTTATTCTGAGTAAAGCTCTTGCAATATTTATTTACAGATGCCACTTGGTTTGATGTTTTGTTATCTAATGCAATGACATTCATTTTTAAGTGGCCACTTCATGCACCTGTTGTGTATGTAGTAATAAACCTCTCTCTTGCGGTATCAGCCATGTTGTACATGATCAATTTCCCAACATGAAAAATACCTCATCTGATATGCCACAAATCAGAGGTGAGTAGAAGGGTCCGTCCAGACTGTTTCAGCCAGACGGACAAGGCCTTTCATTCAATCCTGAACATGAGAGGCCGCCACACTGCTCACTTTGTACTAGCGTCTGTTCTTCTACTCCACGATCAAATTCAACTCAGGCTGTGCTGATTAATCAATTTGTGCCAGGAGAGTGTGGGGAGGTCGGTCTGTGGAAGGAAATTACAATGATCCAATTTAAATCACAAAATCAGTGTATTCATCTTAAAAGAAATGTCTGGATATTACAATTCATTTGATTAAGTCGTAATAGAGAAGAGGTCTGAAATAAGAAAAGTTCACCCCCTCTTTTATGGCACTGTTGATGAGCTGATATTTATATGGTTTGTGAATAAGCCTTTGTTTTGTATAGCTAAGTAATATGATAACATGCATTTCACTCAATATAACAAAGTTTGAGAAAAGTTAAATGATGTCTTGAGAAATGACACTGACATCAAACATGAATGCTAAAACATTGAGCATAGATATAAACAATCTTTGTGTGTGCGAGTATAAGATTTGTATGTCTCACTGTGTCAGTGTAATGACTGAAGGCTTTTACAATGTATTTGAGACGACCATGACTGCTTTAACGTGTCACGCATGTTACGGCACAATCAGACACACTTGTGCCTCTGTGTATGTCCACAAATGCACATGGACGCTGTGTAGATTCTCCACAGTCACATCACACACACACATACACATAAATGACAGTGACTTGAAGAGAACGTGGACACAAGCGTTTCTTTGTCATCCTTCAAACTGTGTATTATTAGTTCGGGTAAGGTCAAAGTTGATCTAATTTTCTGCTTAGTCTTCATTAAACAGCTATTGCATTATTTCATTTTACACAATTAGATTTAGTCTGTAATGAATATATCTCAAGCTAAAGCTTTTGAACAGAGCTTTGCAAATTTAGCTCACAAATGCACTTTATGTGCACTTGAAAAAAAAAAAAGGTTGTAAATTTAAATATATTTTACTCTGGACCATAGGCCATACTGTCACTTGCATTATAAACTCAAATTTCAGGATAAAGGCAACAATTGTGCAGCTATCTGGTGCGACAACCCATTCAACTTTTGATACTCCTTTAAACTTAGACTCATAAATAAGAGTTTAGATGCTTAATGTACATTCTTCCAATCAGATAAGACAAGAGTCTGTTTAAAGGCCAAATTGAATTCCCTGTTTCAATCTTTCATGACATTTGAAGTAAAGTGGATTGATTGTTCAGCTATTTTACGACAGAAAGCTGAGACAATGACATAAGGGCTTGAGTACTCAAAATAAAGCAGTCTAGTCTGAAATTAAGGAGTCTGTAATACAGTTTTCAGGCATGTTATATGACTATACATTAATATAGACAGTGGTGCTTGTTGTTACTATTCCTCATACTTAGTGTGAGCGATTTAAACAAACCCATAAGCCTAAACTTTAGTATGTAACTGATCCCTCAACCATGCATGATATCTAGATAGTTTGTTGGGTAAAGGTATGATTTTCAAAGCAATCAAACTTGAAACAGGTGAGAAAATATCTCAAAGGCTTAAATTGAAAAAGGGACCCGATAGATTTGAGAATGGGCTCTTTCAACTTGGGCCAGTAAGAAACTATCCAGAAGACCATAGCAAACACTACTTTATAACGTGGTCAAAACGGCTCAGAAACCGCAGAGCAACACCCTAGCATTGGGATTGTGATACATTTTGGTTTGGGGGTCTGTAAGATTTAAAAAAAGATTTATTTTCAATCAGTGTTGAAAACATTTGTGCATTTTTGTGGAAACCATGGTCATTTTTTTTATTAGGATTCTTTGATGAACAAAGTTCAAGAGAACAGCATTTATTTGAAATAGAAATCTTGGTTACTCTTGACTTTAAGGTGACGTAGTTACATTGTACTTTCTCTAAGTACTGAGTAATATTAATTCACTACATGTACTTATAGAGTTACGGTTAGGGTTAGTTATTACGGTTACACTTTATTTTACAGTGTCCTTGTTACATATGTTAAATGTACTTACCATAGTAATAACAGTAAATTATGCATAATTACATGCAACTAACCCTCAACCAAGTCCTAATACTACCCTAACCCTATAGTAATTACATGTAGTTGCTTAATGTTACTCAGTACTTAAATATATAATTACACTGTAACAATGACAGCTTAAAATAAAGTGTTACCGTTATTACTATAGTAACTACGTCACCTTAAAAATAAAGTGTTACCGAAATCTTTTGTAACATTATTAAAGTCTTTACTGTGTTGCTAAATAAAATTATGAATTTGCTTAATCTTACTGGTAGTGTACAATTGTGCATTACTGCTTAGATACCGTAACTTCTTTTTTATGTTTGCTACGTTTGTGCACAACAGAAATATCCTCAAATGTTCCTTACCCCAGCTCACCTCACTAAGACAAACCATGAAATTAACTTGCGATCTGTCGTTACAACACAACTCTGCACTGCCAAAAAGAAATCCATGTAGGCGATTCAAACCAGTGATTAGCTCAAACCCAGATAAAGAAGGCCTTTCAAAACCACAGCTTACCCATAAGCCCTTGTTCAAAGAGTGCTGGGTCCTTTTTGTGAGTCTGGCGTGTGGTGATCATGTGTCACGTGATGCGGTTTGGTCATTTTGTGATTTTTAAGGGGATCAGTGCAAAGCGAGGTGCCAAGTTAGAAGATCATGAGAAACGGTTAGACGCTTCTGAAAAGTCGTTTGCCCCTCCAACTACTGTGGATAAATTTCCCAATGAAAGCAGTTTATTGATCAGATTCACTACAACTACTTTCCAATGCGTTGTTTGAAGCGGGTAGCCTGTATTTGAATAGAGGAATGCGTTTTACAGTTGCTGTTGGTTTTGGTTCTGCAATTAAATCTGTCTGCGCACAGGAACTGTGGGTCTCAATGGGACGGGGTTGAGTGAATTCCTCTCAGGTGTGCCTGTGAACGGCTTGCCTTGTCGGCCCTGATGGAGTGGAGGCTAATTGATTTACATCGAAAATCGCATTAGATGTAATCACATCTTTTCTGGGGAAACCAAGTTTCTATTCAGCCCCCTCTTTAAACGCACAAACCTATTAGCAACCTATGAAGCCGTTTATGTAACATTGCAGACGATTAACATTTGTAAACTATGAAAGGTTGTTTCTTCCACAGAGTTTATATCTCACAATTCCAAGTTTATATCTTGCAAATCTGAATTTATATCTAAAACTCAGAATTGACAAGCTTTCAGAGTTACCAAATGCAGTGAGATTCAAACATTTTTAAGCGAGACTTTTCCAGATGCCAAAAGTCCAAATACTTTTTACTGTATTATCAAATACGCAGTTTTGAATATAAAATCAAATCTATTGTAAGCATCTTTACAAGGCCCCGCATACTAAAGACACGTTACGTTTGCCATGAAAATTCAGATTTTTTTTTTCTCACAATTCCAAGTTTATATCTTGAGTTTATAAGATATAGACTTGGAACTGTGAGAAAAAAAGTCAGAATTGCAAGAAAAAAAAAGGTAAGAATTTCGAGTTTATATTTCACAATTCTGACTTTTTTCATGCAGTTCTTGCAGTTTAGATATAAACTTAGAATTCCAAGATATTAGCTTGTAATTGCATGAAAAAGTCAAAATTGCGATTTTTAAACTTGGAATTGCGAGGGAAAAAAAGTGTGAATTATAAACTTGGAATTGTAGGATATGAGTCAGAATTGCAAGATATAAACTCGTTTATATTATCTTGCAATTCTGACTTTTTTCCTCAGAACTGTAAGATATAAACTCGCTATTGTGAGTTATAAAGTCTGAATTGCGAGATATAAACTCCCAATTCAGAGAAACAAAAAGTTAGAATTGTAAGATAAATATTCTCAGTTACCTTTTTTATTTGTCTATTCCGTGGCAGAAACAAGCTTCCATAGGTAACAAAATAGCAAAGCATCTGGTATTGATTTTAAAGAATAATAATAAAGAATAATTGCACTGGTACATTTGAAAAAACATTTACATTTTTGAGGTCACTTTATCATACAATGAAAGAGAATCCAGGTAAATGTCATATATAAATGTTGTACTATTTTCACATACCATATTTCTTGTTGAAGCACTGAGCTCAGGGAGGACAGTTTGGCACTCCTATCATACAGTTAAAATGAGTGTAATATTTAATTTATATATGAATCATTAAAGTCTTCTGGTTATTATGCATTCCTTTTCTACTTGGATAAAACAGCTCTCAGATGTGTGAGCTGGACTTTGAAGTCTTGTCTCAGAAGCGGCCCAACTCTTACAGGAAGTAGCTCATGTTTTATACATACTGTATGTGGGACTAACAAAGGTGAGAATTCAGACCGGGCCCAGAGAAAAACATGGAAAAATGGCCAACCAGGATTTTCGGTTAGAGGTAAATATACAAACACATACAGAAACTCTAGAAAACACACACACAGGTTTCCATGTTTTATGGGGATTTTTCATAGACGTAAGGATTTTTATACTGTACAAACTGTATATTTGATCCCCCTACACTAACCCTACCTCTAAAGCTACCCATCACAGAAAACTCTGCATTTTTACATTTTTAAAACGCTCCATTTAGTGTGATTTCTAAGCTGTTTTCCTCATGGGGACCAAAAAAATGTCCCCATGAGGTCAAATTGGTCCCCATAACATAGGGAATACCAGGCACATGCACACACACACACACACACACACACACACACACACACACACACACACACACACACACAGGTTCAATGGCACTCTAGTCAATAACTAGAAACTTTCCTTTGCATTTCCTTTAAAACAGGAAACAAGGCAACAAAAGGATGCTGATACACACATCCTGTCTACTTTAGAGATCTGCAATGATTTCAACCATTTCCAAAGCATCTTCTCACTGTTCTCATGCCATAAATCATCATTTGAGATGCTAGTTTTATAATGACCTTCGTTTTCTTGCTTAGTTTATATTATGCGGCACTGGGAAAAAAGCGGCTATTCCTAGTAATGTGACTTTATTATGCACAATTTTGATTTTATATTTAGCAATATCACTTGATATCTCACAATTGCGACTTAATTTATCATAATTGTGACTTTATATCATTTTGTGACTTTAAATATCACGATTTCATATCTCACAACTGCAAATTTGTGACTTCATTTCTCACAATCACAACTATGACTTTATTTCTTGTTTTAAACATGATCTTACAATTACATAATTTTTTACTCTGAGGTGGAAGCAGACTTTTATAAATTCCTCATCTGTTTGACTTGGTGGTTTAAACTAGCAACTTTTATGGTCCTCGTTTATTGTAATTTTTTAAAGGAAGTCCATTTTTAATATACATTATATAATATATATTTTAATATTTGTATATTTTAATATACAAATCAGTAAGTCAGACTTGTACAGTGTTCTACAGAGAAACACAAACAACACTGCAGACTGTGGGGAAAAAAAATCTCCATAGTGCAGTATAAAAACTGCCCTGGAAGACAACATTGAATGGAAAACATTAAAAACAATGTCATTTTAATCTGAGAGGCTTCAGTAAGCAGCACTATGCACTTTTTGGCCTTGTTGGTACTTGTTGGTTCTTAAAGTGAATGTGTGTGCACTACACTACTTACAAGTGCACACGCAAGCGAGTGTGTCCGGTGTAGCATTTCGTTTGATTAATTTTATGTACGTTGTGTGTGTGAGAGTGTTAAAGAGATGACCTATCAGGGGAATGTGCTGAGTAAGGCTGTAAAGACGGTCAGACAGGAAGGACCAAGAACAAAATAACGGTCCGAGTCTCTAGCACCTGAAATTCTGCCTCTGTCAGGCCTTTGGGTGACCACTAGATCCCGTACAGAGGAAGCTGAGAAAGCTGATGTGTCATGCCTTCCTCTCCAGGCCCGTGTTTCTGCACACACAGCTCAGGAAAGCCACACACACACACATATGCTCAGTTATCCTTCTGCTTTCCTAAACTCGTTGCGTTTACACTGGACTGAGAGATTGCAGCTCCTCTTGACTCAAAGACTGCAGGCCGTTTGTGCATGTTGTTTGCGTGACCCCTGCTGAGTCTGACCTACTGTGAAGGCCTTCTTGTGGACCATGAGCCGCTGCTGTGTGGTTTAAGTCATCTCTCTCACGGAGGTCCAACTGCTGCCGGTATGTAGCTGCAAAAGCGAGAGAAATAGGGATGAGAGCTGCATGAGAGTTTGAGTTCAAATGCTGTTTGTTAGTCTTTAAGTGCAATGGTCTTTAATGGTTGCTTGGAATTGTTTAACCCTTGTTTCTCCTTAGGGACATTTTTGGCCTTTTCAGTTTTGTTTTTTTGATCACTTTGCCTGGGTTAATGCTAACTGCATAAAATTTGGCACAGGTGTGTATTTTTACCATTTCACCGCTATTTCCTTAAAAAATATTTTTTGCACTAGGTACACAAAATACTCCCACTCAGCGCCTTTTGGACAAAAATGGCCCCATTGAAACCCATTAAAACTGCAATTTTTTATCACAGGGCCATTTAACTATAAAATGATGCAATCTTTCATAAGAGGCTTTCATTCTGTTGGCAAGGCTTCAAAATTTTAATTTTTACTATTTTTTACCAGATGGTGCCATTTTTTCAGGTTCGGTCTATAAAGCAAATACTCGCTTTATTCCTGTTTTCTGCTCGGGATATTATAGAGCCAATTGGATAAATTATGCCACGATATTTGTGTGGGTGTGTTGGTATGGATGTCAGAGTGTGGTTGGTGTTATATATAAAAAAAAATGTGTGTGTTTGTAATATTGAGAGAGGAAAAACTCAACTGCAAATCTAAAATCCAATCACTGTGTGCACAAGTAATTTTTGATTTTTGCTGGAAACCAATGGGGAAAATCTGTTACTGCGCCCAAACAAAATCTTACTGAAAGCTAATTTTTTGAGATATCAACCTCAAATTAGGAACACAACTTATTTATATTTATGGCTTTGATTTTCTTGCCGTTTTAGTTCAACTTGTTTTATAAAATATATATTTTATATAAAATAATTTTCATAAACTTTTTTTTGGATTTACCTATTCATTTTTTTTTTTTACTTCAGCAATAATCTGCCCAAGGGTCTCCTTTAAAATGATACCAAACTTAAGTCTGTGCTCCCAAGCTTTACATTTTTATGACAGTTTTTTGACATGGACATTTCTGTCCATTAACTTTTTTTAAATGAGGCACAATTAATGGACAACTGTGAGTTTAGATTGAGCTTCAGTTACTCTGAGTCTATAAAAGTGCTGTTTTGAAGAGATTGCTTCCTGTTGCTCAGCTGGTAGAGTACACTATGGCACTCAAGGTTATGGGTTCGATTCCCAGGGAATACACAGTGAAAAAATGCACCATAAGTCATTAAGGACAAAAGTGTTAGTCAAATGCATAAATATACATTGAATATCTATTTGGGTTGGACCATTGGTTAAATGGACAGAGATGATGCAATCAAACAGATTTATGGCTCTAGCAAAAAAATGTAATATCTGTAATACCTTTAAAGAGAGTTGAATGACAGAAGTAGGATTAAAAAAAAAAACAAAAAAAACACACATATTAAGTGGCTGTAAAGCACACATTTCCCTCCAAAAGTATTTGGACACTTAAGTCACCCTCAAAAATGACTAAATGTCATATATTAAATATATGTTAAAAAAATAAATATGAAATATAAGCATGTATAGTTTTTAATATTATTAAATATATTTTCATATTAGAAACCTATATTTCTATACAATAAATTATGCTTGGTTTGATGGTTTGCATTTTTGAGTGTGGCTAAATTGTTTAAATATGTTTATTGCTGCTGTGCAAAGAAATATCAAGAACATGCTGTCAAATTCAAGAGAAGGAACAACACCTGATGTGTTTAATGTGAATGTGATTCCGTTCTTTTGGTGTGTTGTGTGTGTGTGTAAGAAGTTTTACTTTCTCTTCCCCTCAGAAACTTTTGTGGTCTAACAGCATTGATTCTTAAGAGGAATATTCAGTATAGCACAACTGATGTCTACAGAAACAAAACAGAAGAGTATCTCTGACTCACATCTGTCAAAATAAAGGCATATCCTATAGATTTATATTGAAGCGATTTAACTTCTTTACCCATTCCAACTCAACATAATACCTGACCTTTTGGCCATGAAAGGTTTTGTCCATGATTTCTAAAGCCGGTAAAAATTGTCCCCCTCCCCAGTGTTTCAAAACAGATTTTTCTGAAGTGAAACCAGAACTTGACTAATGCTGAAACAAAATTAAGCAACATCAACGCTAGCACAATAGATTATACCTCGTCATTCTAGACACGCTTACAGGTTTTCTAGGCAAGATGCACACTTAAAGACCAAATCAAGGTAAAGGAAATGTTTTTGTTATTATATGTTAGATTATATTAATGTGTCAGTGTTTCTGTACCTCCATACTGTCATTTATTTTTTTAATTCTACTATAACAAATAAATATAATTTACAATATATATAATTATTAAACTAATATGTTGATATAAACTGCTATTCTGCTAGCTTAAAGTTTGTGAGTGTGTGTCTGTATGTATGTATGTATGTATATATATATATATATATATATATATATATATTAGTTATTTAAATGTAAGTTATTTAAAGGAGTACACATTACAATTGTAGAAAATATAAACATATGATATACATCAAAATATAAACATTATCAAAAGTGTAAAAAAGTAAGTTTATGAACTTTTATGAAGCATGCAAATCTCAACTGTATCATTGATAATTTAGTGTAAGATCAGCTCATAATCTGCATGCAGAATGTTTAGTTAATGAGTGTGTGATGCTTTAAATATGCCATCTAATACATCTTCACATATAGGGCTTCCATTGTCTACACTTTTATTTGTGAACGAAATCACTACAACTTCAAACACATTACAGGCTTTGATTAGTTAATAGTCGTGTATCCTGCATTCACAACAGAAAGGGGAGATGTAAGTCAAGGACATGGCCCTCTAACACAACTATAACCCTTGCCTTCCCCACTGCAGAGATGAGCTCTCAGACACACAATGGCTTCTTTCACCTTTGCCTGGGATAAGAGAGAAGTTACACTCTTAGGTCGTTTTGAAGCCAAATCTAGTGCGTGTAATGAAAAGAGCTTTGCAATGGCTGATAAACAGAGACAGACCTCTGGTGAACTGTTGAATATGCAGTCAGAGGGGCATAGAAGATCCGATTTGGTCCTCGGATTCATCCTTTAAGGGCTTAAATAACTATTTCAGTGCGTATGGGATAATATTTTCCATTTAAGATTTCCATTGAAGGGCAATACAGCCGAACTTCCAACAAATGTTTCTGATTTAACTAACACGAGTATTAAATGCCTCTTTTGTTATTGCAAACCGACTTTTTGATCAAATTAAAAATAATTTTGGTTCACACAATTGAGTATCTTTAGTCAACGGTCAGTAAAAGGTCAGTTTTGGATTTTTTTTGACCACCATAAAAGTAACTCAACAGTTGTGCTTTTGTAAGCGTAGACAACATAATAATGTCTGCTAGGGGTCGCCTCCGTCACCCCGAATGAATGCTTCCCTCCTATATTTAGCTTTACGATATGTTATAGACTAAAATTAGGGGAGCCGCCGGGTTCAAGACAGTTAGTTTTTGAAAACAGATACAAGACAATGTTGTCTAGTGGGTCTGGTCCAGAGATGGGCCTCTGGGTCATTTGAAAACCACACACAACAAGCAGTAATTGTGTCGGACCCCCTGAAGCAGAAGTGGTAGAAGGGGGAAGTCTGGGATTGGCTGCTTCACGCAAACAAAACTGGGCGGTCCCAGCGAATTAGCCATATAGGCAAAAGACCTCGACCCTGCAGTGATCAAACCTGTCAGATCAGTAATCTCTTCACTCGAGGTGACTACTACGACCTGCGATAAAATGGAAAGGCCTGGTCTTAGAACTAATTAGGTCACAGAGTTCCTCCCGCTTGGTTATAAAGACCGGACAGGAACAAGAGGGGACAGTCACTTGGTCGTAGCCTGGGATCCTACCTTAGCGTTCCTCCGTGTGGAACTACAGGGATTGAGAATGCCACATTTAACTGACTGTAGTTTCTACAAGATGAGAGACGGAGCTCGAGTTTCCAACGTAAGGACCGGCTATGTTCTGCTTTGACTTGTTTTGTGCAAGATAAGGGCAGTTTTGGTGCTTGGTTAAAGGGTAGTTCACCCAGAAATGAAAGTTCTGTCATCATTTACTCGCCCTCCTCGTGTCATTTCAAACCTGTAGGACTTTCTTCTGTGGAACAACTGAAAAAATTGTTTTTGTCCATATGATGAAACTCAGTGGGGTCTTCCACAGAAGAAAGTCCTACATGATAATATGAGGGTGAGTACATGATGACAGCATTTAAATTTTTATGTGAATTATCCCTTTCAGAATTTTATTTTGGTTTGGTTTTTTGGTTGAGGTTGGATTGCAGAGATTAAGTCACTTTTGGGGACGTTTTAAGCAGGTAACAGATTACATTGAGACATGCTTAAAATGCGATGTTGGGCTTAATGTATGCTTAATTGAAGGAAATAATTGCAAGTTTTTTTGCTTATCTTGAATACGGTAAGGTGGTTTTGGTTGCGCAGATGCTTAATGTTGGAAAACAAGTTAAATGAAAGAGATGTAGGCCTACAAGGACATAATTTGAGGACAAATAAGACTTACTAAGCAAAAAAAACCCAAAATTTTTTCTTTTCTTTTTGTAGGTTCAAAGTCATCTGGAGAACTCCAAGTACCACCTCCACCAGACCCAGGCCCAGCAGGTCAAACAATACCTAACTTTGGGCAGCAAACTCGCTAGCCATCCTCACCCGGGCCAGGCCCTGGGCACGGTGCCCGTCATGCGCAACGGACACATGCCACCCATGAGCGACAGCAGCACGCCAGGAAGCCCCGTCACCTTGCTCACGCTGGCCAACAATCACGACAGCGAGGTGAGTACTTCCTGAGTGTTTGTACTCATCAATAACTTTAAACATTCAGCTCTGATCACGTTGACAATGAAAGTATGTGTCGTCTGCTCTGATAAGAGCTGCTTCATCCTCACGGTCATCTTTCAGAGATGATGAATCATCTGTTATTAGATTAGTGGCCCAGTTTGACAAATTCAACCTCTATTGACGGAAGTATGTGCTATTATCACTGTTTTCTTTTAGTTTCCAATGGATGAAGTTATTGACGATCTTATTAACCTTGAATCCGGGTTCGAAGATGGGGGTTTGGATTGTATGGAGCCAGGAATCATAATGCAAAATAATGTAAGTATATACCAAGTTAATCTCCTCACTTTGTCGAACTGTTTCGTCCCGTGCAATTAATAATGAGCTGTGTATAGAGGTATAAAAAGTACTGGGAAATTATACTTAAGTTAATAAATGGCTTGTACAGTATGTCAAAATATCTAGTGAAAATCATACTTGAAAGTAAATTAATATATAATGCATTACAATGCAGTACAATGCAAGTACAATTGAACTTAGAATCAATTTAATTGAAAACAAAATAGTTTAACCATAACCAGAATATTTGCAGAATAGCAATAAAGAACAATAACTTATCAATAATTAGATCAAATACTATTTTATATAATTGTTTAATTTTACAATATTTCTAAAACATTTATAAAAGTATTAACTATAACTATAATACCTACAACAACAATTATAAAAAATTATAATTAGCTATTTGATGCATTATATAAACAGACCTTAAGTGTTACCATGTTATGAAATGAAAATGACAAAGTACTTCTGCATGTTAATAAACTGCACACTCAATTAGATGAATAAAACAGGTAAGACATTTGTAGGTTTAAAAACGAATTAAACGCATTAATAACACAAACACGTGCCAGTCTTTGGTGTGCTTGTGAAAAGGGGTTTGTCTTTGTGTGAGGTCCAGCTGAGAGTCAAAGTTCAGTCTCTGCGGTGAGAAAAGGGGGAACAGACTTAAATCTCTGGCTTTAAACAGTGGAACAATAGTCTGTTAATGATGTCGGCATGCAGAGAGGTATGCCTTAGAAGAGCCAGACTATGTTAATGAGTGATCACTTCTCCAAAACAGAAAGAGGGAGCAAGCTAGAAAAATACCTCAACTCTGCTAAATGCCAAAAGCACATTCTGCTGAGGAATTGCAATTCTGCTAGAGCCAATGAAAACCCTTAGGTAAGCATCTGGGCACACAAGTGGCCCAACTATATGTGAGACCAGCATGAAATTGTTACTGTCATACTAACGTCCGTGGATGGACAAAGCCTCGCTTGAGTTGTGATTACTACAACACCTGAACTCACTAGAGAGGTATGTGATACTAAGAGCATGATGGGAACGAATAAGGCAGAGTGTGCTGAGGAAGTAGAGAGAGAGAGAGAGAGAGAGAGAGAGAGAGAGAATGAGCAAGCGAGAGTTTTGTATTTGAGTAAGCAGTCAAGCATCAGATTGAGCTAATATCTTCTCTCCCAGTGGACTTGTTCAGAAATGATACCATGCTTAAACGGATCAATTCGTTCTAATTAGTCATACAGCACGACGCATCAAGCCGCTTCCTCGTGTCAACATATCTGCTAACATGATGGGAATGGATTGAAGCGATTACGACGCGAACAGTCAAGGGGCTGTGGCAATCTTTCATGTTGATAAGCGCACGCTTTCCCCTACTGAGATAATGGAGAGCGCGTACAAGCGGAGGAAACACTATAGAACACTTCCTGTAACGCTCTGACCTCCTCTTTAATCCTGTACTACGTTTACATTTCACCGAGAACGCTGACAGAAATGGGCTTTTCACTGCTCTAGCTTTTGTTGGACTGGTAGTTGGCGAAAAACGTGTATGTAGATGTAAATGGTGCTGACCAATTATGCCATAGCAAAACTCCTGCAGAATAATAGAATAAAAAATAAAAAAAGCTCTACTGCGCTCTCTTTTGTCTCCTGGAGCGCTGCATCAGTTTGCTGATTTTCTCTGCTCATTTAAGACTCATAGACTGACTGTATGCATATAAGCTCTGCAGAAATCCAGAATTTGATCATCCATCGTTCATAACGTCGTCATTTTATATATTTTAGTTAATTTGATTATGCATCATCTGGCTGTAATCACATTTTAATCGTCAAAACAAGTGTAAAAAAGCAGGAAAACTTAATCTAGGCCTGTTTAACAATGTTTACTCTTAACATAGAAAACGTCAGTGTCAAAAATCATGCATGTAACACCAAAAATATTACATATGATGCAAAATAGACTGGATAAAAGATCACATGCATGCAGAATCCCTACACATGGTGAACATGTAATGCCCCTGCGTGAATCTAGACTTGCTCTCTTTTTCTCTGAAGGTGTCACTGAACAACAGTATGCTGGAGATGTACGGCGGTGACCAAGGTAAGGCTGACTCCTTCATTGCCCACAAAGCTCTCAGTTAAAATGAAAGTCACAGGTACGGAGCACAGAAGGGCACAGACGCCTGTCCGAGCAGGACCTGTGCTGTTAGCAAAGGCATTTCAGAAAGAAACACTTACAGGAGCAGTTTCGTTTCAGATTAAACACCGCAAAGATGTGACTGCAGTTTTGAAACGGTTTAGTTTCTCATCTGGTAGAGCATTGCAATAGCCATGACAAGGTCACAAGTGTAAGTCCCTGCACTCTTAGAAAAAAAAAAAGGTTCAGTGGGGTTCTATATAAAACTCTAGGGTTCCTGACTTAATTTGATGTTTAACCGTTCATTTTAATTTGTTTCTAGTGATGGAAGTATGTTTTCGAGCTGTTTAATTCATAAAATTTTAAATTAATTAAAAGATGCATAAAATTATCCCATAATAGGAATCCCGAAAAAGGTTTTATATATGAAACACCTGACAGAACCCTTTAAGTTTCCATATAGAACCTCCATATAATAGAGTGTAAGAAAACACAAAAAAATCTATAAAAAATAATGTTTTTTGTTGTGTTTCTTGGGACTTATTTTGTGACCTAAGAACAAAAATAAAATGAATGAATGGATGAATAAACAAAGAAATATTTTTTTGGACTTAAACTTGTGACCTTTTCACAAATAGCTCCATACTTGAATTATGAATGATGAATTAGCCGTCTCAAAATTACATTAACTTTTATGCATTTGGCATACTTCATTATTTTCTAAATCATTTATTTTTTTAACTGACTTCTGCTATATTTTATTATATTATACTATGATAAAAGTGTTCCCATTAAACACAAAATATAATAATAATAATAATAATAGTAAATATTATTTTTGTGTGTTTCTTGGAAACACTTATAATGTAGTATAATATGATAAAATATAATTAAAGTCAATATGAAAATAAAAAATATATATAATATACACAAATATAATGTATTTTATAGGTGTATGCAGGGAAGAAAAGTCCAATTCAACAGAGATATTAAAAACAAAACAATATAATCTTTCCTTCTGAAAAATCAAGGCCATACTGTAAATAGATCTAGCAACGCAAACCCAGACGGCCTCATTCCACATGTGTTATTCCAAACGGCCCAGACTGTGAAAGCCTAACACAACTGTATGTTTCATGTTATTATCCAGCTGTCTTATTCTAAGAGTCAGCGTGCTCCGTGTTTAGCTCACCATTGTGTTGCTCTCATTCTTCATTATCAATGCTTCAGTGAGCGGAATATGGTAGCATGTATTCTTAGCATGATAGACACGCACAATTCCTCCTTTGTGGGTGCCTTTTTTCTTATGAATGTCATGCATCAAGTAAAGCTAATTGATTCAGGATATAGAAAGGATGCCTGGAGAACTCTTCACTCCGGCAGGAAAATAAGTGCATTACTATCTTTTTCACATAAGCGCGCTGCACAGCGCTCTTGTTTGGTTACGCGCGGCTCAAATGACCTTATTGAATCAGCAGAAATGAATTGAGAAATCCAATCACTGCTCCCAATTATATAATTTGGAAGAATGTGAATGTGAATATGAATGCAGAAGCATTAGGCCTCCCTCCTCTTCACCCGCTCCGGGATGCCAGCAGCAGATTGGTTAATCGGAAGGTCCGGAAGGATTAAAAGAAGATACACAGCTTTTCTACAGACAGAGATCTGGTGTTGACGAGTCTGGGGTGAATGACACTTATTCAGACACAAAAAGAGGGCTTGTGCTGATGTGTGGCTGCATGAGATGGGTGTTGTTTTGGGAGCATTAGGCAGGAATCTTGAGGACTGGTTAGGAAGTTGTTAAAACTAATGATGTTATTAATCTAATAACTAATGATGTAATTAATTCAACTTACCTTTGGATATACACTTATTAGTTTCTGCAATAACCTTCCCATCCTTTCTTCTTCTCTTACAGAACACGACACCAGAGTCACGGCCAAAGAAAGACAGAAAAAAGACAACCATAATCTAAGTAAGAGGGCATTTGCACTTGCTCATTTAACCCTCATGTTCTGTTTAAAGACCCAGAGGTCCGGAAAATTCCTCCGGGAATCTGTTGTTAACCAAAATGCTCAAAAAATGACTTTTCTTTTTGTGGTGTGCTTTTTACGGGACTCAAATTGACTCCAGAACTGAAGCAGAGTGGCTATATTCCATATAAGTGTCACATTTTTGAAAAATGCATGGCTGATTGAGGGTTCAGCTTTCATAAATGTTGTCAAATGGATGATTAGGTCAGAGAAATATTCTGGTAACAGTTTACAATAAGATACCATTACTTAAAGCAATAAGCCCCACAAAGCCATGATTTACAGTGAATTGAGAACTACTGTTGTTAGGCACGACGCGGAGCGGAGGTATAAAGGTATAATAACCTTTTATAAAACGGTTACTCCATTAAAATATTCATTTTAATATTTATTTTATTCATACAATAAACACCAGCAACAAAAAATATAACGTTATAACACATTTATTCCTCCGGCAAGCAATGTAGTTCAAAAGAGGTTGCCAAGCAACACATGCAGCAACAAAGAATCACAAACACAAACGGCAGTTGCACAGTAATACCAGAGAATGTCTAATAGAAGAGAATTGGCACTGTCTGGTTACTTCCGGTTTCTGGACTGGCTGCAGTAACACGTCTCTGTCCATGCGGGGGCGCTCACAGGCGAGTGCAGAATGAATGGGAGTCTATGGGGTTTCACCCCCAGAAATTTACTTTTCTCAGGATGTAATTTTTTGTCAAGTAATTTGAAAGTTGCATTCAAAAGGGGGGGCTAAGATAATACACTCAGCTGAAAATTGCATTTTTAAGTTCACTTATCTGTTCTAAAAATGCGTTCAAAAATGTGATGACGTCACATAATAGCAGAATGCTAGCGTGTTCCGGCCAACAACGACCTAACCTGTAAGAAATCGAAAGGACAAGTACTCGTTCATTCGACTTTTGGACTATAGTCTATTGTTGATTCCGCAAGTTCAATATAAAATCTACGTTGATTCAACGACAAGCAGGAGAAAGGGATACATTTAGCCGTCTAGCTCCATAGACTCCCATTCATTCTGCACTCGCCCGCGATCACCTCCAGTGGAATTCTAATGGAACTGCAGCCAAGATGATATATAATGAGGCTAATAGGAAGTGCCAAGGCTCTCCGTTAGTCGGGCTCTGGTAATACTAATGTAATGCGTCCACAGGTGTATGTTTGTTGAGTCATTTACAACGGCTTCAAACACGGCTCGACCAATCAGAATCAAGGACCGGAACTATCTGTTTTATAACATGCATTAACTAACTGATGATAGCTCATGTTGGCTCAGGTTCATTATATGATGTGGTTACACTTTAGTTTAGAGTCCAATTCTGAACTAGTTGCTTATTAGAATGCATATTAGTATTGACTATTGGCTGTTTATTAGTACTTATAAAGCGCATATTAATGGATTATTCTGCTTGACCATATTCTACATCCCTTAATTCACCCAATATCTAAAGTGTGACCATTTATATTAACAGATACTTTTCATTTTAATAATGTATTAGTAAATGCTGAAATTAACATTTAGCATAATTTCCATTGCTAATTTGTTAATGCAGTGAACTAATGTTAATGAATGGAACCTTATTGCAGAGTGTTACCAATATTCTTTCAGATTTTTGGGATAATGAGGCTAATTTCAAAATGTTATTTTATTTATTTATTATTTAAATGTACATTAGGGTCTCAAAAGACAGTTCAAGTCACTTTCAACAAAATATGACGGTTAAATATTTAATGTAATTATTTCTATTCAATAATAAGCCATTCATATTGTAATTCGATAATGCATTATTTCTATTTAATATTAATATTAGGTTTGTGCTGCATGACTTACTTTGTTCTCATAATTGCTAGTTGAAAGACGACGGCGATACAACATCAACTACAGGATCAAAGAGCTGGGAACGCTGATACCGAAATCAAATGACCCGTAAGTAAAAGCCTTACTGGATTCACAGCCGAACTCAAAGTCTTCGCATCAAATCACATCAGAGATAGACTCTTAAAGACAGGGCAAAATGACACTGAAGGAGAGAGTAAATGACAGTACAAGGCTCATTTCTCAAGGAAATACCTACAGCACGAACAGACCACCATCTGAATGATGAAAATGAGGTTCAAGGCAAAGTATAGACCATTTGAACTAAAGTTTAAGCACAACTGAACCCAGAGATGAAGTACGGTGCAGACAGGGAGCCCATTGCCCCGGCTTAATTGAACTTTTTATCGAATTTAAATGGAAGGCTAGTGCTGTCACCTTGCCATTAACACAAGATAAAGGAGATTATTAGCTCCGATCAGGCCAACATCTTATTCCAAAGAAAGAGACAATTTCACGACACTTTCTTCCTTTTAAAAAGTAATGGTATCGGGAATGACTGCACTTTACTTCGGCTTCCAAAGTCCAATTTTTTTCTGCCTCTTCCGACACCTATTTTTGCTCAGGGATTAATTTTACCATACAAGGGGCCATAGAATGGTCTTTCTGCAGACGTACTTAACTATTCCATTAAAATTCCCATTCAAAGGCAAGGTAATGTCCGAGAATGAATAATTGGCCATGTAAATCACAGTTTCTTGGTCCTGGGGAAAAAAAGGAGACCCTTGTGAGGCTTTTCTCTGTGTATGAAAGTTCTGCTGATGCAAAGGCGGTGTTGAGAAAGGTTATCTTTTACTTTCTCTGCCAGTGATATGCGCTGGAACAAAGGGACGATCCTCAAGGCCTCGGTGGAATACATTAAGTGGCTGCAGAAAGAGCAGCAGCACGCCCGTGATCTCGAGAGCCGACAGAAGAAACTAGAACAGGCCAACAGAAGACTCCAGCTACGAATCCAGGTAAAGACACGAAAAGAACAAGTGAACGAGGGGAATATGGCCAGAGAATTAGATGTAGACATGAGAGACGGTAGAAAGCGATGGTTGTAGGAGCGAAAGGCAAGAAAAAAAACTTAAAAGCGAGTGATGTAACACATGAAATGATGAAAAAAGACCAGCTTACATTCCAAACTAGACAATGACATCTTTATAAACTATCAGATGACACAATTTAACTCTACACTTGGAGCATTTATCCGAAATAACATCTAAATTGGGCTGATAGCATTAAATTAACCTTAATTTTATAAAAAATAAAAAAAACATGGGGAAAGAACACATTCATAATTCAGTCAAAAAGAGTTACAACAGAATTTACCTACATAATAGACAAAGGGGCAAAAATGAATTGGTGAGTTGTTTGTTTGACCTGAATCATGTAATCACCTGAATCGTTTGAACAAAGCGATTCTCTCAAATGAATTAGGCTTCCCATTATTTAAGGGCCATGTTTAATTATTGCCTTAACTCTCTCTCCTTGTCAAATCTACAGACATGATAAAATGAGGCAAAATGTAGCAATATTGCATTTTGTTTTGATTCTCATTTGAAAATTAGCTTGAAACTGTAAGAAAAAAAAGTCACTCTACTAAAAAACCTAGTAGTATCAGTACTCTTAGTTTGTTACTCCCCAACATTGATGGACAAGCAGCAAAAGCCAGCATGATAGTGTCCACACTAGTGGTTTTAACTGGTCACTTACGCTGATGACCATCTTGAAAACAAAGGTTCAAACACACCCAGCATGTGCCTGACATCTGAGCGGCCTGCTCCTATCGATGTTTGTAACCGCCTTTTAGGCCTCGCTTTGAAACACTGTGAGCTGAGGTGATTATCTGATTAATAATAATAATATTAATAGCGGCTACAGCTTCGTCAGGAGCGGAATGTGCCCCGGAATTAGATTATGAGGGCTAATAACTTTGAAGAGCTGGGCTCCTTGTCTGAATTTATGCATTAGTTTCCAACAGTATTGACATATATTCACGGACCAGGCGCGAGTCTTCTTCACACATGTGAAGACATCGCAATTAGCCCTCAAAGTAATTACCCCGAGGCTTCCTTTCCAAAAGCTAATGCTAATAATACCTCAATTGAGTGTCTGAAGATACCCACGCTGAGAGGCAATGCAATAGCTCATTTAGACTGTCTCAGCTACAGATGATGTGTGGGAGTAATGGAAATATGAAACCATAGCGGTTAGTCTAGACACTTGCATGAGTACTAAGTTAGTAATTAGTGTTAATCTCATCAACCAAATGAGTGAACAAATCTTGTTTTATTATTTTGATTTTTTATTATTTAATCAACAATAGCAAAAATGAGTAAAACACGTGCACATCATTATATTTAAATTATTTTAATTAAAAAGAAGATGAGTAAACAAAGAATATGGTCACACTTTTTTCTACAGTGTCCATGTTACACATCCTACATGTACTTACTGTAGTCAAAACAGTAGATTATACATAATCACAAGCAACTAACCCTAATTATATAGTGCGTACGTGTTGTTAAATACTATTACTCAATAATAAAAATACAGTCTAAATATAAAAATAAACAAGTATTCAAAATAAAACATAGCACCAAAAATGCCTTATATTAATGTTTTTGGGAGCAGTATGCTGGCTGGAGCCATTTACTTCCAGTCTTTGTGCTAAGCTAGGCTAGCGGTGGGTGCGTCAGACAGAGTTACGGCACGCACGGAGATGAAAAGTGTATGTATGGACTTATCTAACTCTGGGGAATACGGTGAATAAGCTAAAGTCCCAAAAAGTCGGCGTGTTCCTTTAAGCTGTCCTGTTGTAACAGGAAGCCCTGCTTGCTGGAAGTTACCTCAGAATTTATCTCTGTGATGGATGAGTTTTTGAAGTTGAATGCACCCCTTCATGCATTTATGGCACATAAGGGCCTAGAGATAAAAAAAAAAAGGAAAGAGACCAAATTAGAGTGGCATCTATTTCTGTCAGATTTGACCCGGATGGCCTGAATGCAAAGTTTATCTCAACCCACCTTCCTGTGTGTGTCTTTGACAGGAATTGGAAATCCAGGCTCGTGCTCACGGTCTGCCCAGTATGGCTGCTTCAATGGGAGCAGTTGAACTTTCGTCCCATCTCCTGAAGCAGCACCAGACCCCCCCGCAGCCAGGACAACCCCCCCTCTACCCTCAGGAGGACATGAGCACCCCGGACTACACCCAGCGGACACCCTTACCGGCGGCCATGGTTGTGGGGAACGGTGGAGAACAGACCGACGGCTCCACCACCTTCTCAGATCCTCTCTCCCACTTCACTGACTTCTTCTGCAGCACCTTGAAAGAAGAGCATCGGCTGGACGAGATCCTGATGGACGACCCCCTCTCGCCCTTCGGGACCGACCCACTCCTCTCCGCCGGATCGCCCGTGGCGTCTAAAGGGAGCAGTCGCAGGAGCAGCTTCAGCTCAGAGGAAGCAGACGACCTCTGACCGTCCCGACGCCAACCTGCAACACTGTGTATCTGACCTCCCATTTCCACTGGATTACAAAGACGACGGGAACTCATCCCAACATCTTACCCCAATGTTGAGTCAGACACATCAAAAAAGGGAGATTGACTGATTGATCTACTGTGCAGATAAAGGACTGTCTGTACAGCAATAACACTGGTTACAAGTGATCACTGGATTACCAAATGTAGATTTCTGACACTTAACGGCATTGTTGAGATGGACCTGTTTAAAGAGAAATCTTTTTGTGCCTTATCCAAAGCAAGCTAACTTTATTACTACTGAGACCAGAAGTGATGCAGATGTAATTATGCTAGGCAGGAAAACCCTAACACATCTTTCTGTATCATACATAATGTATTTTTCCAGAAACATACTGTTCAAGTATTTATGTTTTAATCCCTGTATTCTTAAAAAAAACATTTCTTATTCTAACATTCTTTTACTTTTTATATATAACTCTAGGGGTGTGGGAAAACACAATAAACCCCTTTTTGATAAACTCAACACAGTCTCACATTTCTTGGATATTCAAATTGTCGGTAAAGAAGATAGTTGGAAGAATGTTGGCAACCAAACTATTTTGGTGACCGAAAAAACAAACACAAGGACATACCTTCATGTTGTTCCAAACCTGTATGACTTTCTTTCTTCTGTGGAACATAAAAGAAGATGAGTAAATCATGACATTGTGTGTGTGTGCGTGTGAGAGAGAGAACTGTCCCTTTAAGTTATCAAATAATAATAAAATGTCAGTTTAGAATATTTTGTAGAATGTTAGAACTTTACATTTAAGTTTAAATTCTTGAAAAGTATGTTCATCGTGAATCTCCAGTTCATCTGGAAGCTTGTTCCACCATGGAATAAAATATAAAAATTGCGAGATATAAAGCCACAAATCTGAGAAATAATTAGCAATTACGACTTTTTCCCTGATGTTTTTTCACAATTCTGAGAGGAAAAAAGTCAGAATTGCAAGATATGAACTCATTTGAATTTACCTTTTTATTATTATTTTATTCCATGGTGGAAACATGTTTCCATAAATAAGTCTTAAATCTACAATGACAACTTTTAATGATTTTTAAAAAATCTAATATTAAGCATTGCAATACCTATTAGTACTATACATTTATAATCTATCAAATAAATTCTTCTAACAGTTAATGTCAAATTTGACAAACTTTACATTCAAAAAATGATTGACTCCTGTCAATTAAAATGTGAAAAAAATATTTGAGAACTTTTTTCTCCATGAACTGCACTTCTATTTACCTTACATAAAAAGATTTTTTGTGAATCCAGCTCCAGACTGAGTGATGAGTCCCGGGCCTGAAGTAGCGGCATCCGCAGGACACTGATGACACTCAAATAAATGTGCTAGCGGTCTTCTGAACAACTACTAACACAAAAACCATCCGCAGAAGAAGTTTACCACAGAACAGTCATGAGAAAAATCACACCAGACTTTGAATCCCAAACGAGTTGAGTTCTACTGCATGTACAAACACTAACGATCATAAATAGTTAGCAACAACATGTAAGACGAACCTCACAGCTGCTCTGAGCCTCTTCTGAGTTAAGTTGATTTAAAGTTTTATTTTGGACTTGCCCAGAAAAAGCAGCCTTCTAAAGACAGATTTCATTAGCAGATATTATTTAACCAAAATCGAAAATGAAATAACACATTAATAATACAACAAACACTAGCACAAAAAAAAAAAAAAAAACACGTCAATGCATTTCGGCAGATAGCCCGCGTTCATCAAAGCCTGGCTAAATTAATGTTTGAGAATGTTATTAGCTTATATGTTTCTCTGTAATGAAATCGAAAAAGCTTCGACTTGCATCTCCGCTGCAGACGGAAAATAAAATTGAACTGCCACATCATTATCATGCACTGATACTCCAACTACAAAGTGCTGAGTGATGTTTACACTTAATTGGCCAGAGCAATTACCCAAAGTAAATATGGATTTTCATTAAATTACAAACATGGACGAGGCCTTATGGAAATCATTTCCATGAGCGCAATTTCCTTTTTCTCAGCCACTTCCAAACCATTTTTCCTCCGCAAACACAGTCCTTTGATTTATTTCAATATGGATAAAGAATTGAAAGAGGAACAAATATTATGTTCAATGCAAAAAAGCAATCATACTATCGCACATATGCAAGACTAGAGAAGGAGAGATCTACAATTGTTGTAGTCAGATGAGAAAGAAACTAGATTTACATTCTGAAGGCAATCTGAGTGAAACTTGAGCATGCTAAACGTGCCACTATAATGCTAGGGCATGGCTTTTGTGTATCGCTAGTACATGGTTTCAAAACAGTCCACCTTCAAGTCTCTGTGATATTGTGTTCTGTAGTTATACAGTAACTCTGGTCAAAGCAACTCTATGGAGTTTTGTCACCCGTTAAATGGTGAGTTGCATGCAACAAAAATCATTTCATCTCTCACAGACACACACACACACACCAATGTATTATGCAGCAGAAAAATTAGACTAGATATTCTACATTGTATTTCAATCATCCACAGCCATAGGTTAATATATTTTCCTTTCTTAGAAAAATTACAATTAATATGTGACTTTAATGTTGAATCCCAGAAAATGGAGAGTTGTTGTTACCTGTTTCCAGCTGAATCTGTTCCCGCTGTCCTGTGTGTCACCAGCAGATGGTGGTAATACACTGAGATCCTCATATGTGCCACACAGTGAGAGCGGAGAATCTAGTCAGTAAATCATGTTTCACAGTAAGTGAAACAAGACACTCCGCAGTCTTATTTTGATGTATATAAATCTTGGAAACAAAAGAAGATGCAAGTCAGTGGGAGATTTTTAATGTGGCTTTGCTGCTTAGATTTGTAAAAGCATCAGATGTTATTTATTTATGCAGAAATAATAGAGAAAATCCTCTATAGTAAAATAATCTGATGCTAATCTGAGAAAGAAAGAAAGAAAGAAAGAAAGAAAGAAAAAGAAAGAAAGAAAGAATCTCACACTCACCTGGTGGAGAGGTCAATGACATTGTTGGGCATTTCTGATGATTTCATTTTGGAAATAAACTTTTAGCACACAGACTGAAAAAAAATACACAAAATACATATTTAAAAAAATGTGCATGTGAAAACATTATAGCATTAAAAACATTAAAACATTAAAATGATTAACTAAAACAATAATAAAAAAATAAATAAAATGAAATGAATAAATAATGGTATAAATTAGATAAACTAATTGGCACTGCGACAAATTAAATTAAGTGATTAACTTAAAAAAAAAGTCTGATGTGGTGGCTCTTTATCTCTTGAAGATGAACTTTTATCATATAAATAAACAATTTATGCAAACATTTCATCCGGTCATGTATTAAATTCAAAATGATGCATGTTCTAGAAAATGTAACGCTTTATATTCCATTGTTCATGTTACACTCTTACATTCATTAGAACCAAAAATTCTAAATTTACTCTAATCAAATAACTGAAGTCAGCATGAAACGGAAGTTACGGTAGTCTTTTCTTCCCTATAGTGACTTCTTAAGAGTGAAACGGCTTCTCAAACAGGAAAGAAATGTAGGGCGGGGCTTGAGTTTGCGGGGAATTGATTGGTTGGTTGCGGTTTGCTATTAGTCGATCTGATGTGAGTGACAGGTTGCCCCGCCCTCACGCCAGTGAACACATCATCAGAGAAGAGATAAACGTTACTATGATACGTTACTATGATTATGAGGCCACAATAAAAAAAAAAAACATAAAAAAAGATGTGCACAGATAAATCTTTTATAATAAATACAGGAATATTCCATTCAAATTAAGAAATGTCAATGTTGATTTCATGGTGACTTTAATAAGTTTGATTGTGATCAGGCTAACTAACACTACCCAGGGTTAGACTGCACATGAGAGCTGTGGTGACGGTAACGTCCCCAGGTGAACCCCACTGACCAGCCTTCCCATAATCCTCTGGGGCATAGCCTCCATTTTGTGTTTATGGGACCACACCCAGCAGTATTTCACAACTCCCACATCACTGGCCGGAGAGCCGAATTAACAACGGAGCACAAAGAGATGAAAAGCCCCCAGCTGGGCGGCGCTATAAAACCCCTGAATGTGATTTCCAGAGATCGAATGAATTGAACCAGATGCCAAAACATAACTTCAAACAAATTGACTTCCAATTATTTAGACGCACACTTCCAGATGTGCCGCAGATGCAGACGGGGAGAGCAAAGGTATCTCAGGCCTGTGTGTGCTTTATTCCACAATAAAGATGGGGTACGGTCGAGTGTGTTTTAAATCACTCGGATCAGGGCAGGATGTTGAGACGACCAGTGCGGATGTGGAGACGAGAGTTTCATTAGGACAAAGTGAACTGACAGAGTTCCAGACAGACATTAACGGACAAGACCATTTACAGAGAGAGAGAGAGAGAGAGAGAGAGAGAGAGAGAGAGAGAGAGAGAGAGAGAGAGAGGTGCTGGGAGAACAGTCATCTAGCAAAGACATTTCTTAAATGCTAATTTGCCTCCTGCCAAACCTTCATTCTGGAAATGAAATCACAGTCAGAGGGAAAAACTTGCAGCTCTGGCTTTCTAATGCATATACATGAGTGCATATTAATTCACAGGTTTACCTACATTTACCAGCATATGTGCAAAACTCGGATTGTATATATGAAGTATACCACAGTTTTTGCACTGCCATAAATATATCGATCCACTGATATTGAGTTGCTAATGTCTGATGTAGAAACAGATATCTGGAAATCAGGGCAGCGAAAAGCCAATATAATGCTATCTATAAACTATCAACAAATATAAATATTATATATACAAATATGTTTTTTATATATTGAATGTACTGATATATATGATAATAATTTGATTATTATCAATAAAAAAATAATCACTGTATAATATATATATATATACATATATAATAATATATATACACACACACACACAACAATCCAACAAATTGAGTATATAACATTTCAAAAAATTATTATTTTTTATAAAATAAACTTTTTACTTTAAAATTCACAAAAAACACTTAATAATAATAATAAAAACAAATCAATTTATTAATAATAAAAAAAAAAAGTAAAACAGAAATTGCCTGGAGATTTAGTAAATGACACAATTGGCTGAAAGTATACTAAAAAACTTAAAATATCAGACATTAGTCAATTAATAGGTTGATTTATCGGTCACTAGTAAACAGTTAAAAAAAAGATGATTATTAATGTGCAGCAATTTTATAGACAGTCCCACATTTAAAAGACTAACCCAACATCTTACACCGCCCAGTGTCTGTCCCACCGCGGTCAGATATCCTTGTGGGAGCTCTGGATATTTTCTTTATGCTTAATATCTATAATTGACCAGTGCAAAGTGCAAAGCGTTCATTCCATTATAAACAGTAAGAGTGTGTTTGGGGAGGTCGAGCTGGGATTTCTGGGATTTCTGAAAGGGTCCACGGGGGCGCTTTAATTCGAGACCCTGCTCTGGACTATGCTAATCTTCCGGCGGTCCATCAGTCTCTCCTCGTAACCTCTGATAATCTGAGTGACCTTGGCAGGGCGGCGGACGGCACCCGGTCATTGATTTGTAATTCAAAATGAGAGCGACATGTCTGAAGGCACGGGCCGCGTAACAGAAGCCTCTCCTTTATCAACACTGCAGGGAAATCAAGAAAATAACATAAGCAGGAGGGAGATATTAAACCTAAAACACTGCCACCATCACTCTGAGGTGTTAGTGTGTGTGTGTGTGTGTTCAGACCAGCAGTGTTGGGTTTCAGAGGCTCGTTATCACGCCGGGATAATTGGCGCTGTGCGGGTCGGCCCGTTTGACCAGGACTTTGTGCATTATTCATCTCCAGGCCTGCAGCGGGCCGTCGCCACGCCCTTTAGATGGAGACTTATTCATTATTTATGGATAATTGTTTATTAAATGCAGAGGCTTGACCCTATTATGCCTATTACAGCCTGTGGAGTAGACACTGGCCGTTTGACCGTATACTAAAGATGTGAGACGGGGCCTACAGCTGCACGGGACAGGAGGGACATGCGGAGGAAGAGGATGAGAAGGAATGAGGAAGAGCAGACTAACAGGTGCAGGGTCAAAAGGGAGTCATAAATACATATTTATGAGTTACGGTTGCTTTCGTGGGTCATGTGCTTCACTTTGGATGGCAGGCAGGTTGGGACACCAGTTTCCAGTTTAAGCACTCAATTATATTTCCCAAAAAAGGTTAATCCATTTATGTCTGAATGTTTGCTTGCTCTCACGAAATAGTGAAAACATTAATAATACAATAATAAAATATAATAAAAATATGAGATTACTATTGAATACACTATTAATAATAATAATAATTGTTATATATCTTGCATGTACTGAGACAAAATAGTGAACTTTAATACAAAAATAATATATTGAATATTATAATATGTAATATATAATGCTATAATGTTATCATTAATATTATTATTTATAATATATATAGTATATAATAAGAATAACTGTTATTTGTTATAATATATCTTGTGTATTATTATTATTATTATTATTGCGAAATAGTGGAACAATTAATAGTTGACTATAAAAATATAAGATAATATTAATATTGAAAATAATACTAACTGTTATTATTAATATTATTATTTATAATGTTGTATATTATTACTATTATATATTACATTATATAATAATAATAGTAATAAATTATAAATTATAATAATATAGCTATTATTATTATTTTCATTTTCCATTGCACATAAATCCCTGCAATGAATGTAACAAGTGACTTGTTTTATTATCAATCTCTTTCTTTTCTCTGCAGAGGTGTGGTCATGGGTAAAGGGGGTTGTTTTGTTTTCTTGAACAGTAAATGATTATAACTTTAAAAATGATAATGTAAATATATGTTTCAATTGTTCACAGTATAGGTCACTTTAATTCCATCCAGCTTGAATTGTTTCATCCTAATTAAAGGAGAAGTGTCTTTCTGAAACCGGTCCCGGTACGAGTCTGTGTCAGGAGGATTC
This sequence comes from Gila orcuttii, assembly GCA_026230005.1. Taxonomy (NCBI): domain Eukaryota; kingdom Metazoa; phylum Chordata; class Actinopteri; order Cypriniformes; family Leuciscidae; genus Gila; species Gila orcuttii. Next base: position 5,416,426 of record JAPDVR010000006.1, read on the forward strand.
AGGAAACACCGGCCACTAGAGGTCAGTGTTGCAGCAGAATTCACTCAAATCCTCCCAAAAACACAGAACATTTCAAAACAACTGGTGCTCGTGCAGCCACACACAACCTCTCTGATTGTTTTAATTTAACACCGATTAAACCAGCACCATAAGCTATCACTAAAAGCTCCAAATAATTCTTACAAATAAGAACATGGGCATTTGACTCTCAGGAAAATTACTGATATCCCAGGAGGAATTTGATGGAACTACTTGAGAGCATATGAAAAAAAAAAAAATCATTTAATTCTTATCAGTATAAATAGTATAAAGGGCGCAGAGAATACATTTTCCATTTGCTTCATAGTCAGCAAACATACTTTTAAAATTTATATAAATCTGCGACAGTGTACGGTTCAGTAAAATATCTGCCAAGGACTTCAATAACACCCAGGAGTGTGACACAAATTAAACAGCCTTATTAGAATTTACACGTGTTGAAGAAAACATGAGAGACTGTGTGGGAGAAACCACATATGGATCCAGAGAGAAATCTGAACACAAGTGTTTAATTGTGTTCAAACGTGGAGGGCGAGAGTGTTCTTTACTTTTTGTCTTTCGGAACGACAGATTTACTCGACTTGACTTGTGATGTGCTATTAGCAGAGGCACATATTGCATGATAAAATCAATTCAAGCTTGTATTTGGTAAAGAGTACTAAAATATTGTAGGTGTTACAATGAGAAGGTGGGATATTATTTCGTTCCTTCTGTTGAGCTGGAAGGAGATTATCATGATGTGTGAGGTGGAGAATTTGTGTGGAAGTAATGACACTTCTGAGGAGCGTTTTCAAATCATAAACACCCTCAAATTTTAGCCTGAGAAAAGTAGGATAAGAACCGTAATTACGGAACAAAAAATATGCAAAAAAAAATCCTCATGCCAAATGAATATGTATAATAAAGAAACCTTGTATTTTTTGCAAATAATAATAATAATAATAATAATAATGTTGACAGACCATTACTCTCTCTTTATAAAAATGTATATACAACAATGTAAAAAACACTAAAATGTAGACTTTCTGCAAATCTATGTACATATAAAAATTGTATTATTATTATTATTATTATTATTATTATTAGTAGTAGTAGTAGTAGTAGTAGTAGTATAATGATAATAATGTCTGCAAGCCATATTCATATTTAAAAGCAATCTCCAAATCTATATAGATAGTAGTAGTAACAATAACAATAATAATCTAAAAAGATATAGCGGCCATTCAAAATCTTTCTATTATAAAAATCCATTATTAAAAGTAAAATACTATAAGATATTTAATTCTATTTCCCATATTTTAAATAGGACTGCTTTTAATAGAACTGCTTTAGTAAATGGTTTATGAATGGCTTTAAAGCGTCTCTGTGTATCAGTTACAGTGCACAGCTCCAGTAAATAAAAGCAGCGGCTCACATACACATGTAATACGGTGTGTGTTGAGGATTAGCCCAGCTCAGCGAGAGACGCGTTACGAGACGAACGCAGGAGCCGTCCAGCAAACACAGCGCGCGCAGGATCCCACTGAAATAAAGAACAAATGAGAGATAATTATGGCCGAAGGAACAGAGGTGGGAGGTTGGTTACCGTTACACTCACATGCAAATGCTGCTTTGTTGCATGCCGAGCATCCTAATACCCTGAGAGTCAAATACCTTCCTTTTTTTCCACATTATGGAATTTGTCATGTTCAGTTGGAGCTGTCATATTCAAAACTGTGTGCACTAATGTGTGTAATCTGCTTTGCAACACATCAATTATGATGGATATTCCTCTAGTGGAGGATTTTCTCTCTTTTTTCCTCTCAGTAATCACTCCACTCTTATTAGGAAGCCTGTTTAGTAAATAATGATCTCCACTGAAGGATGCTGAACGTGTAGGGATTGACGGAGTGTGAGTGCAGGAGGGAAAACCACAGAAAACATTTAGATTTATTAGTGCCTCTATTTATTTGCACCTGAATATACTGTGTGTGTGTGTGTTTCTATGGGTGTATACCCTCAAACTAACTAAAATAACTATTTTTACCAAGTACCATGTACACCTACCCAGAATGCCTTGCTCATCGTCCATAAACCTATGAGCAGCACTGCTTTTGTATTGGTGCTATTTTTTCCCGCAACAGTTTCTTATAATTCAACTCTCCTTTACAATTGAGAGTCACAAGATTTTCCAGTTAATGTAAATTTGTAGAACTAGAAACCATAACATGAAGTTAAATGCATATGCCAAAGAAACTAGTCAGGTTAAATTGAATTAAAAATTTTGGTCTGTACAACCAAATAAAGTGTTACCCAAAACACTTTTGCTGCGATTGAGTTGGGATACTGGTGAGGGTTTGGTGGTTTGGTTTAAGGGTATAAGGGAAGTTTCAACAGTGTAATTACAGAAATTAATTACAGCTGCAATTACATGCAGGTATTTTTAAATACAAGTACAATGTAAAAGCATGTATGTACATATTAAGTGTAATGTACAAAAATTATTAATTTAAATGTTAGTACAAAGTAGTTTAAGACAATTAATATAAAGTAGAACCGCATATTGTATATATATAAAAAAAAAAAAAAAAAAACAGGTAGTAAAAATATTAAACAAAAAGGACTATAGACCACACTAAAAAGATTCACATAATATATCAACGTCTATTATCTACATACCACTCCAAAAATGGCAGACTGCTCACCGGAGAGAAAGAAAAGAGAGAAAAAAGATTGTGTGAGAGAGTGAGTCGTAATTCCTCCTTCAGTCTTCAGTGTAGAGGTGATAACAGTGAGCTCTTAAAAACAGCGTGACCGCTTTCACCACACAACAAAGGCCTGTTTGTTCCCCCATACACCTGACACTGCGACTTCTCACAGATAAACACACTTCAGCGCGGCCTCACCTCTCGCCCTGACCCTGTCCCACCGCTCACGAAGCTCTGAGCACACCTCACCAACCAAAATCTGCACACCAGCAGCTTCCTGAACAGATGAAGCGCTCGAAAAAAAGGGTTAATTCAATATTATTGTTTTTCTACTCATTTCTCAAACTCTTCTGTAGCTTCCACTATAAAGTAAAAGTAAATGAATTCAGTTAAAATACAATAAGCAGTAAAACAAGATATAGTTTTTGTAAAAATTTACAAAAAATACCATGTATTTTGGTAGTCATTTTTTTGTACTTAGTTTGTATTTTAATTGATCTTTTTTTTATGAACTTCGAGATTTGAGTTATTAAATGACATGAATGTATGTGAGTGTTGTAACTTCATGCTCACCATTTATTTTAAATTTCCCTAATCTTTTTGCCTTTGCTAAATGGTCCATTTTAAATGGTCCTGCTGTGTGACGAATGCATTTGTAAAAAGTACAAATATTCCATGTAGCTTCTTGATTAATTCGAGGTTATAAAGTTGCATACATAATAATTATAAAATAATTAGCATAATGCTATGTTTAATATGCCTTTGGAAGGAGTCTCACATGTTCCACTGTTAACTTCTCGAAAATCTACCCAAATACCATAGTACATAATTCAGTATTATTGTATTGCTTTAACTGTACCGTGGTACCACCTCATATCTTACAGTATTTAAGAGAACATCACTCTTAAATATAAAGGTTCTTTGGCATTGATGGTTCCATGAAGAACCTTTAAAATGCATGGAACCTTTTCATTCCACAAAAAGGTTCTTTATAGTGGAAAAAGGTTCTTTTGTTTATTAAAAGTTTTTTTTAAGAACTGTTCACTGGAAGGATCTTTGGGGAACCAAAAATGAGTCCTCAGTGGCATCGCTGTGAAAAAACCCTTTTCAGAACCTGTATTTTTACTTAAAACTTTCTGACAATAGCTTATCTTTAAGTGACTGTTCTGTATTTGAGTTTGTATAAATGAGGCTCTCAATCTCCTTCCCTCACTTGGCACTGTAACCTGGATCAGTCCTTGCAGTGTAAAACAACTGAATGATGGATATCTGAACTCCAGACCAGAGAAACTCTCTGAATTGATCATAGTCAGATAGGATAGTTATTTTAAAAAAACAGCCTTACAGGAATGAATGAGATGACTACGGTGAATAAAGAAATCCAAGCAGATTGGCACGTCTTCATTTCATTCTGATCTGTAACTTGAGGAGAAGCATTTAAAATTGATTTAATGCGCAGCACATACTGAGGCTCAAATAACTATTCGAAGATGTAAGGCACACCTAAAAATGTCTGAATATCATTGAATTATTTTACAAAATATCAAATCCAGAGTAATTTTACATAAATATGGCACACATTAGACAAAAAATATTTTTTTTTCAGGTATTAAATCATAAAATAAAAACATACCGTTTTTGAATGAAGACAAGTATTTGGACACTTTATTTGTCAAACATTTTTAAAGTGCCCCATGCTATTTTAAAGTTTTAATTTAGGAGGTCAACCTACAATAGGTTTAAATGCATCAAAAACATTTTCTCATAATGTACATTGCTGCGTCAGCTCTTTTCTCAGTGTCTGAAACGGCTCGATCGAGGATTCAGTATCCTTAAACCCTGCATTTCCAAGAGCCTGCTCTGATTGGTCAGATGTCCCAGGCTGTTGTGATCGGTCTACTCTGCTCTGATTGGTCAGACGGCCCAGTCTGTTGTGATTGGTCTAGCACTTACAGCACGTGTCAGAAACTAAACGCCTGTTACCATATCTGAATTTTAGTTCTGGAGGCTTCCTCAGTGCTTGATACACAGTGATACAAACAGTAAAGTCAGAGTCAATCCTTTGGAAGCGCATGCAAAGAAAAATGCATCTTCTCGACATATCGACAACACGAACAAACCTCCTCCAGTCTCAGCTATAACTACAGTGTTTGAGGGCGGGGGAAAGTAGACGCTGTTCGTAGGCGGCCAATGAAGACCAATGGCTGGCATTGTGGAAAACCTACGTAGGTTTGTGCAGTAAGTAAGATGGCAATTACTGACAACTGGTTTCAGGCAGTTCAGAATCGCTTCTTTCTTTTGGGAGACAATAACTCCATTTATCCATTTATGCACTTTGATCTTTAAAATTTGTCAGACCTTTTACATTGACAAACAGTTACAAACTACATGAAAGGTAGTTGTATTTGGTCTATCGCACAGATACAGCAACTCAATTCAAGTAGACAGCAGATGACCAGCGCATAAAAACTTCATAATGGCAAAAGAAACAGACTCCATAACTGAGATACCTTAAACAGCTTCAGAAGATGTAAACCCAGCACTTTTTTTGGACTACTTTTGATCTAATGCCCAACGGTGTTTGAAAACGGGATCTTTTACATTCACAAACAGTTACAAACTACATGAAAGGCAATATCCTAAAAAGCATAATAGGGGGACTTTGAGTGTCAAAATACTTTTTAAGGCTGCTTTCTCTGAATGAAGCCCTGATAGCTGCAACTCAAATTCTAGATCTTTTATTGCCCTATTCCAATATAACAGTATTGTTTCTGTTTTAAAGATTTTTGATTTATTCACCTGTTTCCTGTTACTTTCTTAGCCAAAAATCATCAGGCAAACAGGATATGAAGAAATCCCAGAGGTTCTCCGGAGAACAGCCCTTTCAGCCGCTAATCAATTTCATTTGGAGATCGAACGACCAGTGGATGAAAACGAGGCCGCAGTGCCTCTCCAGGCCAGCAGGGCTGACACGACACACCTGTGGATCCGCAACAGAGAAACGTAAACTACATCACATTCCAAACCAGATATGTTTTCGCTGAACTCATTACAATCAAGCATGGAGCACACAGAAAACAGCTAATTCAAGTAGACAGCCAATGACCTGTGCATAAAAACTTCATAACGGCAAAAGAAACTTGAGGTTTGCCACAGACAGCACGCTATAACTGAGATACCTTAAACAGCTTTAGAAGATGTAAACCCAACACTTTTTTTGGACTTTTTTGATCTAATGCCCAACAGTGTTTGGAAACTGGACCTCTCAGACCAAACGGTTTAATCAGAAAAGTGTTTTACTTCAAATCAAGCCAATATGTTCCTTCTCCCGCAACAACCCGCTAAACTAAATATAGAGTGTGGCATGTAGTGTTCGTGTCCCATAATTCAGTCTGGCCTGCTCTTGCAGACAAACACAGAAATGTTATTTTCACACGTTCCTTATCTCCCATCCACACTGCAGGATTTAGCACTAAAATAACAAGCGTAGGGTCAGGTGGCTTCGCTCAGTAAACTGCTCGTATGTTAAGAAAGATGTTACACTCCTGTCAGTCCGGCTCCCATCTTGTTTTACCAGGTGGAGCCGCCACAGTCACTCATGTTTTGATATAAACCAACTGGAGAGGACAGATACCAGTTTAGTCTGAGGAAATCAGCCAGAGCAAACAAATACATCTCGAGCCCCACTAACACTGCCACATCTGACAACCATTAACCATGTATCAATGGATGAGAGAGAGAGAGAGAGAGACAGAGAGAGAGAGAGAGAGGGGGAGGGAGTGAACCTTTAAATTGGCCCGATCTGGTTTGGAATCTAGTAAATAAACAGAGATCCAGGCATCATCCTTCATTAGTGATGGAGGGCCCCTGGAATGTGAACGGAAAGATGCACACCTGCACTAAAGGGGCCGCTTTCCCCTTACTCACTCACAGTACACTTCAGCTGACTGTCTGAAACACTTTAGAAACAAACCGTTGCATTTCATTATTTAGACCTTAGTCAGGGTAGATACTTTTAGTCGAAAAATCTCCCAAGAAACAGTTTTAAAAGTTGTGAAAAATACATTATCTAGGACCTAAATACAGTGAGTGCCAAAGTAAAGACTGTAAGTCTATCCCTTACAGGCTCGTTTTCACTTGTGTTAAATTCAAGTTGCCGTTAAACCTGACTATGGTCTACTGACTATTGAGTTATTAAACAATCTCATTATATGATTACTACTGTTCAAGAGTAAGGCTGCCTTTATCTGATCCTAAATACACTAAGGACAGTAATATTGTGAAATATTATTACAATACATTTTTTTTTAAATGTAATTTATTTCTGTGATGGCAAAGCTGAATTTTCAGCAACGTTACTCCAGCAGTCTTCAGTGTCACATGATCTTCCAGAAATCATTCTAATACCATGTCTACACCAGATACGAGCGGCGCGACACGCCAAAAGTAAATAGAACCCATTATAATCAGTGATGCTGTCTACACTGGATGCGGCTCTGTGCGACGCGACAAATTCTCGACAGTAAACTGATGCCCTGTTCTATTTCTGATGTACTCCAAGTGTCTGCGTCACTTCTGACATGAAGAACAAATGGATTTCCAAAGGTTGCTTTGTAGCATCCAGAATTTACAGCCTCAAGCTGTTGTGCAGCGACATGACATCCTGTCCCGCGTCTCGTGTAGACATGGTGTAATACATTGATTTTCTGCTCCAAAAACATTTCTTATCTTTATCAGTGTTAAAACAGTTGTGCTGCTTAATATTTGTGTGCAAATTGTGATTCTTTGATGAATATGCGGTCACTTTTGAGCAATTTAATGCATACTTGCTGCAAGAATTTATTTCTTTAATAAGTAAAAATCTTACTGACAACAAACTTTTAAAATGATAATGTACATTTTAAAGAAAAAAAAAAATATTTTTGGATAATTTTTGTGATATCTGTATATAACGTTAACCCTATAAATGAAAATTAAATTAAATTAAATTTAGTTACAAGAAAAATATACAATTCTATTTCTCCAGTTTGCGACAGATGTAAAACAGAGGAGGGTTCTTTGTCACACATTTTGGTTTTATCACAAACTGTTTCATTTTTGGACTGCTATATTTGATTTTTTTTCCACAATTTTTCAAAAGGAGGTTAAGCCAGACCATGGTCTTGCAATTCTCAGATCCTCTGTTACATTGAATACTCTTCCAAGATCTCAGCAACGACCTTTATTGATGGGCATGACTCTTGCGAAAAAAACAATACTTTTAAACTGGAAATCTTCAGAACCTCCATCGTTCAAAGCTTGGTTATGTGAATTGTTTCATGTCATACAACTAGAGAGGATACGTTCCTTGGAGTCCAAATCTCATCGCCAATTTCAAACTGTATGGCAGCCCTTCGTGGATTTCCTCAAGTCTGAATAGTGTATAATTATTGTTCTCACTGTAATAATTAATCTATGATTAGGTCTTGTTTATGTTAGTCCAACCCCGCTTCTTTTGTTATGGTTGTATTGTCTGGTTTTCCTTGTATTCTTAAATTTGTACACTATGTAAAAGATTGAAAAAAAAAAATATATATATATATATATATATTATATAGACTTATAGAGGTGACTTCTGTATAGACTTCTGAGGTGGAGACGTCTTTTCACTTGGGCCATTTTATAAACATTCAGATCATCCTAGCAATGCCCTTGTAACCATTCATAGCACTCTTGTAACTATTTTTTTTTATATATCTATTTATATATATATATAAAAAAAAAAAGTTACAAGAGTGCTATGAATGGTTACAAGGGCATTGCTAGGATGATCTGAATGTTTATAAAATGGCCCAAGTGAAAAGACGTCTCCACCTCAGAAGTCTCTACGATATCCTGGTCTCCAGATATCCCTTTAATATCAGTCTATATGAATTTTCACCAAACAGAATATTATGTGTTTGTTTGCAAATGAAAAGGAACAGCACACCTCTTCTCAACAAGCTGATGTATCACCGAAGACTGTAGCCCAAATGGTGCTTTATAAAGTTTGTTCATCAGTAACAGAAAACTACCTAAGAACACCCATTGTGTGAGGACTGTCAAACTTTCACTGGCAAAGAATAAAATAACAACTGTGAGTCGATCAGCTACTTTTTGAATATACTACCAGATGAGTGTGTCAGGATGCATTTACTGAAAACATGCCCTGGATTTTATTTCCTTTCAGTTCAGCACAGTTCTTTGGTGATGAGAAATTTGCTGCGTTAAGCGATTCCAGAGTGCCAGCGCGACTGAAGCTCGCTCGAGACACAAGGAGGTCTCCTGGGAACGCTAAATTGTTACAAAGCAAGGAAAGGCTTTTGCGTTGATGGCTGAAAAGTGAAAGGCGCTCATATCGGTAACAAGGGCCTCCAGAGCGGGTGTTCTTCAATGTGAACACAAAGCTGGAGAGAGCAGAAAAGAGTGAGACAGACACGAAGGCGAGAAAAGGTGGCTCTGCGCTTGTTTCAATTGGCACACCTGCTTTGAGAAACTTGGCTCGAACAGAGAGGTCTAAAAGTTAATTACACTCTCGGTATGGCCAAGAGAAATGTTGCTAACTGACGTAACCTGATAATAATTTCAATTTTGCTGACAGTTATAAACTCATCAAGTTGCAGCCTAGGGCTTGCGCAACGTGCACAATGAACGCCTGTGTCTTCGAATTCAGTCCCACGACTAATTCACTGCCCCTCTCGGCTGTCTAAATTAGCGTCTTAAATTATAGTACCAAATATTTCCTGGTTAATACAAGGCGTTCACAATGGACATAGCTGTGCGCGCTTGCTTTAGTGTTTCAAAATGTGCTAAAAACAGCATTAAAGTTAACACGCGACCACACTTAGCCGCAATTTTGTTTCCATGGCACACAGAAACATGAGGCACAAATACACACAAGGGAAAGCGTGAAAGTCTGTTGTCTGGATACCAGTTACACTGACACATTATAATTTGTCTAACTTTGCTCACTGTAACTTGTCAACCACTGGCAGCAATTGTGTATAATGTGATCTTACAGTATGTGTTTATTTAAATTTGCATGTAGGTTCAAAACCGTCAAAAAGCAGCACTCCATTAACAGTGATGTCAAAGCATAGTTCATCCCAAAATCAAAAGAAAGAAATAGCTACAAGTAAAGCCTATTTTTGAGGATAATTAAGATCATTTTAATTCTGGCGTTAACTAAGCTTTAGTTTTTCTTAAAATCAATAACATTTGCAATGTGCGTGTGTGTGTGTGTACAGCTGTCAGAATCCGTTCCCCCACTCCCATAATGACTTGCATAAAAAAAAGTCGGACACCTTACAGTTATCATGAGTTATCAAATTTTCATGAAAACAATCATAAATTTGTCTTATTTTTTCTTATGATTTTGGGGTGAAATGTGATGTTTTTTATGAGGTTTATCCAATAAAACTATGATATACTTCACCACATTTGTGGAACGCAGTAGATAGAATAGAACAGCTTTTTCTTTCTCTCCCTCTCTCTCGCTCTCTTTTTTTTTTGTATTGGGTGGGTGTCCGACTCAGGAGAGTTCATGGGCCTCTCCGCAGAACAAAGGCCTTCAATCACACAACACAACACCACCCACAGCATCCTGCTTTCTACTGCCACTAATTAATATTAATCATCTTCAGCAGCACACCTGAGAAACAATATAAGAAAAGAAGAACATAACCCGCTTTGGTGCTACATTGATTTGAAAACGCATATATAGGAGCACAAATAAATAAATAAAAATTAACTGCAGAAGTTTGAAGCAGAAGGTTGTATCAGAATCAAGTATTTCAGAACACCGTGTAATAATTATATTAATACTCGCATATAGCTCCACTTCTGGTACAGACATTAAAGTGTAATTTAATTAGAGACTCGGTGTCCTTCATAACTGTGTGGGTGTTACACATTGGATTTTATCTCAACTAGAGCTTTTCAGATTGCATTGCATCATAACTGAGCTGCAGGACACAGCAGCATGGAACAACAACCAAAAAAAGCGTCAGCCAATCAGAAACAAGATATTGTCACAGCCAACCAAGCATACTTCCAAAATCATTCTCGCAAACTGAAATCACCACAACCTTTTAAAACACCCCAGAAACACTGCGGCATCTAATGGCAAAGCCCCAGATAAAGGGGTCCAGCTTAAGAGAGTCAGAAGTGAAAATAAGAAAAGAAACTCTGCGACCGTGTCAGTCAAACCCTCCCTCATTACAGCAAACCCATCATGCTCCAGTGCTGACCCTAACACTGAATCTGTACACACATGCCATTAGTCACAGACAGACAGTGTGTGTGTGTGTGTAGATTTCTTTTGGAATGAAAGGGAAGCTGAAGGTCGCTCAGACGTTGAGGCAATCACCCTAATGAAAACAAACGAGGGAGAGTCTGCTCGCTTTCTCCATAATCAAACACACCAGCTGACAGAAAGAAAGCAAAAGATAAAGAGAAAGATCTAAAGGGTCAGTACCTCAGCATTGTTCTTTAATTTACTGTTTCCAGTTTAGGTCCACTCCAGGGGAGATTTAAAGGCACGTGGAAACAAAAGGGGCTGAGAGAATAACTCCAGCACAAACACAGAGGCTGGAGACTTTACAAGCTCAGATGAATTACGACCTCATCTTTAAATAAGACAGAATGATGCACAAACGCACATGAACCAGTGAAGCTTTGGGTTTGTAAAGACATTTGGGTAATAAAGACCAGGGAATGATGTGGCTCTGCGTTGAAAAACACCATAAATTCTGTGTTTGAGTTTTGTGGGTTTTAGTCTGTAAGCTTTGATGCAAATCTATATGCACAAATACTCCTAAAACTTGACTACACTTATTTTAGCACACACTCAAAATGTACACTCTTTATCTCCTGGGAAATGGAGCAAAAACATTGATGACTCATCCTGCACTACACAGATTCTTGTCCAATCAAAAGCTTTCCAGAATGAGATTAGTCATTCTACAAAAAGTCCTAAAAACGTCATGGACTGAGGCCCCATCCACACTACTACGTTTTAGTTGAGAAACGGAGACTTTTTGCTACGTTTGCACCTCCCGTCCAGACTAAAACGGCAAAAACGAAGAACTAAAACGGAGAAGTTTAGAAACGGTGCCGACCCTGTTTTGCGTTTTGAATCTCCGGAGGGCGTTTTAGTGAAGAAGGATCAAAACGGAGGACTTTAGAAACGATGACGCAGAAGCTCACGCTCGGCTCTCTGATTGGGTCATACAACCGAAGAAAACATACAACAACAGCCTGGACTACCAGTTACGTTAGTGCAAATAAATTCTGCATTTTACAATGCTATAACTGCCTACATGCGCCAGAGGCAAGCTATTATTCGAGCGATCTGTGACAATTCCCGCGTGCAGCGGCGGTATCGACCGTACATGGTGCGTCGGTTTTGGGTTAAGCCGGGAAGAACCAGCGCATGGTGGGATAATTTTATCAATGAAGTTGTGGTTCCTGAGGAATGGTGCGAAAACTTTCGAATGTCCAGATCGGCACTTATCAACCTCAGCGAAATCTGAGGAATAGTCAATCTGTTTCCTGTTTACACCGGCACGCGCACGCCCAGTGTAGGTAAATGGTCACGTGATCCGTGTTTTCAGTCGTTTTAATGTGGACGGAGATCAATTCTAATACGCAGCTAAAACGCTGGTGTGGACGGAGATCGTATTTGTTGTAATTCTCCGTTTCTAAACTAAAACGCAGTAGTGTGGATGGGGCCTGAGATCAAAAATGAGACAAGAGTCTCATTTGAGATGAGCTAAATCTGCTCAGAACCGATCCCCGGTGATCACCGTGAGATGCATGCCGGTTAGACGCGTCAGAGAGCGGTCTAACTTTCTCTGATGCCATTCTGACGTATATTAAAAAACTCTTTTGTCGACGGCAAGGCGTCCGTACGGGATTGCACACTCTCCACCGACTGCACATAACAAAATCACGCTAATCTATATGCACAAATGCACACTTTTTTGCATAAATTATTGAAGTGGATCCACAATAGCTTTGGCGCCTACGCTCTGTTGTTATACATCGTCATCATTGGCAACAAATGAATGTTAAAAATGTATTTGTCATTGAATCATTCATTTAAGAGATCTGTCTCTCATTTCAGTCACTTCAGCAAACCACTTTAGGCGGGACTAAGCGGTTATTTTCAGCAGGCACTAGACAGGAGCAGACAAGATTTGTCTCTTCATTAGAATGGTGGCTAATTAATGAGCAGTTGTAAATCAGTCTGAAACATGAAGGCAGCAGCTGGGGTTGCAGTTTCCCCCGACTGAGAGAGAGAACTGACTCATGAGTGTGAGATCATTGAGACATTAGCACTGATCAATAAGCAGAAGCCTATTATTGCATATAAACCATCCCAATGGAGGTAGTGCCTCAGGCAGGGTAGAGAGGCAGGAAACATTGGCTTTACATGGAGCCTACTCGCTCTCACACTCATTCACACACACACATACACACACGCTCAGAATTCCTCTCTACTGAGCAGCAGGTGTGCGATAGGTTCTGACGCATCTCAATAAAGGCATTATTTTGTTGTCAGACTATATGAAACTGTCATCTTGTATTATTAATGTAAGGTAAGTTGGTGTAAACGCCTGTGGAGCGAACCCAACGTAAAGGCCTTTTCAATAGTAGCTGCTGGGAAAATATGGCATTAAAGAGTTTTAAATTCATCAGGAAACCTAACAAGACCAGAGAAGTGAGGATGCAGCATTTTATGTCTCTTTAAAAACACTATAAAATAGCTTGACAAGCACAGTTACTTTCCTGTGATAACGTATTTCCTGTTGAAACAGGCCATTGACAAGTACTTTTATAAAAAATAAAGTATAAAATTAAACTAAATGAAATGACTGAATGATGACATGCAGAACATTGAATAATTGGATTTAAAAATACAAATTAAAAAATAATTCAGAGAATTCATTTATCTAATGGCAGTGATTAGTATAAAGTCGGTATTAAACAAGTTGTGATTGACTTTTCTTCCTTATGTTAATGTATATCCAAGTGAAACTTCTTACTTCCAAGCTTCTCAAACAAGATAAAATGTAGGGCGGGAGTTGATTTCATCCATCAGGTATTTGATTGGATGGTTGTGGTTTGCTATTGGTCAATTTCATGTGAGTGACAGGTTGCCACTAGAATAGAAAAGTTATTTCTTTTGATAGAATGCATGTTCAGATATTCATACAACAATATATTCTAGGGGCCAGGAAATGTTTGTGAAAATAGTCAAAAACGCTGGCAGTGGCTGGCAACTTGCGCTGGCGGGGAAAGAGTTAATAAATAAATTATTCATAATAAACAGGGCAATATTCCATAAAAAAAAAACAATAAATGTCATTTTTGATTTGAAGGTGACATTAATAGCAAGAACATTTTATTGTAAAAAAAATATTTATTGTTAACTGAAAAAGATTAAAAATGAGTTAAATTCAAAGTAAATGTCTTCAATATATCTTTTCTTTTGTCTACAGCACAATGAAAAAAAACAAAAAAACAAACATATTTAAAGAATAATGCTGGTGTTATTTTGTCCCACTCGGGCCGTTCACAGGTCCTGTGATTCAGCAGAAGCCACTTTGTTGGGAGGAAAGGCTCCACTCTAAGCTGAGATAGAGAGAGATATTTGATCTTGACTGTGTCAGACAGTAACAAGCAGCGGCTCCAGGATGCAGTAAACAGCTGGCAGGACTCCAGTGCAGTGCAGCGGGGGGTCTGACACTCATCTCCCTCCATCACTGCATCCAACGGCCCCTCTAATGGACCCTTCAAACACCCGTCACAGCATACAGATTTTATTTGTATTTGTGTGCGTCTCCTCGCTGTAGCCTGTGGTTTTGCTGGTTGTTGACACCAACTGCTTTAGTAGTGTGACTTCTTGAGTGCAGTCAGAAGAAGAGGGCTGGCTGCTAAACAGCCGAGCGACCCACAGATGCTACACAGCTAGCGCTGGGAGACAACAGATACAAAACTACAAAACCACACATAAACAGTCCTAACAAGTGGAATTCGATTTTTGAGACTCAATTATAGTTAACATGACATAAAAAATGGCCCTCCATAATACACGTTCCCAGTAAATGATTCATTGCTACATGTTATTCCAATGGTAAAAAGAACAAACTTTTGATCGATTTTCCCTCAAAAAAGATCACATGTAGAGACCACTTTCCCCGGTCCAGTCAGTTGCAAATGAGTAAAAAACAAAACAATTCTACCTTACATTTTTTCTCATTAAATATATATTTTTAAAAAACTGCTTTAGTTTAAGATAGTCTAAGCTAATTTAAGCTGGTCTCTCAGCCTGAACAGCTTATAAGCACCCAAACCTGTTTAAAACCAGCCAGCAGACCAGCAAAGACCAACTAAAACCACATAAGGCCAGCAAACCAGCTTAGGCTGGTTTAAGATGCACACAAACACCGCTTTAGCATTTTTTAGTGTTCCTGTTGCTCAAACAGTGGCAGCATGCGCTAGCAACACCAAGGTCATGGGTTCAATTCCCAGGAAATGCATGATTTAATGAAACGCATGCTTTAAATAAAAAAATGTAAAAGATGTTTTGGTTAGAAATTCACTCTCCATTTAAAGTACAAAGCTGTTAGTTGCTTGAAAAAAACAAACGTCCTGAATGCCTTATTTTAACATATCTCCGTTTTAGCATTCTGCTCTGCAAGCGTAATCAATTTTTCATGTTGATGTGGGAATATTTGTGTAGATGCAGCAAATATTTCCTATGCTATGGGAAACAAAAGGGCATGTGTGGATGCGAGCGAAACACCATTGTGAGACATCTTTGAAGGTTCTCCTTCAAAGCGACGCCTGCCTCCGCGGCCACGCCGAGGGGATTTGTGATATTAATTGAAGTTAATTTTCTGGGAAATCAGTTTGCCGGGCACGTTGGGAAGATTGATAGCCCCGGCACGTCCCAGCACTCGGGAAAATGACACTCGTCTTTTATAGCCACACATACTTTTATCATTCCAAATCAAATTATAAACAGGAGGCCAGGCACGCAGGAACCTGACGGAGGGAGATCTCCATAAGATTAATTAGGCCGGCCAGGCTAAGACAAGGTGAGGAACAAGAAGAAGAATAATAAGAGGAAAAAATAAAAATAGCAAGATGGGGGTCGGCCTGACGATAGAGAGGTTTCATTGTTTAGTATGAAGTGGAATGGGAAGTCAATTGGACAATAGGTAATTAGCAGAGGCAAGTCAAAGGCAAGGAGGCAGCCGGCCGCTCTCGCTTTCTCCCGGCCCGTAATGCAGAGGGGCCACGTTATGAACCCTGCATTTAATTAGAGCACTTTGATACCCACAGGAGAGCGCTGCCCCCGGGCATCCTAAACACTGACTGACGCCAGGCAGTTCCACCCGCTCCCTGCACTCCAATTAGAGACGCACCAAGCTGGGAGGAGCGCCTTCCCCTCTCCATGCAACCTTCCCTCGCGCCAAACAAACCCACGCCAAATTGGCATTTGGATTAAACGGCGTGCCGAGATGCCCCGAAGGGTGGTGGGCTGTCTCACCTGGGCTAATCTAGGTGTCATTATAATAAGGATTTGTTTTCGGCGGAGAGCAGAACCCAGGTCGGCCTCGCCACAGCCGCGACGGGTTTCCCGAACGGCGCCCCGGTAGCTCGGAAAAACAGACCGGGAGGGCAGAGGCGCGTGTGCAATATTAATGCCACTGTGACTGAATAAATGATAACAATACTGGGAGCTTTGCTGCGTTACAGTGGTGTATTTTTTATGCATGGGAAAGAGTTTAGGATGCCTTACTTACACGCGGAAACATGTGGTGCATGAATTATGCAACTGCGACACTTTCATCTCTGCATCTGCATGTTTAGTAAACAAACTGTTTCTCTTCTGGCAACAAGATGTAACTGTAAATAATAGATATTTAATTTGCCACCGCTTGCCAAAGGATAGAAAGCACTTGTTGTGTTTGCTAATTTGTTGTATTATTCAAACGATCTCCCCAGTCGCTTCTTATCCCAGCAGGGTAATAAACAGATATGCATAAAGGCAAGAAAAAAACAACGCAGTAGTGACACCCGAGCCTAAATATTTATTTAGCACAACAAGCTGAAAAAAAAAAATAATAACATCGTGTTCTGACATTTATCTCGATATGAAAGAGAATTCAGTGCCACGGGCCCAAATGAGATGAACACAAAGTAAATATCTGAATACACAAAAGACGTGACAAGCCCATTGTGGACTCCAAACATGCTATTCTCCAGCGCTGTCAGAATGGATAATTCCACGATGCCTTAGAAGAGGAAAAAAGCTCTTCTGAAGCTGTCAGGAAAACAGGCCCGGATGGTTAAGCTAGCGGAGGGCACTCGTCTGACAGCGCAGTGATTGAGCTCGTTGTTTATCTAGGCATCGGTTTGGAGTTGCATGTAGTTCAATACACACTGTTTGATCAAAGATTATCTTTATCGATAGAGGCTGTCAAACAAACACGTTCAGGTAATAGCGGGATAGTCGCTGACAGCCTTGAGCTTTATGCTTGTTGCTCAAAAATGCAATAAAGCCATTTTGCTAAAGGGCGCAAAAAAAACACCACCACTCAGCTTTACAAAGGACTGAGGCCAAATCTAGCAAAAAGATCCACCTCCCCCTCAAAGCCAAGCCAGTATCTGCTGGGTTTCCAAAGGGCCAAAACCTTAAACCAATAAGATCTCATTATAGCGCCAAAGACTGTCATTCAAATCAAATAACAAAACCACTTCAACTAAGGGAGGCTCTTTTTCTGTGTCATGTTATGTCAGAAGAGAGATATGCAGTAATGAATTGGGTATTTTCCTTGTGGCATGACTTGTTTGCTGTTACTACAACAGCTTGGCTAGATTTAAATATGTGGCTGTTTGAAAAGCTTTGCACTAGTTTCCTGACAGGCCTTAAAGTCAACATGAATTCAAAAGTGAACCTATTTTACTTCCTTAACACACACTACTAGTCTTATTGTGCATTTTTTCTCATCAAATATCCTGTTATATTTAGAAATCCATTACACAGGTAAAATAAGTTGAAAACAGTATTTCATAAATGCTTGAAGGATAATTCCAAGTTAAATTCACCTTGTGATTCCTTCCTTTGTTCCTAGTCTTCTGATAGACTTTAAAATGCCTCTCTTAAAGGTGCAATGTGTAATATTTCTGAGGATCTATTGACAGAAATGCAATATAAGATCCATAACTGTTTTCAGTGGTGTATAAAGACCTTACTTAATGAACCGTTATATTTGTATTACCTTAGAATGAGCAGTTTATGTCTACATACACCGCGGATCCCCTTACATTGAAATGCGCCGACATGTTTCTACAGTGGACCTAAACGGACAAACGCGCTTCGTTACTATGTTGATCTTCGTGAAAGGAAGCAAGCTTAGTTCAGCGAATAAAACACTGACACAATGATGAACAAGTAACAATAATATTCGCAATAACATAGTTTTACTGAATAATTAAGTAAACATATTTTCTTAATTTATCCTTGTAAAGAAACCTTATTGCTGAACTGGCTACTCTCTGCTGTCTCAGACGATGACATATTTTCCTGTCGGCCACCGTAACTTTTGTTGGTTGCAATTCGTAACCTCACCACTAGATGTCGCTAAAATAAAATCACACTGCACCTTTAAAGTAATATTCCAGATTCAATACTCGGCAAGACCCAATTCGACTCGAAAATCGTGTACAGTAATACACTTACAATTGGGCACAACACAGTGAATGGATATTTAAAATATTAACATTAGTATAAAAATATTGCATTAAAATTAATTTATAAAAGTTTCAAAAGTCAGAACTGCCTGTCCTCATTTTCCAAGATGTTAACTTACCTAAAGAACTGGTACCACCGTGGGGATTGAGTCATCTGTCCATAACGATCACAGCAGATCTGCTGTTGGAATTAAAGTTCCATACATCCGTTATTACATTACTGACAGCACATTCATATATGGGCCCCCCGGAGGCCGCCGAATGTGCGATTATTGTTATGATTTGCTTTGGTCACAGTCGGCTAGGTATAATCAAGGCCTGGGGTTTCAGAAAATCAACATTCTCCCTGCCATGCTATGCTACATCAAGTCAATTTGATGACAGGCTGAAACACGGCATGGTGTGTTAACTAGGCTTGTGATGGTCCAGAGTTGGGGCGAACATGGGGCAACACAATCACAGAGGTGGTGAATAAGAAACATACATTTCTCCAGGTTATACATACATAAATGCAAAGAAGGTCAAATAGTATCCCTGCATATGTACTCTCGTGTCTCATTTCAGTTACACTTGTCAAGGCTTTCTCGCTTTTTTTATAGAGTCAACTTCATATGGGAAAAGTATATATTTGAGATAAAAATCCACAAAAGTATGCATGTAAGTTCAAGAAAGTTTGCATGCAAAATTACTTAATTATATTAAATAGTAAATACAGTTAAAAAAAGACAAAAAAAGTGCGTACTGATTGATATTTATAGTATGTGGCTGCACATCTTGAAAATCGTTCTCGATTTATCTTTTATTGTCCCTGTGAGTATTGAGTCAATTGACCCAAGTGTCCAATCAGCAGTAAATGTGCATTATTGCAAAAACGAGGCACCTCTTCATCATTCCAGCCTCGACCAAACATCTGACATCCCTTCAGCAGCTGCGAATCATTAACATTTGTTATAGATTCTGTATATCAACAAGGAAAACATTAAATAAAGAGTTCCATATGTTAAAAATGCCATTTCTGTGCTGGATGCTAAATGGCTTTGGGTAATTTAACATGATCTGTTAGAAGAAAAGAATCTCAACCCCCTCCATTCCTATTGGAGCGGGAGGATTAAAAAAATGTGTGATGGATAGAAAACACATCGTGGAGTGTGCACACACACACACACACACACACACACACACACACTCACACACGCTTGCTCGCACGCACTCACTCACTGTAGTATAATCCATTTACATTGGAATCACAACCATATTGCAACGTGTTAGATACAGCACTTGGCACCCTGCAGGCATTCACAGAGGACCTGTTGCGTTCTGCCAGAGCTGCTGGCGACGGCCCAACGTTGCCTATTAACGGAAAATGCCAACATACGCAAAAAAACAAACAAGCCCCGTCCAGGCAGTGTGACTCTGTACTACATTAAGGCTTCAGTCTGTGACAGTTTGCCGCTAAACTGTTGTAAACACCTCTCACCAGAGCGCGAGGAGCTAACAGCAATCTGTGGCTAAATTAATGAGGGGCTTCCCCCAGCGCACATGGCACCGCGCCAGCGCAGCAACAGGCGGCGGAACAGAGAAGGAAAATCTCCCATCATGCAAAGCGAAGCTGAGGAAACCCTAACCGGAGAGGACGGAGACACATCTGAGACTTCACAGCAGAGTACATTTCTAAACGTGTTCAAAGTGACAGATTGCATTGAGAAGTCCACACACACACACACACACACACACACACACACACACACACACACACACACACACACACACACTCTCAAGGCTTTTAGCTGAGCTCATTTACAAAATGTGCAACGGCCCCCGTTACACCCACTTTCCTCACTTCAAAGTAACTTTATTAGAGAAAAGATTAGGCCACACTTAACCCCTAATGAGCCATATGAGAAAGCCTTCTAGATGCTGCGTTTTATTTGATAGTTTCAATACGAGTCAGCAGGAGGGGAGGTCTCGCTAAATGCAAAAGCCACTCTGGATAAGCCTGGACCGTAACCCTTCTCTCTCTCTCTCTCGGTTTCTGCATTGTAACTATGCACAGCTGTAGCCAACACCACTTCTTAGCCGTCGTCTTTTCTTTGCCTACAACACCCCCCCCCCCCCTTTCTTTTTTTGTCATCCATTTCTTTCCCCCCTTCTTTTTTATTGCAAAATAGGGCAAGGTATCTTGCAAGGGGCCTCCTTGGGGAATCGTGTGATATTTAACTATGGCTACAGTGGCATTTACTAATTTTATATGTGCAGAATTTATGTCACATTTTTATTCAGGGATTTGCAGAGCGGGGAGCAAAGGTGGCCGCTCTCTGTCCGCTGTGTATACAGTGGTATTAAGTGAACTATTCGCAACACGTCCAGTGACATGTACATTGCTATTTTGTCCATAACCGCCATGTTCTCCCCCTTGCGTCACAATTAAATTCTAACCTTAGCATTTGGAGACACCGACCCGCGCAGAGGGCGATTTGTTGTCGGAGTGCCACCACTTCAGATATGGATTGTTCGGGCACGTAAATGTATGGTACTTTTTTTTTTAGCACAGTCCAGAGAGAAAACGCCGCTGCGTTCCTGAAAACCGTGCTATAGATGAATCAAGGACTAGCTGAAAGACAGCAAACATTATTCTCGCCAACTCAGAACTTGAGTTATACAAAAAAGGGAAGAGTCCTGATAAAAAAGCCCTTGTGGGGGAAAAAAAGGGTTCAACGGATTGACCTAAGGGGCTTAGAATCAAATTGCTCCAGTATTGTACTCCCTCCTTTTTGCAGTTCTTCCGGTAAGCTCCTTATTGATACACATGTGCTGAGACCACCCATACCTGGGGCTCATCCCTCTGTCAGACTGCTGGTCGTCCGAGAGGCGGAGGAAAAGACACAGTTCTTCTCTATTCCAAAGCTAATGCCAAATCCCCCGGGTGAGATTCCGTCTCCTGACTCAATAAAATAATTAGCTTTTTGCTTGGGAAGGCTGTTAATCAAGCCCCGTTACATATGCGCAAAATGTATTTCCCCTTATCCCAAGCCTCGGCTACCGCACCACGTTTTATCTCTCAAAGTCACCGGTGCGCACTTCCACCATCGTCTTATTACAGTGAAAGAGATAGATCAAAAAGAGCCTTTTAATTTAGTGTTTAGTCTACATGAGGGGAGATTATTCATCTCGGACTGAAAAGTAACGCTCGTATCAGCAGAACGGCCTCAAATCTGACGTGCGGGCGGCGCTGCAAGCCTTTTCATTCAAATAAATAGTAGCCATTGTTATATTCCAACATGTATAAGTGCCAACAGTCACGACGACCATCTGCTATGTGCTGATCTCTTTCTTAAACATTGTCATAACAATTACAAGCATTTAAGCAAACAAAAGTCGTGGTGAGAGAGCTGGGAAACAATGAGAAACGCAAGTCAACGCATTTCGAGAATGAACAAAACAGCCGTACCACAGGGAGATGAGCCGATGCACGCGCTAACAAAAAGTCTGCGTGGAGCGACTGTCTGACAACAAGGCGCCGCGTCCCTTCATCTGATGACTGTTTGCAGCATGCGGAGGCTCTAAAATATGGAGCGTTAATGCAGGTCCTGACACATCTGCATGTTTCTGTCTTACCCCCTCTAGAACAAATAGAAACTGAGTCAAGAGGTTAAACTAAGCATGTAATTAATGACTTCACAGTGATACATTCTTTCCCGCTCTCCTTCTTCCTCTAATTAATGTGACATTTTCTGACTGTTTTTGGCCAGTGTGCTGTCTTACTTTCTCTTGGGCGAATCAGTGATGTAATTAACAGCATTCGAGGGACTTTAGGTTGTTTCTATATGTCATGTGGAACCATAACTGTTGAAAGCTAATGCAACCACACAACTAATACGGAGTCACAAAGGACAGGCAAGTACTCAGAAAACACTTAAGAAACCAAAAATCATGTTGTTGCAAACCCACATGACTTTCTATCTTGATTGGAACACAAAAGGAAATGTTTAGCATAACGTTGATGATGCCCTTTTCCATCTAATAGGCATTAAATTTTCAAAAATGCACAATAAAAGTAGTCCATAAACCTTTCATGCAATTTTCTTCGTCTGAAGCCTATGTGAAGAAGAGGCTGTAATTTAACTTGCTCTCTAAAAATCTCATTCACACCTTTGCATATTATACAATATTGCACAATGTATCATCATGTGTCATATATGGCTATACACCGAATATTTTCAGTAAATATTTACTGTCCCACACATCATAGGGTTTAGACCACTTGACTTTTGGTCTAAAAATTTATAAAAGTCTGTGGGTATTTTAATATCAAGTATATAATAAGCAACTGGAAAGATCATGGGTCCTTCAAATATTATTGTTTACAAATGGGGCCTTGGAGTCAAAAAGGTTGGGAACCACTGCTTTAGAAGACCTGAAATATGGATAACAAATCATACATTTCTTATGGTGGTTTCTTATGGTGGTACCGCAACCTTATCTAGTGGTACAACCAATCCTTATTTCAATGTAAATTTTTTCTGACAATATAAGGACAAAACAGTGGAAAATAAATGACAAAATTATATTTTGTTAGACTACACCCAGTAGAGGTGAGTAATACTTTGTGGTTGACTACAAAAAGTACAAAAAATGTCTGATAATAAAACTTGATACCAACGCAGACAGCCGTGAAAACAGCTCATAAATGTAGTTATCTGATGAAGGATCCAGCCTACAGTTCTTCAGGGTAACATAAAAAAAGCCCCATCTCGGATCTCCTTTCATCCTGCCTGACCTATTGCGTGCCGCATTCCTAATACATAAGCCCATCTCTGGACATTGTAGGAGAATCCAGCATTAACCAACAAAGCAATCAATAAAACATGTAGGGCCAGGTGTTCAAAGCCATGGTAAACGCAGCTGACGCGCAGGAGAGGCCTACAGACGTGCGCGTTTTGGCAGATGTGCAGAGAGGTAATGAGACACACACACAACACAGGCCACAGTAGGTGGAGTGAGACTTCGGTTTGCCGACCCTACCGCTCACGGAGAACAGAGAGAGGGGCGGATGGTGGGCTGGAAGATCCAGAAGAGAACTGGAGAAGTAATCACCAATCTACATGTTAACTTCCTGAAAAATGGGGTGGGACAGTCACTAAATCAAGACTCATTTTAGGTTTTGTGTAAAATCTAAATCCAATTCAATGAAGAACTGAATTGACTGACCATGGGGGAACTGCAAAAACAGCTGAAACCCCCCCAAATCGAATCCAAAATCAAATTTGACGCCAGATACACCCGCGAGTACCAGCAGATGCATTTTTTATAGCCCTGTGTGTGAAGATCTACGTTTCTTTTGGTTATTCGTGAAGTCTTTTTCACAGGTTAAAAACAGCTTTAATTGGGTCCAGAGGATACAACATACCACTCTCTTCAAAGACGTAATTGAAATTAAGTTGAGACTGCCGTAGCTCGACACAATCACCTCGTTGAAAATTATTGAAGTTGCATTGTTGTCTACAGAGGGGCTCGGAAATCCGTGCAACACTTCATAAGTTTGGAAATAAAATCAAAGCAAATGAATCAAAGGTTTATAACAACAGGAGGCGGCGGCAGCTGTAATATTGTCATCCTCCTGTCAGTCGATGGGTTAATTGGGATGCACGTTGATTCCTCTGTTGAGCAAACACGCGTTTTGAAGGTGACTAGGAGAAGTGCATGGCCCCCTGATTGCCCCCCGCTCGTCATTTATCATAATTACTCCGAGCTGAAATTAGAACCGGCCCCTGTTCAAATTTTCCATCATGTCTGTTTTCCTTGGACACGTGCAAGTCATCATCACTGAACAAATCAGCTGTCAATCATCTCAAAGATCGCTGTCCTCAATCTATATAACCCCTGAGGTGCGAGAGAATGAGAGATAGAGTTGCTTATGATCAGGATTAAAATAAATAAATAAATCCATAAACAGAAAATAGTGTTCTCATACATTTTTGATGACATTCGTATTGATTGCAGATGTTTGAAGCTAAACAAGTGTATCCCAGACCCATAATAGGGTGCGCAGAGACGCATAATTAAATGTGAAATGTATGGAGTGGACCGAGTTCAAGTATTGTTGAAAACAACAAAGTCATTTGAAGACAATAGAAAATTTTACTTCTGTAATCTGACATTTCCAAGTGAAACATGATATTCAATGACAAAAATTCAAGGTGATACCGGAGTATATCCATTAAAAATTCGATCATGAAAAGGGGTTCACAGGTGATTTAAATGGGGGCAAAGAACATTTTTGATGAAGACAATTTTTTTTGACCAGTAATGTTCAAAATTATAAGTTTTGTATTTGAACTGTTCTTCTTTACCCAGAGGAAAATGGTATTGTTTAGAGGTTACACTTTCATAGAAATCTTCATTCAAATGTCAACGTCAGATGTTTCCAGATGTTTCCAGCCCATCATTTTAAAGCATAAAACTATAAATTGTCTTTGAACAAATCTGATGGAAAATATTCATATTGAAATCACTGACCTTTGGTTGCAGACTTTCGAAATATGAGCACAGTCTCTTCAAAAACTCTGGAAGAGATTTCATCAGGAGAGATCTGTCTCTCTGTCAAGCAAAACTGTCCATTTCATTCCCGTCCGATGTCATTTTTGTCTAAGGAAAAACAATTGAGATTATTAAAAGATTTTTAAAAATATCTCATTTAAGATTTTCATTTTCAATGGATGGATACACTATAGGTAAGAATACATAAACAAAAACATACATACATACATACATAAAAACCTGACAGGAAGATCACAATTTAATTACTGTTCAATACCCCTCTTATTGCACAGCTACTTAAATAACAGAAATAAAATAGGCTGCAGGTAATTATATACATGCTGATATTCGTACCAATAACACGACTGTGAGTGTAACAACAGTTCAATAAACAAGCAGTTAATATTGAGCAACTTATGTTTTAGACAAGAAATTACTTAAAACTGATCCATTGTTGTTCATCTCTGAGCAACACTGAACAAATTGATTGAGCGAACGATTCAATGACTAACATTTGATTGTTCCTGAATTATTCATTTTTTGAACTAATCTGTTGAGTGAATGATTCAGTGACTCACTCATACAAGCTGGGTCCCAAATGAAAGGCTGCAACCTCGGAAGGCCGAACGCATCACAGTGGTGAGACAAAGGCTGTCCCAATTTGAAGGCTCCTTCGAATGCGGCCCACAAATCCTTTTCCTGGGTCACAAAGGAATAGAACGTGGATCCTTCGTAGCCTATCCTATCCCAAGATTCTTTGGAGAAATTGGAGAGAAAATAGCAGATTACACATTTATATGCAAGTTTTAGGTTTCAACTTAAATATCTAATGATACAAAAGTTAACAACAACAAAAACTTTAAAGTGGTTTAAATGTTGACACGTGATTGAAAAGATAGTTCATAATTTTTATTGTGTACAAAAATAGATCATGGTGAACTTATGTAGACAGGTTGTGAACCCTGTTTTGTTTTCAAAAAAGTACAAAAGTTACTGGCACACTGTCATAGTTGTGGCCTCTGAATCGGGACGCAGCTATAGACAACCACTTGTTTCATTGTGTTTTTGTGAATGATTTAATGACTTACACAAAGTATTGATGTATCCAACAGAAAGAATGACTGTCCAGGACTGTATAAATTACAGAAATAGAGCTGTGTAATAACAAAATATCACTGTGGAACTGATTTTAACTACACTAAGATTAGGCTACAATGTTAGGTAAGTATTAATGTCTTTTGTTTTTTTGCCAAGTTGATTAATTAGTTCATGTAGGTATGGCAGAAAATAAAATCTGACAATCTAAACTCTGAGAAGCTGATCTGCAGGTAGTAGATATGAACAGCATGATGGTATTTCAAGAACTCAAAGGCCCTAGTGTGACAAATAGCGCTTTCTACATTTAATAGCTATCAAATGTCTTCACACATACCAACATGGCTTTGCACAAAGAGAATCATGCTTTAAATATTTTTCTTTTTTCTTTTCTTTTGGTGCTTGAGATGCTTATAATTCATATTTAATATCATATCTGGAAGAGGCCAAATATGTAACGCATGAAATTCCAATTTGTTGCTCAATGAAAAATTGAACGGTTATGAAAAACTCATCAAGCGTCTTGTTTACATGGCTCTGACTTTTGACCCGCGTGTAGTGGCATTGGCCATGTGTGTATGTTTGTTCTCAGCCATTTTAATGTTTTACACTACAGCTTCCTCTGTCCAGGTCTGTTTGTGGTGCTGTGTTCAAACATTACTGTGAGACACCACAAGAAGCTATTACACACGCCTCTGCAGCCTGAGACCTTGCTTTATTTACCAGAAAATGTAAGAGGGTCACATCACGACACACACACACAGACAAATACACTTCCTGTAGAGGTCAGTATAGTAACGCCACAGATTAGAAATGCTCTTTAACAACACTGTACACAGACAGACAGACAGACAGACAGACAGACAGACAGACAGACAGACATACACCCTACCTACCTATCTATCCATCTCTTTGTTTTTTCAAAAGTTTCAAGACTTTGTTGAGCCAACATTAAAAGTTTGTCTTGGCTAGCTTTTTTTTTTTAAGTTAAAAATAAATTAATTTCTTTAAATTTCCAGTGATTTTAATTCTGCTTCCTTGCATTCAATTTCACCTCAATTCTGCATCCTGTTTGATTCCTCTATTAAAATTGTATTAATTAATTGGAAACCAAAAGGAACTGATTAAGGATGAAAAATGCATGAATGTCACTTCATTAAATAAGAGAGTCTGACTATTTAGGTTCTAAATGACAAAGCAATAAACACACACATGTTATGTTTTCATGTTTTATAGGGACTTTCCATAGAAATAATGATTTTTATACTGTACAAACTGTATATTCACTCCCCTTACACTAACTGCACTAACCCTACCCCTAAACTATCCATCACAGAAAACTTTCTGCATTTCTACATTTTCAAAAAACATCACTTAGTATGGTTTTCCTCATGGAGACCACACAAAAAAAAAAAGGATTTTGTTTATTTTCATATTTGGGCACTATTAGGTTTTCAAACTGTGTGAACATGAAGGGAATCAACATCACATGAATTTAAATAATGGTGGGACTAGATGGTTATTTCATAGTTTATATGCATTTTTTTACTCCAAAAAAAGAGTATTTCAATTAGACAACATCACTGTACTACAGTACCACCACAGAACAGTTTTTAAAGGTGCGCTTGAGAGAGAAACACCTACTTTAACAAAGCGGGAGCTAAAACTGTAAGAGACATCTGTAAATAGCACAGCAATACCTTGTGCAATCATACAGGCGTAATTTAAAAAGCTGATAGAAAATGCTCCTGCTAAAGGGGAATTGTGTGATTTCTTTTGTTAATTAATTCCATACCTGTCATTGCTCTCAACTCCACAATCTTGACACGTTCTGCGTACATGTGTATGCCACGTATTTCAGGGGTGGGGAACGTGGCAAGTATGTGCGCTTCGTACAACAGTAAGAGTATCTCTCTCTTCCTCGCTCTCTCTCTCTCGGATTTTAATTGCAAGGTGCAAAGTGAAATGGCTTCACTCCCCGACAGTGTAAAGGAAGCAGGGTGTCAAGTGCGAGTTGTGGCGTGCGTGTGTGTGTGTGTGTGTGTGTTAGGGGGTGGAGTGACAGACAGAGTAGCGGGTGAGCAGGTCCCCAAGGTGCACTCCAAGGAGCAATAGATAAAGATTCCCTTGGGAAATTTTTCTCATTAGTTCTCAGACACACTTCGGTAATTCTGTAGTGTCAGGTTACCATTTGTCATGAGATCTTAAAAAAAAAAAAAAAAAAAAAAGGAAAAAGAAAATGTCACTCTTCATGCTTTGGTTCTTTTATTTGGATATGTCACCTCAGTAGAGAAATTATAAGCCCTGCTTGCTTTCAAACAAAGGTTCGATGCACAGTTTACCCTGATGCCGAACGCAGCGTGCAACGTTTATTGGGTTACCGCTGTGATAATCCAGTCTTTAATGAATAAATATGAGCTGTTCTCCATGTGGTAAATTGTTAATTGTCTTGTTTATTGTTCTGGGATGGTGTTAGCCTATTGGTTAAAGATCTACGCCGCTAACATGGATTGCGAGTTCAGCCTGAAGTAGAAAGGAGAGTTACTGAGATCCTAATCTTTGCTGTATCACCGTTGTGCCCCTGAGCAGGGCACTTAACCTCAGGTCAACCCGCTGGGACGGTCCATGCAATTAGTGCACTGTAAGTCACTTTAAATATAAAGATTCTGCTAAATGGCGACCAGCTAACTACATCTGCTCGAAGCACAATTTTCCCCTTCATAAATGTGTAGGGCTTCATTTAAGGTCATTGCATAACTTTGTGTGAATTATTTTACTTTCTTCTTATAAATTGGATTGGTTCTACTTTCAAATCTGAACTGGATGAGTCATGTCTGAAGAAGTTATAAAGACAGTACGTATACGCAGAACTGCACATAAACAGAATTCTACATTAATATGCAAAATTTCAATGCTGCTTGGCAATCGTAAACATAAAATAGTTTGACTAATTAAGTATATTATGTACACAAATAGTTTTTTGTAATTGTCATTAATACATTTTACTTCTTTGAAGTATTTGTAAGAAGCTAATGATAATTAAAAAAATCAAAAAGTATATCATGATTTTCAGGCATAATTTTTAAGGAAAACTTCAAGAAACATAATTTGAATATGATTAAGTTTGCCAAGATTGGATATGTTCGTCTTGTGGTAAATTTTTGCCTACGCACCTGACTTAGGTTGAACCAGGAGTCATTGACACCTGAAAATATTATACTCAGTTGAGTTACCTCTGAACGTGCGGGTTGACTCCTAAGCGTAGCTATTCTTACCGCATTAATAAAAATGCCCAAGAATTAAAGTTACCTGACCGCAATCTAACCTCGCCTAAGAGTCTCATAAAGAGTCGAACGACGTCTCGCCCCTATTGACACTATCACTTGGAAAATAAGGTCTTTAGTGTCTAACCTGTAACTTGTTCCACTAACTAACTTGCTGCGCAGAATTAATCACAGACAGACTTCAGAAAATGCCTTCGAATATGCTGTAATCACGGCCGGGAGAGTTCTCGAGCAATTCTCAGAGAATCTCACCAGCAAAAGGAACACATCAGGTTTTATAGGATAGAGACAGACACATCAAATAAGATCATAGTGACTAACATGTCACCTTCTATCGATATGATTGGTTCAATTGGTAAATCAAGCCCCCACCTTTTTACCCTCTGTTACTGGCAGAAGCAAAAGGATCTCGAATCATCAAAAAAATAGGAAAGGGTTAAGAGTTCAGTTGATTGCTCAATATATCATGACATAATACAGACAGTATATTTTTGATTTTGTCATGATCAGCACTTTTCCATAGACACAATTTTCAAAGAACAGAACGTTTTAGTACATTGTGTTTCAAAGTGTTAGAATGTTAGGCCAAAAAGGGGAAGTAAGGTTAGATGTTAGAGTTATGATTAGTCTGATATACAGTTTTCTATTTTATTCATTAAAAAATCCATCACAGAGTACAATGTCTAAAGTTGCATTTGTGTATAAACAATATGAAATATAAATATATATTTGTGGGGAGTTTTTGTCAGTTTTCTTTGACTAAAATTAGCAATTTATAATTTCGTTTTACTTATTTGAATATTATATACATTCAATTTGAATAATATATAATATATAATATAGCAAAACTAATTATTAATGTTAAATAAACTAAAATTAATGTTTCCACCTTAACTGAACCACATTCTATGCTGAACACAGGACGTTCTGAACGTAAGGTGTTCAGCGTTTGAGTGGGATTCTGAGTGCTGGACGTTTTTATTGCTCTGTTTGTCCCATTAATCCTCCCGCCACAAAAGCGCCTCAGTTTCCATGTCACTTTGCACACAAGGCCTTACCAAGATAAATGAATTCCTTAGGAGGTACTAGTTTGAAAGGGGAAAGATCTATTCTTTCCACAGCACTTGACACAACAGATACAACAGAAGAAGAAAAAAAATGCACCGTGCTCTCCTTTGGAAGACCGACCTGACACTTCATAACTAGGGAAACAGTGGAGGAACAAAAGCCGGAGTCTGCCTCTTTATGAATTCTGCATTGCAATCAATATCAGCCCTCTTCCTGGGCCAGGAAAATAATGAGTCATAAAAAAATCATGATATTCATTTCCAGAATGATAACAACAGACAGAAAACACAAGTCCCTGTTTTCCCGCATGAGAATGTCTTCCCTTTGAGTTACAGTGGGCAGGTGTGAGCCCATTAGAATCCTGTCTGACACGGGTGTCCTTCATTGTGCCCGAGTGTGTGCGACGCACCTTCGGATTCATTGGCAGGAGTAAAACCCTCCGTCTCCGGCATTCTCCCTCAGAGGTCACGGATGAGGTCAAATCCTCTCCCAGGTGATCATTTAAGGCCCCTCAGCACAACACAGAATGCAGATTTTACCCCGTGTTGCATAAAGAGGGTTACACAGAGAGCGCTGGAAGGTCTCCAATGCTCACTGCATATTTAAAAACACAGAACACAGTCGTTTGACCAACGGCTCACGCAAGCGATAGCTCATTCTTCATCCGACCTTGAATGAGGAAGGAGCCCCTTCTGATTTAACGCAGACCCCTTTACCACATTACCTTACTGTTTTTATTGATATTGCAAGATTTGGTGCTCTTATTACACCAAGTGTCCAGAGATGCACACAGACGACGTGCTACAAGACGGGCCGGGAAAACGATCCAACCCAAATGAACACCGGAGTTACTTAAAACTAAAGAACGGCCTCTGTGTTGTGCGGTAATTCAAGGACACACGGCGTTGGAATAACACTGGCGGTTAAAGCTAGTCATTGATGATTTTTATTGCCTTGAGTTTAGCATACCCATGTCAATATTTGGACTGGGGTGAGTCTCAGGCCTCCCATCGCAGGAGGATGTGACCTTCCATTTTTCTGCGTCTGTGTGATTTAACACCATCTGAAAAACAGATAAATGTGTCTCTGGCCTCCCTGCACGAAGTATCCCTCAGAAAAACAGGTAACTCACTCCCCGCTGCTGCAGTTGAAGACAGACTCGCAAAGACAATACGTATGCGCCCCCGTTGTCAATGCCTATAAGAAACATCAGCTCTGCAGAGAAATAATTATTTATGAGCATAAAAGAACATTATCAGTTAAATGGCGCAACAACCAAACTAAAACTGGACACATGGGTTGTTAAAAAATGCAGAATTAAAGAACTGGCTCCCTTTCAATTCTTGAGTGTGAATTTTAATCAAAGTATCTGCAAGTCAAAAGAAGTTGAATTGGAATTTGGGATGACAAGAAAAAGAAATGTTCAAGAAATTCAACACAGGTAAGACCTGTAAGATTTCTGGGAAATTTAGTTTTCTTTCACCCTTGTCCACAAAATGTATTAAATATAATAAACCTAATAAAATATATTAGGTTTATAAATACTATTTAATATATTAAACTACTATACTATTAAATATATTTAAATATATAAAAATATATTAAAAATATATAAAACTATTAAATATATTTATTAATTCATTAATTCAATAGACTAGGCCTATAAACCTTTAACATTCAAAGTTTGTCTAGACAAACTTTGCTCTTCTTGTTAAAAATTATTGTATTAATAATAATTAATACTCATAATATTTCAGTTTATTTTATTACTGCTTCACTTCTGTACATTAAAATTCTGGGATTTAAACTGGAATTTAAAAAGCACTCTAAATTAAATTCTGAATGACTTACAACACTGGCTAGCCACTTTAGCAGAATCAGACAGTAAATATAAAGTGCATTTACTATGAAAAACAATGGGTCATATTCCTTAATATTTGCGTGGATTATTTCGTATTTGTACGCACAGAACTTCTTACGAGAAATCTCCACCTAATTCACAACACATTCGTACACTCATGAATTTGTTCTTAACATTGTTCTGATGTTAGTGAATTTGGAGTATTCTAAATAAGACTTGCGTGCACAAGGTTATTCATTTGCATAAAACAGGCCCAAATCATCTCCATATAAGGGCTTTCCGCACACGCTTTCCGTACAGCCTTTTGTCACTGCCTCAAACTTGCCGTTGTTTGCCGACGCACTCCCGCCAGATCCTTGAGCAATGCCAAGTGTGCCGTTCTCACCAGTTCTCACAATAAACACCTTTTATACAGACCAAGATTACAGACCTCTCATTAGCCAGCTGTACATACACGTAATTCTGCTATAATGCAGCTTTTCTTACTCTTTAACTGTATATGATGGAATGCATTTAAGATTAATTTATTATTTAATAATTTTATATATGGATTATATAATACAATTAATGCAAAATACTTCAATATAATTATAGTCGTGTTAGGATGAAATATAACTTAACACAATTATAAGGCTGTACAGAGCAAGTGCTTTTTGGGTGTTTCAGTGTGGTTTCAGTTTTCCTATATTTTTGACGTAAATTTAAAATAAATTTTATTATGAAATTTTTGGTGAATCGTGATTTGTTCTTAAAATCGTATGCATGCTTCGTGAATGAGACCCAATGTTCCAACCAGAAAATTAGCAAAAGTCACTACCATCCCAAGTCTTTAGATAGTAGTCTGAATGCAAAAATGCTCCTCTTTCAATGTACTTTTTTTTTTTTTTTTACTCTTTTGAAAAAAAAAAAAAGAAAAAAAAAAGAAAAAAAAATGCAATTCTGACTAAGAATTATGGGGTAATGTGTAACACTACTCAGAAGTGTCCTTTAAGGACCACTAAAATAACTTGTCAGTCAATTCTAGAAGAATATATTGTTTCCGTTGCGAATGTCACTCTAAATTGAGTACCAATGTTCAAACCTTACGATACAGAGCCCCTTTGTGTCTAACTTTCTGTGCTTAGGCCTACTTCCGTGAGGGACTGTGCTAATGATATGGACTGGGCTAATTCTTCAAAACGGGAAACAAAAGAGCCACAGTTGGTACATCTTATTTCACGCTAGACAGGCTTTCCAGGTGCCAGGACAGAGGGACATCGAGAGGGTCTCTGATCAGGCCTTCATTAAGGATTTTGGTCCCAGGACATCTCAAGAGCTGACTGGAATAAGCGCGAAGGAATGAGAGTGCGCACACATCCAAGGCAAATAAATGCACGAACGTTCTCGCTGAAAGATACATCTGGGAAAAACAAACAGGACAGGACAGGAGATAAGGGGGGAGGAATATGTTTTGTAGGGATGAGAGGGGCAAGGCAAGAAAAGGTTAATGCCGACGTGTGAGTGCACATGACAGCGCTCACAACCCAGTGAGCACAAAAACGAATCGTCCAGGGACTTTCATCTTCATATACACTGGCCCCGTTGCTCCCCTTCCGTTCAAACTTCAAATTTATTGCCAGGCTTTGGAGAGGCAGGAATGACCTTGAGAGGACCTCGCAGTCATCTATTCCACTCAAACGCTACCTAATTAGCAACACAGGTTTTAGAGTTTGGCAAATCATTGGATACCATAATCAAAACGAGGCTTGTCAGGGCTGGATACAAGCCACTAAGCAAAACGCTCATCTCGGGCGAATACCAAGGGGGAAATAATTATAGCCACTGCAGGAACATGCTTACAATCAGACATGCTGGGAAAAAGGAGAGGAAGTGGAGAGAGAAGGCCAGAGGGGTGCACACCATCAAGAAAATCACCTTGTCTGAACCTAGGAAAGCCAAAGAGAGGTAAAATGGAGGACTATGGCCTCCCTTCACTCCAACTGTCTCCCAGTGACCTCTTGGAAAGTGCGTCTATTGTTCCTATTGACAGTCAACATCAAGCCGAGCTTACACCAGCTATTTAAATCACTTGCCTTCATTCAAACCTCTCTCAACAACCAGCATGTCATCTCCTTTATTACTCATTTTCCAAAAGGAGGGGAAAAAAATTATAATATGCCAATTTAGCTAAATAATTACCGCGTTTTACAACTACGCCTACACAGCCACCGGCAGGCAAAGAAAGAGCTAATAATTCAATTTTTCGCTCTCTGTAATTGTCACCAAAAGCACCTAAAGGTCGTATCACTCACCCAGAAGAAAAAGGATAGCAGTTCAAGGGTTCAAACAGGGATGTGCTTTCTCAATGTGGCCATTTTGGACAGCAGACCTTGCGCTTTTGTTTCAAAATGGAGCTGCTTGTTGTCTGGTTTGAATGAGGTTAAAGCTTCACTTGGCAGGTGAGTTTTTTGTGTGTGTGTTTTTTTTTTTTTTTTTGGTTAGAGCAGTGCTGGGATTTGCAGTAATTGTCTGATACGGCGCCCGGTAT
The DNA here is from genome assembly GCA_026230005.1 of Gila orcuttii. Classification (NCBI taxonomy): domain Eukaryota; kingdom Metazoa; phylum Chordata; class Actinopteri; order Cypriniformes; family Leuciscidae; genus Gila; species Gila orcuttii. The sequence continues at coordinate 5,451,310 of JAPDVR010000006.1, forward strand.
TAAAGTCATCGCGTGCCAAAAGCGAACACGTTACCGCTTGACCCTGAGCCACTTTGGAGTAATCTAGTATTCAACCCAGCATGTAATGACTGCTAGGGATGTCAATCCAGCGGCTTTCTCTCATTCCCCAGCTCTTAAAATGCCTGTGGACAGTGCGGTTTTCACCAGAGGAGCAGGAAAACTAGAAAAGATGAGTGGCAGCTTGTGTCCAGCGATGCCATCTTCCTCGAGCCTTCAATTTCCTTTAACCCCTCTCACCCTTCAGCATCACCCTCTGATTGGACACAGACTTTCACCTTTCAGGAGGGAATAACCGGTCCAGGGCATTGTTGATAAACTGCTTGTGGTTGTTTAATGCTAATGAGGTCAGGACAGATACTTTAGGGAGGAAAGTTCATTTAAGATGTTTGGGACCGTGACACAATTAGCTTAACCCCACGGCCGCCTATGACCGCTCCGATCAATAGGCTTTACCCAGACGGTGAACTATCCGTGATGACTGTGAGGAGTTTGTGTTGGAGGGGCTTCGCATGTTGAATAGGTCAAATTCTGCTCAAAAGCTAGCTACTGTAGCATAGCCTTATCAAAATGCTACTATGCTAGTGTTTGCTTTAATGAAACCCTCTAGTTCTTGCTTTGCCATCTATAAAGGACACTGTAAGCCAAGTTGTCCATGATTATTAATGCATCGCATTTCATTGGAAATAGAAGTCATTACTGTTGACAGCTTCATGGAACATCAGTTTGAAACTTCGACCTCAACAAGATAAAACCTAAATGCATATCTAGTCCAACCACATCCAGGGCTTTCACAGACCTCACACAGAATGGTTCCATGAACCTATTAGAGGGACAAACCCCCTAGAGCAATCCAAGGTTAAGTGCCTTTCTCAAGAGGACAATGGTGAGGGGTCACAGCCAAGCCCACACAGGATCTGCATACTTCAGGCTGCACACAAGGTTTATACATGTTTGTTAAATAAATATTTTGGCTAATTTGGTAATCTGCTGAAATTTCAGTGCAAAAAATGTGGAAAGGTCTGGAGATTAAGCCAGGGCCTCCTTGAGGAGATCAGGTTAACCTTCAGTTCTCTTACGAGAGTATCTCTCGTACTGCGTAATATCTGACGCTATGGGGGAAAACCTCTTTTCCACGAGATATTGAAGCCAAAAATTATCCTTAATTTTGAATTAATGTAAAACGCCGTGCAGCAGTATGCAGACATAGGCAGGACAGCTCGCGCGCCTATTGGCTGCCCTGCGGCAACAGCAGCAGCCTATCGAGAGAGGCGCTGCGTGACACATATCCAATGGGGGCATTTCGCGCCCATTTCATCACGTCCTGCCAGAAAGGGCGTTGTCTCGCCCTGTAAATATAGCTCGATAAGGCTGGTACACTGATTTTCATCTCTTCAGCGAAGCATCACGCATCGCTGGATCCGGAGTGAGAAGCCACGCCGTCTGAGGAAAAGCACACAGCGGGACGAGCCATTGAGTCTGAAGTCACTGGCATCGCCGCCTTTAGCCACAGTACCTGCTACGCTTTCCGGCGTTATATCCTTTCAAACTGTGTGTGTGTGTTCGCCGCTGCGACACACATTTTTTCACTGTCTCTCTCTCTGCTAAAAGAGCTGCGTCTTTTTCAAGATGCAAAGATCCTGCGGCTCGTGCCGAGCCACACTCAGCGACGGGGACCGTCATGTCATCTGCGTTTCCTGCCTGGGTGAGGATCATGCGGCTCTCGCTCTCGTCGACGGCGGATGCCCTCACTGTAAGCTACTGCCTATGGTGACTCTGAGGACTCGCCTGGCATCTTTCTCAGAGCCTGCACTTCAGCCCGCTGTAGCGCCACGCCGTAAAAGCGCCGTGCCCAGGGCGCCCCCGAGCCTTCTCCTGCCCGCCAAAGCTTGCCGGTTCGCCCGCCAGCATCGCTCGAGTCCCTCACCGACGGACAGCGGCCGCCGTCTGCCGCCGCTTCCGCTATTGAGGTCGACGAAACAGCCCCGAGCCTTCTCCAGCCCGTGATAGCTCGCCGGTTCGCCCGCCAGCTTCACCAGCTTCACTCGAGTCGCTCGCTGACGGACAACGGCCGCCGCGCGCCGCCGCTTCCGCCATTAATGACGACGAGATAGCTGCATCTGTAGAGAAGGCCAGCTTCAAAACCGCGGTTAGCTTTCTTTACGTTATGAGAAAGCTACCCCGCCCCCGCCCCCCGTGGGCATGCGTCATCGGCGAAATGAGGAAAGAGTGCGTTTTTAGTCCCGCCGAGGCCGGACCAATCTCCATTTCTCAAACATTTCTCAGCTCCTCTTAGTTTGAGCGGCTGAAAATGTTGTATAACACGCACGCCTGCAAACAAACGCCGACACACACAAAACTGTGATGACGCTCTTTATCCGCTCGGGCTATTTTAAGCTTTTGTCGTTTCCCCCTGTGCCTCAGTGGCGAAACCCAAAGCCTTCGCACGGGAGACCCATGTTCGAGCCCAGCTCTCGCAGCGGATAAAAATTTAGTCTCGCCGCAGCCAGACTTACACCCAAACTTTTCACTCGTTCAGTTCCGAGAAAACGCGACTGTTCCAGTGTATTTTGCAGTAAACAAGCCGATACCATGGCCCGCTTGCCTGCACACAAATGCCGTTTCCACGGCGACCCAGAAAAATCATGTAAGCAGTGCATTTTCTGGTATTCCGGCCACAGCCGATGGTGTATTGAGTGTATTAAAATGAGTGTATTAAAAATGCCACAGCCCAGTGTTCATTTCTACACACAAACACAGCCCGCCAAAGTGCAGGGCTAGCACAAATGAGTTCGACTCATGTCAATTGTGCATTAATTATAGTGAATGTGCCCACAACCCAGTGCCCACAAACACTACACACTGCATGTGCCACGTTTTCTGTAAAAGAAACCAACACACATACAGTCAGCTAAGGCCCACGGTGTTTAAGTCTCGCCGCGGCCAGACTCTACCGAAACTTCTCGCTCGTTCAGTTCCAAACAATGTGACTGTTCCAGTGTATTTTGCAGTAAACAAGCTGGTACCACAGCCCGCTTGCCTGCACACAAACGCCAGTTTTACGGCGACCCAGATAAATCCCAAAAAGAGTGTATTTTCTGGAATTCCGGCCACGGCCGATGGTGTTATAAGTGTTGTAAGAATGCCCACGTCTCAGTGCCCATTCCCACACACAGACACAGCCCGCCACAATACAGGGCTAGCACAAATAAAATCGACTCATGTCGATTGTGCAATAAATGTAGTGTACGTGCCCACAACACAGTGCCCACAAACACTACACGAAGCATGTCCCACGGTTTCTGTAAAAATGAAACCAACACATTCTCAGTCGGCGCGAGCCGACAGTGTTCCCAGTGCAGTGAGTGTGCCCGCTATCCCGCGCCCACATTCCCTCACAGACATGCCGAACCCTACGGGGCTCGTCCCGCTCGCATTCTCTCCACAACCTGTCAGAGAGAAGCTGAGCGCGGCCGGGCTGCCTGCTGTGATCAGCGCACCCCCCGCCTCGCTCACTGCAAACACAGTGTTTATTTCCCAGCACACCGGAGCTCTCCGGCCGCCGTTATGCAGCGGCCAGAGCCCAGATTTACATTCTACCTCTAGCTATTCACGCAGATACGTGGGCGAAGCTTCCCGGGGTATCAGAATGGGTGCTGAAGACTGTAAAAAGAGGCTATTCGCTGCAGTTCGCTCGACGCCCCCGCCGTTGTGCCCCCATTCTAGATCTGTGACAGCTGAACAGAGCGCTCACGAAGCGCCAGTTCAGAATGATTACAACCAGGAAAATCCTCGCGCAAGTTCGCCAAGAGGACTGGTTTATGTCAATAGATCTGAAAGACGCCTATTTTCAAATACAAATAGCGTCGCGTCACAGGCGATTCTTGAGATTCGCCTTCGAGGGCCAAACATACCAATACAAAGTCCTGCCGTTTGGCCTGTCCCTGGCACCCCGTACATTTACGAAGTGCATGGACACGGCTCTCGCACCCCGAGTCTCCAGGGCATGCGAATTTTGAACTACTTGGACGATTGGCTGATTCTAGCTCGATACGATCAGAGCTCATAGAACACAGGACCACATTACTCGAGCATCTCGAGAACCTGGGTCTCACAGTCAATTGGGCGAAAAGTTCGCTGTCTCCCAGCCAGAAAATTTCTTTTCTGGGAACAGTGCTGGACTCGCTATCCATGACTGCGCGTCTGTCGCCAGAGCGCGAGCTGGACATTCAGCACGCCGTGAAATCCTGCCGCCGCGGCTCGATAGTCCAGCTCAAAAGGTTTCAGAAAATGCTGGGCCTCATGGCCTCCGCAGCTTCAGTACTCCAGCTGGGTCTGCTTCGCATGCGCCCACTGCAGCTGTGGCTGAAAGCGCGAGTTCCGCCCCGGGCATGGACCGCTGGCCGGTTTCGCCTCCGGGTCGGTCTAGAATGCGTTTCAGCTCTGGAACCTTGGAAAGTAACCGACTGGTATCAGTCAGGTGTGAGTCTGGGGACTCCCTCGAGTGTGAAGGTGGTGTCCAAGGACGCCTCCACCTCGGGTTGGGGAGCGCTGCTAGAGGGCAGACCGTTCTTTGGCCAGTGGTCAGAACGGGAAAAGCTCCCACATATAACTGTCTGGAAATGATGGCAGTTGACAACGCGCTACGGCGCTTCTGTCCCCAGATAAAAAGTCACCATGTCTTGGTCCGTTCGGACAACATGTCAGTGGTGGCATACATAAATCGCCAGGGCGGCATCAGGTCCCGAAACCTTTACAGGCTAACGGAACGCCTCCTGGTCTGGGCTCAGCACAACCTGCTTTCACTGAGAGCAGCGCATGTGCCTGGTCACCTGAATCTGGGACCAGACAGACTGTCCAGAAACAATGTCCCAGCAGGGGAATGGACACTGCACCCGCAGACGATCCAACTGCTGTGGGAGACATTCGGCAAAGCGCAGGTGGACCTGTTCGCGTCCCACGAGAACGCTCACTGTCCGAAATATTTCTCCAAGAGCGAGGACGCGCTGGCCCACGTCTGGCCCCGCTGTCCCCTCTATGCTTTTCCCCCCGTCTCGCTCCTGCCTCAAGTGCTGGAACGAATCAGGGAAAACAGATGCCCAGTGCTGCTTGTGGCTCCGCTCTGGCCGAACCAGACTTGGTTCCCAGTCCTGATGCGGCTGACCACCACTGCCCCGTGGCCAATACCGTTGAGGAAAGACCTCCTCTCTCAGGCCAAGGGCTCGATTTGGCATCCTCGCCCGCAACTATGGTCCCTACATGCATGGGCCATCAACGGGTACCCGCTAACCTCCCAGAGGGAGTGTTAAATACAATCAAGCAGGCTAGAGCCCCGTCTACTAGACGGCTCTATTCCTCAAAGTGGTCAGTGTTCTCTGCCTAGTGTCAAGCTCAGGGCTTTTCACCCGCAGACTGCGGGGTTACGGGAGTGCTCTCCTTCCTTCAGGAGCTGCTGGATAAGGGCAGAACCCCATCCACGCTCAAAGTATACGTGGCGGCCATAGCGGCGTTTGCAAAACCGACGTCTGGCCAGTCACTGGGGAAAACGACCTGGTCGTGCGATTCCTCAGGGGAGCTCGGAGGCTGAATCCTCCCAGACCCCCCTCAGTCCCTGTGTGGGACCTTTCTACGGTTTTGGAAGGTGGAAGGTGGAAGGTGCCCCATTCGAGCCAATCCATTTGTCAGACATGAAACATCTGTCTCTCAAAACGGTATTCCTTATGGCTCTCGCTTCAGTGAAGCGCGTAGGGGACTTGCAAGCGCTTTCGGTAAGCGCGTCATGCATGGAGTTTGGGCCTAATGACTCAAAAGTCACACTCAAACCAAGGCACGGGTACGTGCCCAAATCCCTCAACACACCGTTCAGGGCCCAGGTTATTTCCCTGTGCGCTCTCTCGGTTCATAATGAGGAGGAGGATGCGAGTCTCCTTTGCCCTGTCAGGGCACTGAGAGCTTATGTGTCCCGCTCGTCTGCCTTCAGACAGACCGAGCAGCTCTTCGCTTTGTTTGGCGGACGATCCAAGGGACTGGCCGCATCAAAACAGAGCCTATCCAGATGGATAGTCGACGCTATAGCACTGGCTTACACTTCTAAGGGCCTGCAGTGTCCTTTGGGTGTCAGAGCGCACTCCACGAGAGGCTTGGCCTCGTCGTGGGCATGGTATAGTGGGGTTACCTTGCAAGATATCTGTATGGCCGCGGGCTGGGCCTTGCCGTCTACATTTATAAGGTTTTATAACCTAGAGGTTCCCGCCTTACAAGCCAAGCTTCTGTCGGTATAGAATTCAGTACTATCTGCCCCGCTGTGCCGGCCCAGATGCTGAGTTTTGCTTGTGCATCGCTCACTGAGCGATAACACGGCTCCATGGGTGTTGAATAACCTGTGCTATTACCCAGTTCAGGCTGAACACGTTCACCCTGTCTGTGTGAAACACTATTAACATAACTAGCTCCTATAGGATGCTATTTCATGGGGAATGATGCTTGCAGCCTCTCTTCTCCGACTCTCTGTGAGTCTATGGTGATTATGCACTACATGAGCCCCGGGCTACTGCCCTTGGGACTTTGGTGTCGGATCCCAGTACACACGGTGTTTTGCATTGTGTTCCCCATAGCGTAAGATATTACGCAGTACGAGAGATACTCTCGTAAGAGAATGTACTCGGTTACTAACGTAACCTCGGTTCTCTCAAGAGAGGGAACGAGTACTGCGTATCTTGCCGTGCATACACAGCTCTGGTTCGATTCGGCGATGAAAACCAGTGTACCAGCCTTATCGAGCTATATTTACAGGGCGAGACCACGCCCTTTCTGGCGGGACGTAACGAAATGGGCGAGAAATGCCCCCATTGGATATGTGTCACGCAGCGCCTCTCTCGATAGGCTGCTGCTGTTGCCGCAGGGCAGCCAATAGGCGCGCGAGCTGTCCTGCCTATGTCTGCATACTGCTGCACAGCGTTTTACATTAATTCAAAATTAAGGATAATTTTTGGCTTCAATATCTCGTGGAAAAGAGGTTTTCCCCCATAGCGTAAGATATTACGCAGTACTCGTTCCCTCTCTAGAGAGAACCGAGGTTACGTCAGTAACCGAGTACGTTTTCTGGCCTGGATTTCAACCACTATACCACACCACCGTCATGAAGATACACTGTCAGACAAAATGTGCAAAAATGTTATCCTTAAGCTGGTCACTGAGACAGTGCCCTTAAAGTACACCTTTATAGTTTATGTATCCCTAAAGGGTGCATTTTAGTACATTAAAGTACCCTGAGATACTAATATGAAACTTTAAGAGGTAGATAAGGTACAGTGTAACTGTAATGGTATTGCCTAGGGTAAAGGTACAATTTTCACACTTTGTTATGACAGTATACAGCAGTATCTATAAGCAGGAATGTATACTGAAAACTTTGAGGGAAGGAAACCTGTCCTTGACAATTCCGGACAGTAAATGTCCTGTCTTTCTCACCAGACTAAATAACGCCAGTAACCATAACTCCAAGTAGTTTTTGTTTCAGAAAGACAGAAAGGATTGACAGTAAGCGAAGAAACCAATCAAATAAAGGACTGAGCAGTCAACACGTGCCTTTCCCCTCTTTCCCCTTGATCCCTCCACTCGGCCGGTAAAGCGGCACCTGTCACACTGTTTGAGCCGATGTGGAAAAAAAACAGAGGCACTTCACAACACTGTCATTCACATTCATAATAGGCATTGCCGTATAAAGAGGGCCATTAGGGTCCCAACCTGGGAGCCATTAAATCATTTTAAATCGCTGTAACATCCCATTAGTGTCAGTGGTGAGACCACATAATAGTCTATATTATAGAGCGCAGCAGTGCGGCCCATTTGGGGTAAATCACAGGCTCCGGTGCAACTCCTTGTCCTGCATATGCAGGGACACTTGCGTGGAGGATGGAACTCATGCGGACGACACTTGCAAACTAATAACAACTAGTTTGGTCACTCAAGGGTGGAGCGACTCTTAAGCAGCACCTCTAGTTCATCATTTACCTTTAATAATATCTGCTGGTATGTTTTGATCTCAATACTGAGATAAGCAGATTTGCATATTGGGAACGGAGAACTAATGACATGCAAATGCAAGAGACTGAAAATTAAGTATTTACAACTTAGCAAGATATTAAAACACTGGCTAGTTAGAGCCTCTCGTAATGAGCTGAAGATAACAAAGGCAGTATAGTTGGAATAATCTACAGTAAATGGTGCGTGCCATTAATATCTAAGGTGCAAACAGTGAGTGGGCAGTTAAGTATGGAAGATGAATACATTTGGATCCCTCGCAACACAACACAATTACAACTAGCGGCTCCCTTAAAACTGATTCTGCTGCAGCCAAAAAAGTGGTAAAACAAATAAAAACTGTGAAAGGGCAGGCTTCAGCATTATAAGTGTGTGTGTGCACATCTCATGTGAAATATGCAACTAGGGCCCCCGCACATCTTTCTTCTTTTCCTTCAGATGATAAATCGCCCCAGTGACGGACCCTTCCGCTGCCCTACGAATTTTTAAAGGAACAAAGCAATGATGAATGGAATAATGCCACATCGCAAGCAAACACCTCTCACCCTGATAAAAAAGATTTACCAATGACAATTGGGGGACACCGGTGACCCGGGGAGCGGTCTTTGGGGTATGCCCCCCAGAGGAAGCCAGTGATGGAAGGAATCGCCATTAGGGGGAAGATTAAGTGGCCTTTCCTTTTTCCTCTCACTTAATTATACATGCAAGACTCGCCAAACCGTGCCGCCATAAAAAAGGAGAAGGGGGGAAAAAAAACTGGTTCTTTGTTTCAGCAACTCATGCCACTTTGATTGCTTATTGGCTGTCTCTCTTGACAACCTGCCGGCCACAGAAACATATCCCATTGGCCGCAGTGCACCTGTCAGGAGCAAGAGAGAAAGACGAGAGCATTCCAGGAATTCGAAGTGGAACTCTGGGATGGGTGGAGAAAGAGAGCACAGGGAAAAAAAAATGTTCCTGTCAAGCCTCGGTGCCTCGGGAGAAAAGGAAGTCTTATGTGGCACATCCAAAACTCAGCAGACAAACAAGGAAGTGGACCTCTTCTTCTACTTATTAAAGGAGCCGTGGTCCTACACCAGACTGCGCCATCATTCAGCTCCGTCAATCTCGCGCTCCGAGGGGTCTTGGCTGCAAAGAGCACATTCGGAACTCTGCGGCTCAGTTTTTAAGGATCTTCCCGCTCACTTCTTGTTTTTTTCTCATGGCTAGCGGGGTGCACTGAAAAGGAAGGCGCAAAGAAAAAAAACTCTAATTTCAAGACAGACAGTTCGCATCAAAAGTGGGCCACGAGATTACGACTTTCATGGCTCTTTGGGTAAATTCCCAGTCCGTGCCGCACGCATCCGATGTGTCAACCGAGGAACGTAGACCACCCCCCCCCACTTCACCCTATCAACATCTCTGACGTATAAAACAGAAGCGCCCTGCAGATAGCGAATGTGAATAACGAACACTTTCATCAGGGTTGCGTGGAGGACAGAGTGAATAATTAAACACCACGCCTCGTTGATTCGGCCTACTCATCTTGTTTTATGGGAATAACCGGAAAGACTTCAAACGTGCAATGCCAGGAGTGCTTGCCAAACTGAGAAATCAACAAGACTGTGGTCCTGATATCAAATGTGCATAAACTAACACGAAGCTAAAACATTTATCTGTTCATTACCCAACAGACAAACCACAAGCACCTTTAAAACGTGTGAATGAATGCATACAAACGTAATATAAGAATAAAACACAAAAGAGGGATGAAATATGGATGATGAATTTGTCATGGATTTCTGTTACAAAGGAAACACGATGTAGAACGGAAGTCTGCAACATCGTGAAATCCTCCCCAAAAGATGAGGAATATTTGAGAGCGTAACACTGGACCTACATCTATGTTGTATAAATATATCATCAGCTGTCTTCTCTAAAATCGTAGTCTAGTGCAAAAATAAGCTGGTGGATTTCTTTATTTTTTGGGAGTTTCACTTGAATCTTTGAACATGAACAATTGAAAATGCCCTAAAACATTCACACTTGTAGAATCACTGCAGAACTTGTCGCATGTATTATAATTGAATAAAGCAACATGTCTGGTTCATGTATATAAAGAGAGTATTGAAACCTCCTTAGATACTGTACGTGTAGATCATACCTGACTAACTTCTCTTTCTTCATTTTATTCTTTCTGCTTGCTTGTTTTTCTCTCTTTTCCCCTCAATCATCTTTTCCCTACTCTGTCATTCTTATTTTTTCTTTCTCTGCTTTTTCATTCTTTTTTGATATTTTACCCTTTTCCTCATTCATTCTTTTTATCACCTTTTATTTATTGTTTCTTTGTTCTTCCTGTTCTTTTATCCTCTTATTTTTCTCTTTTTCTCAACCTTTCATTTTGCTATTTCGTTCTTTTCTCATTCTGTTCTTTCATTCTTTTTAATTTTTCATTCTTTCTCTCTTTTCACATTCTTTATTTCCTTCCTTACCTTTTTGTTTTTTTCTCGCTTTCTTTTTATTTAATGTTTGCTTTTTTCATTTTTCTTTTTCCTTCTTTCTCTTTCTCTCTTCTTTCTTTCTCTCTTTCTTTTTTGATCTCTTCTCTTTCACCAGGATGCAAGTGCAAACACTAAGTGATATAGAGGATGTCACTTCTTTGACATAAAACTCCATGCAAATATGCATTAACATTTATGACTGAAAAGCATTCATAATTAAACATAATCTGAGAGTGATGATCTGAAAGTGACATTAATGGTAGAAATGAGATTGACACACACGCACGCACGCACACACACACACACACACACACACACACACACACACACACACACACACACACACACACACACACAGCAATACTACAATTACATAAATTATAAATTAAAAGAAGAAAACATTTCCTTAAAAGATGAAATATGTTAAAAAGCTTCTTCCTTGTCTAATATGCAAAGACAGCAGTAATAAGACTGTAAACACTGTGGTGCTTTCAACACCGACACTGCAAAACTGACCCAACCAGTGGTGTGAGTTTAGTGCAGGACTCCAACGGAAGAATCTTACATTTAACATAAAACATTCTCTCAAGAACTCATAATTCATCTTTATTAAAATTTCACTCAACTTCTAAGATAGCTGCGTAGGTATTTATTCATGCATAAGCGAACTGTCTCCGCAATAGCTTACTCCGTCGTGTCATAAAGATTATCCTTGCAGCGAACTAAGCAGACAACCCAAAAAACAAAAGCCTCCTCGTCTGACTTGCCTGATTGCAGTTGATTATAAATTATGCAGTCATTGTAGGCCCACAGAAGAAGACATCTCCTCATCCCCAGTCAAGTGTAATTACTGCAGAGGGCTGCAGGCATCCGTGTGATCTCCGCCTGACAGGAACATTGACTGATGACCTTCCCTGTGAAAGACTCCCTGCTCGGGTCACCAGACCCCCACCTTCAACATCTCAATAGAGTCCTGACACCCAGTTCTCGAAAACCTGCTATTGACAAATCAGAGAGTTAGTGCTGCATCTACTGTGTGTCTCACCCATCAGTCACGATCACTTCCTGGGTGGGAGAGATGAGAGTCTCTTCAGGGCCGTTAATTTGACACGGCCCGCTTGGCTCGCCATAATTGCTCTGTCACTGTCAGGCCTCGGACGGCCCCACTGTACGATTTGGACGTACAATTACTGCGCCCGTTTAACGGGCGCCATTACGACTGGCCCTGCGCCGCCGAAACGCCTCATCAGACTCAAGATGCGGCCCATTAATAAATGATGTTAGCATTTCTCTTAAAGTTAGCCTGCTGCTAATAAACAGCCAGTGTTCCATGAAGGAGCATCGGCGTTTGGTCTGACATGATATTTATTGCACGCTCCTGACGGAAGAGGGCGGGCGAGATGGGGGAAGATATTAAGGGGGTTTATGGGCTATACGACTCTCATGAGCTGAACTATAGTATTGCGGACAGAAAAGGCGAGGTCATTCTTCTTCGATGACACTTGTTCTTTCTTATATGTGTGTGTGTTTGCGTGTGCAATGAAGAGGACCCCTACCGTGACCTAATGGCGGTGGTATCCTCTAAAGAGCTCTTGTTTCCTGTCCTACCCCCAGGGTGACACAACAGGAGCCATCCTTCCCGGGAGGGGTCAACATCCATCACGACCAAAACCCCCTTGCCAACACCCGCCACTTCCTGTGCTGAGGTAATTATACGTTGATCAGAGACGGCCGTGGTGTCACCCTGTGGTGGCAGCGCACACAAATACATTGTCGCAATCTCTGGGTGTCAACTCTGAGATAGTGTCCACCCCGCTTTCTGTGAACGCGTGAGTCTCACTTCTCACGACGCAGAGAAAACTAATGAAGCCCAAAGCAACCAGGCTCAAAGACTAAAAAACGGCTCCTCATTATAGAGCTGACAATCTAGAGTCCGACATGAAATGGACAGACTTCTACAGAAGGCCCGCGGGGGGAGAATCCTGTATTTAAATGCATTTAAAGTGTTTGGGGACCATTGCTTTGAAAAATTTGACAAAACAAGCCGGAGGCAGGCTGGTTTGAAAATTATTATTAGCTTCCCATTACTGAATACTACACAGATTTCACAGCATACTATTTTTAAAAAACAAAAGTAGAAAGCATAGCTCTTTAAACAACGCATAAATATATTGTTGTCACATGACCTCATCAAATAAATACTGGTATTTTTAAAAACTGAAAACATTTTTTTATGCTGTTCTAAACTTGGCCAACCTTATCTCCTCAAAGCTTAATATACAGCATGCTATTCAAATTCTGTTTATTTTTAATTTGTTTATTGATGCAAGCAGGCAGAGAAATACAATTGCCGGTAATAATACCACAAAGGATCCATTTTCCACTATTGATCAGTGAACCTTGCACTCATTGTTAAGGCGGTAAATTTAATTCATTCCACAATTAAACTGATAACTCTCAATAACTCACAGTCTTAATGAGCTGTGCGTTCCCAACACAAATACAAAGAAAGTGCGTCTTGTGTTTCTGCTGAGGCATCTGTTTTCATCTCTCCCTGTGTATGGTTGCACACTGAATAAACTCATTAATTTTGTTAATTGTTTGACCCTATCTTTTTCTTGGATGCGGCATGACAGTCGCAGAGAAAAAGGGAACAAAGGCCCCGTGCAACATCACTGTTAAATAAACAAGTCAATAATACTCTGCCGGCTGATTAGACATTGTGCGAGCCTCTCTCTCCGGAGGAGATGAAATTGTTCCAGTGTGTTTTTGACAGCTCGACTACAGACGGTGGCGGGGGCTATTATGATGAAGCTTCTGCTTGTAACAATTAAAGTCCTGCTCAATGTCCAGACAAACCACACATGATCAGCCGTGCGGCATCGCTCATTCACACAGACCTACTTCAACTGTTAGTTTTATTGTCTGCAAATACATTCTAATATATTTTATGAGTGGTTTTTAGTTTGTGCATTTGGTATTACAGATTCATTAAAAAACAGAAAATATACTAACCAGCCACTTTATTTGGTACACCTGTTCAACTGCTTGTTAATGCAAATATTTAATCAGCCAATCACATGGAAGCAACTCATTTAGACATGTAGACATGGTCAAGAAAACCTGCAGACTGGTCTGAGTATTTCACACACAAACATCTCTTTTGCAGTCTCTTGAGTTTACAGAGAAAGGTCAGAAAAAGAGAAAATATCCAGTGAGCGGCAGTTCTGTGAGCGAAAATGCTTTGTTGATGCCAGAGGAGAATGACCAGAATGGTTCAAGCTGATAGAAAGGCAACAGTAACTCAAATAACCACTTGTTACAACCGAGTAGTCATGTATGTCTCGAGACCGGTCTTGGTCTCAAGACCACTTTTACGTGGTCTCGGTCTTGTCACGGCCTTGACGGTCTTTGGTCTTGGTCTCGGACCTCTCGGTCTTGTCTAGGTCTCGCTGTCTCAGACCGACATAGTGGTCGGGGGATTTAGCAATACAATACTACAATATCCACGACGACACAACGTTCGATAATGCAACAGTATTATTAGTAGCCTAATATATGTTGTCAGTGCTGAGAATTTTCGGGTGACTCGTTTCACCTATTTGAACAATGTATATCTTAATGGTCCAGTGGTAGAATTTTCGCCAACGGTGTCAGAGGTTCTAGGTTCTAATTCCGCACTTGTATAGTTTTTTCTCGTATAGTTTTTTTTTCTCATCAAAACCGATTATGTTCATCAGTGGTTGTATATCAAGCAGGGACACGTTTGTGTGCATTATGTTTTGTGATTTCACCAGAATGAATAGAGAGTATCCGCAACAGATTGAAGCGCGTGTCCAAGTGAAGACAGTGCGGTGTGCACGAGCCACACGAGAAAACACCGTATCCGCGCCACTGATCGCAGCGGCAACGAGCACTTTGATCACTTGATTTAAAAAACACATATCATGTACAGTTTTTGATGTATTAATATTTAGTATTTGTATTTTGCATTTGTTTAGATGAATTTGTGTCTTTGATATATCTGTGTGTGTGTGTGTGTTGTTTGATTACAGTATTGTATTTAAGATGGTGTTAGACTAAATAAATGGTCTTTTAAATATCATCTGCTTATCTCCGTTGTGTTGACTAAACATTAGGCCTAATCCAAGTTTATAATTGTGTATCTTTAATTTGATGTTACAATTTCATTTACACATTAAGTATAATTTCAATTGGTTACATATTTCTCATTCTTTAGACAGTTTTTGGAGGAGCAAGATGGTGTTGGCGGTGTTTGATGTTTTGTCAGATGAACCAGTCAGTACCAGTCATGTCAGTCCTCAACAGTACACAAAACTTAAGGGAGTCTCAATCCTCTAATAGTGCAGTAACAGCCGTCATGCAATTGCTACACATAGTTGATCGCACCCAGTCTGCAAAAACATTTACAGTGAGCTCACAGTCACACACATGACATGGTCTGTCTCTGTATTGTTCTGCCTGTGTAGTTGAAGTAATACCGTCTAATATGTATTGAATGTAAACTGCGGCTGAACCCTAGTATGCTGCTGTTCTTGAATTCATACAAGTTATTGCTTAGCTTCAACACTTGTCTGTTTTTTTTCCCTCCGGTCTCGACTTGGTCTCGGTCTTGGTCTCGACTTGGTCTGTCTTGGTCTTGGTCTCGATACCCTCTGGTCTTGGTAGTGTCTTGGTCTCGGTTTAGGCGGTCTTGACTACAAGTCTACAACCGAGGTCTGCAGAAGAGCATCTCTGAACGCACAACACGTTGAATATTGAAGCAGATGGGCTACAGCAGCAGATGAAACACACCGGTGTCACTCCTGTCAGCTGAGAACAGAATACTGAGGCTAAAGTTCACACAGCTCACCAAAACTGGACAATAGAAGATTGGAAAAACGTTGCCTGGTCTGATGAGTTTCAATTTCTGCTGCGACATTCAGATGGTAGGGTTAGCATTTGGACAACATTAAAGCATTGATAGATACTGATAATAGAAAAACGAATTAAAACAACATGGCCAATAATCTATATGCACAATATAAGACTGAAAGTCTTGAAAATCAATTATTCTGAATAAGATCGCTTCTCAATTCCCCACCATTGGTGGTTTTAGCAGGTTATAGACCCCTGTAGCAATCAGAGGATTGTACAACAAGTCTCAACATACCTATGGCACATATAATTTGACAAAAGGCCATAATTTGCTCTATTTACCCACAATTCACTTCCCTGTTCCAGTAAACATTCTCATGCTCCAGTGCATCACTACCATCTAAAGCATTATATGTACTGCTCGGCGTGTGGTTAAGAGTGCTCAGGGCAAAGGAGAGAGGGGGCCCGTATGAGTCCATTATTCCATTTGCTCTGAAAAACAGATTTGACCTCTCAGTGGTGGAGTGGTACGTCACGGGCTGATGTGTGGCTGACAGTGCAAAGGGGTGCATGTCTGGATAGGCTAATTAGAGGAGCGGTGGCACGAACGCGCTAGCAGCCTGGGCCAAATCCCATTATTTGGCTCCCTTCCCAGAGAGAGTGAATTGTATGTCAAGTAGGATGCATGTGGTAACTGCTATGAAATTACAGCTGCCGGAAGGCTGGAGGGCGAGTAATGCACATCCATTGTGTCATCAAGTGCATCCAAATAAGCAGATCTAAAAGGAAGCGCTTGCACTAGGGCCAGAGCCGTAGCGGCAGGGGCCTCCCACCTGATGCGGCTGCGGCGTTTGTACTTGTCCATCATTTACTGTGTTTCTTTACCACAATCATTACTGATATGTGCATGTGCGACTCTAGGGGTTGGATCTCAGGGCTTAAGATGAATGTTTTTAAATCACCTGGTCTTTAGCATTTTTCATGCATTGTGAATTTTGTCACACACACACCCACGGAACAGCATTCCTGTCCGAAAATGTAGTCCTAACCCTATCCCTGCCCCTAAACTTAACCCTACCCATAACTTATCCCTAAAATCAGAGGGAAATTATAGGTTACTAACACTGATGTAGAAGCACCTAAATTTGACACAAACTGTAAACTTGTCCCTCAAATCTGATTGGTTGATTGGAATGTTGTTCCAGGATCAACAATGATGTTGATCCAGGAACATGCTGAAATCAGGTTCTCCCCAGTATTTCATAAGAGTGGCCCCATAGGGCCCAAGTCTGCAGACACATCAATAAAGGTATGGACTGAGCTCTCCACCAACAGAAATCCACTGAGATTAGAGCCGCCCATGGATATATTAATGAGATGCATCCATTAACTTTCCTAACTATCAATTCCTTGTTTAAATTTAAAAGGTAAAAGGGTCACAAAGCAAAACAACCCAAGGTAAATACTTGTTTTGGAACAGATATTTTCGAATTTGTGTCATGCAGCTTCTGTCTCTATAGAGCTGGAAGAAATCTCAAGTGGAAAAACTGAAGAACATTTCTGCTATATTACAGATAGAGGAAAAAGAAAGGCTCTAAAACTGTCAGATGAAGACACAAGCCAGAGTTTTCCGCAAATCTATTATGAATGAAATAAATCTTGGCAAAGAGGCAAGAGAGAAATCATACACACACACACACACACACAAAAAGGACAGGGCCACAGAGAGTGCCTTTCACGAAGAACTGTTCATTAAAACAACATGGGTCAACAACCCTTTGCTTTCTCCACAAACTCGCCATCTATCAACCACACTGTCAGTAGGTAATGCGATATGAAAGAAAACAGAGAGAATGAGCGAGTGTGTGCAACTGAACAACAGAGGAAATAGCGCATGAAAAAGAGTTTGTTGCCGAACAAAACTCCCAAAATTCCTGACACACACAGAATTCTTTGTTCCAGCTCAGAAAAGAGTTTCCCGGGACGGGTGGCAGTTACCTTGGGTCTAATCACACGTGCGTTATTTAGACTTCAAACACCGAGCTATGATGAAAAGTATGTCTCCTGCTAATATCTGCCAGCACGCTTGGGTTAAACTGCCTAAGAAGCTTATTTCCATCATAAATAATGCATATTCAGATGTGCTTGACTTTGCTAAAATAAGAATCGCCCCTCTGATTGACATCAGGGTTTGTTTAAGCCTCAGTTTCACCTTTGGAAATAGATCTGTCTGGTTTCATATGTAGATGTGGGTACAACTATGACAGCCCACCGTAGTGGTTACATATCACACAAACTGTATGCTAAAGCTATATTTGGAGGAGTGAACACATGTCGTCTTAGCCCATTCATTCGCTGTGGCAGATAAAGAGACAGCGTAGAAAGCTGTCGCAAATAAACGACACGAGTGATTAGACGTCGCGATCCAATGAATAGATCGTAAACATGAAAAAAAAACGCCAAATTCAGTCACACTGACACAAATTTATACATATTTTCCAAATACAAGAGGGAATTGGAATATTAGGTAGGGCACATTTGATTCACTTCTCACTCGTACGCGAGCCGCTCCGCCTGGGCTTATTACAGACACAATTATGGATTGTAAACTAGTTAATGAATACAAAGTAGGCTAAATCTATCAAGGTATTAATGTTTTAAAACACAGCGAACGAATCTGGAGAAATGCAGCTGGAGTTTTTCATTTGTGAGTGAGCTGAGATGAATATCTGCTACATAATTTCCCTCATCCAGATTTTTTAAGACCACGGAAATGTATCCCATTCCATATTAATCCTACTCTGTACAGCGATGCTACTAAGGCGCTCATATCTCTGTGCCGCCCTCCCCTTCCTCTGAAATTAGCACATTGAATGTCTCTGAGTTGGCTGCTAATAACAACAGCACCTCGGGATGGCGGGGCCGTTCTGATCAGCATGACGACGGCTTAACGTTTGACCTTGGGACACAATATTAAGCTATTGTGGAGACGGATGTCAGACTCGCGACACAAACTTGAGCTCATAATGGTGGAAGCACGCACGTGCAAATCCACATACAAATATTCATAGGATACGAGCGAGTACAATCCTGCTTATTGGGGAAACCTAAACTACATGTGCGGACTAACGATCGGGCGATAGATTGTGGATAATTTATTGAGTCTTAAACATGGCCCGCATTTGCTTTGACTCAAAGTGCAGTAATCTGCCTAATTTATTCACAGGCATTCACAGTTTCAAAAATAGCTCATCTCGTATGTCTGAATATAAACCCTTTAATTATGATTTTGACAATGTTTCAGTAAACCCAAGGCTAGTATAATACCACGAGACAAAGAGGACGCACTTTAATGTTACTATGAAGAGCAAAAAAACAAACTAAATTTCCTTCGGACTGAACCTTTGCTATTTTACAACTTTATTGTCTACACTGTGCTCTTCAAGTCCCTGGTGAAAATTATTTGATCTTGTTTAGTTCATTATTCATCTTATGGGAACCTGCTGTGGCTTGTGTATAAATGCCATATGAAAGCATTGTGATCTGAGGATGCAGCTTCACTTTTATCCTCATTCCCCAAACAGATCAATTAGTAAAACTAAACAGTAAATTATTAATCGCATTGCTTTGTGTCCCGGTTTCATCAGCATTAGAAAAACAGTTTGTTAGTGCAGGATATGGGCAAGTGATTGAGTGGAGATGAAAACCGAAGTGATGCGGCGAGAGCTTCGGAGGGGCGGAATGAACCGAGCTGTCCGTGACGTCGGGTGACGGGGCACCGCACCTGCGCCAAACGGGGTCAATCTCGGTTTCAAGGTCGGCGGTGACATATGCTGCCCGACGGGGGCTTCGTGTTCCTGGAAATAGCAGGACACGCCCTGCAATCAAATAATATTTTGCATGGAATATTCAAATGAGGCTCATTCGCACGCAACCGAGGGGCCGTTTCAAATGAGTCCCTTATTTGTCAGGAGACTGCCAGGTATATAAACTTCTTTTTTTCTTTTTCCCCGAATAAAATCTGAATTCACAGGTCCTCTCAGGGGCAGCAGATTGCTCCACTGTTCTGAGTTGGGCAATTTGAATAAATTATTCGAAGGAGGGGGGCGACTGGCGATAGAAAGAGAAAGAGAGGGGCTCGGTGGTTCATTTTGCACGAAATTATATTTTTGCTGGAAAGGTTAATTTTGAAGGGAGTTTGAATGGCTGGGAATGCTGCAGTCGCTGGATGGTGTTGCTGGAGGTGGCTGCAGTTATTAAAAGCGATTGCGTTTCCTGCCGGATCTCTCCAGAGAGAAGAATCAGTGGAGATGTTAAACCTTGCTTGACACCCCAGTTGGATAATTGTGGGTGTGGAAGCTAATCAGCAGAACATGTCTCCTCGATTTAAATCTTGTCAGTTAGTCGAGATTAGACCCTCCCGTATTGGGTACCATTAGCTTTGTTGCATGTCAATGTGCTGGAGAAAGCGGTTGGCAAGGTCCGGCTACAAGGGTAAAAGACGAGCTCGCCGGTTAAGGCAGATGTATTCAAGACAGCTAAGGAATTTCTTTTTTTAACCTCAGAAATACATACATTCCCTGTGTGATATTATGCAGTGTTTGAAATGGCATTTGTTACCATTGACCCAAGTGTGAGTCTGAGAAAAAGAAAAAAAAAAAAAAAAGAAGGATTTGTTCTGATTCGTCCTCTAAAAAATAATAAAGGAAAAAACTATCCATACACTGAATTTCGATGTCCAGAAAAGGTTAAAAAAGCCATAATTTGATGCACTGAATATCGATGTGCAAAAAACGAAAGGAATTTTTTTTTAATTTAACATTAAATATCGCTGAGCAAAACAACAACAACAAAGTAAAAACTAAAAATCCATTATTTATACATTGAATATAGATGGAAAAAAAATCATGAGGCTAAAAAAATCCATCATTTAATGTTAAATATCTATTTTGAATAAATATATGTGTGTGTGTGTGTGTGTACACGTTCACATATATATACATACATACACATACATGCATGCATACATTTGTATAATATATATATATATATATATATATATATATATATATATAGGAGGTGCAAAAAAGCATGGATTAAAAAATATCCATAAATTTACATTAAATATGGCAACAAAAAAAAATCAGACGGCTTGAAATATTAAACATTTCCCAAGAAACAATCATATTTTAGTTGTGTCCAGACTTCAGAAATGCACATATGCATTTCCGTTCAAAGATATTAAATTACAGCACAGCACTCGCTTGAGTGTGATCATGAAATCCATACATTGACAGCATAAATGGCCAATAATCTTTGACAGCGTGATCTCATTAATAAAGGGAGGGTATAAATTTTGCCCAGTTTGAAAGGACGACTAATTCAAGAATGTGCAGTGAATTTTATAGCCGCAGTCTGGCTGGCCGAGGGCCAGGCCTTTGCATTCCCCCTCATGGTAAATATTTGTAACAGATTTCTTGCTGCAGGACAAAAGCTTCTTTCAGCGAGCGGCTGCCTCAGCCTCGCGGAGAACGTTGGGTCAGGCCAAATAAACAACAAAGCTGTGCCAAGTTCACCGGCCCTGCTGATTTCTGCATTGGGCGGCTGCATACCAGCACTACTCCTCATCACACCGGCCTGAGTGCTGACAGATGTTCTTGCCTCACCTCGCTTGTTTCACCCTCCCTCCTTGCAGATGACACACACATCCAACATATGCAACCATCAGACTTATATATGTATTTAAGAGAGTTTTGAAACACGTTCTTGGTCTTTTTGTGATCAATTCATCAGTGCACATTATTCCAAAGAAAAGAAAAGCTGTGCCAAAATGTATTGACGTTCTTACTTAACACATGTAGGCTACTGGATAATGTTAACTGATTGCTATTTAGCCTATATATACATCAATGTATGGATAAAATGAAATAATTTTTTCCTCACTGACTATCCAATATCATATAAATACATCATAATACAAGGTTACACTTTATTTTGATGGTTCGCTAGCAGATATTAAGCAGACTAATACTCTAATGAGAGATAGTTAACATGTAGATGCAAAGCTACTTAAGTTAGTAAAATGTCTAAAGTGGACCATCACAATAAAGTGTTATCTAACATAAAAGTAACATGGGATTAGAATGCCACTTCATTCTGATTTTAAAGTGATCTCCTTTGTGTGCTACAAAACAATATAGCAAATCTCTTCTACATACTAAAATCATTTAAAGGTTTTTCTTGTAGATACAAATTAACCCGTAATTTTCCCTACCAATGACAGCCATCCTAAAAAACCTAAAAACAGACATCACACACACGGCGAAAGAGAGAGAGAGAGATAGAGATAGAGATAGAGAGTCCTCAGTTCTGTCCTCCGATTAGTCGGATCAAAGCTGCATCTGCTGTGAGGCTGAATTGGCCTGTGGGCTCTAAAGCTGTTTATAAACAGTTGTTTTTGGCTGTTGAGCTGGATCATGGACAAATCCACGCGCAACGAGAGGCGGCAGCAACAGGCGAGAGTGGCAGAGCGAAACCGACCCATAACCGCACGCGTTAACACCCCTCTGAGTGAAGCTGAGCCTGTGGCCAAAAAAAACAACATTTTCTATTACTAGAAGCTCAATCTGTTCAATTCAACAGCCTAGGGATAACACGGCTGTTTGTGTGTTGCATGTGCGCGGCGAGGGACAATAATCATTTGGCGTGTATTATATTCATCATTTAAATAAAGATATGCGGTTTGTCTCATTCCAGATGTAATGAATCACTGAAATTATCAATTTAAAAATAAATATGGAGATTATTTTGCCCCAGCAATATGTCACAGAGCTAAAATCATTAAATGTTGTCAGAGGCCATGTTGCAGTTTTATTTAGGAGTTTTAATAGTCATTGAAGCATTAATTATTGATAAGCCCCACGATTGATTGGCTGACTAGATAATGTAATTGAAAAATGAAAATCATCACAGTAAGTGTCTGGAGTACTGAAATCGACAGTGTGTGTGTGTGTGTGTGTGTGTGTGTGTGTGTGTGTGTGTGTGTGTGTGTGTGTATCTTAGGGGATCACCCTATGTAGGATTTCATCATTACTGCCAGACTATAAAAGTAGTGCTGTGATTAAAAAAAGCTGATTGATTTGGCTCTCATTGGAATTAGCCGTCCATGCTTTGTCTAAGGGCCTAGTCTGAGTGTGTGTGTGTGAGAAAGAGACGGGATGTGTGTGTGCGGGGGAAACACAGCTGTCTGTGCGTTCATGTCGTCAAAAGGTGGCCCCACTCCCTCACATTTTATTCTTACAGCGTCTCTCCCGAACAGTGTCTGCTGTGCTAAAGATATCATTGCCACACACACACACACACACACACACACACACACACACACACACACACACACACACACACACACACACACACACACACCTATTGATTTTACTATCTGCTGCAATGAGTGATCATACACATCCAATTCCACAACCCAAAGATGAGTTCAATATCCATATGGATGCTGAAAATATATTTCATTAGGAAATGGAAAATATGATATATAAATATAAAATTCAGAAAGAACAAAGGTCACATCATTATCTACTTTGACAATCTTTAAAAAACCTTTAGAATCTTTAAAAAAAAATGGAAATAGATTTGAAAATAAAAATCATAGTGATGCTTCTTTTTTATATTAAAATATAAAAGATAAAATAAGTAAATAAATTAAAATGTTTTATGTAATTTAAAAAATGTATTAATTTATAAATATCATGCTGATTATCAGTGGTTGTTAACTAGTGGGTTGTGAAAAAAAAAGTGCTGCAGGTCTGATGTACAGAAATACATTTTAATGTTTAAAACATTTTTAAAAACATTTTTGTTTACTTTTTTATAGTAAATAATTCTAATACAGTGTTGGGTCGCCACTTGACCTAAAATCCTGAAGGAAAAACTCTTATTTAAAATATATTTCATTAACCATCATCTAAATTTAAGCACATTTAACATACTGTATCCTAAAAAAATAATACACATGAACCTAAAAAGATAATTACATTCCTGATTAACACACGCAGCAGTTTGTCACACTAACCTATTTTAACATTCTGCCATCATCACATTCAAAGGACATTAACGCAACTTTCCTTAACTTCCCGAGCGCCAAGAAAGACAGAGGGAGGGCGGGTGGTACAGCGTCTTACATACACAAGCAGGAAGACGAGGTAGCGTTTCCTTTGTGCTCGGCGCAGAGGGGCTGATGTGTGTTAATCGGCCGCCCTCTTGCCCTGCCTGGGTGTTAATTCAGCAAGCTGTTAAAGAGAGCTGTAGATTAACAGATAAAGGTGCTGTGCATTGGGGTCAGGCTGATATGGACTCCCAGTCTTCCCGCCGCTTGTCAGATGCCTGTGTGGATTAACACCGAAGCTTCCTGTTCTCTCCCTCCCGTTGTCGTGAGGTCAGAGGTCAACCGTTTAGCCCTATCTTTAGGCCCTCGATGAGAGGCGAGAAGGCAGATCTGCATACAGGCGACGTACACGCACGAGTTCATTTGGAACGGGGCCGGGAGGGGAAAGATGCTGCCGTGAGGGATTACGGAGCGCCCCGGACAGACTGAGGCATAAATTCAGAGGATTTTATTTTGTAAATGCTGTAGATGTCTCCGTTAAGACAGAATCACGAAAACGTACGGGAAAAGAGATCACACTTTTCGAGGAATGTGTCGTAATGGAGGGGGAAGAACAAAAAGCTGGAGGAAAACGTGGGAAAAATGAAATCTGTGGAACATGAAACTCTGCAAATTTGACTTATAACAAGCAAAATTACACCCGCTGTCATTTAAATTATGGCTGCCCTCTATAAAGGTGTCTTTTAGGTGCATTAATTGAATTCGGCAGTATTTTCCAATAATAATCTGTAAAGTTCATCCGTCCATCGCTCACAGGATCCCTGCTGTGTGCGCGAGGAGGACGTATCTATTTCAGTGGCTTAATTTATTTTCATGATTCACTGATAATGACTGCCATGCAGGCTGTACATCAGAATTAACCTTCATTTCACTGAGGTATATTACGATGACAGTCTCCGACACATTTCACCTACACAAAGGGCATTCTCTCTCTCTCTCTCTCTCTCTCTCTCTCTCTCCTGGCTTTATAATCATCCTCGGCAGACGAAGATTGTTTGATAGCCGATTAATTTTCATAGGAAATCAAGTGCCCAGCTCTCCCAAAAGGCACACATGCAATGTGCTTGCTGCTTTTTTTCTGGCAATTAGCCATTTTATTTAATGCTTTCCTTTTAAAAATCTATTTTTTATATTATTATTATTTTTGCAAATATTACAAATAAAATTCCCACCCGGCGAATTATTTTCAGCGCTCCCGACATAACAGAAGTGATGTAAATTAATCAGGCACATCAAGCACGGGAGCTTTCTAATTTCTATGCAAACCATTAAGTGTCAGATATGAATTTCGCCATTTGCTATGGTCTCAGTCAAAGGATTTCATTAGGGGGCTGACGTCACGTTTGAGGCACGATCCGGATCATTCCTGTCCTATTTTCTCCCTCATGAGCTCTTTGTTCTTCTAGCCTTTGTGGGATCTTTGCACTAAAAAGGACTATGCAAATTACAATAATAGATTTCGCTAAGCGCCACGGCAATGGTATGATAGCCTATTTAGTAGAAAACCAAAGCAATATTCAATTTATGGCATTAACCCAGGCACATGCAAAGGTTGCCAAAAAAGTGATTAAGAAATTACAAAATTGGTCCAAACCGCTTGCAGTCTATCTCTCTCTCTCTCTCTCTCTCTCTCTCTCTCTCTCTCTGTCTGTCTGTCTCTCCTCCTCCCCTCCCCGCCTCCCTCCGTTCGTTCGTCCGCACACAATGACATGGCAAACATAATGAGGGTGGACTGGTAATTAGAATGTTCTGGAGAGCTGGAATAGTGAGCTTACCCAGGGCTACACTGATGCTGAGAGCTGAAAACTAGAGTGAGGTCTGGAGGTTACTGTCAGGAGTCCAACCAGATCCGTATGGATCACAAGACTGCTGATATACGGAATTATTTTATTATTCATATTTCTGAGCAGGAGAAATAAAACAATGCTGTTTATATAATAAAATGCAATACAAATACTATAATTACATTTATCAAATTTGTATCAAATTACATTTAACAATTTTATGTAATAATAATAATAGTAATCTATTATTATTTGCATAATAAAAAATATATTAAACATTTCATTTTATTATATTTTTTAACACTATATCATTTAATATAATATTTTTGTGAATTATTAATATTAGTAGCAATAATAATAATAATTCTCTGGATAGATATATTTATTGATTCATAGTAAAAGTGAACTTCTGTTACTGTAGTCCATTTCTTTTTTCCACAAGTTTTCACTATTTTTATTCACATTTTTGCCTTCAAAAGTTCATTTGAAATGGTTCTGCAGTGAGACAAATGATTTTTAATACAATTCAATTAATACAGTTCCCCGTAAAGTCTCAATTCTCAAGGTCATAAAAGCTATAAGCAAAATACTTATAAAAAATAATAATTAGCTAATTATCATTTAAATAGTTTTAGATGAAGCACGTCAAACTGCAGGACAGGTCAACTTTACAAAGTCCTAAACGACTATCCTATCAAAACTAAGGGCTATTTTTCTTTTTATTATTATGTACAGTACACAGAAGAGACACACAATGCATGCCAGATTCAAACCTGCATCTCCCTGGTGAGTGCCACAGCTCAACATGTCTGGACCGTGTGCCACAGCTCTGACGATGAAGGGCTAATTTAACTGGTTCTCACAGTATCTGGTGGTTAATACAGAGACCCTGCATGTAGAGCCGCGAGATGATCTGTCCCTCTAGCGCATCTCCACCACGAGCCTACAAATAAATATAATCAATGCCACATTTACATACAAATAGGCTTCTTAGCCCTCTTCATACTGATCTGACGGCCGTCCACACGGGAGCAAATATATTCACTCTACACGCCAATTTCATATTTATCATCCGATGGCTTATTGATTGTTTCTTTTTTTTCTTGCTTCTTCAAAGAAATTTTCCCCTTCGTTTTATTAGTGGATATTGAGGGGCATGTTTAGCAGATACGGCACGTGTTTTTCATCATTTTCTGGCGGGCGAGATTATGACTATTGACATTGTCACTTCTCTCGGCACTTATCGTTGCTTACTGGTAGCTATCAGTGCATCGGCGCGCCACTTAAAAGCCGTAAACCGGAGGAGCGTGTGTGCGGCTAATATGCCTCATTCGCTTTGTGTCAAACTGACAGCCCACCACGCTTAAATAGATGTCAATCCCCACACAGGACAAATATCCATCGCGGCAAGCGTGACCGACGCAGTATGTTAACACAGCGGCCCTATATACAGATACACACTGAGAGAGCTCCATTATGCATTATAGGCTACCAAAAAGCGCTCTCAAACGGCAACTTCACACGTATAATAACACGCAAGGCATCACTTCCTGCGACGCCGACGATACGGAGTCACACCGAGGCAACTGTCGTGGTGAAAAATGCAACTTCCTCCCCCGTCGTAATTAAAGTGTCAGAATGCGGCCGGCCTCGCAGACAATAACCCTGCTAGGTTTAATTTGAATAGGCAATCTCTGCTTTGGCTATGCATTAGAGAAACATCTGAGATATTGCTCTATTAACTGTTTCACTCACCCAGCGCTGGCCTTTTAATTAGAGTTTAATAGCAGTTATTAACTCATTACGGGACATAGGGGGAGCATTCGTAGCTACTGTGACCTCTAGCAAAGTTGACACTTCAATGGTAGAATATTTCCAGAAAATTCATTCATTTAATTGTGACCTATGCAAATGCAGAGTTCGTCATTACAACCCAGCTGCAATAATTAACTAGAGTGCCTCAAATTAAAATATAAATGGAGAGATTGTGTGTCAGCCATGGCATGAAAAAAGAAAGGAAAAATGAGATTTCATTTGTTTGAATTGTTTTAAATGAACTCGGCACTGTTGGCAAAAGCCGCATCCTTTGTTTTGCAAATGAGAGAGATATCAGACCATCTAAGATGTGTGACGCTTGGTGTGAGTTTCAGCGGAATCATAGACACTGCTCATTCCAAAACACACACACACACACACACACACACACACCATAAACAAACTCTCACCCTCGTTTCACACTTTCAAACGGGGAGTTTCAACACGTGCCATATCACATGTCGGCACTCTGGGATCTTGTGAACAAACTTATTACGACTTGCTTTTCACATTTAATTTGTTTGCTGGAAGACACTAAGTGATTTATTGACACATCAGAGTCACCTGACACCACTGCTGACATGTGACGCAACAACGCATTTGCAGTCAAATGCAAATATATTAGGAATATTCCAGGTTTGTGATCACTCCAAGATGAACAAACTGAAAGGTCAAAGAAACAGCACAGCAGGCATCTAGATATGAATTTTCAGGTGAATTAAAGGAATGATATTTTCCAGGATCATGAAAGTTCAGAGAGTGTCAGAGGAATGCTCTGAAATGAGCATTTCCTTATAGAGAATTCTGGGAAGGTTTGTCAAGAAAGTCAACCCATGCGTACTTGAGCATATGCATTTGTACAGTTAATTGTAAAAGCAAAAACTGGCATTGCAATTTTGCAATTCACCACAAATATAAATATAAAGTTACAAGTTATAATCAAAATAAAATAAGATACATTTAAATCACTAAAGGCATAGATGCACAGTCATCAATATCTATCCCTGCTTATTAAGCAACCAAGAAGACTTGCTTTAAAGGGTTAGATCACCCAAAAATGAAAATTATGTCATTAACGACTCACCCTCATGTCGTTCCAAGCCCGTAAGACCTCCGTTCATCTTCGGAACACAGTTTAAGATATTTTAGATTCTGTCCGAGAGCTCTCTGTCCCTCCATTGAAAATCTATGTACCGTATACTGTCCTTGTCCAGAAAGGCAATAAAGACATCATCAAAGTAGTCCATGTGACCTCAGTGGGTTAGTTAGAATTTTTTGAAGCATCGAAAATACATTTTGTTCTAAAAATAACAAAAACGACGACTTTATTCAGCATTGTATTCTCTTCCGGTTCTGTTGTCAATCCGTGTTCATGAGTCCAGTGACGCTGCTGACGTAAGACAAGCTGACGTGTATCTGGTGCGCCCGAGCTTCGTTTACAGTCTGAGGGAGACGCACGCTGTAAACAAAACAGTCTTCGCAAACATGTCTAAGGATTTCGACACAGGGGAAGACTTGCATTTTTTTTTTTAACCAGACATATTTATTTGAACCCGCATACACGGACGCACCAGATAACACGTCAGCAGCGTCACTGGACTCGTGAACGCGGATTGACAACAGAACCGGAAGAGAATACAATGCTGAATAAAGTCGTCGTTTTTGTTATTTTTGGAACAAAATGTATTTTCGATGCTTCAAAAAATTCTAACTAACCCACTGAGGTCACATGAACTACTTTGATGATGTCTTTATTGCCTTTCTGGATAAGGACAGTATACGGTACATAGATTTTCAATGGAGGGACAGAGAGCTCTCGGACTGAATCTAAAATATCTTAAACTGTGTTCTGAAGATGAACGGAGGTCTTACGGGCTTGGAACGACATGAGGGTGAGTCGTTAATGACATAATTTTCATTTTTGGGTGAACTAACCCTTTAAGTTTTACGATACTCATCAGATCGAATGTGTCTGCAGCTGAGATTTCAGTCTTCCCATCCTCCCCACCCCACCCACACCCACGATTTTCATTTATAATGCCCCCTCCAAATCGCCTGAAGGAAAAGTTTGATTCAAACAGGGGAGGAAAAAAACACCTCACAAATTAACAAAACTGTCACTCAGGAATTACAGCGGGCTGAACGCTGCAAAATGCATTCTTTGAAGTCCTCATTTCAGCAAAATTATATGAAAAAAAAAAAACTTTATATCTAATTAAAATGATAACTGTATTCTCATTTTTCAAACTCTCCATATCCTGAGGGCCAATTGGGATGAGTGTTTTTTTTTTTTTTTTTGCCATCTCTTCACCGCTGCGGCGTGCTGAACTGCTCCTACAGCAGGATCACATCATTACCATCTCCCCAGCTGAGTCGCCAGCAACCATTATCAGGCAGCATTATTAATCTTCTTGTCTTATCAACTTGCAAATCACAAACCATTGAGCCTTATGGCGTGGTTTTGGGTCCACGGTTATTCATTTTGTAGGTCTACCTAGCCTCCAAGTCCTCTTAATCACCTGACGATTGTCAGTCTCTTCCTTTTGCCCTGCCCCTGGTGGCCTCAAAAAAAAAAGAAAAAAAAAAAAAGAAGTCTTTTAGCCCCGCTCCCTTTATTTCTCCCTCTTACGTTTTTTTTCGAGGGTCCCTGCTTTTGAAGCGACTAGACAGTGAAGAGGATAATTTTCATTAATAGAAGAGAATTAACATCCCACTGCCATGAGATGACCTCTTTCCCTGACATGTATGTCTAAGTCATTCTTGTCATTTTTTTCTTTGCTATTAACATTCTTGGAAGAAAACGACAGCAGAATATAGGACTGATAGAGATGGGGGAAAACAGAGGGAGAGAGAGAAAGAAAAGGAGAAGTTTCTTTAAAACTAGATTCACTGACCCACAGTTATTCGCTCTGGAATCAGTTTGCTTTTCTTTGTACTGAAATATTAATAATATCGAGAAAGAAAAATGTGTGCTTGCCTTTGTATGCGTTTAGCTGGAGTTTCCTTTTTAAAAACTATGCCTGAATTTGTCCCTTTTTTTTTTAATTCAAGCTTTGTGTAAGATGCTGGATGTAACTCGGTATGAAACTCGGACAGATGCACGCGAGAGCCAAATTAGCCAGTTCAGATTTCTTTGATATTTTAAGTAAGAAATTCATCTCAATTCTCACAATCTAGTTTCTGAGCACTTCATTTCATCTTTGAAGTCACACAGTGTTTAAGTGGACACTTGCGTTCTCACTTCCACACAAAGGCACGGCTAAACGCACGCGTCCACACGCTGAGATTTCAACTTTTTTCATGGGATACAAGGCGAAATGTGTTAACGGTGCAATGCGGGGAGCAGATAATAATTTCCATGCTTCTCAAATCAATTCTGTGAGCTTCATCTAACTCCTATCAAACCTTTGCGTGAAATCCCAGCCCAGTTACACCTCCCGAGCACTTATAAATAATGAAAACTTGTTTGAGAGGAAAAAGACTGCTTAGGGACAAAATGTTGATTATAAAAGTGTCTTTTATCCTTCTGTTCCCATCTTTCTGAAGATGCAACGACTCCAGGCAAACAAAGCAGAGCGGAGGAGCCACATCCAACCAAAAATTAATTTTGATGTAAAAAATGCTGACGTTCACGAGACAGACGGACAGGTGGTATTTAGAATCGAGCAGTGAGATTTAAACAGGCTTGACTCTTTGACTGAGATGTCTTGTGTGTGTATTTGTCCTTGCTCTTACCTTCTCTAAGTAACACAAGACATCTGTTCTCATGCATCTCGAAAGAGTTTTCTTCTACGACCGCTGAATCTTGTGTCAGAATCGAGATGTTCCCTGCACAAGACCTTGGCTGGACATCCAGTTACTTGTGGTGGTTTGGGACGAAGATCTGAGACTTCTGTGGAAAGAAAAAAAAATTATCTCAGTATCTTCAAAAGCATGTTTTCCTACTTTATTCATGCCGCTGTGATGCAGCAGCAAATTCAAGAGCAACTAGAGGCGGTTTCATGTCACTCCATAAATTGCCGCAAAGGGATGTCAAGCAGAAGACAAACAGAAGCAAAGTTATAGTTCGTTTTTAGTTTTAGTTTGATTCAGCCATGATTTTGATAGTTACAGTTTAGTGTTAACTTTATTTATATTTGATTAGGGTCAGAAATTAATGGGGACAAAAATGCCACCAATATGATTCTAAATGTGAGGACAAATATATAGTTGTGGTTATATAATCATAATATAGGAATCTAAACTAACAGGACATAAGTTATAAGTTCTAATGAAATAAGTTCATGAATGAGTTTAGTTTGCAATTAACTTGCATCTAAATTAAACAAACACTCTCTTATTCTAAAGAACAGCCGAGAGAAAACATGATGCACAGTGATTTTGTTTTTGTTTTATGGCAAATATTTAGGAGATGGTCTGAGATGTAAATCCAAAAAAAAAAAAAATCAAAAACACACTTTGTTTTAAAGTTTTAGGTTTTAGTTTACAATTTATAACCCTGGACAGAAGAAGAGAGACATGGAGCATGAAAGAGTGTCTGTATCCTTTGGTGATCCCTCAGTCTAAAATTGAAACACAAACACGGCACCTAAACACACTCATGGGCGCGCAGCAAGTTTTCTTTCAAAGCCTTGTGGCGGTCAAGTTTTCCACATGCATAAATACCAGGATAAAAACAGACGAGGATGACACTGGCTCCATGGTTTAGAGCGGGCAGGAGCAGAAACCCACTCCTCTCCTCCGGTGAGGATTTTCTCAAGGCCCCTGGCAGGTCAAGCGACAAATTGCAGCCTGAGGTGATGGAAGGTTCTTGGCCAGCGCGGATGAGCTGTCAGTGGCCATCTCTCAGAGGATCAGCTCCTAGATCGGGCCACGTTCCTGAGGGGGTTTCGAAGGCAAGCGTACTCAGAGTTTCACTTCTCTATGCTAATCCAGTCCTTAAAGGACTGTAGTTAGCGTTCTTGGGCCGGACTTTTGGGCTGCAGACCGGTTGATCGGGATGGGGATTGGAGGTGGGGAGGGCAGGACTGAGGCCTCCCAACCCCAAAGGCTGCTCTAGGGTGGTTGCCTGGGGCTATTGCTTGCAAATCAGCACATTTTCCCCAATCAAAGCAAATAGAGGAGGCCCACTGAGCTTCTTAAAAGAGTGAATTATTCACAGTCAAAAAGGTCGCCACAAACTAACTTCTCTGAAATTAAGCGAACCCGAGCTTTCTTCGGCCCGCTTCTCAAAAAGTACATTTCAATCTTTAATGGTTTGAGAGAAGAGGAAAGAGGAGGGAAAAGAAGCACGGAAAAACTGCAAATGGAGAGAGTAAGAGCGAGATGCGATCAAAGTGATTTTCAAATTTGCAGATTTATGCACTTCGAAATATTAATGATAGATTTATTAAGAGTGGACCCCAGCTACACCCTCGCTGGCTGGGTAATTAAGTTTGCCTCTCCACCTTGATGGTGAAATCCAGAGTAAGTGAACTTTTGATGATGTAAACTAGTTTAAAACGGTTTCTGATCACCCACATCCCGAAAAGGCGGAAATCAAATGTGTTCATTTAAATTAAATTAGTGGTCCTCACTGAACTTTTATAGGCGTTGTAGCTAAAACTACTATAACTCTACTGCTGGCTGGGGATGAAGACCAGTGTGTGTTTATACATTGGTAAAATAAAAAATATAACAATTGATGTCAGAGCTGTGGTGCACCTCTTGGTCAAACTGACTTTTAAACTTTTCCTGATCCATTTCTTCTGCCAAAATACTCAATAAAAGTGACAGATTATAAGAGACTAAGTCCCAATTTTTTGTCAAAATTGACTCTCTCATCATTTTAACATTGTCACAATTTTGATCTCATAATTTGACATGATCTCATGCATTCCCTCATAATTATAACCTATTTTGTCATAATTTTGACTTCTTATAATTGTCAATGAAAATGACAATTTTCATTGACAATTATATTTCAAGACAATTATATTTAAATTTCAAGTCTTAATTGACTCATAATTTCGACATTGCCACAATTGTATCTCATAATTTGGCATTTGTTCTCATAATAATGACTTAGACTGCCATAATTTTATCATTATCTCATAACAATGATTGACAGCCGCAAGACGCCGCCGAATGCCTTGAGTGTGTGAGAGAACATTGTGCTTGGTTCCTTTTTTGTCTTCAAACCAAACTTGGGTCAAATCCCGTCTGGCTAGCGCGCTTCCCATAATGTTTACGCATTTGGTCAGAAGGCGGAGAGAAGACGGTCTTTTGTGGCTGTTCAAACGCATTCGACCACATTCTGGTCGAATGCTTTTTCGACTACCTCTGGAAGTGGACAAGCTCAAACCATTTTAGACCCCGTTTACACCTGTATTTAGAGTCGTCCACTAGTGATCCGATCGACCAAAATGCAGCTTAACACCAAGTGTAAACAGGGCCTTATTAGCCTATCTCATAATTGTTGACTTTTTGAAAATGTGTCAAAAATTGGCTTCCATAATGTAAAGACCCAGATTCCTCAAACTGTTTATAAAAAGTGTCCAACAAGAAAAAGAGAGATAAATGTTTCTTTGATGGTGCCTCGGGTGATTTTGCGTCAGCTCTTGAATAATTAATCGTGTTTGAGAGTCCCAGGCTAGCGGAAAGGCCCTTGGAGAGACTCATGGGAACGTGGATCTGCAGAGCTGGACCCATCACCACTAGCGGCACTTGTTTTCCCGTTTGTTGAGGCAGCGCCGGTCTGCCCTCTGTCTTAATGAGCGTGGACGCGCGGGTGCCCACGCACCTGTGCGAGGAACAGAGGGGTTAATCCCGCGCGGTGAGCATCGAGCTGACAGAGGTAAGGTGGAGGAGAGATACAGGAGGCTGTCGTTCCCTCGGGTTTCTACCCCAGCATGCTAGAATGAGTTGTTTCAGTCACTGCTGGATACCTGACAAGCAGGCCTTCATGAATTACAAAATGAAGATTGATAATCCCTTGTCTGTTTCCTCTGTGTGTGCACAAAGAAACACGCACAGTAAGAGAAAACCGAAGAGTGATGCAAAAATCGCTGTCATTTTGCCATGCAAGCTGTTCTCACTGGTTGGTACTTTCTCTTAAATGTCCTTAAAAGAATGTTTCAAGTTCAATAGGTTCAAAGTTAAGCTCTACTGAAAGCATTTATAGCATAATGTTGATCATCATAGTAAATAACTCATCCCTCAGGTAAAAAAAAAATTTAAATAAAAAAAAAATTGCGGAAAGCATTTTTTGAGATGTACACTAGGCCTGTTTCACAGACAGGGCTTATACTAAACCAGGATTAGGCCTTAGTTCAATTAGGATATTAAATTAGCTTAGAAAAGTTCAGTACTGGTGTGCATCTTAAGACAAAACAATGGCACAGACATGTTTTAAGATATTTCCGTGCAAGTTGCTTTCAGGTAACATAGCTCAAACATGAATTTAGTCTTGGGACTAGGCTTTAGCCTTGCCTGTAAAACCAGGGGATAAAGTTAAAAAATAAAGTCTGAGTTTTTATTTTGAAAATAGTGTTTACTTTAACGTTTATTCAATGCTTGCACATAGTCCAGTACATTTCTTTAATTAATGAAAATAACTCGCAACACATCGGCTCAAGGAAAACCAGTCAACTCGTCCCAGGTGTGAGTAAAATAAGCTGAAACCATCATTTTTCTCTGAGCCTTTTAATCTGAAGTCCCGTGGAGCAGTCAACTATCAACTGCAGTGGGGTAAAAATTCAAAACACTAGGTTTGACGAGAGTGATGGACCAGTGGCTAAAATTGTTAAGGGGTGGAAGAAGATGTTTCTCTGCTGGTGTCAGCAGAAGTTTGCGGTGCGTGGAGGAAGGCAGAGAAGCAGAGGAAGATGCAATTGCCAATGGAGTCACAGCGAGACAGAGGAAAAAAAAAACAAGTGCCACTGTTTGGGAAAGCTTGTTACACTCCAACAGAAAAGTCTTGACTGACTTTCTCTCTCTCTCTCTCTCAAACACACGGACTGTCAGGCAAGGATTATTCCTCTTCTACCAGAACCTACACTATATTTTCATATTAACATTTCATTTACAGTGTCATTGTGCCACATTTCCGTGAAATATCATTCCGGTTATTGGGTGTGTGTTCAAGGGAATGTGTGAAAATTCATTTTACAGTGACACAAAACCTGGTAACAGAGCTGCAAATGAAACCGGCAAGGAAAACAGATAATAAATAAATAAGTGGATACAAAACAAGACACCGCAAAGTCACAGCCCTACGCAAAATAAAAACCCTGGAACGCATCCATATCAATTTCACCCCTCCAGCCTACCGAGAGAATTCCGAGGGAGATAAATAAAGAACATTTAACTGCTCTCCTTTCCTGCGTTGCCTCTGGCCGTGTTAAATTCAGGGCACTTTGGAGGAAGAGATTGATGCTTTCCTATCTGATGCGTTACAAATGTCTGGAGGGATCCCGCTGTCCTGACTCTTTAAAAACCTGCACATCAGCATAACCACCACGGCCACACACGCGCACGCCCGGGAAGTTTATTGACTTGTGAAATCGCATTCAGGACAGCCTTTTATTTTTCCCAGACTATAACCTTGCCTTCTAGGTTGCTTACTCAACAGAGCTGATTATGAGGAGCCGTTATTCTCCCGTTGAAAGGTCAGTGTGGTACTACACACTTCCGTTTTAATATCAGCTCTCCATTACGAGCCTGCAAGCACTCTTAGGTTATTAACAAATTGGCGCCAAACGTGGGGCATCTTTCTTTGCAGAAGGTGAGGTTTGTTCATTGACGTGCCTATGATTTGGGTTGGAGGGCTGTTGGTGGGTATCAGGGGGCAGACAACAACCCCCATAGCTTGTCGGGTGGAACATGACAACATGCTACATCTCTCTCCATGTCACGGCCAACGTGCCAAATTGGCATCGCTACGTTGAGATGGTCAGCCCTGAGAAGGAGGAACACGAGTGGAAAGAAAAAGGAGCGCTTTACATATAGACACACAAGGATGACTTCAGGGCCTGTCAGAGGGAAAAAGTCAAATAGATCTGAGTGATAGTTTTCTCCGTCAGCCGGCCAAAATGCCAGATAGCATGTAAATCATGATCGGCTGACCGTTTCCCCGGCTTCTCTTGGCTACTTGTCAGTTTCCTGTCGGCCGTCTCCGGCTGCATGGTTTGGACAATTGTCTTCGACTTAGAGAGAGCCTGAGATTGATGTTTATTCAAAGCGTCTCGCTTCAAGGGCCGGCCAACATATTTCAGCAACGGAACCATCAGAATGGACACCTCATCATTAGTCCACCTATTCTGGGTGTAGAGGAGTTTAATATGCTCGAGGACGGGACAGCGGAAGAGGTTGAGAGATTGCATCATTTATCTAACCCATATTTAAAGGGTTGTCGGGGAAGTTCAGTGAGCTCGGGTTCAGGGAACTAATGGCTCAGGATGTCTTAATATCTTTTTTAAGTGTTAGCATTTGCCACATTGGATTTTCACATGATCGTTTTTAATGTGCCATAAAAAGCAATCGCTCAGACCTTATGTTGCCAGTGGTGGAGCATCAACAGTGGGGCATCTTGAGAGAGGACAATTATGAAACAATGACGACTCCGACGCTGCATAAAGTTTCAGTCAGACAATGAAAATATGTGAATAAAATCAAACCATATAATGCCTGTTGCCAGCTGGAGTTTTGGGCCAAATGTTACACTCGCCAAGTACTAAATGTGACTAAAAATGGGCTAAGGTGACAGTTGGCCAGAAACTTTATTAGGCACTACGAAATAATACAATGGTGTTACTGTACGTGAATCGGATCAAACGCATACAAACTATTTAATAAAGAAAAAAATGTAGATGTATTGAAGATGCCTACATTTTTTTGACTCCAGAACTCATAGGAGGAATATGAAAAAAATTACATATTTTAAAATATATTTTTTTTACATAATTTTAAAATTATAAAAAAAAAAAAAATGTCTTTTAATTAAATTTAAATCCTGACCATCTCCATATCATTCCTGCAGAAAAAAAGCTAAGAATGCTTGCAGGGTCATACTGAAGAGATGATATTAAATTAGAATTTAAATGAAAAAAAATATTAATAAAGTAAATTATTCAAAATAACATTCCATGTTGCATAAGAATTATTCACTAGTCAATTCTGTAATATAGGTGTCTATAGGTAAAAATAATCAAATAAATACATACAAAAAATCTATTTTATCCCAATTTAATTCTTGACCTCTGAATGTCCAGTGAAATTCAGTTATTACAGCTGGTCTTGTTTCCTTCTGAGACAATGGGAAATTGACCATATCTCACATGAGATACCAAATTAAGCAATTTTC
Source organism: Gila orcuttii (assembly GCA_026230005.1). Lineage (NCBI taxonomy): Eukaryota > Metazoa > Chordata > Actinopteri > Cypriniformes > Leuciscidae > Gila > Gila orcuttii. The sequence goes on from JAPDVR010000006.1 coordinate 5,488,846, forward strand.
CATTTATTGCTAGTATTGGATCATAATGTAATGTCTTTACAGTGCTGCCAGATGGCAACATAAAAGACATACTCTTTTTGGACGACGTCCCGTAAGGAGTGAATCATCCCAATGCAGAGCAGTGGCTGTGCCTTCAATGACCCGGGAACACGTATTGACTTAACCCAGTCGTCATAGCTACCCTGCTCTATGTATATTTCCACAGATGAGCAGTTAAAAACATGGATGGGCCAAATCCTGTCCAGAATGTATTACCCAGACCGTCTCTCCTTTCAAAACATCCTCTCTGCTACAATCAGCCCTCTATTGAAAAAAAAGGGAAAGTTTAAATAATTTTCAAAAACAGCAGGCCAATAAATTTCCAAGGAGAGGTTAATTTAGTAAGGAGAAACCCTAGCGTAATTACCCTGTCCGATTCCCCCTTGTGCCCCGGGGGCTCCAGTCAAAAATGTCATGGAGGGGAGTTATTTTCTCCTAAAACACAGCCCAGGAAAAAAACCAGCCTGTCCTAACAAGGCCCCGGCTAATATCACCCCCCATCATATTAACTTTTGTCACAGGACATTACCACATCACCCGCATCCCAACGTCACAAATTTCTTAATAATGCACTCATGTTTTTTTTTCACTCTCTCATTCTGCGCATCGCATTGACGAGGAAGCAATTCCAAGCAAAGCAAAATCGTCCGGATGATATATTCCACTCGGGTGACAGTTTGGGCCAACAGAACTTCATTTTATTAATCAGCCAGGGCCTGCGTCAAGCGCAGGTTCCTAAATCTAACCCGCCCATTACACGTGGTGCCGGGTATTCATTCTGACATGATGTGAAATGTTTAGCAGTCACACTCTTGTCTTACTGACACATGGACTGCCCACCCTGTCAGCTGACAGCGCCCTCAAACACACGCGCACACACACACACACACACACACACACACACACACACACACACACACACACACACACACACACGACTGCCATCCTGGAAATGTTTTAATCCTCTTCTCTTCCCATGCCGGACCAAGCCGCTATCACCGTCATCCCGCACGGCACTAATTATGATCTTAATCTAGTCACATCAGTTAGATCCAAATCAAATTTCCCCAGGCTGCAGCTTCAGCCACCCAGGCAGAAAGACGACGAGCTCCCCGTCCTTTAATCAAAGTCTGATTCGAGCTATTTCAATAGGACAGAGGGAGAAATACACCACGCTGAGGCTTTTGCAGAGAGAAAGAGAAAGACGACTCTTTGGTGAAACATAACAACCCCTAAAAACCCAAACAAGCCCAGAAAAACACACCCACGCACTTTTTGGGGCCTCTTTGGTGCGAAAACACGTTCATGTTCATTTTGTGGTCAATACGAGCTTCTATAAACAATCAGGGTAACTTTAGCGAGATGAAAGCTGCCAGTGTCTGAGTTACCTGTACTTTTGCACACACTTAATGTTCTCTAAAGCTTTAGATCTCATCGACCAATAAAAAACAGGGCACTCTTGAGAGAAAAAAAATAGCGGGAGATCAGATATATGAGAAAAAAAAAAACTAAATTCAGTAAGAAAGCACTAACATCAGTTTGTTTATGTTGTCATGCTCACTCTTAGCGTATGCTAATCTGAAGTGAAATAAACAAGCTTCTGCTGATGTTGCTGTTTCATAAAAACATAATCTAGCGTTGGTTGGGGAGAAAAACGCTCATTTGCACTTCAGAGGTGCAACATAACAGGCTTGGCAGGCCTTTGCTTATGTTTCTTAGACTCCCCGCCTATCACTGCTAAACGCTAGAAAACTCGAGTGCGAGGACTCCAAAGCAGCCTATTAGAATTTATAAACAGTTTAACGCTGTGCGCTAAGCATTTAAACAAACATCATGAATATTTCACTATTCATAAGATTTTCCCTCTGATGCTCTAAACGCTGAATCCACAACTAAATGTAACCTGTAACATCTTGTTAGCTAATTGATTGTGACGGCTTGCTAAACACACGCAAATGCAATGTGCTCCGCTCACGACAGCACGAAACAGCAAAAGCAGATGATAGTCTGCTCGCAGCTCGCTGACTTTAGCAGGATCGATCTCTTGCAAACTAAGGCCTATAGCAGCTTACTGTTACACATATTTACCACAGTATCTGGCAAAATACCATAGTAACTGGAGATACTGTTAAATCATAGAAAAAGATTTATTGGTTATCATAGATAATTGACTCTCTTCACACAAAAAGGAAGATTTTACTTAGTAAAACACTGTAACTATGGTATTTTGCCAGAAACATTGTGGATACATGCTAAAAATCTATGAGGGGAGAAAGAAAATACAACACTGATACAGTTTCTAAAGGTTTTTACAATGCTATTTTCATTAAAATACCACACTTTGCCTTAATAAACCATAGTTACATTGCTCTGAACACCGTAAAGAGGACTTTTTGACTTTCATCTTACAAAAAAAGGTTCGGTTCCAATGCAAGAACTTGCTTTTTGTGCCCACTAGATACATAGTAGTATATTCTTAAAAGCATGGCTTTGCAGTTGGTTCCCTGCATGCTGTTAGAGGCTCAAGAACAACAAAAACGAATGTGATACTTCTTGTTGAGGGCCTTACATTGACATACTGGCAGAGATCCATCACTAAAAGTGAACACTGTAGTGAATTTCACAACAAAACATGACCTTAGAGCACTTTTGCATCTAGAACCTGTCCAGTGGTGTCCATCACAAATGAAAAAGAGTCTCAAAGGCTTTAATTGCGACATAAACGAGCAACCTAACTGACATTGGACTTCATGAACTTAGTACATAAGAAAAAATAAACGTCTAATGTATTACTCTTTGCAACTCTGGTCTTATGACGGACTTTCTCCGCAGCAGCTGCAGTGGTAACGGTAGGATGAGCCACTGTGTGCTGCTGCAGCAGAAAGCACTGATTGAATCAGAATGCCTACATGGGGGCTTTGTCAAGCATCTGCACCCGCCAGCTCCCCTGGGGGACGCCTCCGACCACATCCTCCACCTGCCCGGCACGACACACGTCTGTGTGGGCCCTCGGTTCTTCTCCGGAGGGGGCCTGCACCCCTCTGCTTGGAGAGAAAGGGGGGTGGAGAGAAGGCCAGACGCTCTCGTAGGTACGATTCTCCCACCGTAACATTATGATAATGCTGTAATCGCAGCAGACAAGCAAATCACAAAGCAGGTAATTTCCTATCTGCCGTGCAAGACTGATGTAAATGCCGGTGTCTCGTACCACAGGGGGAAAGGCACGTATGGCGCTGTCTTGTTGAGATAATAGGCGGCAACTAAGCTATTTTTATACCCGTGAAATCCCAAATCTCACCAAAACAGAGCCCCTTACATACGTCCTCGGCGGATGCTTGCGCATTTGGCCCCAATCAGTTTGTATTAAATTGTTCAAAACCGGCATTTGTCCGGTCACAAGAGAGATGGCTTTGGTGTTGTGAATGCAATGTGCATCAACATCTCCTCCCACAACAGTCTGGTGCACCCAAAGCACTATATGATCAAGGGAGCCACCACTCAGTCATCCCTTCCAAAACATACACAAAAAACACCATAACTCGCCTGGCACCCATCTCTGTCAGTTCGGATGCTGGGCTGAGCTCTTGTTATTTCAGTCTTTGTGTTGTGCGGCAGTGTGTTTACAGCACACAGGCCTTGTTTCCTCCCTCAGAGAACTGCGAACTGATGAATAAGTAACAGTGTGTCTCCATGTGGCCGGCCCTCTCTTCATCCCTGCGAGTTCCACGAGCTCCCTTGGCAGCAGAAGACGCTCCGCAGAGGCTGCCGGCTTTCCGGAATGCTCTCTGAGGGTCTGGGGACAAACATGCAGCAGAGAGAGAGGGGAAAAACAGCTCTTTATCCCAGACATCAGTGGGAATATGTAGAGATGGAGGAGGGGGTGGAAGTGCTACACTCTAGCAGGAAAGGGAATGCATTATGGAAGTGTCAACTCTCCTGAGGAGACACTCCAGCACCGGAGGAGGAACTTATTAACCCTTAGCCTGCTAATTAAACAGCTCCAACACTGAGTCAAATGCCATTTCATTTCCTTTAACTGCGAAGAGGGGACTGTAAATACTAACAGTGTTTTTGTGTTCACGTGGGCAGGGGGAGTTCATGTATATTTGGCTCGCAAAATAATCACATAAGGAGCTGTTGCCAGAAGGAGTTGCAGGCCATGGTTGTGCACCATTTTAGAATAGAGTTGAAAATGCCTTTTAAAATTCCAAATTCTTAATTCTTAATTGTGGTTGCAAACAAGCCACAGAATTCCAATAGAAACGTTTGTCACTTTTGAACTAGAAATGCAAAGTGTTGTTAGGACAAACTTGTTGGGTTGTCAGTCTTGTATGAACGTTTTGAAAAAAAGCTTAAAAAGCCTGACAGACAGACGGATGGAAGGATAGATAGATGTTCAACTTCTTGTGTTTTGAGGCCAATTCAATTGAAAAGGAGCCAATTCTTCAATTGCGAATTTTACACAACCCTGCCGCAGGCGTTCTTCACAGAGCGTGACGTCTTCCAAGAGGGTGTTTCCTAATCGCATTGATGTGAAAAATCTAAAAAGGCGCCTTAAATCTTTAAAACAAGCACACGTAGAGAGCTGTGACTCGCTAATGGCGTGTAATGCCTTTTGTTGTCGAAATGAGAGCAATTCATATCGCCGCTAAAAACAATGCATCAATTAAGCAATTAGCCGCGAACAAACTGGGCAGCTATCCAAGCCACCCAATAAGGCACTGTGCCAAGGGGCTTGTACCATTCATTATGAACATCACAGAGCAGAGGGTTGCCTTTCATTCACAGAGTGGAGGCATTTGTCTGCCACTGAGGAGATGTTTTGTTCCACCAGATGTGCTTTTAACAGGGGCCACATGGTCGGTCAAGGCTTGGAACTATGGGGGGACACTGTGGCCTCTTCACTGAATCAGATTAATTAAGTCATCAAAGCAGCCCAGTGGCAGTCAGGCTTAATTGTGGTAATTGAGGTTAATAAGGAGCTATTATGCATTGATCACAAGCTTTGTCTCATTGAAGCTGCAAATTGTGCTTGGTTAAACACCCAGAGAGTGGAACGGCAAGCCCTGTTTCTGTGGTGCTTTTTCATTTATTCCCACCCAGGAACCCAGCCATTCTTAAGGAACGGTCACAAATTCAAGGCATGCGAGCACCGTGTGGCCATTCTTTCGCCGAGCTATTACAATAATGCGCCCACAGCTTAGCTGAAGGTCAATTTGATATTTGAACAAATCGCTCAGTGGAAGGTGGCCGGGCACTTAGTTCTGCTGTAGTTTGAGATCGTATTAACAACAATCTAGATGGTGGCTTTTATCCGCCTGATATTTGAATCGGACTGAATCTTAACCTTTATGCTACGGGCCGCGTTATTAATTAACACCCACCAAGAGCGTCCCTAAACCCCTTTCCCTCTCGTTCTGCATTAGTTTATTAGGAAGTCATCACTCTGGGTGAATTTAGACATGTCCTTTTCTAACACTTGACCGTCTTCCTTAAACAAATGTCTCCGACCTTACGACAGAAAAATATAAAAGTGACGTGGCCGTCTCTGATTAACGATATGCTTTCACGTCTGGCTAATTTCACCCACACGCTTCTAAAACCCTGCAAATCATCTGCTCTGGATGCGTCTAGACGGGGACCCAAAGACAAAGAGGTATACTATGGGTTTAACAAACGAAAAGTCCAGAAACTTCATTCAGAAACTCTAATAAGGGCTAATTCCAGCGCTATTACGGACTTTAAGTTCTTGCATTAACACTGCTTGCTCCCACACAGTGGCTGCAAAAAGCTCTTCGGGAGTTAATGCTGCAAAATTATCTGCATTAAATAAAACGATGCGGCTCGTGGTCTGTCCTTTCTCACTTTTAGTGGTTTCACGCTGACTGAAGGCAAAGGCTGGAGCGCTTCATAAATTAGACGCTTATGGCTGATAAAAGGCCTGCGATGCGAACGCTTAAAGCCTTGCACGACTAATCCGATGGAAGGGCCGCCAGGCAACTGTGTACTTTCTAGCTCTGATTAATGCAGCATGATCTGTTTAGAGCAGAGCTCCACATCCTCACGGACAAAAGAGCGCAGCCCTGTATCTCTCAGCAAGTGTGTTCTGAAAAGCACATCCTGAGGGAGAAAACGAGTGCGGTGTGAAGTGGCGGAGCTTCCTGGTCTGTTGTGCTTGTACAGGGCTGGATTTTCCCTGTCAGGTACTAGGATGAGGGGGATGGAGGGGTTGTAATTAATCAAAGTCAGGTGTGGCTGAGTGCCTGGCCATGCAGTAGATACCTGTCCTGGAAACCTTTTTTTCCTTTTCCGCTCTGTCACAATCTCTCTGTCTATCGGAGCGCGCTTTCATACTAGAGGCTTTGGTCCAGTCTGATGTCAAAATTTGGCTTGTTTAGTTGCCATGAAAGCTAGTGCATGAGCTTTTAAACTGTGGGCAAACTGTGCGAATGGTGTCGCGTTCACGTTAGGAATAAGATAAGTTTTTTTTAAATAAATGAACACAGTGCAACTTTGTTTGGGAAGTGTTTTCTGATTCATGAACAAATGAGTTTTATGAGACAGTTCTTTCAATGAATTGTTCACAAAGACATGACTCGAAGATGCCTTTACTGAATGTACTCCAAATACATCAGAGCAGCTCAAAAAAATAAAAATAAATACAGTAAAGCACAACAAATTAGTTTTATTTATTCTCATATTTTACAAAAAAAATGTTTTTGGTGGTTATTAGGTACTGTTCATCTATATAGCAGCATATTTCATTGTGCTTTTCAATTTAATAGATTTTTAAATTAACAATTTTTATATACTTAATTAATGTTTTAAAAATGGACTTTGACATGTTTTTTCCCCCCTTTATTATATGTCCATATAAACTCACTTTGAATTACCATAGTGTATAAAATGTGCTATTTAAATACACCTGCCTTGCCATGCCTAAATCAAAGGAACAAAATCAAAAGGAAAACAATAAAGCTAGTGTTTTCTCTTCTCAAGTCAACACAGAACCAAATAAAACATTGCACAAACAGCCTGAAACACCATATCTAGGCCTAGTGCTTTGCGTGAAGACTTAAGATCTTTAAGGGAGGAGAACTGAAACTGAATCTCAGTTTTCATCTTCAGTGAAAGCATCAATAAATTAAAGATTACATCCGCCACCATATGCGCACACAAACACACGCAATGTGCTCATTAAATAGGAGAATAAGCAGATCCACAGACACCTCTTGGTAAACCGAACATAACTAACAAAGAAAAGAGGCCCAAATCAATTCATTATTTTTGAACTCGACAAGGAAATGGTTTGCCAATTAGAGCGAGGTCGATAAAGCAAACCTGGAATGACATTCAGGAAGAAAAACGGAAGCTTATCACCTTGTTTAATCACACCAGTTATTCACGGCTCCACTGGGAAAGGGGGTTTAAAATAGCACTGTACATCCTCACTTAATCCAGTATACAGGAACAGAAAAGAGCCTTGGAAAGAGAGAGAGAAAAACAGGATACATTTATTGGCCCTGAATGCTCTAATCGGACGATTTTGGTTTTTTTCCAAGTAAACAGCCCTAGTCAGAAACAGCTTTAAGTAGTCATTACTGCGTCCACGACCAAACAGTAGCATGGCAGCTCTAATTTTGCCCACCTGACCGCCTCTCTTGTAATTGCACTTGCGTCCATCAGACTCAACAACATGATTACACGTATGATCTGGAGTATGTTGCATGTGTTGTTGTACGAGGTGGAGTGCGGCTTAGGAGCTGTTTATCAGCCAGGGCAAGCCGTAATTATATGCTTCTGAGCGAGAACATGTCGCAAAAACAAGAACAGAGAGAGAGAGAGAGAGAGAGAGATCATACAGCACCAAAAATGAAAATGTATGTGATTTGACTCTTGATTATCTTACACTGCAACTATCTAATCAAGCCTCTCTGCTGTCAGATCTAATAACACAGTGCAGTACATTTTCTTACTGCTTGACCAAGAGCTCCAATTATTCTGATTCTGAGCGATCTACTTAAAAAATGCAAGTCTATAAATAAATGCAGCATATTGTGAAGATATTCACTGATTATTAAAGGGAGCATATAATGGAAAACAGGATTTTAAGAGTTTAATGTACTAAAGTAGACATACTCTACCATTCACAATGCAAAACTCTCTTTTCAGTCCATCTAAAGCATTTCTGAACACTACACTGCTAAAACAGGCTGTTCAAAATATGGTATTGACATCATAAGCACACTGACCTGCCCTGACTAACTGCTGTGCGAAGTGTGCTAGTACGTGCTGGTTAGACAAACAACATTATTGTCATTTATCAAAAGTGGATGACTGCAAGTTGGAAGTTGCATAATTTTATTCACAAAAACAATTGTTTGGTACCGGGATTTGATTCGGTACAGAACTTTGTGTATATTGTAGACTTCATTTAAAATCTTGAAAATAAGGACTTAACTCTTGTTTGTGACTCCCCATGCATTCATACTTGCACGTTAACACTACTGCCATTTACATAAAGAACCCTTGAAGGTTTGATTTTTAGGAAGGTTTTTCCTTTACATTTATGAGGAATAATACAAACAACGTAAACATTTTATTAAATAAAAAATAAAGACTTCAGAATATATAATATAATCTTTATTGGAATCAATAAAGGTTTGCTGATTCATTAGTCTTCAAAAAAGAAACCACCTAGAAATGCATTTACATTTATAAAACCCCACTTCTACACCTAGGGTGTTTTCAAATTTTTGGAGGACACTGTACGTTACAGCATGAAACCATGCAAGCAACTACAATTTACATAAGAGGACAAAATGCAGAACAAAGTGCAATAAAAAGGGTAAAAAATTAAATTGCTAAATCAACTGATCCTACAAGAGAAAAAAATAAAATTCTGAAATCAGATGGCAATGGCAAGGATGACATTATTCCTATTATTAAAACTTTTTAGTGCACCATAAGCCCTTTTATTACCACCAGCAGTCTCTGAAAAAAAAAAAACACCTTAGTCCTTCTATATTGAGTTTCTAGCTTAAATATTGTTCTAGGAAGACACAAAGTGAGATATCTCTTTCTCTCTCACTCGCTCTCTACAATGCAGTACCAGTGCAGGATGGGGGTCTAATAGACCCTACTGGGACCCAGCATTTAGCACTTCTGAAAGCACTGGCGGGATTCCTCTGCTCCTTCACTGGTTTTGTTTAATACACTATAATACAGTTTTATCCATGGAGGAGAGCCGTTCCATCTCCACCAGCCTCCGGCCTCTTTGATCAGCGGCTATGTCGAACACAGTACCTTCGCTTTGTGCACGTTTGCCAATAGAGACCACTTCCCAAGGAGTTGTGGGTATTCTCCATGCGGTGCTTCAAAAAAAAAGACTCCCTTAGCCACAATGATGAACTAAATGCATTGCAATACGAGAGTATTAGTGTATATCTAATGCTACATTAAGAGGCAAAACCAACAGTGCTTCTCGCATTTTCCCCTGAGAGGACGGCCATGCAATCTAAATGTTTTGAAAGCAAAGAGCAAAAACGCATTTTATGCTTGCAATGAAACAACACACATGGCCTAACTGACCTCCGTCTAATAGAGCACCTATGTAAAACAGCCACTGACCTTTAAATATTATATGCTAATAAATAGCTGTGCTGAGGCCAGGATCCCCAAACATGGGATCTCAGGGTGCCGTGTGGACGTTTAATAAGGCAGGTTTCTTTTTTTAAAGATCCCAATGCCAAGTAATTGATCCCAAAAGGAAGGGCTTTCACCCGCAGACCAGGGGAACGGCACTCTGTGCATTATAGTTCAGCCACACCACCCTTTTTCACAGGATAGACGGAGTGAATGAATGAAAACATCCTGAAGCTACTGCTGGTTACACCAAAACAGAGTTAAGTGACTAATGTGTTGGAACGAAACCTGGCGTTTGGGGAGATTCAAGGCCAAGAAAGAGCAGGATTGAGTCCAAAAGTGGTAATAAATGAAGGGTGTTTGTTTCCCGCAATCATCTCAAACTCACAAAACTCGTGGGTGCCCTCATGACTCATAAACACGTTCGCACGCACAAACAGAAGTGCGTCTTCTCATCTAGGATGAGAGGCGAAAATCGTTTTCCATTTCTGCAAGTCGATGCCATATCCGCACGCACAAAGAGAGATTATTCCTAAAACAATTAGTCTTCTCCTTCCCTTGTGAAGTGGAGCAATTGATCTGGTGATAAACAAGAGACTTATGGGCTATTGACTCCGGCCGGGTTTAGTGTCTGCCTAGAATTACAGCTGAATGCAATCCATAGAACATCTCAGTGAGACCACTGGACAAACAAAGAGTCGAGGCTTTCAGGGAGGCCAGAGGCCTGTAATGACCCAGCAAGCATTGTACAGGTTTAAAGAGATTGTCTGACTAAGCCAGGCTACACCAGTCAGGATTTATTACAGATGTGATCTATACTCCACAAGCTATCAATCATAAGACATTATGTATGAGCAGTGGTGGTAAGTAACGAAGTAAAAATACTTCGTTACTTTACTTAAGTATTTTTTTCGGGGATCTGTACTTTACTTGAGTATATTTTATTTGCATCTACTTTTACTCTTACTCCACTACAATATTAAAGACAAAGTTTACTTTTTACTCCGTTACATTTCCCCATGCCCGCTCCAAGTATTTATTACACTGGCTTTCCAAACCAATGAAAAACTTGGTTTTATTTGGAAAAAAAGTACGCGCAAGCTCTTTGCCAGCATACGCTCACATAGCAGTTAGTTCGCCATTGTGGAAGATGACCGCAGAAACTGGTGAAGGTGCAGCTCTGCCCAGCAATGATCCCGAGATTCCCGCTTACCTTGTATCTTGCACATCTTCTGTTTGATGCAGCTAATGTTATGGAACATGTCTATTGCAGAGCTGCCAAATCTCACTCATTCAGTGTGAGACTCACGCAATTGACACTTTCTACAAGCTCTCACGACACACATCCATTTTCTCACGCAGAGAAAAATCGTGAAGCATAGAGGACATTGACACCGACAGACAAGAAAGAGAAGGTTACTTTTGATATAAAACAAATTCTCAGCTCTCAGATTCTGTCCATTTTATTACGAAATTCAAACAATAAATACCGTTTTGGAGCTTAAATGTGACGTGACAGATAGCTAGCGCCTGCTATGGGGTGCCGTTAATCTCTTTACTACTAGTTAATTGTAAATAAACACAAATTAACAATAATAGGTAGCCTATGTTGAAAGATACAGTACAACTTCCCGAAATGTATATCGTACATAATATATATATATATATATATATATATATATATATATATAATATACATAATATCAATAAATCAGTGTTTTTCAACCGCGGAAAGAGGTCAATAAAACAGCTGGAGAACAATGTCACATAACGTTACATTTACCTCAGGGAAAAAAAAACATTTAATGACCATAGCACGTTAGTTGGCTAGAAAAATTAGTATTTTATAATATATTTAATATTAGTATAAATTAGTATTTTGCTAAATATGTGCACTATATATTTATTATATTTTTACTTATAAGCTATCATTAAAATATTATAAAGTTGTTATAATAAAAATCACATGTATTTTTAACATTTAATAATACCAGCTGACAGGGCTCTCTAGCCTATGTTTACAGAATTAGGTGAGATTTTCTTAATTTAAAAATTAACATGTATCTACTGTACCAAATATTTATCAAAATGAATCTATATTGAATCAAGATTGGAATCAAACCACAATAATTGAATTGAAATTGTAAAATTTGTATCAAAGAATGGCCTACCAGTCATTGCACCATAATATGCTGTCACTAAACTTAATGAAATTGTTTAAAATTGATGCAAGGTACTTCATTGTCTCTTATGATTGCAAATCTAACAAATTCTTAATTGCAGTATCTAATAATTTGTTCAATTAAAACATTGCATATCACTCCCAAAACAATTGATCTGTTTAATTATTGATATTTACAGTTTGAATATTTACTTTTTACTTTCGGTACTTAAGTACGTTTTAAATCGGATACTTTTGTACTTTTACTCAAGTGATGTTTGAATGGAGGACTTTCTACTTTTACTGGAGTCAATTTTTATTTAGGTATATATACTTTTACTCGAGTATAATTTTTGAGTACTTTTACCACCCCTGTGTATGAGTAATGCCAACAAGGTTGATATAGAGGGTTGATAACTGTGTGTAGACGCTAGAGGTTATGTAGAGTCAGAGAAGATTTCAATGAAGATGGTGTGTCGCAATAAGTTTTCTAAAGTGACACTTTTGTGACACACAAAAAATGTGAATTTTTGCTCAGTCCTAATACTGTAAAGTATAGTTTACTACTATATAACAAAATTAACTAAAGTATTGTTCATGATCGCTGATATGCTTTAATGTCTATATGAACAAACTAGAGAGATAAGAAGAGACACACAGGTAAAGAACAATTCCAAAATCATAACACTTATCATATCAAATCACTTCATCAACCTAAAGAGATGAGACTTCAGAGAAAATGACTTCAAAAGATGGCTTTCACACGGCAGGAACACGACAGCAAAACTCAATGGAATTAATCAGTCCAGTGCCTTCGGTAATTGTAAATTCTTCCGAGCAGAATTTGGATATAAATAATATATGCTATGTACACACATCATGATGTAATCAACACTAAAGGTGGAATACAAACAACTGTCAGCCCCAGAAAGAAGAGACTCAATGCCAAGATCTATAATTGATTTATATGAAAATAACTTTGGCAACCATCTCCTGCGTAATCTGCTTTGTATGATGCACGACTGCTGCGGGTTTAATATAATTTCATATATCTTGCCTAGGTGCTTCAAGTACATAGAAAACTGCAAATAAAGCTATTAAATAAACGGTAAACACCAGAGTGGCCTGTTGGGGAAGCCCTTTAATTGACAGATTTGAAATCTAAGGCCAATTCTCTCCACTGCACTGTGATTCCTGTATGCACGTTGCCTCTAAACTGTTCCATAAAATCCTATCACTGCACTTAATTGTTCGATATCAAGCCGAAGCGTCCGAGGTAATTCAAATGTCTTTTGCACGATGAATATGTGCAATCGTTCTCTTTTCCTATTCTAATTTAATGCCATCTGGGCCACATGATTGGCCCGGTGTTGCCATTGCTGCCAACCGAGGTCAGCATAACCATCAAGCGCTGTAATTGAGTAGTTAGTAGCAATTTTCTCCCTTTAATTTCCATCTGCAAAACCCAGGCCTGGCATGGCAAATAGCACATTACACCCGCACAATGCAGCCGGCCAGTAATAACATCATTTCCACAGTTTGAAAACTTCCATGAACAAACGACGAATTGTCGGTGTATATGTCATCTCATTCGCCGCACACAGGCGTACGTACATATTCGGTACATATATTCTATATATACACGAGATGTTCTCGTTAGGAAACTTATCTCTATTACCAACAAATAATCCCAGTCGATCGGGACTTTTTTCATTTTGCATCTGCGCATCAGATTTATGAAACCCTAATCTTTAACCGATGCCAATCCGTGTGTATTTCTCACTAAAAAGGACAAGGTGCTACTGCAAACTAATGGTCCAACGCAGTCTATCGTTGTGACATGATAAGTTTTGCCGACAGATTTATGAGGATCGTAAAGCAAAATCAGGGACGAGAATGTAGCAGGCCGAAGTTTAATGGCTGCTTATCACACGAAGGGTTTTATTCGTCTACACGCGTGTATACACACACACACACACACACACACACACCGGCCCACGCACACGGATCGCATTCACGTTTGGCCAAGTGGAAAATGAATGCTTTATTCTCGTCCTAATGATGTCCTTCTGAATGTGAAAGGGATGTTTTTTAAGAAAATGTTATTTAAAATAATACATTAAGCACTGTCAACTCAAGACACAATTCCCTCGTAACATAAATTAGATTTTATATCGCTCGCGGAGAATGGAATCCCTTTTTATAAAATTTTGTAATTACTCTGATGCACTACATCAAAAGGAAAAGTAATAATAGTTGTAATTTAATCTATTCTCACAAGTCATTTTCATAAACTCTCCCTCTGTCTGCCTAATGCACGTTTCATTCATTATTTATAATGCGCTGATGATGTGGTAATGACAATGCCATTGTTTTTTACACTTAGCGGTGATTCAGAGCTTTCATTACGGGCACGGCGGGCCGCGGATTATCAAGGGCAAACAAAAGATAATTAACGACAGGAAGTAGGGCAGCCGAGCCCGGCTGGGCACCGCCAGGAACCCCCCGACTCAGGGTTCAGCGAGCACAGGTCTATTTAGAAGACTTGGCTTCTGTGAGGACTCAAACAGCATAATTAGTGAAGGCTCCCTGTTAGGAGGGGAATGCAATTTATTTTTACCTCCTCCTCTTCTTTGCACCTCCTCCTTCCATTCTTCCATTCCCTCTGTCTCTCTCTGAACAGATATCAACGCTGAGCTGGAGGTGTGAGAATCTAAGCATGAATATAGAGCGATCAAGAGGAAGTTAAACAATGGACAGTCAACTAAATGACAAAATGTAGCAGGAATTATCAAGTCTTAAGTCAAAAAGATGATGATGATGTGCAGGAGCGTGTAATTTGATATTTTTTCTTTTTAATATATGTGTGTGTGTGTGTGTGTGTGTGTGTGTGTGTGTGTGTGTATATATAAATAAATAAATAAAAAGAATAAAAAATAACTAAAATAAAAATACAAATAAATAAATATATATATATAAATTATATAATATAGAATTTATATATATATATATATATATATATATATATATATATATATATATATACACACATGAATATATATATATATATATTCTTTGTTTTTTTGTTTTTTTTTACTTAAGCTATTTTTATTCCTAAAAATATATATATTTTTAGGAATAAAAATAGGTTAAGTAAAAAAATAAATATATTCTTTAATATAATTTTCCTTATTTAATTTTTTAAATATTATATAAAAAATATATACATACAGGTGAAACTTGAAAAATTTGAATATCGTGGAAAAGTTATAATTTTGATGATTATGGCTTACAGCTTATAGCTTATGAAATCAACAAATTCAAAATCTCTAGTAAAATTAAAATATTGCATGAAATCAATAAAAAAAGGATTTTAAATACAGAAATGTCAGCCCTCTGAAAAGTATAATCATGCATATGTATATTTGAATTACTGAAATACACAAACTTTTGCACGATTTTCAAATTTTTCGAGTTTCACCTCTATGTAGTGCTGTTTGAATGCCGTTAAACGACAGTTAAACCCCTTTGCTTTTTATTAAGACATGAAATGACATTTTTCACATACCGTACGTGTCTTACCATCATCCTCTCTTTGTGTTATTCCAGCTTTTCTTTCTCCGCCTCAGACAAATAAACGTTGTGGATGACAGTAGCTGACAGAACCCCAGGCGTTCCTGTATGTTGTTTGACAGTGAGCAGGGAATGACAGCAGATCTCAATCTGTCCTCAACTCCTCAAGAAGAGTGTACTGCCTTTCACACCTCACACACACAACAGGAGACCACTGCACCGACTCCACATCACACCTGGACCACAAACGTACAGTGTGTTAGAATGATTTACGGCATGTGGGTTTCTAAACTAGTTTTTATAATATTGTTAACAGCTGAAGTAAACCTGAAAACTTTTGGGAATGTTCTCAAATGGAGAAGCGCTTCGTACCATTTTATTACCAATTACCAATTTTAATCTATAGCAATGATTATCTATATGTAAAATGTATGGTACTCCCCCATTCAAATACCTAGTTTAATGTGTCTCTGAATTTACATACTTTTTTTTGTTATTGTTCAAAACTGTCTCCAAAAGTGATATAAAAAAAAGTTGTTTAAAATATATACACATTCTTTTGTTAATTTATTATTATAAATTATATATATATCATTTGTTAATATATAAAAAATTAAAAGGTGCATATATATATATATATATATATATATATATATATATATATATACACACACACACACACACACACACATACATGCTGTATATACATACTATACTCTGCGTGTGTGTGTGCGTGTGTGTGCGTGTGTGTTTGTTTTGTGTGAGACTTAACACACATGGGGTTTTGTGCATCCACTCTCTGACTTTTCTGAAAATATACATGCACAAGAACAATCTGAAGATTCAAAGAAAGAAGTAAATACAGTTAGAAGAAAGAGTTCCTGTGAGAGAGTGTGTGTGTGTGTGTGTGTGTGTGGGTCTGGGAAAAGCACTTGAGGACCTGTAGCAGACTTGACTGGCATGACACCAAAGAGGAGCGCCTTCAGTATGACTACTAAGAGCTTTGGCAGGATTTTTATTAAGGAGTTGGGAAGCATTCATTTTTAAAACCTCCTCAATAAAATATCATACAGTCGTTACATATTCCTCTGGATTATAATGATATGAATATTTAAATTTAAATGCATTCTGAGCACGAGGTCTCTTCTTCAGTAAGGCATCAGATCTCATTTTCTACTTAAGCTGCCCCGTCATGTTTATGCATCTCCACATGCATGATACATCTCTCTCTCTCTCTCTCTCTCTCTCTCTCTCTCTCTCTTTTTAAAGCTTCTTAATGCAACCCGGGTAATTTTGCCTGACTTTAATAGCCAATGACTTTTCATTGGTGATCTTTTCTCTATTTCTGCCTCCAAAAAACTGTAATATGATCAAATGTTCCTTTCATGCACAACACAGCGTTATCTGAAACTTCACACTTTGTTGCACTTGAAGAAAAAAAAATGAATCCTTAAACTTAATCAGTATTACAGTTTGTTTCTGATATGGAGAGGTATGATTACTATGTATACACGAGAAGAATGTGACAAGTACTAAGACGAGGCGCTGATTAGCAAAGATCTGTTGTGGGAAGATAAGGTGCTTTACGAATCACAAAAAGTAGCCAATTCATTCATTACGTGCTTGGTGGAAACTAGTACTTCTGTGACAGACCCTAGCGATTTTATCTCTGATCTTTCAACTTCCTTGACAAGATGTTGTCATTTTATTTTTTGATGGGTTCAAAGACGCTGGGAGATCGAGGATCGTCTGACATACAGTAGATGACTCAGTTTAACTCAGCCAATGTTTAATTGAAGGATGTAGGGGGGGAAAAAACATTCATCTCTGCTTTATGAGAGTGCCGTATTTCAGTATCAGCGGAGGTGAAGCATGTTAATAATCTCTTTGTTTCAGAACATGAAATAATTTCACACAGAACGATATGCGAGAATAGAGAAACTAACCACAACAGTTGCATACCGGTCCCTCCTGTTTCCAATGTTTGGCCAAACAGATAGTCCCGCCCCCATCTTTGGTTGAGCCAATGGTGTGAGCCAATCTCGGGCTGCAAACAAAAAAAATGACACATATGAGCTTTAAATAAAAAGAAACTCCCACTAGTTACTGCTTGTATGAGCGAACACACTGGCTCAAAACTCTCCACTTATGTGAGGACGGAGCCAAAAGCGAGGGAATGGATTTCATCCCTCTTGACCCGGTGACCCTGTTCGCCCGAGCCGCCTCTGAGGGTGGTGCGGCTGGTGAGTCGCGGTGGTCCCCGCCGCCGTCTTTGATGTTGGGGGTGGAGTAGGTGGGTAAATGGCGAGAACGCTGTGTCCTCACATAAAACGGAGACAGTTGTCGGCACTTGGCATTTCCAGTGCTGACAGGCTGGCTTGTTTGTTCACTCTAACGAGCACTCGGACTCCATTAATGAGCGGACTGAATCCATTATCATCATCATTTCAAAAGGCAGCGCTGCACTAAACAGCTCCCCGCATTAGCTGCCGTTGCCCTTGTTGTTTCATTTGATCAGCGGTGGCAGCAGGGACTTGCCCCTCTCTAGCCTTCCAAGCTTAAACACACACATACACATGCTCGTTTTATTACCCCACTGCAATGGCTGCAAATTTATGGGGTGAGAATTAAGCACGGAGTGGAAGTTACAGATGCCACGACCCTGACAAGAGTTAAAATGCGAGCTAACGGAGTAATGACATTGGAAGTAGGGATGTGCAACATATTTTTAACAACGGCTTGTCAATGGGTCGCATGTAGTCTACTTATGGATGTACTGCATAATTAAGCTGATTTAGAGTCCATTACGCAGGTCGAACGCGTTTTTGGGCCATTCACAGCCCGCAAAAGTGCTTTGATGAGTTTACAGACGCAGCAAAACACTTTCTGAGAAGTATCACAATTCATCCCCCAGCATTTAAAATAAATAAATAATATAAAATAACTGCAATGACAACAACATTATTATTATTATTACTACTACTACTACTACTATTATTATTAATGTTGTTGCCGCAATAATTTTTCAATATTTTAGCTAAAAATAATCATAGATGAAATTGTTATATAATAATTATAACAATAATAAAAGTAGTAGTAGCAGCAGTAGTAATAATAATTATAATGCCATATCGTAATAATTTGAATTATTATTATTGTTGTTGTTACATTTAGCAATAATGTACTAGCTAAAAAATAAAGGAAATTTGTTTTTGTAACAGATAATAATAATATTAAAATGAAATCTCTAAAAACAAAGGGGGGAAAGATAAACTCACTTGTTGACCTCACTAACTGAGCATCCTGACCCATCACTATTAGAAAGCGAGAAAGAGGCAGGTGAAAAAAAGACAGCGCGCAAGAGAAGCACATCTTTTGTAAATCGTAAACAATCTAAGCTGGCAAGCATTATGAAAGTGGGCGACGATAACATTTCCATCTCTCTGCCACCTTTCTAAGTGACATCAAAGACCCAATTAAGGCCCTGTGAGCAAATGGCGTATGTGTTCGCTGCTCTGGAGAGCTGTCACAGAGTCTGCGTGTGGCTGTCGACGTCCCAACTCACTGACAGCCTCCTTTACAATCCCAGCCCAGCTCCATGTGCCCCGCTCTTTCTCTCTCTGTTAAAGGATTTTAATTAGGCCTTGCCTGCTCAGGCTCACACAGCCCTTTTGTATGTGCTGAATGGTACAAGGACTGTGATTTGGAAGCCCTTCACAGGCAGTCACTGATGTGAGTGAGAGAGAGAGAGAGAGAGAGAGAGAGAGAGAGAGAGAGAGAGAGAGAGAGAGAGAGAGAGAGAGAGAGAGAGAGAGAGAGAGAGAGAGAGAGAGAGAGAGAGAATGAGAGAGAGAGAGAGAGAGAATGAGAGAGCGATTGAGAGAGAGAGAGAGAGAGAGAGAGAGAGAGAAAGGGCTCTTTCATTTTGATATGTGCTACTTCACTACAACGAGCCCTTCCCTCCCCCCCTCCCTCCCCCCTATTGTACGATCTCCCCTTATGAAGAACTGGAAAATATTCAAATGTTAACGTGCCCGTGTTGGCTTTGATATTTAAGACAAAAGGGTACAGCGTGAGACTTACAGTGACACTTCACAAACTAGAAACGGGACACATCTGACGCGTCATGATCTATCAATAAGCTTTCACTCTTTAAGAGCATGTATTCGAGTGGTTGATTTCTTTAGTGTGTATGTGCATGTCAGATTCTGTTCCAAAAACAGACATTTTACTCTTATTCTTTTCTACAATTAAAACATTTGCCACAAGGTTTTGCCAGAACAGTATACATTTGTATACTAATGTGCTTACTAATGTGACAACATGTACATGAATGTCAGATTCAGTTTCAAATAAAATCATAAATGTGATCTCTTTAACATCTCAGTTGTTTCTCCTAGACACAGATGAGATTATTTGGAAATATTTTTTCCTCTTAAGAACAAAAAATAAATAATACCTTTTTTAAATATTTAAAATCTTTTAATATGTATTTTATATTTCAATTTATTTATTAATTCTAATTAATTCATTTGATCTGTTTAAATGACTGATGAAAATGAAAAACCCATTTCACTCCAAAAAAAAAAAGTGTTCTTCCTCAGTATTTTTGTCTTGTTTTCCAGTAGAAATATATAAACATTCTTAAATCAAGATATATTTACTTGAGAAGCAAGATATTAAGTCTTGTTTTCTAAAAAAAAAAAAAAAAAATGTTTTTGCCTAAAACAAGATACAATATCTGCTAGTGGGGTAGAAAAACGTAATAAACTTCTTTTTTTTACCCCATTGGCAGATATTTTTACTCGTTTTAAACAAAAACTCACTTAATTTTGATTATTTTTTAAGTTATTTTGCTTCTCAAGTAAATGTCTCTTGATTTAAGAATGTTTAGATATTTGTACTGGAAAACAAGACAAAAAAAATATTTTTTTTATGTGTTCAAAAGAGATTCAACAATTTCTCAAACTGTGCTCAGATTTGCAAGCAATTGTAATATGAACTTAAACATTTATCATAAAATTATCTCGGTTATACTGGCCATAAATGTTTCAGCTACTAATTTTACAGTACGTCAACAACAGTTAAATTTGTCAACTGTGTCAAATAAAATTTTCTGTAGAGTTTAAAGAGAAAAATCAGTTACCCTTAACCTCGTTGGTCCACTTTAGACATTCAACTAACTATAAGTAACTAAATGTCAACTAACTCTCATTAGAGTATTAGAAGACTGTAGTAGACTGTTTGTAAACTGTTAGGTTAGGGTTAGTTGAATAAATTGACACGTAGTTACAAAGTTACAATATGGTTAGTACAATGTCTAAAGTGAACCACTGTAATAAAGTTTTACTGGAAAATCTCAGTTGATATCCAAAATAAAAAAAGTGCTCTATTGAGTCTCTCGAGCTTTAAAATAAGAAATCTAGGTATTGCCTTAAAAATGATTTAGTTTTCAGTACAAAACAACCATACAAAAATACATATGAAAAGTCATGATACATGGATATATTACAGCCTAGTGTTTCCCATCACAAAAGCGCGTCTATGTATACAGCACGTGGTGCTTGATCTGGCCAACTCTCCAATCTCACGAGCCGATGGCACGCTGCCAGCCGCCCTCCTCCTCCATCGCCCGAGAATCCTCCCCTTTGGATCCGCCGGAGAAGGGTCCTCCGTTTACCAAGTGTGCCCAGAGCAGGCAGGCATCGTAACCCTCCTCAAGCCAAGACGTGGTGTCCCCCCTCTCTCTCCCTGACATTCCTCTGTGACAGCCCTTTACATCTGCCTGCGCCGCACTCCGTCGGCAGACAAAGAAATTAATACCCCAAGTGACTGTGTTTTAATTAAGCAATTTCATGCAAATTACACATTTTAGATTGTCAAATAATATACTGCGCAAAATGGAAGGCTGGCTGATCTGATATGCATGGAGCGTTTTTCTTCCAGGGCACTGTGCATACATGGAAAACGAACAAAAATGCTAATTTCTAATCTATTATGCAAACAGTATGATACTTACATAGATTTGCACGCCTTTCCCGGTATGGCTGAGCAATGCCTTTGTATTGTGTATTTAAGGTGCTCGAGTGTTTAAAAGTCTTGTTTTTGTACCCTTTTGAACGCATGTTTACTTGCGAAGCTTTTCAGTTTAAGCCGCAAATGCAAATGCAGCAGCGTGCGTGCTCGGTTCAAGTTTGTTTTCGTTTGTTTGTGTTCCAGTATCCGAATAACATCGCAACACAAACTAGCATAATGAATTGCATGAATGCATGATGAACAAACAAATTATACACCTAAAGTAAACCTAAATAAAATGTAACTATTCAATGCAGCCATCATTTTAATGCCAATTATGCTGGGAAAAAATATCGTCCTTTCTTGCCTCACATTGTTATGGGATCAGCCAATATAACTAACAATATGTACAAATTATTCAAATGTGAACAAAAGCCTTTTTTTCCCTCCCCAAGTTGATTTGATTTAATATTAGAGTAGAACAGCGAAGAAAGGCCTCTTGAAACCACAGGCACAAAAGTCGGTGAGCACAGGTAGCACAATGAGGCCCTCATTAACAAAGGCAAGGGAGGATTCTTGCTGTTTCTTTGTAATTCAAATACATTTAATCAAAGGTTTGTTTCAATATACTAGTACTTAATAGTGTACATTACCACATACAATACGTCTGAATGAATTGCAGTCCTTCTAGTAAGCTTTTTTAATGGGATCAAATAGCAGGATAGGAGTAGGCAACCGAAGCAGTAATGGCAGGGTACGACATGGCTGTTGACGCCGTTTCTTCATCTTCAGTGCAGAGTTGTTCTTTAAATGGACCCTCATACCATAATCGTTCCCCGTGAGCATTTAAATCAGGAAACAATGCAGGAACGGGGCTCCACACCAGGTCTAAAATATCCTTTCCCAATTACGAAGCTTTGAAATCAGACTTATGCGCCCCTCCTGTGTGTGTGTGCGAGTGTGTGAAGGTTTTGAAGCGATCCCACTCACCTTAATCAAGTCAACAAGGGGGTGGAGGTGGGTGCCTGGATGGTGCTTGTGTGTGATTGAATTTTGATGTGGCGAGATTTCCAAGAACCGAACTGGTGGCTGTGCAGCGTGACTTCTCCTCAGGTGGACAAATGCACTTCATCTGAAGGTCACGTGCGTCGGTGGCTGTGGGGTCAGGCGAGCTGAGGTCAGATCTGTTTGAGGTGAAATAATATTTGAATCACTAACAAACAGGTGAGGAACTAATGGCAAACTTGAGTGTAAACAGGAGCTCTGTTGTGAAGCAAACCTAAAACTTAAAAGGTCCCATTTTGTCAAAACTGAAATTTCCTGGCTTTTTTCCTGATAACAGAGGTATAGGCTCTATGAAACTACCATATAAGTTTCAAAACAGTCGTTCCACAGACAAATGCACACAGCCTGCATAAAGTAACTGTGCATTTTCACAAGCTGTTGTGACTTCCGTATAAATGTGATGTCAGAACTACTCAGTCACCAATGGTGGGTCAACAACAGGCCAATCAGAATAAAGGCTCATGAATATTAAGTAGACAGGCCAAAATCGACCTGTTCTTGGTACAGCTCCAGAGAAAGGAGCTGTAAAAATATATTGAGATGGTTTTTGATACTTATACCGCAAATATATATTCTTAAGGACATCAAAACTTAAAATAAAACTTCGGAGAGTTTATGGGACCTTTAAAGCAAGACACCCTCGATGAATTGAGTAAAAAATTAACTAATAGATAAACACAAACTCTTTAAAACACATCCAAAGAAGCAAATTAAACTTCACTTTAAGGCGAGCCCTTCCACAATTCCTTGTTTCGCTACACTTAACGTTTCCATCTTAATGTTCCTCGGATTCTAAACAGGAATTTGATCTAAATTTGAGTGCGCCTCCATGTCCAACTGGAAGACAGCGGCTGCTGAGTGAACCCGAGGCGTCGGGCGGCCCGTGAGAGTGCCTGCTGTCCTGCGGTCGGACTCGCGGATATAAACACCGCTCCAATGACAGAGCGGGGAATCATGAGCTGGCAGCCAGGCGTTCTCCCTCTGTTCACTGTAACCGGATATTAAACAGTAATTATATGATCCTGAGGCAATCTGATTAGCACAGAGAAAAAGCCTATTGATCCCAGGTGCGGATCAGCAGCCAAGGATAAATATTTATTTTACATCTCTCGCTATGATGGTATAGAGCCACTCAAAACATGCCCGTCAAACAGAGGGAGTTTATGCCAGTATCAAGATGAACCCGGTCTGTGACGGTTGGTCTTGCGGAGAGAGGATGGAAATGGAAAGTTGGCAGGGAAACGAAAAAGGGGATAAAGACATATGTGGTTGGCCATTACATCACTTACAAAATAACTTGTATAAATATAGACCGATTTTACTCACTGCGGACCTGGCACAGAACTGGGGACCTTCAATTCAAGAGTTCACCATGGCACAGCGATGATAATATATCAGATATTCAAGGTTCCAATGTACTTTTATAGATACATGGTATTGACTGATTGTTATATTCATATATCATGGTATTTATATGGAACATCTAGAGAAAAGTACCAAAAAACCAAAATGGAGTAACAGTTTCAGTGCCATGGTGTATATGGCACCATGGTACTACCAAAGTACTTTTTAGGGTGCTATTTAAACAAATTTAAAGGAATACCATGGTAGTACCACACCATAGAAGTCGAGGTATTTCAGAGAATACCATGATCTATCTACACTTTTAAAAATAAAAGGTTCTCGAAGCAATGACAAAGAACATTTTTGGGGGTTTTCCAAAAATATATCAGTGAACAGTTCTTAAAATATTTTTTTTTCCTAGTGTGAAGAACATCTAAATAATCTTTGACAATAGAAAAGTTCCATGGACGTTAAAAGGTTCTTCATGGAACCATTGTTGCAATTTGCAGAAAATGAAGAAGCTTTTAAAAATAAAAGGTTCTCGAAGCAATGCCACAGAACCATTTTTGGGGTTTCCCAAAAACATATCAGTGAACAGATCTTAAAAGAACAATTTTTTCTTAGTGTGAAGAACATCTAAATAATCTTTGGCAATAGAAAAGTTCCATGGACGTTAAAGGTTCTTCATGGAACCATTGTTGTAAAATAAAGAACCTTTCTTTTTAAGAGTGTATGTCCAAAAATCCCTTGTTTTACCATAGTACATGTTAAAAAAACTTCGAATAACTATAGTACTCCAAAGTATGTCGAAGAATTTTATGGCAGTACCATGGTATATGAACAAAATGCCATAGTCATATATAATTATACATTTCAAATCAATCATGATAAAACCACAGTATCATGTTCAACAACATAAACAACAACATAATAAAGTGTTTTCATAGAACACCATGGTAATACTATGGTACATGTCTAAACATTATGGTATTATCATGGTACCATGTTAAAACACTGATAACACTGTGGTATTCCAAAGTATATCATAGAATACCATAGTAAACTAAGTCTTTTACAAAGTTTTCGCTATTGTTATGACCGCCGCTCAAGACGTTATTTGCTAGAAACTGTTCCCAGAGAATGATGAGTCTCTCTTGCTGAGATGACGGGGGGCCACAAACATCCTTTGCGGTGTGCGGCTCATTAAATCTGCCTCTGGGTAATCCAATTGATCTGCAATTCGTTTTAAGTAGCATTAAATCAATGCGCACAGACATGAAAAGCCGGGCTCCTCGTTGACTTCAGTGGTGCTACCTGCAACACTTTGTAATATCGATAATACGCCACTCTCTCCATTTGAGCTTTCTTTTTTTCTCATGCAAATGATTGCTGTTTGTAACCGGGCCTGATCAGTGGGGTAAGAAAAGGGAGTTGAATGCCGCAGGGAATTAATTTAACTCTAGAACAATGCAAGGAAACACAGCGCTTTTCTCTAAGACTGCCTGTGTGTAGAGATAGTGTTTATCTTGAGTGTAATCCCAGCTTCACTGCGTCTTTAGCAGAGACTGTGGGCCTAAAGCAAGACAGAAGCTGTAAATAAGGATTTCCACCTGACGTTTTACACACCACACATGCTAAATGAAGGACTTTACGGTCCAAACACTAGGGGAGAGGGGTAAGATGTATCAGTGCACTGCAAAAACTGTTATTTTTTAATGAGAATGATCTAATTTTGCATTTAAAATACCTAAAAAACCTTGAAAATGTACTTGAAAAGCAACACTGCATAAGATGCACCTTTAATAAATAAAATGTTTCACTTGTTTTAAGTAAAAACAAGGGGGGAAATGTGGCAGTTCGTTAAAACAAATTATTTATAAAATGTAATTATGAAAACAAGCTTCAAGTATATTTATCTTGTTTTTGATTTTTAGATATTTTCAAAAAAAAGTAATTAAAAAGTAATTAAGAAGTCTATTTTTTTGTGGTGTGGGTAAGATGTGTCACTCCTTGAATGCACAATTTGTCTCAAAAGGAAAGTAAACTAAATAATTTTGCATTTTAAAGTAAATTTTCTACATGACAGGTCAAATTAATTATGTCAAAGGAAATTAACCAGGTCTAAAAATGCAATACACCTCCATTATTTGGCTAAGGAAAAGCAATGACTTCTTTAACCCACACGTCATATTCTGGGAAAGATTTGTTTTAAGTGTGTTAGATGCTTTGACATAAAATCTGCCACTCAAAGGAAATACTATTAATATCACTAATACGATTTCAAAATGTTGACAATTGTTGCACTAATGTACACTGAAAAACATCCCTAATGTACCCCTAATATTGGGCAAGTTACAGTATGTAACTACTTATAGATGCTTTCTTCTAATTTGATTTTAAAGCAAACATCCTGAAATCTATTAAGGCATATTAGTGTCCTCTTAATGGACAACTCGCATAAAAAGTGGCACAGCTTACCCCACTCTTGATAAATCAAAACATCAGCATGGACATGACATCTGGGGAAAAGGGGATTTGCATATTAATAGCATATAGTACAAGGTACTAGAGTTGAAGGTATAAACAAACAATGTAATTCCACAATTAAAGCACTGCATCGCGTCAGACATTACAATCCCAGCTATTGACGAATCAAACTAAATAAAATTAGAAATGGATTCCAAAAGCAAGCTCCCGGTGTGATGTGCAGCCCTTCATCTGAATATTACAGCGTAATTAGGTCAGGCTGTTGAATTTTTAATGCTCTCTGAAATCATATTCGTGCTCTCTGTGTGTCAGGTAGAGCCCGGCTCCGACGATACATCATCATGCAGTGACACCAACATAATGGCCATCCCTTCAAATGTGTGACCTTTTCCAAGCTTGCACACCCCAGTGCGACATATCCAGCCACCACGTTTGGCAGGAACCCCCTCACGTGTCACACACACCAGAGGGAATAAATGCTAAATACTAAACTATGAAATAAGACAGTCCAGCATTTGATTCATAATAATTATAGACAATACAAGACCCATTTTACAACTACTGTATTCATGTGGTGTACAGTCCCACACCAAATACTAACTAGTGCACTTACCAGTGTAGCTAATCCAGCACTGCTTGAGATATGAATGATACAGTACCTTGAGAAAAGGTGAGGAACTGTTTTTCTAAGTGATCAGACATAGAGTTTTCATGGATTAAAAAGGCAAAATGTCCAATAACCATATCTAGTGACCAGAAAATAATATAGGCCTAAATTTGTGGTCATCTATTAACTGGGACCACTAAGAAACTAATCTCAGACACCCACGGACAGTTAGCTGAATGTCTAATGTATAAGGAAAAACAAAGTCGTCTTCTGGTTGTATTCTACAGGATTCCTGGGAGATGTGCGTCACGTTCTTTAACAGTCTGCCTGGAAACTAAGCCATCGCAACGCCAAACCCCCTTATGGAAGAAGAAAGCTGTCATGTTCACAATAGCTATGTTTCCATCAACCTATTTTTATGTGCATTTTGGGATATTGCACGATAAAAAAAAAACTCTGGATTGAAATGCCAAGATGTGCATAAATTCTAAACATGCGCATAAAAAACTTGTGCGCTCAATGGAAGTGGATAAAAACATTTATCGGATAAGAAAACATGCGCAGAAACTACGATGGAAACACATTTACAGAATAAATTAATCAAAGCCGTCAGTCTGAAGGTCTGGCTATGCAAGACTAGTAAGAAACCACCCAGCAACACCATAACTACATAGCAGGGTGTTTCTTCAACTTGCACGGTCTCCTAACAATTCACTTTTTTTATTGCCAATTTATGCACTCGTCATGAAAATCTCACTAAAAATTACTGGCGCACTGTGCGGACACCCTCACCTCTCTCTGGTGTGCATGATGAGAACTGATACTCCAGTTCGGAGTGGAAGTGGCCACCGCAAGGCCATAATAAAGAGCCCTTTCTTTAATGTGAGCAGCTCTGTGAACAAGGTCAAAGGTCAATGGTACCCACTTTCCTGACACTTTTAACCCTCTAATAGACGAGAAGAGACAAAACATACAATTACCACTAGGTCAGACAGGCCCGTTGCCATTAAAAGAGGGAGGGAAAAAAGGTGTGGATCAGGAGAGATCTCTAGCTGACACTTTGCTCACCCTCAGTCTGTAAAATCCTTCATTAGAGAGTGATAGCTCATCCCACGCCAGCTTTTCAACACAAACCCCACTTCTGATCCCATAACTATCCCAAGATGGAAATGATTGCATCTGGAGTTTCTAAACTGACAACTCTATTTGCACTGAAATAATCCTCTTTCTTGGCTCTTGATACCTGAGAATAATCTACCCAGTGGAGCGGGAAGGCACCGCATCCCCCTGCCCGCGCTCCGACGCAGCCGCTCGCTAATTTAGCCATCCAGCGTGGGCTTTTTGAAGCATGCCGTATTCTAACTGGAGCTTTTAGCTTAGCCTGCTATGCAGTGATTTAGGCCGGGCTCGGAGGATGACAGCTTACATATGTGCCGGGGTTGTTGTGGGGATCCGAAGATTACAGCCCCTGCCAATAAAATGCACGGCGGAGCGCTGAACAGCTAGTAAAGAGCGCGGATGCAAGCTCTGCATAGATACGGTATGAAATGGACCCTACTTCTATAAGTAGGAGCCATGGCTTATTTGGGGTCGGCAGTATCGCCGGCGATACCAGCTCACTTTTTTCCTTATCAGTGCATAAGAGACTCAAATTGCTCTGTTGATTTTGATCTTACATATAAGTGCTGTACATCATTACATCCTGTTAAGTGTCTATTTTTTTTGTGGGTACTCACAATAAAAACAAAGTGTTGTGCTTTTCGTCAAATAAAGAAAAATAAACATGATGCGCGTTTTACCTTCTCTCCTCAGTGAGGTCCATTCTGAAACGCGTCCGAAAAATGAACTGTAACTCTATCAATACTTGTCACAGAGATACGAGAGATTTTTCTTTATGAAGCTGAAATTCTCTTCTTTTAAATCAAGTAATTTATATAAAAAAACAAATATTCTCAGTTTATGTAATCTGTATGAAAAGAGAGAGATGTCAGTATTTTTCTTTCCAGCTCATTATACCTCATCACGCGTTAATGTGCCACGCCCACGGAGAGCGCGCCGGTATTCAAACGCAAATGATCTAAGGCAAGCCATGCAAACATGCCAACGCCCACCAGCTGGATTATAAAACACATCGTGTTTAGTAAGTTTCTTACTACCGCTGTGTACACAGCGAATCCCTACCCTGTGAGGAATAATACTATCTAATAACCCTGGAAAATGTACCAGAAGTGCTGGTTGTTTCATTTCGAGGAGCACGGATCCAGCTGATGTAGTAAGTCATTTATTCTTAAGTGCTTTGTTCTAATCACGATATTGGATAGTGTCTGTAAACCGCAAAAAGGCTGTTTAAATATGAATTGCGTGTCTGTGTGTAGGCTAAATGATGAATGAACGGCACAGGCGCGCGCGCTTTGTTTAACGTTACTACAGTTATACAGCGCGTGTCTGTGCCGTTCATTCACTCTCGCATCTACATTAGTAAACATGTTATTAAATTTACATGAACACATCCAAACTATATTGCTATAGCCTACTAAGATGAGTAAAAATAGACTGAAATATGTTGAAATAAAATGTCTGTATGAGCAACAAACTGCAAATTAACATTATGCTTATATATCATACACAATATGTTACAGACTAAATATGAATGTTTAGACAAGATTTTGTGATTAGTTTTGGATAGATTATAAAGTTTTGACTGTAAAAAAAGACTACTGTAGTAAGTTTTTTTTTCATTCTCAAGTGAATCGCGTTTCTGTGTGTGATTGAATGAACGGCACAGATGCGCTGTTTACCACAACTCGCAAAAAGACAGTTTAAATTTGAATCGCATTTCTGTGTGTGAATGAATGATCCGCTTTTAGCAAACTATATTGCTATACTGAGATGAGTAAAAATCGACTGAAATATGTTGAAATAAAATGTATTTGTATAAGCAACGTATTAAACTGCAAATTAACATTTATATTTCTTATATAAACGAAAGACCTATGTTACAGACATATGAAAGACAACATTTCGTTTTCTAGTTTTGGATAGATTATACATTTTTCCTCTAAAATATTTGCCACCTCAAATAAGCTTTTGTTTGCCAATTTTTGCTCATATGTTAAATAGCCTATAGTATGTTTTGTCAAAAATAAAGTAATCAAATAATATGTTATTATGTGTTTGTTCCAATGTAGCCTAGGCTATATCCAAAGTAATGAATCCTTAACTTTGAAATGTGTATGATAAAATGTATACTTTAGTTTTTACAAAGAAAGATTGCACTTGAATTGTTGTTGTAATTGTAACATTTTTAATAATAAAAAAAAATATTTACAAGGTAGATGTAAACAAACTATTAAAAAGTAAATATAAGCCTTTTCTTTAAATAATTTTTATTGAGTTTTATTAGTGACAAATTTGGGGAGAGGATACATATTCCAAAACTGAAAATACAGTATGAGAATTAACTGCACAATTACTAGACATGAAAAAAAAAAAAAAATGAGATGCTTCCAACTGTGAACCAATTTGGTAGAATATATATATATATATATATATATATATATATATATATATATATATATATATATATATATATATATACACATATATATTGCTCTTGCATTCTTTCTTGTGGCTCAGTGACACACCTGAATGAATGGCTCATTAAGTATGCGGGCCCCATTGTCTCCTCAGGTGTGAACCACTAAATATGCATGATGGTGTTGAAATCGTTGACGCCCCTTGCGCATATTGCCTTTCCAAACAAAAAGTGTCTTACAAAATTTAAATCAATGTATTGTTTTATGTGAATGATTAGGCAGGATGATTTTCACATAATTTTGAAGAAAAAAACTTTAGGCAACGACATCCATTAGTCAAAAGTCTTGTGGACACATATTTAGTATGTGTTTTGTGGCCTTATTTCAGAAACTTTATTTTTTATTTTTTTCAATAACCATGCATAAACAATATTCCCTCAAAAATACAAACATGTACATACATGTTGCTCACATATTATGGTAGCCCTGTTTGTGCTAAATAGAGTGTAATTACACCTTTGCCATTAATATGTTTATAAGCAACTGAAAAAAGCACAAATGTCAGAGCATGTCAGAGCATCTCAAGGACCCCAAAAATCCTTTAGACCCCAGAGGGTTAACATACGGATGGATGGACGGACGGACGGACGGAAAATATTAATTAACATGCAAAAATTGAAATGTTTAATTTAAAATAATAAAAAAATCAAAGAAAATGAAGAAAAAAAGATGTGACGTGCTAAGTAGTAAAATTACATGTTAAAAACTGAGGAAAAACTCAAAATGGCTTTACACACCCACAGAGATATACTGTATAATATAAAATAATGCTTCTATACACTTCAAGTTGTTCAAGTTGATATTTTAAAGACTTTTTTTATATGATTACTAGGGGTGTAACGGTTCACAAAATTCACGGTTCGGTTCAATACGATACACTGGTGTCACGGTTCGGTTCGGTTCGGTACGGTACGTTTCCGATACAGCAAAAAGAAAGAAATGCCAGAGAAATTTCCTTGATTTAATTTTTTTTATTATATTTTTCTTAAAACTAACATCATAAAGTATGATATTTTTTAACTTTGAGCAATGATGGAGCTATACTTGACTTTTCTTAGGAGCATATAAAACAAAACAGCTCCTTGGACAAAATTAAATTTAATATTGTAGTAGGTTTATTTTAGTTCAGATTAACATTTGAGGGCAGCAATTGTATTCATAATGTCAAAGTAAAACCGACGTGATGTTACTTGAAAGCATTATAGCCTACTATTCCTGCCAAACTTCCATGGTTACAGTTAGTAGTGTTACTAAAGTAAATCCATGGTGAATATTGCTGATCTGTGGACACTGATAGTTCATTCATGGCACAATGTTTCTTCCTGGTTTCCACGTCAGCGCTGTTTGATCCGTTAATAACGGAGAAATGCGAATGTTTCTCACTAGATCTCGCAGCGATGTTATTATTTAAGTGGCGAAGTCAAATGCTTTCTTTACTGGATGTCTCAGCGCTGTGTAGTAACATTGCTGCTTGAATAATATCGGCTCGCGCTGCATTGGCCCAGACTGATAAACGGTCCGTCAACCACACAATAAACGAGTAGCTCAGTTTCGTTCCGCTTACATTACATTTGCCATTTGATGTTGGGCAATGTTGTGGTCACGCCAGCGTCTCTCACATTATGAGCGCGCTTGCCACGCGCGACGCGCCTACATTTGAAATAACGAAGTTTTGGTCGGCAGGAAAAATGATCCAACGAACCGTTCGGTTCAAAAATGCGTACCGAAAACCGAACCGAAAGCCTCGTACCGAACGGTTCAATACGAATACGTGTATCGTTACACCCCTAATGATTACCCTTTAAAGCTGTTCTTTTTAAACAAACTGCAGAAGAAATGCTGCAAAAAAAAAGTGATGAATAAGAGAAAACGTGAGTCACGCTGGCTAGAAAATTAATAGAAATTGCACCTTAAACCAGCATTAACAACTTATGAGGGCCATTCATTAACCGGCCGGGTGTTAATCCATCACTGAGAGAGAGCCATGAAGGACGTCCTCTTACAGCGCCCTGGCAGGAATAATCACACGTTTCTGAAATTAAAATTCAGAGGAGGGTCCATGTATCACCGGCTAGTGAGAAGCCATGAGATAATAAAGGCAACGCAGGTAATAATAAATAGAAGACAGTGAATGAGAGTCATAAATACCCCAGCGAGCGCTAGTACAGAGTCACGTTTGACAGTATCGTGATGATGGGTAAATACATGCTGTTTATCCATTTGACCTGACACTTTCAATGAAGAGGAGAGTGGGATGAAGGGATGAAGAAAGACTCCCATCACAGGTAAAGATTAAGAGCAACTATAACAACCATTACAAAGGGTTTGTTGTACTAAGGAGTAGAGATGTGTTTTGTGAATCATTATAGCGACACAATTATAAGGTCAATTCAAGTTCTTCCATTTCGTTTAGTAAGTATGCACTGTCAGAGTAGACGCCATGTTAAATTAGACAAATGAAAATGACACTTTCAGGGAACAGAAGTTCAGTCGAAACAACGCAAACAAATGTTTTCACAATGTTATGATGAAAACAAAAAGATTAGATGTAACCTATGATCTTAAAAGAATGAGCAAGGTTTAATACAAGTTAACTATAGTTTAAAAACTGTTTTTATCACCTGTCCCCATGTACTTCCATTATAAGTGCCTTACTGTCACAATGATTTTTCATTTTTCATTAAAAATGAGTTGAAAATGTGTTCAGTGATAGTCAGCATTATGCCACAAATGCTGTTAATAGCCAGAACATTCCTTTAAGACTTTTGTTTTAATATGTCAAATTAAGATCATAAGCCCTTAAAAATGTTAGACTCTGAATGTCTTAAATCTTTTAATGTACTGTATGGTATATATATATTCATAAAGAGGCACCATGATCGAATCGCACGACACTGCAATATTCAGACAACCAATTAACATTGATTTCAAAGAAATGGCCATTCTTTCATGATGTTAGCATCTTTAGCCATTGACTAATAATTATTAGAGCCCTTCCTCTCCGGCTTTACAGGTTAAGTATAAATCAATAAACACATAATCGCAGATCAGTGTTTCTCAATACTTCTTGTAAAATAGATTCTGATTGGTCAATGCACCATGCACCATTCAGCTATACTAAATACTTTATGTATTTGTATGTAATTAAATGTAAGAGTTATGCAAATATATACAGGTCCTTCTAAAAAAATTAGCATATTGTGATAAAGTTCATTATTTTCCATAATGTAATGATAAAAAATAAACTTTCATATATTTTAGATTCATTGCACACCAACTGAAATATTTCAGGTCTTTTATTGTTTTAATACTGATGATTTTGGCATACAGCTCATGAAAACCCAAAATTCCTGTCTCAAAAAATTAGCATATTTCATCCGACCAATAAAAGAAGTGTTTTTAATAATAAAAAAAAAGTCAACCTTCAAATAATTATGTTCAGTTATGCACTCAATAGTCAATACTTGGTCGGGAATCCTTTTGCAGAAATGACTGCTTCAATGCGGCGTGGCATGGAGGCAATCAGCCTGTGGCACTGCTGAGGTGTTATGGAGGCCCAGGATGCTTCGATAGCGGCCTTAAGCTCATCCAGAGT
Source organism: Gila orcuttii (assembly GCA_026230005.1). NCBI lineage: Eukaryota > Metazoa > Chordata > Actinopteri > Cypriniformes > Leuciscidae > Gila > Gila orcuttii. The sequence continues at coordinate 5,522,973 of JAPDVR010000006.1, forward strand.
GTTGGGTCTTGCATCTCTCAACTTTCTCTTCACAATATCCCACAGATTCTCTATGGGGTTCAGGTCAGGAGAGTTGGCAGGCCAATTGAGCACAGTAATACCATGGTCAGTAAACCATTTACCAGTGGTTTTGGCACTGTGAGCAGGTGCCAGGTCGTGCTGAAAAATGAAATCTTCATCTCCATAAAGCTTTTCAGCAGGTGGAAGCATGAAGTGCTCCAAAATCTCCTTATAGCTAGCTGCATTGACCCTGCCCTTGATAAAACACAGTGGACCAACACCAGCAGCTGACATGGCACCCCAGACCATCACTGACTGTGGGTACTTGACACTGGACTTCAGGCATTTTGGTATTTCCTTCTCCCCAGTCTTCCTCCAGACTCTGGCACCTTGATTTCCGAATGACATGCAAAACTGAGCAACAGTCCAGTGCTGCTTCTCTGTAGCCCAGGTCAGGCGCTTCTGCCGCTGTCTCTGGTTCAAAAGTGTCTTGACCTGGGGAATGCGGCACCTGTAGCCCATTTCCTGCACACGCCTGTGCACGGTGGCTCTGGATGTTTCTACTCCAGACTCAGTCCACTGCTTCCGCAGGTCCCCCAAGGTCTGGAATCGGTCCTTCTCCACAATCTTCCTCAGGGTCCGGTCACCTCTTCTCGTTGTGCAGCGTTTTTTGCCACACTTTTTCCTTCCCACAGACTTCCCACTGAGGTGCCTTGATACAGCACTCTGGGAACAGCCTATTTGTTCAGAAATTTCTTTCTGTGTCTTACCCTCTTGCTTGAGGGTGTCAATGATGGCCTTCTGGACAGCAGTCAGGTCGGCAGTCTTACCCATGATTGCGGTTTTGAGTAATGAAACAGGCTGGGAGTTTTTAAAAACCTCAGGAATCTTTTGCAGGTGTTTAGAGTTAATTAGTTGATTCAGATGATTAGGGTTTATAGCTCGTTTAGAGAACCTTTTCATGATATGCTAATTTTTTGAGACAGGAATTTGGGGTTTTCATGAGCTGTATGCCAAAATCATCAGTATTAAAACAATAAAAGACCTGAAATATTTTAGTTGGTGTGCGATGAATCTAAAATATATGAAAGTTTAATTTTTATCATTACATTATGGAAAATAATGAACTTTATCACAATATGCTAATTTTTTGAGAATGACCTGTATATATAAATATATATCATTATAGAACAATTTTTTGTAATGCATTTATTTGATCAAATTTTACTGCAACTTAACTGATTTCTATTTTAATATATTTTAAAATGTTATTTATTCATTTTATTATTCATTTCCAGTCTTCAGTGTCACATGATCCTTCAGAAATCATTCTTATATGCTGATTTGCTGCTCAATAAACATTTATTATTATATAAAACAGTTGTGCTGTTAATATTTTTGTGGATGAAGGGATAACCATGATTTATTTTTTCAGGATTTTTTTGATGAACAGAATGTCTTCACTGTCACTTGATCAATTTAATGCATCCTTGCTGAATAAAAATAGTAATTTCTTTCAACAACAAAAAACCTTATAAGGACTTGGTGTAACCATATGGTCAGGTTGAATAACACAAAAAAATGAAAGCAATTTTAGGTAACCTGACAAAACATTCACAAAGAAACACTGCCACTGACTCTCTGACCTTACAGTTAATCGTTCACAGTTCTGAGTCACCTGTGAAAGACCAGAAGAGGTTATGATGGTGAAGATGGACCTCAGTCATCTGGGCTCTCAGCAGGGTGCTTCAGTCACACTGGATGAGCAACAGCGTGTGTGTGTGGTGGCAAATTCTCCCTGGGCATCTAGGGTCACTAATAAGGAGATGTTTATGCAGAGTGTGTCAGAATCTTGGTGTCTTTTCCCCTCTTTCCTCCCCTTCTCTGTTTTCAATTATTTACCATTTTTGAGCAGGAGAGAGGAAAAATAAGAAGAAATAAGTAGTCAAGCTTTTGGACGTTTCTCGATGGCGTACTGCACTTTTCTCAGAAACATCATGCATATTTAAAGTTAATAAAGCCTATTCCTTACCTTTTATCCAGACTTTTTAATGTTGCGCGAGAGAGGAAGAGCTGGGAACATCAGAGTGTCCTCAGGTTCAGTGTGAAGAACCAGACCACGTCCCTGAGGAAGACATACACACATCATTATTACACTAATGACATGAAATCAGCACCAAATAGTAAAGCATTGATGCTCTAGAGATGCTTTTGGCTCAGAGTGGGCCTTGCTGCTAATCGGCGTCATGTTTCAGCTTTGGTGTCAATTAAATTTTTGTGCACTTCTTGGTTTTCATACAGTATTTATGGAAGAGTAGACTGACAGAGAAGGAAAACAAGAACAGCTTATTCACGTTTAAACTTTAAAATAAAATAAAAACTGTGGAACAATCACATGTTTTGTTTTGTTATGTTTTGTCACATAATGTTTTGTCTGCTATCTGTAGCCAACGAGTATTATAATGGACATAGAATATCTAATGCAAGTGTATACAAACTAACACTTGTCAAAGTAAAGGCTTTGGCGGGTAAATAAAATATAGCTGTTCCTAATAAAGTTACCGACCAACTGGCAAACAGAGTAGATTTCTTCTGAATAAAATAAAAATAATAAAATATTTTAATTTAATGAATTAAAATAATGCAAAATACAGTTTCATGTCTGCAGAAATGTATTAATATATAATTCTAATAAATAATTTATTTTAATGATTAATTTATCAAAAGACATTTATGGCTAGTAAATGTTCTTAATTCACCCACCATTGGCTTATAGGTGCTGTGGTAACCAAACAGGCAGTAAACGAATATGAAACAACTTAGAATAAGTCACTGAGAGTGGATTTTCATGCTATGTAAACAGTAGATTTATGTACAACATTTGGAAACAGTCTTTCTTCTTACTGCTATCGTCTTCTGAAGACAAAATTGACAGTCTAACGATACCAGTCCTGTGAGCGATTTGTCTTCACCTCGTGCGTATGCGTAGTCATGCTATCGGCTCAAACATGGGCATCTCCACTCAAGAAAAAGGCAGCGGGTGGATTTGGTAGGGAGTCTGACTGAGACGGTCATAAATCAGGGCTGGCGTGGCAGGATTCCGACAGGCTGCTATGGCTTTATCTGCTGAACAGCTTTCATCCTCCCCAGCCCGTTTATGCATATCCACTGGATATCCCACCTCCACGGTGTCCAAAGCTCGGGCTCAAGGCCTCTCCAAACCCGCAGTCTTCCCAGAGATCCCTATTCCCTTTCCTGCTTAATTGATTCTGCTGGGGTGTCAAAAAAAAGAGAAGTATAGTGTATATCTCATCTTTTATTTAGGAAAGCTTTGATATGGGCGATATTTAAAAAAGGTTAATATATATAAGGCTTAATCTCATGGGTGGGTTAAAAATTTCATGAACTATCCGAAAAATAAAAAGAACTAGTTGCAAGTGTTGCGTTTTTTTTTTTTTTTTTACTTGAACTGTTTTTTTCATGAACTGACTTACAATTTACAGCATTAATGCATAGGAAAGTTTAACTTTAAACAACTTTAAAGTCAAATATGTAACACTTTGCAAACCATTTTACTTTAATGTGATGTATTTCAGAGAGTATCCAAGAAAAAAAAGAATATGGCATTTATTTTATTTATTTTTTTCATTTAGCTGACGCTTTTATCCAAAGCGACTTACAATTGGTATATATGTCAGAGGTCGCACGCCTCTGGAGCAACTAGGGGGTAAGTGTCTTGCTCAGGGACACATTGGTGTCTCACAGGGGATTCAAATTGGAGGGCTTGAAGATGTCATCTGAAAAGGAAAATTGTTTTAGAAGTGGAGCAAGTTTTAACAAAAGATTTGAAGATTAGCTATCCATCCATCCACCTAACCACCTACCTACCTATCTACCCATCCATCCACCTACCTTCTTTTTCATCAAAACAGAGGTAATAGTTTTAGTTCTTAGTCTCAATGGACAACTACCGTTGATTTCAGATCTCAGACTAGCCTACAGTCTCCTGACGTAACGTGCCTGTAATCTTGAGCACAAAAAGGGGAAAAGGAGAGGAGAGGAAGGTGGAAGCACAGGGACGGTGACGGCCCAAGATGCCGGCGGAGCCGTGGAGAGCGAGCAGGCTTCAGCCCCCAGCATATTCATAAATCAGCTCTTTCAGGAGCTGTCAGCCACTCCATAATGAGGGTTATTATTCAGCTCGGGTGTCAAAGTTACTATCAAAGGACCGTCTCTGGAAGGCCCTCTCACTATGCTCCTTGTTAAATAAACAGCGGCGTACACAAAATGGCAAACAAGACGTGGGTCAACCTGATACAGAGCGGGGCCACGCGGGCCTCTGGAGTAATTTACCCTTCGGGAATAGCCGACTGGGGAGATGGATGATATCAGGCCTTTCAGAAAGATTAATGGAGAGAGAGGACAACAAAAAAGAAGTGAGAGCAACTGAGACGTTGAAGAGGTAGATGGAGGATAAGGAGAGATGGCATCACATCTTTCTAACTAGAAGGGGTAATAATGTTTGTGTTCAATGACCAAAAAACAATGACCTAACATTTATCCATAATTAGCTATTTACCCATTTAAACAGTGCAAACTATTCCCCAAACGGTGGTTAAAATAACTACCGACCATTAAAAAGCTCATTGCAAAAAAAAAAAAGGCTTCTCACCTACACGCCATATATTAAGGCATATAAAATAAAGTTAAACGAATAACGACTAAGCTATCAAAATTGCAGAGCCCCTACAACTGACAGCAAAATTCCCCACATCACTTGACCTCTCGATGATAACAGTCTAATATTAACCCTCTACGAATATATGCTTTAAAAAATTCATTCTCTTTATTACTTTGTTAATATCAGACAGTGGCCTCAGAGCTGAGGGTAGTATTAATTTTGAATACTTGAAGGGGGCAGAGGAGACGAGGGGGCGAGAACTGAGCTGTATGGCAAATGAAAGGGCTAATCTCTGTTTAACATTAACAAGGGCTCCACACATCCAGAGAGCAGCAAGATTATAGCTCTCAACGTGGGACTCCGGGTTATGGCTGCATTGAAATACTTGACTGAATATTAAAAAATGAACTGCGTTTTCATACACATAGGTTAACTTACTATGAAATACTTGGGTAACACTTTAAAATAACAATAAACATTATAAAATAACTGTCTGGAATACTTGATTCTGAATAGTCAATCATGTCATTCTGCAATCAAATATTTTGGCACAATGATGACTAAACTGTTTAATTAAATTTAATTAACTAGTACTAGTCTTATATAATTAAATCATATTGATAAACTATTAATAATAATAATAATAAGTTGTAGTTTTAGAGCAGCCAAAATGCAAGCGGAAAGAGTGGAATATAATTATTTCTTCATGGAGAAAAGGTTTAGAATATGATTTAATTTAGTAGGCATCTTGGGTGGTAAAATCAATTAAATTCTACATTGAGTAAATGGGAGGAAATCACTGATAGTTGCAGGCCATTCCTCAAATTGTCATAATTACCACAGCCAGAGGGGTCACCATCACTGACTCTGTTCAAGGACAAAAAAAGACTTTCCCAGGAGGAAGAGGAAGTGCTTTCCTCTTGTGTTTAAAGAGGAGAGCAACTCCAAACAGTGAGGAGTCGTCATCGCGGGCATTGATTTTCATCTCACCTACCTGAAGGCAACAGATTAATCTTTTACATCTATGAGTTTAAGACAGGCCTTCACGCTGTGCGAAAAATCACCAACGTACCAGAGACCAATTAATGATTTTGTCATTCCGGTGCCGGGACAGTGCATGTTTGTCAAAGTATCTCTGCAACGGTAATTTGTGCCATCTGTTCTCGTAGTAGTGAAGAAAGCTGAAATATGTGATGCGTTTAAACTCAATAATGTGTCATATGACTGGTGGGGCCTTGTCTGGTGGACATGAAGAGAACATATGTTGTCTTCCAGCCCACGGGCTGACATTGAAGATGAGAAAAGACAGTACTTCAAGGCAAATGCCGTCCCTGAAGAAAGCCTGCCAGAACCTATATGGCTCAGTGTATTGACAAATCTCTTGTGGACGGCACAGACATGGAGGTTTACGAGGCTAGTCTCTTTCAGTCCCCGTCGCTGTGATGGGAAGGACTGAAGTCTTCAAAACAGGACCGTCCCGGGGCGGCTTGGGGGAACCCCGATGACACGTTGACTGACACCTTGTGGGGCCAAAGTTAAACCATCTTTGAATTGAATTAAACAGCTGAAGATGCAATAACCTTCGCTGTTTCTATATTTGATCTGGTTTAGCATGCCCTGCTTGTTTATTAAGCACGAGAGGTTGAGGTTTAATTGCAGTGCTGAGGTGAGACTTTGGCCTGAAGATGGATGATACGGAGATAGACTCCTGCCATTGGAGACTGCAAAACATACCGGTACCACCGGTGATGAATGACGAGTCAGAAGCTCAGTTTTCCCATAGGAAACCATCTTGTACAAAAGGTAGAAAGTATGACAACCAACCTTTACAGCTTCCCAACTCCTCATCTAGGCTAAACAGTTGAAGTTTCTACACAAATCACACAATATACAGCTAAGCTTCAATGGAGGCAAAGGATAAGTCAACGTTTAGTGTCAAAATATCTTAGACAAGAAAAAGGGAAACGAGTAGCAAGACGAAAAATAACAAGTGGCACATCTGCAAATTAGCTTTGACTGCTCAACAAGGAGCATGTGTTGACAAGGGAGAGAGCTGATGTGATTTGCTGACACCAGCAAAGGAAAAAAAAGAGAGACAAAACAAATCTAATCATCCCTTCCCATCAAGAGGAAATCGCTGCCTCCTCCTTTCCACAAAGACCCCCTTGGCTTATATCAATTTCTAACAAACTTGATTCTGAGGCGGTAACGGGGGGAATCAACAGTACCTTTCAATTTAATTCAGTGCCGCGCTCTGGGAGAAAGCAACTTTCATCCATCACCATCATGAGCACAGCTGTAGCGCTTATATACAACACAAGACCCGGTGGAGGGAAAACCCCATGAAAATACATCTTTAAATATCAGTTTACATGGCCACTCACATCAGGTTGTGATGGGAATCACCAGCTTTTCCTATAGAATTGCGTTTTTTAACTATTTTGTAAATGTGTATCTTTACACACTATCATAAATATCCAGTAAGTAAGAAAGTTGAGATTCAGTAACTGCGCTTACAAATTCAGTGTGTGTTTCGAACTCTAACTTTTTGTGTGACTTTCAGCATCTTTCAACCACAAAATTTTGCAGTTTCTCCAGAGATAAAAGAAGCTGATGTAGTGAAGTTAGCACTCAGTCAAAGGCAAGAAAAATCTAAAGAGACAACAAAGAGAAGAAAGATCTTAAGATAAAAAATGTTTTTCACATTTTGTTTTACTAATGCGGCTACAAACTGCTTAAAGCGGCAATAAAGTTTCCTTCAAATGGTAGTTAGTTACAAATGTCGACAGTTTAACTTTAACCCTGTAAAGCCCAATATATATATAAAATAAATCAAACACATTCTTTTAAATGGAACAATGTATGGATAGTTAAATAAATGAAGTTGCTTTAGTCTAGTACGTGTTCATCTAGAAATATTACTAACAATACAAGTTAGTAATAGGTCGGCATGAAACGGAAGTTGCAATAGTCTTTTCTTTCCTATTGTGACGTATATCAGAGTGAAACGGCTTCTTGTACAAGAAAAAAGTAGAGCGGGACTTGATTTTGTTCATCGGGAATTCACTGGATGGTTGTGGTTTGTTATTGGTCGATCTCACCTCATGTGAGTGACAGGTTGTCCCGCCCTCGCACCAGTAAACACGTCATCACAGAAGAGAAGCGATGTCGCAGCAAGAGGGAGAGGAAGATTACGAGGGCGCATGAATAAAAACAAAGATGTGCACGGATAAATCATTTACAATAAATACTACAATATTCCACAAAAAAAAAGAGAATTGTCCATTTTGAATTCATGGGGACTTTAGATTGTGCACAACAAAGCCAAGTTTTGATCGTGTTGATAATTTAGAGGCCTTAAAAATTTGCATATCAAATATGATACAGTAGGCTTTATAGGACTAAAGTGTCTTCAAACCATTGATAGCGGTTGACCTGAAAGAGAAAACTGACTGTAAAAGGACAATCTAACGCACGCTTCAGCGCCCCTAGTGGCGGCGTTGAAAAGGCAATGCACTCTTGCTTGCATAGCTTATAAGCGTCTGTGTTCGCATCCTCACAGAGAGTGCGTTTGTAGCCAAAGACTGGCAGCTTGCACAGGTGAACATGCCGCAGCTGAAGAAGATGATTTGCAGGAGGAAGCGAAGACCCTTCTGAATCATTTCTCTTCCTACTTCACTCTGGCCACATTCTCCCTTTCCCTCCACCCCCCGCCACTTCCTGTCATTAAGCCTCTCACTGCCTGTCCCTAAAATAATCCCAGCAGTTTTTTGTCAATCCACTAATAATTCAATTTAGCAGGCCCGGCACAGAGCTTCGCCATTAGTTTTGAGGACGTGATTTAAGATTGATGACTTGTGCCCCTTGGGAGTCTGTTTCATGAGGTGCTGGGGGGTAGCGGGGGGCGCCACGGCCAAGGTACGGAGGGAGAACAGGCATGGGAGTCGAGCGAATTAAACTTTGGAATTGATTTTCTTAAAATTTGAGTTGACTAATGTGACAAGTCGCAGCTGTGAACGGCAGAGCACCGGGTTAAAAAACCCGCGGCCTGTCTCCTCCAGGCTTCTCACAGTGACACGCCAGCGAGAGAGAGAAAATGTGTGTTAGGAGGCCTTTTGTGCACACACACACATACACAAACATATGCTGCCGCTCAGTCATCAACCTGCTGTCACCGACACAAATTACAGCCAGGAGAGAGAGAGAAAGCAAAGAAAGAGAGACAGACCTCACATCACCACAGCCTCAGAGTTGCAGGTACTGCAGGTAGTGCTGACAAGGGACAGGTCACTGCTGTGACATTGTTGAATAATTCAAGAAAAGAAAGAAGGAACGAGGGGGGAAGAGAGAGGGAGTAGATAAGTCAATGACAAAAAGTATAGAACATGTATGGGTGGATACTCTCGGCTTGTCGTAACACTCTGCTGTGCCATCAAAAGCAACATATTGCAGTGTCTACAAGTTACATCACCGCAATACAATACTTCTGGTCTGGGAGGCCACATCTGCTAACATTTGCATCCGTCTACTCTTCTGAGTGCAAATCACAAGCTTCTCAGTCTTTCTGAAATTAAAGTTGACCCTGAAATTAAGTTTCTTAAAGGTATACAGACATGAAACAATGTTGATGAAAAATTGTTGATGATTTGAAAAATGTGTTGAAATGTAGAAATAATTGAGCATCAGTAGCCAAATAAAAGGAGTTTAATTTTACACGGAGTGGGTCACCTCACGGAGGCCGCCATTTTGAGATCACATGGTCAATCTCGGTCATCCCTCTTTAGCAGAGACTTTTATTCATAGAATAAATGAATCATGGCCAAGTTATATTTATATATAATTGTCCTAGATTTTTTTTTTCATTGAATATCACAAATACATTAAATTGACAAAGCAAAATGTGTTGCGAATGCCGTTTTGTTTAGTTGCGCTCTAGAAATTAGGCCTTTTAAACCCTCATAATAATTTGCTCTCCAAAGTACCATATACTAGACCACCAAACAGACTGAATTATTTTCTTCATTAACAGCAGCGTGGCTGTAATTCCCCGGCCAATGTGAGTCACAAAGCGGTCCTGCTTGATCCAATGGCGCAATTCAGAAACGATTTAAAGAAGCAGTAAGCAAACAGAGCCGAGCGACGTGGCCCCTGATGAGTGAACGCTGGAATTGGTTTCACGCTCGAGCGCAGCCTTTAAGACAAAGTACCTCAGGAGATAATTATAGTGTCAAGCATCCGCCAGGCCGGCCGTTGACGATTGGCCAATATTTAGCTTTAATTAAATCAAAGCAGAAATGTAATTTCTCCTGAGTGATCTTTACACAGAAAGTCGACTTTAGAAAAACACAACATAAGTATTAGCGCGTCTCCTTTCGTCCCCTCTGTCGCTGCTGAAGTTTATTTTGCGACCAAACACATCATCCAGCGTATGCGAATCCTGCAAACTGATGAAGTAATGAACTTTGTGAAGTGTTCATTCACCTGAGAGGCATCGATTTAATGAGTTGGCTCTTAACTCTGGGGTCTGTGAGAACTGTATATTATATTTTCATTGCACAATACCAGCTGGATTTAATACAAATTATATTAAATGGCAAATTGTGTTAATCTTAAGAATATAATCGAGATGCTACAGAGTTTAGCTTAATACTTTGACACTAGTGCAGTGGGGTAGCAAACATTTTGGGACCTCAAAAATGGGTCATGGACCAAAAAACATTCTTGAGAAATTGAAGAGATGGTGTGCGATTTCACAGTAAAATGACCATAAAGTTGAGGAACGCACTTCATCGTAATGACATGAGGCCACAAGCTTTTTCAATGTTGCTGAGAATGGCACACATACAGCGACTTGTGCAATTTGCACATATCTGCAGTAAGAGTATCCTAAAATAGACATCCCATACAAAACACTCACCGGAGACATCACAAATATTTAAAATCTATTACTTTCAATGCCTGTGCTTAAAGTCGTGCTATTGATTTCATTTGCTGGCATCCAACAGAAAGGGCTGTACTTTTCCCTGCTGGCTGTTTGGGAATATGGGAATGTTTGGCTATAATCATAGAGTGGACTATTGATCTTGCTATTTTAATATGTTGTGTGAGCAGCTCTGTTTGACTGCCTTTTTTCATTAGCCGACGGCTCTCTGCCTTCAAGCCGGGGAATTAAAACTGCCTCTTTCTCTGTTTGGACTGCAGGATGAAGCCGGCTAAGAAAGGTCAATACAAAATTAATATGGGCATTAATATTCTTAATGCAAACCTGACGCGTGCGAAGTCTTAGTTCTGACTGAGGTCCGCACAAAGTTAGATGTGATCCTCCCGAGGCGGCCTCAGGCGCAGAACACCTGCGGTTACGCATTAATTGTGACTGTCTTGTGCACATCATAAACTCGCAGCTGATGGTGATCAGAGCGCTTCAGCGATGACTGTGAATCTCCTTCATTTTAATTGATTGTAAAACAGCGGGAGAAAAAGTGCTTCAGCAGCGAAAACATTCGGAGGTTGCCTCTGTGTTAAGAGATTTAATTACATTTATAATATGAGGAGGGATTTGACTATGCAAATGCCTTTAAACTGAAGAGTATTGTATGTAAACACGCCCAGGAGGGATGATCTGTCTGAATAAGAGACCCTACATTAGTTGCAGAAGAAAAAACGAAGACGGTCCATAGTTCTTAAATTAGGCTAATTATAATTAGTATAGACTAACTAACTGCTAAAACCACTCTCTACTCTAAACTCTTACTGTCTTTATGTGGACATCTGGAAAGAGAGACATTTGGACCACATAAAAAGCAAAACTTGAAGAAAAAAAAGTACACACTCACAGGGCATTACACTTCCTCCTCCAGCTTGCCGTCATCCCACAGTGCATCACTTCCCCAGGAAAATGGCGCACACGTACACGGCTGTGGTTTGTTCCTCCTTGGACCACTGTTGGTATATATACACACACACACACACACATTATCAGAAGTGGTCACTGGAGACACTTTAAGACTTTTACTCAGCTGACCACTTGTGTTCAGATCACCAAAGCCAAATATTAATACCACGATAAACCATCTTGATTATTGGTAACTAACCAGAAAGTACCCTTATTAAGATTTTAGGCCAAAGATTTTGTCTTGCCTAACAACGAGTACAGTAGTAGCGTGTTTTCCGAGTAAACTGAGGGCTCTGCTGTAGAATTCCCATCTGTGTAGATGTAGATGTACCTGCTGTTATTTATGAGGGCTCTTGTTTAGGCATGCACACCACAGATGCTGGTAATTAATCCAGCGCGCAATTAGATATTGTTTCAATTCACAGCTGAGTGTAATTAACTTCTGGACTCCTTCCTCTCGGAGCGAGCTGCCACTGGGTTGAACTAGATAGTATAAGCATGATTTCTAATCTCTAACCTAAGGCAAGAAGTGCAGGACTAATTTCATGTTTTCTTTCAGAAATAATCAATTTCCTTTGAAAGTGTTTCTGAGGCTGATTAGTTCACAGACCGTTTAATTGGCATGTTGTTCAGATCATATGAGGACAGAGGTCACATTAGCAAACGATCTAGAAACGAGAAGTTAGTATTACAAAAACTTTGGATACCAAATCCAGGTAGTGATGGGGCGTACTTGTTTCACCAGATTTGTGAGGGCCAAATTTCTGAAATATAATAAAATGACTTCATGAGGTTAAGCGTTAATTTTCTTCTATATTAAAATGTTTTTTTCTCTACGAGCATTAACACTAAACTACAAATGGTTACAGTAACTTCTGGACAACTAATAGTAAGCCATTTTTCGGAGGATTTCACCATAAAACGTGAATATATACGGATATTGGGGTGCTTTTAAACACTGCTCAGAAAATTACTGCTTGTATATACTGTATATGCCACCATATCTTTTTCAATACATAATAAAATGTCAATAAATAAATCAATGGCCAATTGAATTATTAAACGGGCATGTTATTTATTGACACATTATTGAAAGACATTTTGGAAGAACTATTTATTAATATAGACAAAAGGCTTAAGGCTGATATTTAGGTTAGTTTGTTCTGAATGGTAAAAGATAAAGAAAGGTCCTCCTTTTCTGTAGAAAGAAAATTGGTTTTTCCCAAGTCTTTACCCTGTAACTTTCAGCTTTAGAGTAACTCTACAGCTGCCTTCCATAAGACCTCTCTTTGATCCATGTTAATGGGGGCCGTTGAGGTCTTTTCAGTGTGTAGACGCATGGAGCAGCTCCATTTGTGTTGCTTATGAGCACATCTCGGGTTTTGGGCGAACTGGGAAGCAGACCACCTATGACTCTGGCTCTGCTGGGCCGTATTGCCATATCCTTCACTGGGGTGATGCTTCACGGGTTCGCCTTGACCTCCCCACCATTTCCAGCCATCAATCTGAGCCCGATTCTGCCTTCTGCCTTTGTAGATGGGCACATCTTTTATTCTAAATCCGCTCTAATTACGGTTCCTCTCAGCCGGTCAGTAAGAAGACCTCAGCTGAAAGTTGGGGAGGTAATTGAGCGGATCTTTCCCTCCGCTTCAGTACTGAAGCGAAGGCCTGTCCAGCTTCTATTTGCCTAGATTCAGGATGTAGTGGCTACGGCTGAGCTGTCGGCCGGACTTCATCTGAGCGTTCATGTCTGGGCAGTGGGTTCGTCACCTCATTATCAGCTGGTAGAACTGTCAGAAGTGGGGAAAAAACATGGTTGTAATGTAATCTGGTCACTGGACTTTTTCCTCTTCTTAATGACGGCCTTCCTCGATCTCTGCGCCCTTCTACTCTTCCCAGTCACGTCTGATAGACTCACACGGTGAGGAGAACAGGCTGATTGCATAATATGATATTGATCTTCACCCGGGGGCAAATGCTATTATCCCTGATAACCACGTAGATGAGACAAACAATCTAAAATTAAGAAAAAATAGAAGGAAAGAATGCATTAATTTGCTGTGCAAACCTCCGAACATCTGTTAACTAGTTAGGCTTGGTTAATAAGCAAAATAATTAGGGTTCTATCTTGTTTGATTCCCTCAGCTTCTTCTTCTGTATTCATATATGGAGAGCAACGAGTGCTGCGACCCTCAGGCAGAGGAAGCAATAATATGAGCCCAGGAGAGCCATTCACAGGCAGGGAGAGAGGAGGCATCCAGAGGAGTCTCCCTGGCTCTCCACCTGGGCGTCTGGGAGGCTAAACGGCGCAGATATCACTTATTAAACCATCTGCCTCATGCTAATTAGATTATTGCAGATAAAGAGAAGGAGTTTTCTTTGTAAATTTTAATGAGATAATGTGTCAACCAATTGCACAGGGAAGATGGATGTAATTCGGGGACTCCGAATGCAGAATTTCAGGTGAAGGTGTGGAGAGGAACAGATGCGGGTTTGAGGGTGATTAATCGCGTGCATCCAAAAAGAAAACAGCTAAGGGGAATGAAAATAAAAACAGAACCTCCAAGACAAAAAAAAAAAAACTTTATCCGAGAGCTGCAGCGATGTCTTGGATCACAAGTATTTTTGGTTTCTTCAACTACTTACACTGTAGATTTTACTACTACTAGAACTAACATTTTTATTTTTGCTATCTGAACATCAAACTGATAATATACACAGTGAAATAAACCATTGCAACTTTTACTGTATGAAAATGATACATTTTAAGTAAATTACAGCTGACACTCAACTGTCATTTCCACCGTGATGTGGTAGAAATTAAATTAGTTTGTATCTCTGTTGATGACTGAAAAAAGAACATAAAAAGTATTATGAGTTTATTTTCTAAAAATACATAGGATTAAAATAGCCCCAAGCTAAAGAAATAACATTATTATTCATACTAAATATAATCTTAAATCTAGCACCAAACAAGGTCAGTATTGATTTACTATTGTACGCGAGTAACAGGACTGACAAAGAACACCTGGTCTAACAAGCACCTGGTTTCCCCTTTTTGCCATACGTAGATAAATTTCAGCTTTGAAGGAGAGAAAACTGAGAGCTCTGCTAACTAATGAAGCAGAGGCTATCGATTAGGGCCGTCACAAGAGGAAGGCATAAAAGTACACATTCAATAAGGGACTTCATATCCCGTCCAGCTAGTGTAAAGGTTAAGTGCTAAGGAATATTACCAGGATCAATACATGACTGCAACTTCACATATAGCGCACCATGTCTTCTCACAGGATAACTTACTTATACAGAAGGAAAGGAAGTCCTATTTCCGTGGAAAAGGTAGGAAGCTTGCATCACAGTGTGCAAACCAGTTCATTGCTTACTGGTGGTTAGCGGCGTTCTGTAATAAAGCCTTCGCTGTCATCAACAACTCAGCAGTGTAAACTGGAGCTTATTAAAATTTAATAACCGTCACTTTGTCTCTGTTCACAATAAATAACAAACTCAATTTCCTCCCCGTTACGACAAGAGAGGCTCCTTAAGCAAGACAAATGAATGGTTTGCAGCACAGACTAACAACATTAACTGGCTAATTAAACAACAATAGAGGATGCTGGGGCTTCTTGCGATAATTATGCAATGTAGTTTAATGAAAAGGTTAACTGTGCATGAGGAATACGATGTCTTTGTCTCAGTGCCAGACCATTTGGGGAGCAGAAAAAGAAACACATTTGCTGGATTTACCTCACTAAACAAGGCAAATTAAATGTGTTGCACGGCTTCTGCTTGGTGTTTTCCACAGACACCAGCCATTAGTATACCAGATAGCTCAAACCTTAAATGAGGTGTAAGTACATCCCCAGATGGCTCCGTGATGAACCATTCTTGAGGGCCATGGCCTTATGTTTAGCACATTGCTATGTGGTGCACATGTGGGAGATGCGGGTTTGAATCAAGTTCACATCTGGTTGCAACTTCTGTCAGATTTACAATCAAAGGCCACAATCAATGGCCACTTTATTAGGTACATCTTGCTAGTACAAGGTTGGACCCTCTTTTGTCTTCAGAACTACCTTAATTCTTCATAGCACAGATTCAACAAGGTGCTGGAAATATTCCTTAGAGATTTTGGTCCATGTTGACATGATAGCTTCACGCAGTTGCTGATTTGTCGACTGCACATCCATGATGTTAATCTCCTGATCCACCACATCCCAAAGCTGCTCTATTTAACTGAAATCTGTGGAAGCCATAAGAGTTTAGTGAACTCATTGTCATGTACAAGAAATCAGTTTGGATGATTTGAGCTTTGTCACATGGCACGTTATCCTGCTGGAAGTAGCCATCAAAAGATATGTACACTGTGGTCATAAAGGGATGGACATGGTCAGCAACAATATAAAATGTTCAATTGGTACTAAGGTGCCCAAAGTGTGCCAAGAAAATTTCCCATTGCACCACCAGTAGCCTGGACGGATCCATGCTTTCATGTTGTTTACGCCCAAATTCTGACCCTAACATTTAAATGTCGCAGCTGAAGTTGAGACTCATCAGAACAGGCAACTTTTTTCCAATCTGCGTCCCAATTCAGAGGCTGCATTCGAAAGGCCGACTGCGTCCCCGTGGCACGACGAAGGCTGTCCCAATTCCAAGGCTACCTCAAATGCGGCCTTCAAATGAGTCCTTCATTTCCTATGCAGATGGATCCTTCGCGACCTTGCCTATCCCAGAATTCATTGCGCGCCAGTACCGACAGGATGTTTTTTTTTTTTTTTACATAAATTGTAGAATTACACTTTTAAACGCAAGTATTGGGTTTTAACTTACTCAAATATCTAATGATACAAATGTAAATGTTTTTTAAAAAGTTTAAAGCAGTTTAAACATTGACATATCTTCCTAAGATGCAATCGTATGGAGAAATGGACCATGGTGAATATATTTAGACAGTTTGTGAACCCTTTTTTTTTTTCCGACAGTTTAATAAAAGTCCATTACAAACGTTACTGCCACTCATCAACGGCAGTTGTCATTGTGACAAAAACAATCCTACAAGGGCTAGACCGTCCCGATTAACAAAGCTTGTTCCGACCTTCGTGGCCTTTTAAGTCAGCGTCCTTCGAAGGATGCAGCCTCTAAATTGGGACACAGCCAGTGTGGTCCGAAGTGTTGTGCATTCAGCTCTTCTGCAGACCTCGGTTGTATAGATGAAATCCTCACACAAGCTGACTCGCTGTGCTCCATATACCTGTATTGCTTGAGAAGCTGGTGACGGCAGTATTATCCAATTGTGAGCTCCAGTGTGACTTCTCAGGGTTGGTGAGGTGACTTACTGAGAGCTCTCCTCCACTGGCCTGCTCTTACTGAAACGTTCTGAAAATGTAATTACAGCCCCTGCTGAGAGGTATGGATAGCCATTTCAGTCAGCCACATTTCCATAAGCTAAGCCTTTAAATATTCCATTAATTGATAATGTAAATGCCCTTGAGACGCAGACTATAAGCTGGTAAATCACTACTGGGGCCTCCTTTCCTTTCCATAGCAACACTACCGTCTCAGAAACAAAAGCTCTTCTAAAACGGCCTAACGACCCTCCTGTTTCTACATCTATACAACAAGCTGCTTTTTGCATCTATATCCCAACACATGGCCTATAGATTGATGAAGTTTACTAGTGTGAAGGGTTTAGGTGTGGTGTTGACCCTCCCCGCAGTGCCTGTAGAGGTGAAACTCACCTTGAAAAGTGACTTTTTCCTTTATTCTGATAATGAACATTTATGATTCTACAGTTAGCTAAACTTAAGTAATAGTACCTTGGGTGAAAAGGCCACACTGGCCCTGTTTCTACTCTTCAGATGAGATTGATTATGGTCACTCTAGTTTTGTGTACTGACCCTACAGAATGGCTTTTTGGGAAGGCATATCTGAGATATAGCTGAAAGTGACAGGAATGAATGCGATCAGGAGAAATCTAACCTGTATCACCCATATGAGCATCACAACTCACTCTGTCTGCAGCCTCCAAGGCTCTTCCTAATGTTTTCAGCCTTCGATGTTCTGAAAAAATGAGAGAGAGAAAATACAATTAATAAATATATTAATATGCACACCATATATGCATACCATAATGCTTAGAGGTGTGTGTGTGTGCGTGCGTGCGTGTATTCCAACCACAGAGTGTTTATTAATTGAAATAAAAACCCAGAAGTCAAAAACAACCAAGGGATCAATAATGTATGGCTGCGCATTGTGCACACGATGCTGCTGTTAATTATTCAGTAAACGAACTGACAACCAAGTCCATTAGTGTTTTTTAAATGCAAAATTACTGTGCAGAAGAGCAGGTAGCTTTCATTTTTTCGTGGCTTACGAGCTTAAAGAATTTATGATAGAAAAATATTTATCTCGTTTTGAAAGCGAAAGCAAATCTCCAATGATGAACCATAATGGATGATGTCTTTTCAAAAATAAATGCGCTGTACAGAGCATTCCCACTGCAGGCATTTGAGAGGCTTTTGTAATGAATTTGTGATGAAGTGTTGGTTGACAAATAGAGAAACATGAATATTGTAAGCATTTACAGCGTTTTACTTACAAGTTGACACATTTAATATGCTCACTAAAAGCTAACAGGTTTAAATGACTTTTCCTTTAGCTGAGTGCAGAAATGTATTTTGTATGCAGGAGTGAATCTGCATTATTGTTAAGAGATGCATGTGTATTCTTGTATAACATCAAAGCATCTGTTCATAACATTTATACTTAAAAAAATGCAGAATACTACCTTGTTCAGCAAATGGTCACACACTAACAGAATCATGCACATACATGACAAATCTGGAACAAATAATAATTGTAGCATTTTGGAAGAAAAAATGAAATTATTGGGACTGTAAACTAATAAGAAAAACAATTACATGTGCATATTAATTAATTATATTAATCAAAGTTAATTGCATATTAACATTTTATTATTGTATATGAATATATATATATATATATATATATATATATATATATATATATATATATATATATATATATGTCGTTTACATGCAATATGTAAGCAATCACCGCATTGCACAAGCTGATTGGCCTCTGCTGATCCTGCAGCCAATAAGATTGCTAGCTCAGCATTTAAATAGTCTGGTTCATTGTTTGATGTAAGCTGGTCCTGCAGTGCTCAGAGTTCCTCTGAGACCCTCCACCTCCCCCAGCTCCACATGCCTAGATCTGCTACTGGACAATACATTAACATTGCCATATTCAGAAACATGCTATAACTATTCTGAGGACGGTATGATTGAAAATTTTGTATATATATAAAATTATACCATTATAATACGTGAAGCTGCGTCATTAAACGCAATTTAGATGATCTTAGAAGTCAGGAGTTAGTCAGTATCACACTGAGCATCTACAAGCACCTGTAACCCTAGTAGGAGGAAATGTCCATTCTAACACTAACTCGATTCTGCTTATCTGTTTGTGATCAGACCATTTTAAGTCGTAAAACTCTGGGAAAGTTTTCAGTGATCCAGTAATTAATTTCAAACAAACAAACAGTCCAAAACATACAGTAAGCGCGTTATATTGATGCACAAACAACAAACCGTGTATGTGCGCTCTGGATCACTGATCGCACGCTGCATTTATGTACATTTCAGTTCATTCACATTGTTTCCACACACACTCGGGATAATGTTTGATTCATCATGTGTACGTTGCTGTGTTTATTAATCGTGGGTTTATGCAGTCAGAGTTAAAGCGATTGATTTAGGAGTATTTTTGCTGTTTCCATATGGTACTGTTCGGTATCGCAGCTAGACTCATCTAAAATGAAAACAAGCTCTTCGTTGTTGCTCTTTTTTTTCTGTAATTTTTTTTTATGGGTGCTTTGGTGTGCATAAATTTATTACATAATAGAATTATATGGACTCCTTATATCATTTGGTTATTTTGTGTCCTTTCAGAGACTCCAAGGGTCCTTGGTTTTTGAGGATTGCCCTTCAATCTGATTGTTTACTTTACTGGATATACTGTAGCAAATGACAACAAAATTAATGTGTTAAACAAAATCAAATGGCAATAAGTGTGCGATTAATCTTGATTAATCACACAACAAAAGTGTGATTAATCCGATTAAAAAAATCAATCGTCAGTACTAATATATATACATGAATTATATATTAATATATATGTATATATATATATATATATATATATATATATATATATATATATATATATATATATACACATACATACATATACACACATTTTTTATTGCATTGTTATTTTAAAAATTTTTTTTATAATATCTGTTTTATAATGACAATCTAAGGATCTGAGGCCCAAATGATATCCATCATATCTGTTTGTTACTAGTAACCACACCAAGGCCTTTGATCACTGGTTAGCTGTGTATACATTAAAGATTTATTTTTCCTACACCCCTGGAGGTATGCTTAAAGTATTTTCACACCCTTTCTTTCCATCGCCTCATCTATCCCACAAACATGTCACCTCGTTACGAAAACTGACAGGAGTCAAAAAAAAAAGCAGAGACGGTAAACAGCTACACGACTGCGGGACCGAGCATTGCTTTCAGAAGATCACAGAGCAGAAATTGCACCTGACATTTCAAAAGACAAAAAAGTTACGTGCACACACGCTCCGCTGACAGAGTTTCTCCCCCGTTGCCCTCTCTGGGGTGTTTCTTTATTAATGAGCAGCACACATAAAACGCAACAGTATGACTGAGGGTGTCACTCATCAAAAAAACTCTATTCACAGCCGTCTCCTCGCATGGAGAGGAACGATTCTTTTTTATAAGGACCAGAGACAATCGCTGATTGCCCGGTCTTTCAGATGACCAGACCTTCAAGCCTCATTTTTCAGACACGGTATGAATATTGTATGCAAAGTGAAGCTAGTTTTTGGCAGCACAGGAAGCAGCCGCAGATATAGAGAGGAAGGCTTTTCCTCAAAGACGGCTTTACTCTGTGAATATGTGTGTGCGTTTGTGTGTGTGTTTTGTGTGTGTGTACATGCAGGAAAAAGTGAAACCAAGAAATTGCTTGAGTGAGTGACACTTTTTTTTACCCAAGAAAGAACTGTTATTTTATTCTTCTAACGCAACACGCCAACCTCTGGATATTGTTTTTTCCCTTAAAGATGCACAGATATAATACACTAATTTCTTTTCTTAGCAAGAAAACAAAGCAAGAACATTCCCAAAATAGGATCATACTCTCCATTTAATTGTGTGTATAATGAAAGAAGTGTAGCACAACAGAAGTTTTGGTGTGCACAGCAGAGTAACTCATAGCTGTGGGGCTAATAGGGTGGGGGTGGGGAGTCTGGCAGGGACAGGTTTGATGTGGAGCTGTCACTGATGGAGAAGGTAGCTGAGCATGTCCAAAACACCAAACACAGACCTCTGCTCCTCCTCTGCTCCAAAAAACAGAATACAGGAACACAGTTGTTTGAATAATAAATACTTGTGGCACTCGAGTGGCAGGGTGCCTGCAGAGACGCGCGCCCAGAAAACGATGTTGATGTGTAGGGAAAGCCTGGCCCGACATATGTTGCCATGAATAAGGTATACAGGAGACATCAATGCAGCTTCCGGATTTCCAGGTGCAGGAGTTTCTCTCTGGCGTAAATTGACACATCCTGAGAGGGAATAAACTTTTGGAGAAAAGCAGCGTCCTTTGGAGAGAGAGAGAAAAAATCGCCACAATTCATTTCCCGAGATGCTGACCAAGTCTGTGGAACTTTTCTACCTATTTTCTTGGGTGATGGTATCTTATTACCGATTTAAAACCCCAACGAAAAAAAAAAATCTCTAGCTGGTCATTAGCTCGACTCCTAGCGGATATGGCCGAGGTGACCTGGAAGACCATCTTGGCAAAGGATGCACTGATATTAAAATTCTAGCTGATCATGATACACTGATTATTGGCTGAAGATATCAATGGCTGATATCAAAATGATATACAGTATTTTCTCCAAATAAATTACAAATAAAACACTAAAACCTAGTGATGTCAAATCGGTGAAACGTGATTAATCGCATCTAACATAAAAGTTTGTGTTTACATAATATTTGTGTACATATATTATTAAATTCACATATATCATGTGTATGTCTGTGTATGTGTACATATACACACACATGTATACAGTATATATGTGTATAAATATATGTGTGTGTATAAAGTAAATATACACAGACATGTATACATTATAAGCTATATAAATTTAATATGTAATAACATATTATGCAAACACAAACTTTTATGTTAGATGTGATTAATCACGATTAATCGATTAGACAGCACTACCAAAAACTAAAATAAACAGCTTCCTAGTCTAGCTTTCTAATAAACCTGGCAATGAATATTGCTGGCTCTGTGATGAAATAAAATCTTTTATCTCTTCAATCTTGGTCAGTCTGGTTAGAGTTAGCAGACGGCTAACTGGATAATGCTGTTTAATTAAGACAACCAAATGACTCCACTTACTTTCTAAACACACGTTCCTGGTCTTACTGTGTCCAATTTATTATTTATTTATTATTGCTTCAAATGACTTTTGACTTTCCTTTCTGGGATGGGAAAAATAATGTTAACTAAGGCTACTAAGTGATGCAGCGGATCTACAATCTTGCCAATAGTTAATGCTGTAGAGCAAATACATTTTTGCATCATTATTGAGATGCTCTTAAGTGAACTTTTCCTTCAGCCTCCACATCCCAGACAAAAAGTCTCTTAAAAAGTGGCAGCCGGTGGCGTTTCAAAATGCGACATTATGAACTCATATTCAGCTCTGGCTCCATTCTGGTGAGGAACGCTTTTCACATTGAATATTCTGTTTCATTCTGAAATATGACACATTACGGAAGTAAAATGGGTTGCAAATGTCATTTCTGACTTTAACTGTGTTCCAAGACACAGTTTGACCACATTAAGTTAGTGTAACTTAGTTTTTCCAACAGGGAGTGCACTCTAAAAAAAGAAAAAAAATATTAAAAAGAGCTTGGAAAAAAAAGATCACTGAGCAGGTGACTAATAAAAATCAAACTGTACGCATGCAGGTGCAGCTGGCAGAATATTTCATCCATTTTGGGACAGCTGTGTCTTTTGATGGCCCTGGGAATGGAGCCATTTTAGTAGTTGATGTGTCATCCGTCGCCGATATCTAATACGCGGTTACGCCACGCGCCAAACATGACAGAAAATCATTAGCCACCATTGGCTGCTAACTGTCACATGAATGATTGAAGAATCAGTAAAGCGTTCAGTTTTGCGTGGCAGTTAAACGTCTGCCCGAACGAGCGAGAGCCCAGCGAGACCCATGATGAAGCATCTTGGAGCGAGGCCACAGTCACCCTCCTACATAAAGACAGAGAGAACGAGAGCGGGAGGGGAAAGAGCACCTGTGTTACAACCAGCTGAGATCTGACACCGGGGTCAATCCAGACATATGGAGTCTGCTCTATACCAAAGAACTCTAAATGCCATGGCTTTGCACAGCTAGCCGGACACAAAGAGGAAGTCAACACTTCGAGGGCACAGAGGGGAACGGTACCTTCATAATATCTCGGTAATCCTAGTCCCAAGATGCTTTGAGAGGATTTGCCTACTGGACCAGAGGACGGGTGCGCTGCCTGCAAACTGGAGGAGAGAGTCGCTCTGACACAGTTCCCCCATGTCTGAGCCTCTATACTGTAATGAAAGGTTGTTCCCCATACTGGGCCGTGTGGAGATTCTCCAGAGATCCCCTGAGCCCTATCAGCTCCTCCTGAGAGAGAGAGAGAAACACACACGCACACACACACACAGAGTGAGATGGAGAACTCCTCAAGGGATTGACCAGTCTGTCTATGCTCAATGACTACAGTCGCTGTTATTCCATCTCAGCAATCCCTGTTCATTAAGGTCATTACTGTAAAATGTTTTTCCTTCATTTCAAAGTGGGAAACACATGAATTAAAATGGTAGAAAATTGTCAAATTACAAATTGAGCCAGCACCTCAATTATTTGCTTCATTTGATAATAACGTGTGGTTAATTATTCAAAGAGGTTAATTAAAACGAGGTTGATGAAACTGGAATAATGCAGGGGCTGCTAAATTTTTCTCGTTTGTGTCCAACTTACATGTCTGAGCTAAATATTTTTGACAATTAAATCCTAATTAATATAAACATCAAGAAATATTAAATCAACACTCATCTGTTCACTCAATCATGGGTCTCAGTGCTAAATGGGTTAACCATAAAATGTACAGGAGTATTTTTTTACGCTTATTAATTTTACTCTACATCTTACTAAGGAATCGCTCAAGACCTTGTTCTTTCAATAGAATTTTTATATTTTAAATACAATAACTATCCTCTACTAAAAAAATATGCAAAGACAGGCAGTGTATTGTAGTGATTTTACCACGGTTAACGGCTGTTGTTATGCACACTGTGAAGCAGAGCCAAAAACCCTCTTAAACTGGTAAAATCACTATAATAAGCAACAATGACAAAAGACCCAAAGTTTAATAAATAATTACATTATTATTCACATTATTATTATTATACAATCTAATTATAATTATAACATGTAATTATTACACATGGGATCTTTTGGTGTCTTATTATTATAATTAGATTATATAATAATAATAATAATAATAATAATTTCATCCCAAAAAAATTCTTCATTTACTGTGATATACTGGTTCATAGTATGAACTAATGGGCAGTCAATAGTGTGGTTATATCGGTTATTTGACAATTGATTTTAAAAACGGGTCATCCAATAAAAAAATAAATCCAGAATTATGCATTTTATAAATTTGCCATGTTATCATCCAAGCATACTCCCGTACTGGAAGTACTATTGGTTGATTGTTGTGTGAAAATACTGGTTTAGTTGGTGAGTGCCAAACAGGGAGGTAAAATCACTGGCTCAGTCCCACTGGAGCGTCTTGACGTGAGCCCTACGGGGCATTATTATGGGACCCGGAGCGATCCCAGTCTAACCGCCCTGCCAGTCAGCTTGTTTTATTTACTCCGAGCGCTGTGTCCGTCTCACTGATGTGTCTGCAAGGACTGGGGAAATAAAGCTGTTCGTCTTTTTATGGCTGCCGGTACTGTTTACGGCTGATGTGTCCTAACCGCCAGACGACACTATTTATCTGCCTCCAGACGTCCGGCTCACTCGATACCATTCCCTCGTGCAATATTTCACCTCGAAAGTCCATTCCTCAACTGAAGTGTGTATGCTCGTGTGTGTTGGGGTTTGCCGAGTGAAAGATATTCAGGTAATCACTGTTGATACAAAGGTTAACAGCTTAAAATATGGTTACTAAAAATGTTCATCTTTCTAGCAGTGCTTGTTAAGGCAAATATTAACCTTATGTATAAAACTTTGACACGTAACTAATTAGTGCTACAAAGATTAACAATATCTTATGATTCACAATTTATTATTTTTCACTGGCAGAAAAAAAATCTCTTATGCTTGCATCAAAAAAGAATCTGAGCCATATTTAGGGAGGAGAATGTCATAGAAACGTAAGGGCCACCTAACAACCACTTTGAAACCACCTAGCAACGCCTTTATAAACATTTAGAACACCCTAGCAACAATGTCCCAATCTCCCAGACAGGTTTGGCACAGGTACATTTTCTTCAAAAAAATAATAATAATAATTTAGTTAAAAATTATATAGTAAAATAATACTAAATTACAAAATAATAATAATACTATAAATAGCCAAAATATTTTATTAATAATTACCAGTTATTAAAAATAACAAAATATATAAAATAACATGTTTAGAAAGAACTTTTCCTTATTAAGATTTTTTTTTTCATGATCTCTCACTATATGAAAATAAACTTGTTTCCAACAAAAGCATCATGAAAGAGTCTGCTGTTTTTCCATTTCCCCTGCCGTCTCCAGTCAGTAGGAACTGACCGGGTTTTTCGACTTAAAAATATTTTCATCATGGGCTGGCAGCACCCTTTCATGCTTTCTCCTGCGGAGTTCATATAGACATGCTTGGTTTAAACCACCTTATTAAAGAAAATAAAAAAAAATAAAAAAAGGATTGCAGGAGGAGGGTGTGCATGCAGGAGAGAGAAAGAGAGAAAACGAGAAAAAAAAAAGATGCTGGGGCCTGTAGTAAATCCTGACACTTCCACGCACACTTGAATTTCGTTTCAAACACTTGTCTTTCCGTACCATAATAGATGTCAGCTCCTCTGATGTCGCACTAGCAGGAGGCAGAGTAAGGTCTCACTCTTGTGCGTTTTGAAGCTATCAGTCGACGCGACTCTGTGTTGTGCCACATCAAAAAGGGAGACACCGCGTCACCTGCCGCGCTCTGAACGAAGTATCTTCAAATCAGTTGTCCAAGACATTTCCCCCTATTAGTGCTCCACTCCCACACAGGCTTAAGATGCAGACGGGCCCCTGTTGGATGTGTTAAGCGGGCCTCTGTTTTACAGCTGATAGATCATACAGCCTCGCTGCTTTTATTACGCCGTGTGACGACATGTCCGTCAAAGCTCTGCATGGAGAGGCGAGAAAAGAGGCTGGGGATGTAACGCAGGGATGGAGACGCAAGGTGATACGCAACTAATAAACAAAAGCGTGCTTGTGTTCACCCAGCCGCTGGTGAGAGTGTTTGAAAATGCCATGTTTACTGCAGAGCTGCTGAAAGGGCCGAGAAGAACAAGAACAAGGCAGAATGCATTATCATAACAGCTAATAAACAGGCAAGCTGGTCAAGATTTCAATATATTTGTGTTGTTATTATATATATGTTTTGGGAATTGAAGATAAAAGAGTAAAAGGAGTAAAAGTATCATATAACAAGAGTAAATTTATAATAATAATATATAAAAAAAGAGTTCCAGTCACAAAGCAGCTCAACCAATTGAAACCTAATTGTTGTTTTACATGTATTTAGATTCAATGAATTTGGGGTTTCACAGTTCAGAAAGACAAGATATGTCAGAGCCATGGCATATAGGTAACATGAAAGCTTTTGAAATGTTGTAGCTCTGGTACTCTCATGGGTGATGCGGGTTCAAGAAGCCTGTGATGTTTTCTGAACTCTTCCCAACAATTTAATGTCTCTTCCTCACAGTATCTCTCTAAAAAATGGCCTCAAAAGCCCACTAAAATAAAATAAATAAAGTTAAATTAATAAATTATCAAATTAGCTAAAAACTGCAAACAAAAATACCATTTTACGAAAGCCTATAATACATAAATAAAAAAAATAAATAAAATGCAATAATAAAGTAAAATAAAATTATACATAAAAAAACACGAAAAAAACCCTATTACTAATAATAATAATAATAATAATATTAATAATATTAACAATAATAAACCCAAGTATGTGTTTTTCTGCAATGGAAGTAGTGTGAGGTGTCTATGTCCATATACTAGGTATGTATACAGATGCAAGACTCAAGACTCTGTTTGCGTGTGTGTGTGTGTGTGTGTGTGCGCGTGTGCGTGTGTGTGCGTGTTTGTGTATTTCCTGAAAGCACGTGGGTACTGGTGCTGTGTGTTGTGGGGGTGAGGGTAATCTGAGTAGATCATGTTTTCCAGACCTCAGATGAAGAAAAACAGCTCTGGCAGTCTGCCGTTTCATCTCCTGCACTGGGGTCCAAAACAAAGAGAAGATGATTGATTGGATGATGAATAATTTAGGGGCAGAGAGCTGTGGGACGAGCAGCACAAGCGTGAGGCTGCCCCGTTCCTGGTCTCTCCTTAAAGATCGCATTACAAGAAAAAGTTGCCCCTGATTATGCTAATGCCTCTCACTGTTCATTTGCTAAACGGATTTATGGAAAGCGAAGGAAGCCAAAACATAAGGGCACTCTGGGAGGAATGGAAACGGAGGATCCCTGTGCAGCCCAACTTGAACTTCCAGTGAGAGGATTCAATGTACCTGCTCATACTCAAACAGAATCTGTTCCTACAGATCTTTAGGCTGAGGTGGCCTCCTCTTTACATTATCTCTGTAATGTTTGAACATATTTAATGAACATGCAATACAGCACACTGAATTCGCATAGATGTAAATTAGCACTTCCTTAAAATACAGCAGCTCTCAGTTAGGAAGAGTTCCAGAGACTGGCTCAACACCATCCCCCATTGCAGTTACACCACTGACCACAGGGGGCGCTGATGTGATGCATTTGCAGACACACAAAATCAAGAGGAGGTACACACAGGGCTTTTTTTCCAATATCAACTCTCATGAAATTTAATTTGGATTGTAAATGTACAGTAATTTACTGTCATAAATGTGTAATAGGCCCCTGAATCCACTGACATTGTACTGGCTAATCAACTCATTTAAAAATTAATGGAGATCTATTAAGAAAGAACTATTTTGCATGGTTAAAAACTTGACTTTTCGGTGAAAAGCAAGGAACTTTTTTGGGGAGCGTTCTCATTTCGTACAACAGCCTATACTTAGTTTGAATTTATTTCCATTTCAAAACAGACTTTGGAATAGGATTGTGCAATACAAACCATTATAAAAATGTGTGTTCGGTTATTTATGTTTATATTTTTATTTTATTTTAATTTTAATTTAGGTGTATATATTTCCAATCTGCACATATTTTATATATAGAACTAACTCCATACAAAAAAAAAAAAAAAAGAAAAAAAAAAAAAAGGAAAATGATATAAGTTCACAACACATTGATGAAAAACCACTATGCTAATATCCCAAGAGGCAATCCACTGTAAAAACATGTAATCAAATTGAATTTCAATTTTGTGACCAAGTGGTGTATAATGGAAAGATTGCTGGATGCAAATCACCTGCGCTCCTAGTCAGAAATCAAGTGCCGTGTGCATGTGAGAGCGAGTGTGTGTGAGAGCGAGAGTATAATTCACCCCCCGGTAAGAGTAAATTCAGAACGGTGAGGGTGAATCAGTGGCGAGGAGAATGATTGAGTCCCTCTTCCTCAGATCCCACCATCAATGTACAAATGAACAGCTTGGAGGTGAGATACCCGGTGAGGAAGAGGCTCTATCACACCAGTTGTCATTATTCGTCTCGTCTGGTCCCTGAGAATACTGACGGCGAGGGTCCGGGAGGGGGTGGGTCGAGATGGTGTCCTGTTCGAGGCTTATAATGGCCTCCAGGACAGAGAGAGATGGAGAACTGACAGACTGAGGCAGTGTGACAGGCCGCTGCTGCACTCTTTTAATTCTATCACTGTCTCTACTCCGTCGCTCCTGTGCGGGTACGGCGGACGGCGCTGGGAGGGCAGTGGTGTGTGATATGAAGAGGACGAGCATCCACACACTCACATGTGCTAAAAAATTGACTGAAGGCTTAACTATCACAGGAGAAGGGCTGTGTGTTTTATGGTTGTGGGGCGGTAAGAGTTGTAGGGTCATAGTAATTAAGAAAAACCTGCCTTTAAGGTTAGGATATCTCTGCACACCTTCAAAAGCCCTTTTAAACTTTATTCTCTGTGCATTTTGTGCATAAAGGGTTAGTTAACCCAAAAATGAAAATTCTGTCATTAATTACTCACCCTCATGTTCTCCAAACCCGTAAGACCTTCGTTCATCTTCGGGACACAAATTAAATCCCAGAGCTTTCTGACCCCCATATAGACAGCAACGCAATGAAAAATCTCAAGGCCCAGAAAGGTAGTAAAGACATCGTTATAATAGTCCATGTGACTCCAGTGGTTCAACCTTAATGTTAGAATGTTGACGACGAGAATACTTTTAGTGCGCAAAAAACGAACAAAAATAATGACTTTATTGAAGAATTTATTCTCTTCTGTGTTAGTTTCCTATGCTGTTGGCGTAATAAACACACTGCAACGCTTCAAGCGGCAACCTCCCTGTCTCTCTCTTGAAACCAACACGGAAGTGAATTAAACTGCAATTCATCACCTGGCCGCTTGAGGCAGGCTGCAAAAGTGAGTCAAATCTGTATCTCCCCATGTTAAAATGCCCAACTTTACCGCAGAAAAAAATATGTTTACAGCCCGGTGTCTTAAATTGTTTTGGTCTATACAGCTAGTTGTGCCCTTCATGATAACTGTGAGGGGGGTGAATTTTTTTAGAACTCATCCGTTTAAATTATATTAAGCCTTAAAATGCTGCATAATCAAGGGCGTGGCCACTTGAGTGACAGGTGGATTGCCGCTGCTGTCTCTTGCCGTTTGTCTGCTCTCTGTTATCCATCATGTCACCTCAGCTGATTCAAGCTGCTGAACTTGCCATCTCTGCCGTGTTTGTACTTTTTTCGGGATTATTTCATACAATTTAATACACGATACCTTCGCCCACGCCGTTGGATTCCGTCGTTGTCGAGTATCGAGAGAACAACCAGCGCTGTTCTTCAGTTGTTTTCCTCTGTGAACATGCACATGCACTTTTTGGAGTTCAGATTTAAAAACGTCTAAGATATAGAGCCTACACTCGTTCTGCGGTACCGTTGATCTTACGGAACAGATAGTCTATAATATGCTTATTTAACTTTTTAGTGTTCAATAAAAAGTACCGTCAGATTAAATCCTGCAGGTGTCAGTGCTTTCTCTTCGTCCCTTAAATGAGCGTGGATTTCTAGTGCATTACTTGAACTTCTTAGGTAATATCTATCATAATTTAAAATGGACTGAATAAAGCTCTCTACGAACTTGACGTGCGGTGCCGCGCTGATTGACATGTATGCGCATGAATCACTTTCACACACACGCTCAGAGCAAATATTGTAAGTTACTGCATGAGAATAATAATGCATCACAATACACATAGTCTCACGGTTAGTTATGTCTTTTAACTATTATAGTATTTCAAAGGGCAAAAACATGAACTTTAACTATTGGCTTTAGGCCTAACGTTACTTCAAGTCAGCGGTCACTTTAGTGCGAGGCCAGTAGCACATTAGCTCCTTAGCCTAAGCAAACTCGATCACGTCGAGCTAGGCGGGCGTAGTTTCAGCATCCAGGCACCTCAACTCCACCCACGTCCCGTTTTCCCGCCCATTTTCGTTTATCCGGGAGTGACGCGATTCCAAGATGGCGACGGCCGACTCCGCCCACTTTAGGCTTGAAAAACGCTCTTCAGAAACCTACGGGTGACGTCATGGACACTACGTCCATATTTTTTTACAGTCTATGGTCAGAACGCAGGTTTTGTATTGGCCAGCTCCTGTGTCAGCATCACACGCATGTGTCGTGGTGCTCATGTGAACAGCTTCGGCCAATTGGCGTCAGCGTTCTGATGTAGAACCCGGAAGTGCTGCATTAGGTTTACTACGCCAACAGCATAGGCAACTGACACTGAAGAGAAGAAATTCTTCAATAAAGTCGTTACTTTTGTTTGTTTTTTGTGCACAAAAAGAATTCTCGTCGCGGAGTAATTAATAACAGAATTAAACTAACCCTTTAATCACAAAGTTTACTTCGGTCCTCTGCATTCCACCGCGGTTCACGCACTGTACGCATAATTTACCATCAAGAGGCTAAGCCCAATTTTTATTTCTGTGTGGACGGTGTGCATACAACGACGCATTTGAGAGCTTGAAAACAAACGTCAACTAAATAGTTTGATGCGCTGAAAGAGTCTTTCCACGAGTGTACTCTAAAAGGCGGAGCGGAATGCAGAGAGCTTTAACGTGAGCTTGTATTCATTATTGAAATGTACAGGTTCTGATGATCTCATTTGCTAACAGTTTAAAATAGTTCACCTATAAATGAAAATTGTGACCATTTACTTACCCTCATGTTGCTCCAAACCTTTATTTCTTTCTTTCTTCTGTGGAACACAAAACAGAAATGTTCCATGTTTAGAAGTTTATGTTTTCGCCAACAAATGACAAATAGAATAGAAAAAAGAATCATAAAAATCATCTAAACAAATTTGGCACAAAATTCCAAATCTTACAAAGTCTTTATGTGAGGAAAAAGTAATTTTTTGCTAAATTAACATATTGAACCCTTCTACAGGTTGGCTATAAAACACTTGAAAACACATCAAACACAAATGAGATTTAAATGGAAGATTTAAGGCTATTAATGACTTACATTTTTACCTGTTGTGTGTAAAAAGCGTATGGCTTTAGAAGACTCTGAATGTAGTGTATAAGCCATATGGGCCACTTTTATGATAAATATAGACTTGTAAAGAACTTTAATTTTTAGGTGATGTAACACAAAAAGTTGTTTCTCCTTGTTATGCATCTCAGGTCATACTGTACCAAAAACCCTGTCAACTGAACCTTACCGTTAAAATGATGCCACACAGTTCATGCCAATGAAATGAAGTTTCCAGCGCAGAGGACTCTCTGAACAATCCCAGCTGCTTCTCTGTGTCACTGAACTCTCAGGTAATTTTGAGGTGAGGTCATTTTAACCTCTGAACACACACAGGTTACAGCTGAAGTCTCTGGAAAAGGAAAAGAGGATGATGGGTAGGCAGTAAATATCTGTGCTAGTGAGGTATAGTATTCTCCTGACAGAAACGAGACTGACATCATTTAAGCAAAGACTGAAGACACCACAAGCTGAAACCAATCCGAGTAATAAAAACATGACTTTTGCCCGTTTATATTGTAAATTGAGCATTGTAAAGTATAACATTATTTAAATTGTCTTAGATATATTACCATATTTAATTTCATTGAAATATAGGTTGTCTTGAATTAAAGGTGCATAGTGTAATATTTAGGAGGATCTGTTGACAGAAAAGCAATATCATACATACATCACACCTTACATAATGAACAGTTATGTCTTTACTACCTTAGAATGAGCCATTTCTATCTAACTTGCATACACCGCTGTTCCCTTACATTGAAATAGCCATTTAGCGCCGACATGTTTCTACAGTAGCCCTAAACGGACAAACACGTTTTGTCACCATGTTGTTCTTCATGCAAAGAAGCTAGCTAAAGTCAGCGAATAAAACACTGACACAATGATGAACAAGTAAAAATAATATTCGCAATAACATATCGTTTTACTGAACTTGAAATGTGAATCTGTTACTGTAAATGTAATTTTTGCTTGTTTTTAAAAACAGACGGAATAGACAAGAATCATTTTCTAATGAAGAAAAATTACAGCAAGCTACAGAAATAAACACTTTTCTAATACATTTGCATGTTTCTTGCAGAATCTCTAAGGTGTCTAAGATCATAAAAATGTTTTTTGTTTAATAATGTCCAGAAAATAAAATCATAATGGAAATTACCCAAGTTATCCTGTTTAGAAGCTTATCCTTTCGCGTCTCTCAGTTGTTCTGAGAGTGACAAAGCTTGATTTTAACATTGAGTCACAGAGGCACGACCTCAAATGTGCAGAGCATGCTGGGAAACTAAAGAGAGTAGGACCTAGAGGATTTTTAAGAATCGTGTAAGGCTGCTCTGCTCAGGACAAACCAGAGACTCATTCACAATCAACACAAAAGACTGTCACTGATGTTCGATTACGGACCAAGAGTTTGCAGGAAAGATAGCAGGAAAGCATCGTTTCGGTTCTTTAAAAAACTATTGTAGATCATGTAAGGTGTATAATCACAAAAGTAACAACTATATATATGAAACCCAAATGAATTTAGAACAAAATAATACAGAGACATAACATTAAGACACTTAAAACATCCAGAGACTCCAAATACCTTTAAAGCGGTGCGGCTGAAATACTTTAACCGTCTTCTCCTCAGTTCTTCACATGCCAGTCAAATCACCTCAGAGGCATGGGATGCGTTTGGAGCCTGTTTAAAAGGCCAGACACATAACCATGGTTTACAACACTGTATGAGTAGGCAGAGAGAGAGAGAAAGAGACAAAAACACTGCCGATATTTTTGAAGCCGGCAGACGCTCCACATGGGGATTGCGAGCGCTCATCATCTTGTTTAGAGTGTATTAGCAGGCAGCGCCTCTGCCTCCTTTGCTCTAGTTTTCTTGTTGTCGGGGTGGAGTGTCCTGAGGCGATAACAGGAGCTATCCCTCCCTCTCTTTTCATAAGCCAATACGCAGGGGCCTAATTTTCCATCAGCAAAGCATGAAATCAGCAGAGAATGCCACACAACAAGAGTCGCTGCAGCTTCACCATGTGAATTTTGGCCTCTAAATAAAGTTGAACTCTTGGGTGGAACTAAAGTGGTCGTGTCTGCGGTTTGCACGCTTGGTTCTGGTGAGTAAAAGCAACATAATAAACAGACACCATCGTTTTAGAAACTTGCACGTATCTATCATGCTACTATTAGGGATTTGAAAAAACCTTAAGCTACTGTACAAACATGACTAAAATCATGCTATTACTTTTCTAAGTGATCATACAATTCTCACCTGACTTGATGATAAAAAGCTATATCCAGGGGTCATAATTTCACAAAGAGTTGGATGTGGGCTCCACCTGAAACGCCCCAGAACACCCTAGCAACTACCTAGTAACATCCCCAAATCCACAGCAACACCTGGCATCCACTCCAAAATGGTACAGACTAATCACTGAAAATGTAAAAATGTAGCAAAAAAAAAGTTTGGGCTAAGTAAGAATTTTTTTTAATGTTTCTGAAACAAGTCACATATTCACTCACCAAGACTGTATTTATTTAATCAAAAATACAGTAAAAACTGTTATAATGTGAAATGCCATTACAATGTAAAATGATGTTTTATTTTTTCACAATTCTAAAATACAATTTATTCCTGTGATGGCAAAGCTGAATTTTCAATAGTCATTACTTTATTACTTCAAAAGTCATTAGATTATTATTACAACAGTGTCACTTACATGTAATTTCAGTGTCCTTCCGTACTCATTCTTACGGAAGGAAGCGTATTGTATTCACTTGAGGAAAAAAAATCTACTCCGTTTTTCTGAATTAATAAGTTAATTATCTCAGAATTACGAGATAATTTTTCATGAAAAAAAAGTTTTTGCTCTGTTTTTCTGAATTAATGACTTAACTATCTCAAAATGATGAGATAATTTTTTCTTGAAATAAAATGTAATTGCTCTGTTTTCCTGAATTATTGAGTTAATTATCTCAGAATTATGAGATTATTTTTCATAAAAAAAATATTTTGTTCTGTTTTTCTGAATTAATGAGATCCCTCAAAATCCTGCCAGGAGCTCTATTTTAGCTGGATTGCATGGAAGTAAACATGTCCCGCCTTTCAAGTTTAATCCGGTTTTATTTTACTTTGGGTTTGAGACATTGGGAGATTACGGAGCCCCTAAAGGGACGTGGTGGAAAAAAACTGAGGATGGGATAAACATTTTTTTTTCAAATCTTTTGCGTTCCCTCGCAAAACTTTTGCGTTCCCACGCAAAACCTGTTGTAAGCTCGGACAGACACTTCCTGTTTAATGTCCCCGCTGGCAGTGCTTCAGAGATCCGTATGTTAATGGAGCGTTTCATAGTGTTTGAACTTGGACTCAAATATAAAGAAATGCGGTCAGTGCTTAACTCAAGGAGTTCAGTGAAGTTGGCAATATATTCAAATATGCTATTCGAACTTCCCGGATCAATATTCGTGAGCTAAACGTTGTTAAAACACAAACGACACCTATTTACAATCACAGTAACCTAGACAACGAGCTCCGTAGGGATCTCATTAATTCAGAAAAACAGAACGAAATATTTTTTTTATGAAAAATGATCTCATAATTCTGAGATAATTAACTCAATTCAGAAAAACAGAGCAAATGCATTTTATTTCAAGAAAAAATTCTCATAATTTTGAGATAATTAAGTCATTAATTCAGAAAAAGAGCAAAAACATTTTTTCCATGAAAAATTATCTCGTAATTCTGAGATAATTTACTCTCAATTCAGATTTTTTTTCCTCAAGTGAACGCAATACGCTTCCGTACATTCTAATATGCTGATTTGGTGCTAAAGATTTTTTTTTTATTATCATCAATACTACAAACAGTTGTATTGCTTAATATTTTGTGGAAAACACGAGTTAAAATAATAATATATTTTTACAACAAATGTTTGCCTATAGAGAAGTGTGAGGAATTTTTCAGTTTGCTCAGAAAGTGAAAACTCAGAACAGAACTTTCAGTGAACAAATCCAAATCTTTTCTTTTCATTTGAACTCACAGATCTGGTGCTTGTGCCACTTTGCACTCCAGCATCTCAGACTCCAATCACAAATTGTGTCTCTCAGTCTGCCACACAAAACAATTTCCTTCATCAGAGGACAGTTACTCAAACAAACACACACCCTAAAAGAGCTAGAACACAAGAGCTATTTCTCTGTACTGATTGAAAAAAAAAAAATTCAAAATAGATGACAAGAAAACAAAAAAGGGCACATAACAAACCGGAGCTCAGTTACGATGGTTTTCCCTCTCAATAATGAATCGCCATCAGCGTAGCAACAACATGCAGAGAAGAGGAAAATAAGCTTGGCTCTTTCTGAGAACAAAACTTCTATATTTAATCTGTAAAGAGAGTGCCTTGTGTGCAAAGTACAAAAAAACAAAATGGATCACAAGTTCTGTGGCATGCAAATTGCATCCCAGATACACTCTGAGCTTAGCTGGCCTTGTCTTTGTGATTGACAGGATTTTTTTTTTTAAATGTGCAGATTATAAATATTTATAATTGGGTTGATATCAGCGCCGCTGAGTTGCCAACTGCATCTATTGAACTAAGGGAGGCAAGGAGACAGCGCTGTAAATCTTAGAGCACAATATGGCATGCAGATGGCATGGCACGCTGATAAATAAGCCTAGCTTTTGAGCGCTGCCACTTTTTTCCGCGAGTTAATGAGTGGAGCTATTTCAGTTTGGAGCTGTCAGCGCTGACGTGCAGTGCGGTGCGGTCCTCTGCGGACTGTGCTCGGCTCCTTGGGTTCAGGGTGAAGTCAACGGGAGCTCTCCGGTTCTCACGTAATGGGAGGTGACAGTGAAACGAAGGGGGGAGATGGTGGGGAAAAATTTGGAACCAAGCGCAAAAGAACCTGATCCAGAACCCGGGAAAGTCACCCGAAAGCATTTAGGAGCACAGGAACTGGCACCGTGTCCGTTTCTGCACGGCTGTCGTGCACGTTTTATCCCAGACTGCATCTGTCTTACATAAGACGTATGCTATATATACACTCACCTAAAGGATTATTAGGAACACCATACTAATACTGTGTTTGACCCCCTTTCGCCTTCAGAACTGCCTTAATTCTACGTGGCATTGATTCAACAAGGTGCTGAAAGCATTCTTTAGAAATGTTGGCCCATATTGATAGGATAGCATCTTGCAGTTGATGGAGATTTGTGGGATGCACATCCAGGGCACGAAGCTCCTGTTCCACCACATCCCAAAGATGCTCTATTGGGTTGAGATCTGGTGACTTTGGGGGCCATTTTAGCCCTCATTGTCATGTTCAAGAAACCAATTAGAAATGATTCGAGCTTTGTGACATGGTGCATTATCCTGCTGGAAGTAGCCATCAGAGGATGGTACATGGTGGCCATAAAGGGATGGACATGGTCAGAAACAATGCTCAGGTAGGCCATGGCATTTAAACGATGCCCAAGTGGCACTAAGGGGCCTAAAGTGTGCCAAGAAAACATCCCCCACACCATTACACCACCACCACCAGCCTGCACAGTGGTAACAAGGCATGATGGATCCATGTTCTCATTCTGTTTACGCCAAATTCTGACTCTACCATCTGAATGTCTCAACAGAAATCGAGACTCATCAGACCAGGCAACATTTTTCCAGTCTTCAACTGTCCAATTTTGGTGATCTCTTGCAAATTTTAGCCTCTTTTTCCTATTTGTAGTGGAGATGAGTGGTACCCGGTGGGGTCTTCTGCTGTTGTAGCCCATCCGCCTCAAGGTTGTGCGTGTTGTAGCTTCACAAATGCTTTGCTGCATACCTCGGTTGTAACGAGTGGTTATTTCAGTCAAAGTTACTCTTCTATCAGCTTGAATCAGTCGGCCCATTCTCCTCTGACCTCTAGCATCAACAAGGCATTTTTGCCCACAGGACTGCCGCACACTGGATGTTTTTCCCTTTTCACACCATTCTTTGTAAACCCTAGAAATGGTTGTGCGTGAAAATCCCAGTAACTGAGCAGATTGTGAAATACTCAGACCGGCCCGTCTGGCACCAACAACCATGCCACGCTCAAAATTTCTTAAATCACCTTTCTTTCCCATTCTGACATTCAGTTTGGAGTTCAGGAGATTGTCTTGACCAGGACCACACCCCTAAATCCCATTGAAGCAACTGCCATGTGATTGGTTGATTAGATAATTGCATTACTGAGAAATTGAACATGTGTTCCTAATAATCCTTTAGGTGAGTGTATATATATATATATATATATATATATATATATAGCCTGACGGGGCGACTCCCTCTTTTCCCCGCCGTACACCCTCGACACAGCCATCCAACATCAACATCCCCTCTCTGAATAGGAGCTCCGAGCCTCCTCTGGTCCTCTGAGTATTGCGGTGGAGAAAAACTCCACACACTGGGCACTATTCTTCTAGAAAGGGCTTCAGGGTGAGGAATTTGGACACAGCCACAATGGCTTCATTATTCTTCTGTTGCCTGGCCCACTGAGAGTCTAAAACAGCTCTCTCCAGACTGCTGTCAGCCTTCCCCGTCTGCCTCGACAGACACAGAGCGAGCGAGAGAGAAAAAAGGGAGGGAAAGAGAGCAAGCACACTGATACGACGGCATGTCCGAGACACAAACATTTTGACTTGAAAAAAAACGAGAATCAAACCAGGAAGTCTCAGCAGAGGGCTAGTGTTTGACAACTAGGTCACCTAAAGGTTCGCTGGCTTAGTGTTTTCCATTAATAAAACCACAGAATATTAAAGCTTCGACTGAAAACTACAGCCTCAACTATCTCTGAGTTTTTTGACGCTATGGGAATTGCTTCGGTTGAGGAGCTGCGGTTGTGATTTCAGTGATACGGTCATGTGTGGCCTCGGCAGTCGTATTAAACTGGAATCTACTGAACCTCGGCGCATCTGAAATAGCTGACCGTCTTTGATTGCTTTGTGGCGTGTGGTCTCATATCTCACCGTATCATGAGCTCCTTCAGCCTAGGATCAAACGTGAAACACCAGGCTAGGCCACAGACTGAGTACTGCATAAACTCATCTGCGTTAAAGGTAGACCTGCACACCCTCTCTTCTATTTCAGTGTGTATATATACAGTGTATATATATATTTATATATATAAATTGTATTATATTTTTTAATGGCTTGACTGCTGTAACCTTTGACAATAAGCCAGTGATCAGAGACATTAGCGCACAAGTTGCACCTAGATGTAAATTTGTGCCAACAAATTGCAAACAAACAAAACTAATCAAATTTTTTCCCCTCGTCCTCTCATTCTATGCTATATTAAGTCCCACGGGGTGTTTGAATTTAAAGCAAGCATGAAATCCAAACCCTTCAAGGAGATTAAATTCAGAATCAAGCAGCCCATGTAAATGCTGTGACAACAGGGGGCTCTGTGCAATTAGTATGCTGGCTACTGCTAGTGCAATTAGGCAAACCAGACAGCAAGAGCTGGGGGCCGGGGACATCGAGGAAGGCCTGTATTTACATTTTATTCAAGAAGACACAAGCATGTGTATCCGAACGAGAGGAATAAATGTTCCTGCCTTACCTTCAGTTTTGTTACACAGTAAATTTGTGCATTTTTTTCTTGGTTTATTTTTTGTTGCTATGGGGACATTTGTCAGTAAACAAGCCCAGAGCAGAGAGACTGTTGGGAGAAAGACCCATTTACAGGAATATCTCAGGTGGATCCATCAAAGTGGCAAGCTGTTGCATGAGGAACACAATGGAAGGACCACCTAGAGCAGTGTTACTCATTGCGCGGCTCGCGAGCCTCATGCGGCTCGCCAAGCTTTCATTTGTGGCTCGCATGGCGGTAAATAATACAGTGATATGATCAAGCAGTCACTACAGATATTTCATAAAAACATTTAAAAAGAAGTAGGACTATAACATAACCCATTAAAAACTCAAAGTGTCAGCTCTATTTTCAAATAATTTCGATCGGATTGAAAGGGGTGGTTTATCGAGAGAACATGTTCACTTGATCGATTGAAAACCGAAACTGATAGGACGCCGTCCGTCGCGCTGAACGCGCTGTTCTTCTGATGAATAAAGTGTCGTATAAACGAGTGTCCCGTCGTTCTATAATTCTCCTTTCACTCAGTATCTGTGAAGTGAAGCAGGACAACGGCTCACCAGTCCTTGTTTCAGATTCTCATCCACAGACGATTGATTTTGGGCATTTTTACTGCGTGATCAATAGGCTAAAAACAGAACGGCATAACGGTTCATCATAGTCTCCAAATTATGACCAGAATTTGATATTAAGTCTGCTGTTTAAAACAAATAAAGAACCAATGTAGGAAAATGGTTATTACGCGACAACAGCGGGAAACTTTGTATATTTGTGCAGTGTGCGAATGTCAAAAAACCTATTCCCAATTTGAATCTTTTGACTTATAAACGTGCACATCACCCCGATCATGCATCATATCACGATGTTAAGCATTCATGTAAACTACAATACATTCAGATTAATCAATCAGAATGAATTCAGACCGATTGAAACAAAAGTTGTGCATGTGAACATATCCAGTCTCTGCGGAGTTGCCAGTTATGGCGGTATTTCCAGCTCTTAACGCCACATGTGCTCTTGGATGATTAGATACATGAGGGGCTAATGTAGAAAAAAATAACTTCATGTCATTCTGGGATGAATCTATTCTGGAAATCCTGCTTTTTTTGTCATTAAGGGAAATCATCTTGTCTCAGTTACAAATTTGACTGGTAAATCATTAAAAAAAAAAAATATATTTATTGCATTGCATATTGAATGTTCAGGGGTGACATTAATAAACAGACATGGTATTTATGACTGGATGTAACTTTTTATACTTTCCTGTAAAAATGGCTCTCCTACTGACTTTGTCCTATCAGTGCGGCTCTCATGAAAAAAATAGTGAAGACCACTGACCTAGAGGAATAAAATGCTCTCATTTGAGGGTACATTACATAAACAAGCATGACAGGCAAATTCTGTCCTAGTGGAGATGCATGCAAACACTTTAGACTTAAGCAAGAGGTAAAATTAACATCTGTAAACAAAACCTGGATTCAGTGGGATACAGAACGTAAGATGAAAAACACTTAAACTACTAAAAGAAAATGAAATGCAGCAGGAGAAATGCATTACATTTTACAAAAGTGACAGTTAAGACATGTATAATGTTAAAGAAGTTTTCTATTTCAAATGAATGTTGTTCTTAGTTTCAATCCATCGAAGATCCTGAAAAAAAGAGATAAATAATAATAATAATAATTTCTTGAGCACCAAATCTGCATATTTCTGAAGAATCATGTGACTGAAGACTGGCTGCTAAAAATGTATTTGTGTGGGTTTTTTGTTTATGTTTATTAACAGTTATATGTATGTGATTGTTGATATATTTGTACATTAACATTAAGAGATATTAAAATACATAAAGTTAGTTTTTTTCTTTTGTCAACCTTTTATTTTGTTGTTGAACATGTTGATTAGAAATTTACCATAAGAACAGAGGCTATGGGCCTGTTATATGATCACTCACTTGACATGTTATGTGTTTGGGGTGTCATACCATCTGACTTTTTCATTGGATATTCACAAGTCTGAAATTAAATGAGCTTTTGTACACCTGTAATCTTAAGCCCTGATGAAGGCATGTGTGCCGAAACATGATGGCAAAATAAAGAGCAATATCTTTTCAGCTCTATTTTCAGACTATTTTGATCTCTCCATTTTGCAAGTGTTGCTGGTATTGTCCCAACACTCGAAAATGGACTTTGCCATCATATATATATTAATATAAAAACAGTTATTTTAAATTACTGTTTTTAATGTATTTTTGATCAAATAAATGCAGCCTTGTTGAGCAGAAGAGACTTTTAAAAATTACATCGACCCTAAACTTTTGACAGGCAGTGCACAGCGTGATCATTCTGCTAAACATCTGCAAAATAAAAAAGAAAGCCAAACAGGTTTGGTGAGACATAAGGGCGAGTGACAATTTTCATTTTTAGGGTGAACTAACACTTTAAAAACATACAATTGTGTGGAGATTCGAATCTCTAATGGAGAACAAGACTTTTTTTCCCTGGGTTGTCGGTTGATTGATCCCTGATAGGTCAAAACTCTTGGCTCCGTTTTGTTATCACATTCATGCATCTTGCCAGTGTGTTTACGTGTCATATTGATGTGGACAGCTGCCACGAGCGATAGTTCCAGTACGATGTGCCAAACCCAGACTGCTGATTTTGGAGAGCTCTGTGATCTCCCATTGGGTTGAGTGTCTTTAGCCCAAGGGCTTAAACTCATCTCACACTCCCAAAGCCCAACTCTGGACACATGACTACCTGTCAGGGGAGAGGCAATTGGGCTGCTCGACAGCAGCTGGGGTCCAGTACACACACACACACACACACACACAGAGTCATTTAATGGAGCATGGCAAGGTGATGGCAGACTTCTCCTGCATGTC
Organism: Gila orcuttii; assembly: GCA_026230005.1. Lineage (NCBI taxonomy): Eukaryota > Metazoa > Chordata > Actinopteri > Cypriniformes > Leuciscidae > Gila > Gila orcuttii. The sequence goes on from JAPDVR010000006.1 coordinate 5,565,131, forward strand.
TAACCCTCGCTGCTCATTTTCCCCCTCAGTCAGTCTGGTGTGACTTATTGGACATCTATTATAATGTGGTATAGATGCCACCATAGTACACACAACATAGCGAGACCGGAGAGATTCAAACACTGTGGTGAATATTATGCTTTACTCACATAGACTTTAGTCAGAGCAGATGCCATATTCAATTCGACAAATGAAAATGAGGCTTTGGGATAAAAGTACAGCTTGTTCAATATGACGTACCGTTTAGCCAAAAACACTGAAAAAACTTTCCACAAATTTCCAGTGGTCATAAACTCTGGAAAATAGGTTGTGTGAATTAAACAAGATCTAAGACCTTAAAGCAACATGACATAATGAACAGACCATACATCTGTCCATTACAACCTCCTTTTCATTTATAAATTGATATGACATCTACTGGAAGGAAAATATTTAATATACATATAGTTTGATCCAGATAAAGGATGACAACTTTCAAGAAACTAAAGTAAGAGTTTTGATTTGTCTAATATGTTTTTAGTTACTTCATAATATTTACTACTATCCACTTTGCTATTATTTCAAACATGGACAATAGCAATAGTGTGTAGATGTGGTAGTGAAAAAGAGACTAAATTCAAATATTTCTCCAATTACAGTGCAAACACATTACTCATCCACAGCTCCTCTACAAACAGCCGTTGCAGAGAGAAAAAGTAAAGCTGGTATTATGTCAGAGATGCACAGAAAGAGGAGGAACGCAGGTCTTCTTTCCTGTTGCATGTGGTTCTCTCTTCCCCTTTAGGCTATTGGTACTTCCTCATGTTTAGGAGCACATGGGTGGCAGCAGAGAAAACCACAAAACAACATCTGTGCAGAAAACTGCAATAACCTACAGGCATCTATTTTAAACTTTGGTACAATAGACATCTTATTAGCAGTAACATGCTTTAGTAATGGTATCAGATAATACTTTTGCTTTTATGGTAATACCATGGTACTTTTTAGCCAGGGTACATGCATTAAACTACAATACTCACTCTACAATAACAGGGCTATTTTATCTTCAAATTAGATAAAATATGCACAATGACTCGGGTGGCTCATAATCATATTTTTCTTGGCAATTATTCTAGTTCACTGAAAATGCACTGATCGCAATGAGGAAAATACAGGAAGTGCTGGAATGGGTCCAATTTGAACATGTGCAAATGCAAAGAATGAATCACAGAGTTGGTCTATAGAAGTCTTAAGATGAGGAGTCACTGACCTTTGCAGGACGTACTTCTGAGATTTAATGCAGCATGTGTCCTGAAGAGCTGGTTTATGCTATTGTGCTCAGGTGGTGGTTTAACAGAGATGGAACTTCAATTCTGTATAATAATAATAATGCTGCACTTAAGAACAAGTGACGTTAAACACATGATTATTGTCAAGGTGAATCATTCTATAGCAGCACAGTTTAGAGCCACTGCTGCTGAAGACACATTACAATCTAGAAATATTTTAGAATTATAAAATGGATAATATTGTGAAACTTTCAGATAGATTTGTTTGAAAAAATTATATACAGAATAAATAAATGATATAAAACGACTAGGTTATATTTCACACCAAAATACATTTCAAACATTATTTTCAGGACAATTAAGAATTATTAATTATGTATTATAAATTATTATAAATTCTCAATACCGTAATACAGACTAAGTAAAAAAAAAAGAATAAAGTAGTAAAATTATATATATATATATATATATATATATATATATATATATATATATATATATATATATATATATATATATATATATATAGACATACATAAAATATTATGGGTTCAAATATACAAAAGCGGCTGGAAAACCAAGGTTTTTTTCGGGACCTGGAGGATTTTTCTGAAGAACAGTGGGCAGTTTATACACTGTAACTCCTCAGAACAAACAAGGGACTCATGAACAACTATCGCCAAAAAAAAAAAGCCATTGATTATCCAGGTAAGGACATACACTATTAAGAAATCATGCTAAATTTGAATGGGTCATTTTGATAAATTTAGCTATTATTTTGTATAGTGGACATCATGTGAAATAGATTGTTCAGGACAGTACTAATTAAAAATTAATTTGTTATGATCCCTCTTATTTTGTTAAAATAACATTTTGCAGATTCTGCATTTGTTCAGTACCATGGAACTAAATCTAATATTACATTACATTAACATCCGATACCATTCACGGTACCTCCTTGACATTCTTCTCGACTGCAAATTTCAATAGAGCTACATAACAGATCTAGAAGACAGCAAGAGAAAGGTAGAGATGGAGCTTGTGCCCTGAAACTCTCATGTGGGTACATAAACATTAAGGCCAGGGAATGGAAAAGAGCATATTTGAGTGTAAACTGATGATCATATTAAAGCTCTGTGGGCTCACTCTGCGGCCCGTTACTGCTTTAAAACACGGACTTCCACGTTTTACAGAGGGGGTTTTCTACTCAAGGTTTGGCTGCTCAGAGTGGTCTTTGGACAACCGCCCCTCGCTGACATGGACAGACACTCGGCACAGACCAGAATGTTTCAATTACAGTCCACGTGAGCGAGGGAATTCAGTACCTCTGCCAAAAATGACAGAACAGATGCAAAATCGAATCAAAGAATGTGGCAAACTGCAAAACTGGTAGACATATTGCTCGAAAGCAAAGAGGCAAAAGCTATTTTCATCCGCAATATCACAGAAAGCAGTGAAACAAAAGGCTTCACTAACAAAGCTTTCCATAGAGACATGACACTGGTGTTAGTATCTATTTACATACTGAGAATGCGCTTGCAGCAATTTGCATAATGTTTTTCTGTAGCCGAGTGCTCTGGGGAGCTGCATTGTAACATATTGGTGCTTAATGAACTCTGAAAAAATTGATTTTCCACAGAGTAAATTAAGAAATGCATTATCGCTGTTAAAGCAATCTTGGGGGAAATCTGAGACTTCCACAGCAAAAGTATGCTTAGAAAGTAATAAATTACACGTTACACTTATTTGCTTTAATTCATGCTAATTTCACCCAATTAATGTATCACAGAATCTTTGTGCGCTGTCACAAGAGATTTAATTATTTATCCAGGGATTTTGTTTTTCTTCTAGTATGTTTGGTGCATACGTGTGAAAGCGTCTACCTCATAGCACGCATATTCGTTGAAGTGTTTATGCTAATAAATGTCTGATTTATTTGCACTGCTGTCTTAATGACTGTGTGTTTACTTTATACCCTGATACTCTGTTATATTTATTGAAGCTTTAAGCGTGGCTGTGTTCCAAATCACACTAATAGTATGTACTTCTCTGATGATGAAGTGCATACTTTTGAATATAGTAAGACAATGCAACAGTAGTGAGACATAATAAACTCCCTGGTCACATTCTGTTTGAGTTCAAGCATTCAAATTTAGCTAATCCAAGCCATTTAACTTGTAGGTTTAGAAGTCAACACTAAAGCAGTTATCCCACTTTGCTTCCATAATATCACATATTTCAGACAAAATAGGACATTCAACAAGAAAAAAAAAAAAGAAGTGAATTCATCTGAAAGAATCGAAACAGAACAATTATGCTACAAACTTCTCTTTTATAGCACAAAGAGCTGTGAGTAACATAAGAAAAAAAGAAAATGCTCATACAGAAAAAGTATGAATCTGGTTACTTTTGACATAATATGATGATGAGATGCACTAAGTCTTATTTTGCATAATGGATAGCACGTGAACTGGGATGCATCATATCTCATGGACTACAGAAAATGTCTAGGGAAAATTGAGTAGGGAAACCCCTTCTGAAAATCACACAAAACAGCATGTCTGGCCTACGGGCGGCTCCTGAATCTCTGTATTTGGCTGTGATTTTCAGAGTGCAAGTCTAAACAGAGGTCTGAGTGTGTCTGTGTCCAGGCCACAGTGCACTTCCAGTGAACGACATGGACAGGAGATCGGCCTTCCTTCCTTTTCTCCCTGGCACATGCCGATGAGTCACTGTTTACAGTCTTTTCAGATCTGCTGCCCTCAAAGCAACCTTCCTGACAGGACTTTTCCATTCACTCAGAATCCGAGCATGTCGAAGCCTGACACTGTGAAGCCGAACAAACCCTTTTTACAATCTAAGGTTAAACTCTTCTTCTTCTGGGGCATGTCACCATGAAATCAAAGCTAGCTGTCCATAAACACACTCACACACACACACACACACACAATCTGCTTGCGACTCACTAAAAGTCCTAAATTAGGCATCTGTGGACAGTTTCAAACACTATACAAGCCAGTTTTGATGTCCTAAAGGCATTGATACACATCATTAAATGCCACAAATTCTGTTGCACATGCTGGAAAACATTTCTTTTGAATTAGAGCTTCATTACATTACATTGTTTACAGTCTACATTTATGCACTACTTAGGAGTCTTAGGAGTGCATGCAAACCAAACCATTCCTGCATCCGAAATCGCATACTGTATAGTAGGCTACTACATTTGATTTGAAACTTACTTTGCGACCGTTAACAAGAATGTTTTATATAGACCGTATGTAGCCCCGCCCCTTTTCAGTGTCTTGTCGTTGTCTTCTGCGCTCGTTGTCTTTTGTCTTCCGGTTTGTATTTTCACTGCGATCTTACGCATTTATGAATGAACGGCTCATTTTAAAATCCCGGTCTATTGACATTTGTTCTGCTTTAAACATTAAAATGCTCAAGATAACTTTCTTTAATTCTACAAAAAGTAAATCCACTTCACTAGCCAATTACTCCTCGACAGCGATGCCATAGAAATATACAGAGCGACCGCAAAAACGGAAGTTCAAAGACAATATTCTAAAGATGACTGCGCGCTTGTTTCTCTGGTGCATAAGGTCTATAGTATGAATGAAATTCAGAAGTACTACATCCGTCATGGTCATGTGACCCAAGGCGTTCACTATACATAAACTCACGGGATGGTAGTGTCCATCGTATGCACACCTCAGAATCTTGCCGGAAGTATAGGTCATCCAAGCACTTTTCGCATACTGTTTTATGAATACTATGAGTTCGAACACACTGCTCGGCTCACATACTGTATATTCGGACACAGTGCATGTGTTGGGTTTTTGATGTATTTTTATCTCTGACTTGAAAAATATTGAACTAAACTTTTCTAGTAATGTATTTTTTCATACATTTGGGACATTGGCATGTTTTTTTGCCAATGAAAATTTTGTTTTCTTGAACGCATGGGATAGAAATGCTGCTTTATTTGAAAATTGTTAGAACATGGAAACAACTCCTGATGGATATAATCAAGCAAGTTCCTACTTTTTGTCATGGCATAAAAAAAAGCTCTGCCCAACATTGAAGCGACAACTTCAATTTCTGCTGCAGCTGTGACTGTCCCATTCTCCTAGTATTGATATTAAAAAGCTTATGTGCTGCTGGTTTTTCCAGTAAATTAAAGAAAACAAAATCTCCTGATTAGTCAATTAAGTGGCACATTAGTCTGGGACTTCATTAAAAGATAGGGCAGCCTCTTTAAGGATATGCTACAATGTGTACGGAATGTTTAAACAGGAAATTGAACAAATGGAGCTTGTTTAAACTCGCTTGAGTCACTTGACATCTTACACGACTGCAACTAGGGCATCACAAATAGAATGTCAGGTTGCAGCGCTCTCCAGATCTCGCTATGCTAATCTGGGACGGGCGAGAAGTAGTGCCACGCAACACCAGCTGGCACAACAAGATGTAAACACTCATAAAATCAAAGGCTTAGCGGCCCGAAGAGCTGACGCAAGCACACGTGGGTGCAGACGCGCACGGATACACTCCATCATGGTCAGGTAACCCTGCTTGGATTGCACTTTGAAAGATTGAGGGAACCTAAAAACATAATATAGGGAAGAAAAAAAATCACAAATGAGATCTCTTTGAAATCACAATTGTTCATCTTAGACAGTAATGAAAGCAAATGGTGATTTTATTGCTCAAATCTCAAATGATTCTCCTCTCGGTTGTGGCCTAATGGTTAGAGAGTCGGACTTGTAATCCGAAGGTCGCAGATTCGATTCTCAATACCAGCAGGAAATGACTGAGGTGCTCTTGAGAAAGGCAACTAACCTCCAATCACTCCCAAAACAACCTTTGCAGTGTGTGTGCGTGTGTGTGTGTGTGTGTGTGTGTGTGTGTGTGTGTGTGTGTGTGCACTAACTTGGATGGGTTAAATGCAGGCCTGGATGCGCGTTGTTTTTATATGTGACAGCAGTCGTCCGTGAGGGGCTGCTGTCTTTTACTTTACTTTCATTTTGTATTTGTTTCATTTATTGTATTAAAGTCTTTGAATGTTTGCCGGTTCCTGCCTCCTTCTTCCCACAACATTGAACATTGCAACAAATACCAATTTAGCTTTTAATTCTTACTGCATGTCAACAATTGCATCATTTTCTTCCTCTTAAAACTTGGGAGAAACATCTAAGACCATTTTGATATTAAAACATAACTAAAATCCTATGACAAAGCAATCACTGAATAATAAAATTTCCCTCTGGGTAGACGTATAACTGCTCATTGACTTCCTCAGCAGTTACAAAAATAATAATAGCAATCAGGTATATCGCATCATTTTCAGGAAATGGCGACAGTAAATTCACAGAAGATGGTCCAGTCGCGGCGCTACCAAATTCATATCTGTAATTTAAGAGATGAGAAAAAGGCGGATATTTCCTTTTGAGGTGGAATAAATTATGCATCATTTCATTCCAAAGAGAGGTAATATTATACTGGCTTTGTCTGTCCTACTTCATAAATCCTGAGCTTTAAAACACTCACGAATGCACACACACCAACACGATCCCTTTCACGCTAACACACACACACAAAAGACACAATTTTTGCCAGTGCCCTGAGATTTAGGAGCCGGTACACTAAAACATCACAGTTCACTGGCTGCGTTGCTGTCTCAGCGTCACATTCTATCCAGAACAATGCGACAGCTGACAGCTTGCACAGAGATTCATCTCGCTAAGCAGAATTATTTCTGCCACGTGCTAATTTATTAACAACCTGTGCATGCTCTAATGTAGTAAATTTGCATATACATTTTTAACCTGGAAGCAAGATCATGAATATTCCTCAGGCAGTGGAGTATTTCTCTTTGTTAGTCACTTTCGATTCTTAGAAGAGGAACTGAGATGGGGAAAGAGAAGCTACAATCGCTCCAATATTGTGCAAGGCACGTTTTCTTCCAGGGCAGTATTCCAGTCCTTCCTTAACCTTTTGCTCAGAACACAGCAGAATCTGACATTAAACCTTTTATGCTGCAATTTACTGCATCCACATAAGTTTGACCTGAAATAACACAATAATGCAAGAAATAGATCATATTCAGTAATGCAGAAGTACTGAGAGCACATTGGAATGAAGATGGAGATTATTTGAATGAATGAACAAGTCTAGGTCGGGGTGGCAGATTTACAAGAAAGACCACAGGATGTGCAGCTATTATAAGAGGTGGTTACACGGCGTCGGGGCACAAGCAGTTATCCCTGCGAGAGAAGGCTGCAGGTGCACATTTCACACACCTGTGATGTTTCCCTGTATTCCCTTGCGTTACCCAGGGATGCAACGATCAGATGCAGGCATAAACACCACGCTGCTGCTTCAATGCAACAAATCCTACCTGTCAGACTGACAGGTTGCCTCTATATTGTGAATAAACAAGTATAACAGAGACATAAACAGGTGTAGCTATTGTCTGAGGAGCCTGACAAACAAATCAAGAGTATATGTAATGGTGTAATTACAGCAGCAAACAGATTTAATCGCTTTCATTATCTAACCTTGTTCTGACTGATGATGTTTGGCGCACCCGAAGAAAAAAAAAAAATAATGAGATGAATTAGTTTTGGTGCTTTAGTTGCTCATCATAGATGTAATTAAGCTGGTCAAAGATTGGAAGATGTTTTGTTGGTTTATTTAAAGAACACCATTGAAAAATATGAAATGTTTGTTTGCTGTTCTACAAATGAAGCCTCTTGTGTCATTCAAACAAACTCAATGAGAAGAGGCTTCTAATTTTAGGGTGGATCTCATGAAAACATATCCAGGCCCCAGGTTCACTCCTAAGCAAAAAATAACAATAACAATAATAAATAAGCAATGTATTTTTAATAAATTATTTATTTATTAAATTTTTTAAACAAAGTTATAATATATATTTATTCTACTCTTAATTTTAGTTAAAATATTAGTAATTTAGTTGTGTTTTGTAATTGTTTTGGTTTTCAGTTGTTTTTTAATGTCTATATAGTTTGTATTAATTTTTAGTTTTAGTTGTTTTATAACATGTACAAATTAGTACAAGTTAAACTAATAGAAAATGAGAAATTTATTTTAAACCAACAAAAAGGTTTTGTTTATGGTTTTAGTTTTACTTTCTGTTAACTATAATAAACCTGATATAGGTAATTATAGCAATGAGAACCTTGGAGAAACCTTCATGAAAATACATTTCACAATGTAAAAATCTTAATGGTTCTAAAATAGGCTCTTTTTAAAAAAAAATATATACAGTTTATTTTCTCAGTTGATTTGGGGGTTAAATAGAGGTTTCGTGAGATTCATACTTGCATACTCTATCATAATTTTTTGATGTCAGTGCCAAAATAGCATCAGATCTTCACACTGAAAGGCTTCAGTAAATATGCTAACCAGATTTGACATGCCACTGACTCTACCACAAGATATCAGACTGAAAAAACAAAGTGATTAAACTGTTTATCTTTCATAAACCATGCCTGCCACGGCTGATTGACAAAACCATAAATAGCAAAGTATGCTGCAAGTTCAGATATGCATTTTAAAAGGCCAGAAGAAAACCGATAGCATGTTTTTTTCTTAACCTAATTACCGCCAAACCCTGTGGATTGTAGCAGCGGTTGAATCGCAATACACAAGCTCAAAGCATCATGGTAAACAAAACAGCCAATCATGGAGAATGGCTACGAGCTATTGAGGCCTTTCATTTAAGTGATGTTAAGAGCAAACAATCAACTCCCTGCTTTGGTTCCCACAACACATCCATATCAAAGAATGACAAGTAGCAAAGGTGACATCCAATTTATAGCTCAAGGACTGCGGACAAGCAAGTAAACAGGCATTTCCGGACGACGCGTCAAACTCAATTTGCCTCTCCCATGGTTCAATGCATTTAGGGGGCGCAGAAAAAAAGTTGAAGGTGCAGAACTTTAATGCCTCACTAATAGGCAAGACAAGCCCAGTCATTTACGTTCACAGGGAATCCCATAGTCTTGATACGCGGTTGAAAAAGTTGCAAAAATGCTTATGAAAAGTTAAGACATTTGTTCAAAATATGTCTCAATGTCTCTCTTTCATTTTAAATCCAAAGCCGGTGTTGTCAGCGTTCGACTTCAAAAAGGCAAACCGTAGAAACTTTGAACCACTTCATGCCCGTCTGTGGCTGTGGGCTTGTTTTCCTGATCTCGCTAACTACCGCTTGCTGTCGTTACATTGCTGTTGCTTCGCCTGCAGGTAAAGCGAGATTAAACAGCATGCGGTGCCCTTGTAAAGCAGCAAAGGTTTTATGGAGGGGGTCTTTAAATATTTAAGGTGTGAGTACAATGAGGCAGAGCTGAAATACAAAATACAAACCTGCAAATCATTTACATTTCATTCGTCGTGTCTATTTTACACTTAATACGATTTTTTAAGAACAAAATTCCAAAAAGGAAGATAAATGCACAATATGACAAGCTGTTTGCCATGAGGTGATTGTCGTAGGTTAGAAAATAGACGCTTTTTTCCACATCATCCCTGAAATAATACACAAAAGAATTAGAATAAACCATCTCCCGCTACATAAAATAGTAGCTTTTCATATTGCCATTCATTTTTTGCCACTTCTCAACTGTATTTCAGTAAACAACCATTTTGATCAGCAAATTCAAGATCTAAAGCTTGAGAAAAATTATAAGAAAACAAAAATATTGAATGCAAAACATCCCCAGCCATTGTCACAGTCAATTAAGTGTGGCTAGGTAATGAGGCCATTTGCATTGTAAAGCATCCCCCATGTGTTAGGGATTTAATGGGGACAGGACCTGAGGAGATTCATTGAGAGTGACAATTCTTGAACTCTATTTTTCCCCCTCCGTGTCTTCCACGTCTTGCCTTTACTTACCTGACTGACAGATCTACCTTTCAAACTCAAATATCTGAAAGACTGTCCACTCAAACCCCTCATTGACTCTGATGTTTAAAAAGGGCAGGAAGGTACATTATGCATATAGCTCTGGCGATGAACAGAAGTGCTTGACTTCAAGACAAGGGGTGGATTTGGTCCACAAAGTGCCTGTGAACGTTAAAGAAATGGAAAACATCAGAAGAATGATGCACTGCCGTGGATCTACAGTCCTTATGTCATTATTAGCACTTAAGAAGCCATAACGTTGGGTTAGCTGAGGGCCACGTGCCAGTAATTATCATCTTCAAAGGGGATGAAATTCATATTATACTTTTGTACATTTTCAATTTTCTTTAGTGTGTAATGTTACTGTTTGAGCATGAAAAATGTCTGCAAAGTTACAGAGCACAAAGTTACTCCAAAGAGAGTTATTCTCTATATCAGTACGCACCGTTTCTGAATTTCCTGAAACGCCTCAATTGTAGTCTTGAGTTTTCTTCTGGCAACACACACGTCACAATATTACACATTTAAATAATTCCCGCCCACGGCATACACTGAGAAAAGAGACGAGGCCTAGTTGAGTTAATAGTGTGTTGAAACTCGCGGTTATGGTAAGGGGAGTGACATTTCCCAAACACACTCAAAACTGTTGACCAATCACAACACACTCATCCAGCTGACCAATCAGAGCACACTGTGCTTTTCAGAAGGAGGGGCTTCATAGAAACAGAAACTAAACAGAGATGCTGCAATGTAAAATATGTGAAAAATAGTGTTTTTGGAACATTCAAGCATGAAAATCTATTTTAGTAAACCCTAAAAACAAAATCAAGACTGTAAAAAAGGGCATAATATGCTCCCTTTATCTTTGTTCTTTATCATTCAATATCATAATACACACTTGCACAAATCAAACCGCATATTTGTGTCCTCTTATGATGCAAGCCCGATGCAACTCGAACTTTGAATATGTGCTACATAAGGTGGCGGGTAACAGCAGATAGTCATTTTCCACTATCTAAGGTGGGGGTGGTGGTCACAGGTCTCTAATGACTTATTTAATATTGTAAGAGAAATGACCCAGGGTCCAAGAAGCGCTACGTCTCTCCAGCCTGAAAACAGAAACAATGGAGCCACCTTAATTGTGACATTACAAGCAGTGGCACAGCGAGGAACAGAGGGGGTTTGATTAAAAGGAGAAGAGGTGGGTGACTTTGTGAAAAGGTCACTGCACACTTACCTGGACTTCTCAACTCCCCCTCTTTCTGAACAAGAAAAAAAGTGGAAGAATATGGAGAAAGAAAAGAAAAAAAATCTCCCATGTGATTAGAGACGACTTCCAATATTTCCCGCAATGCCATTAGTGAAATAAGATGGTAATTTTCTGGCAGGCGGTATCTGGGCAGAAACGACAGAAGGAAGTGAGGGGGAGGCAGCAGCTTGTGGGGGGGGGGGGGGGGGGGGACAGAAGGCAGCACAGGTGGGGTGGTGTCGAGGTTAATTGAGAGGTTAACAGGGACAAAGGTTTGTCAAAGGTCAGGGAAGACCACCATCCACAGGGAAAGGCACAGGTTCCTCCTGACTTATGCATGTTCCTGATGTATCCCTATGTGAGATTGTTTAGAGAATGAGTTTCATCAAAGGCAGATTTCAATATCTAGAAACCAAGGTGGCTGATGGCTAATATAATAATACAATGTCCAGTATATACACTACTGCTCAAAAGTTTGGGGCCAGTAAGATTTAATTTAAGAAATAAGTACTTTCATTCAGAAAGGACAAATTAAATAGATTATATATATATATATATATATCAAACTAAAATAAATGCTGTTATTTTGAACTTTCTATTCATCAAATAATCATGAAAAAATGATCACGTTTTTCACAGAAATATTAAGCAGCACAGCAGTTTTCAACATTGATAATAAAAATAAATATTGTTGACCACCAAATCAGCATTCTGGATGACATTGAAAACTGGAGTAATGGCTGCTGAAAATTCAGCTTTTCCATCACTTGAATAAATATATATTTTTTAATTCCATTTAAAACAGAAAACAGTTTGAACTGTAATATTATGGTTTACCTGAATTTATCAAAGAGAGACAGAGACTTCTTTCAAAAACATCTAAAAAATCTTACCAGAATTAACAGTATATAAATATAAACATAAATATGCACACAAATTAAATTGTAGCGAAAGCGACGGTTATTTTTACTCAATATTTTTTCAAAATTACCCAGGAAAAGTTTAATTGCAAATAATGATGGTATATTATATAACTGACGAAAGGGAAAAAAATCTGTAAATTGACAAAAGGGCACAAAGTCACGTCTTTTGGAAGCATTATCAGTCACCTTCCAAAACTCCTCAGCCAATTTAATAGAACATACAAATCCTCCAACCTTTAATTCAGTGTGACATACCGTCCTGAATCTATCACAAATCTTCAAAATCTCTCTGGAGACGTTACAATTTGATACGCCGACTATGATGCTAACGATTTACATTATATCCATCTCTGAACCTTGTACAGGTGAGTCAATTACCGCATGCCTGAATGCGATGGGAAACAGCCCAGCTGCACTGATGCATGACATGCACCTGATAAACATTCAGACCACGGCGGGTTTCTGAGGAAAAAAAAACACCCATGTAGACGATTTTCAGTTAATAATCACACAATTCTGCATCACAAAACAGGTACAGATGTCTTAGTCTCCAGTTTAAGATTTTATTTTTAGAAAATTGTAATGTTGATGGTCCATTAACAAAACAACGCTTGGTACATAATGCAGATATTTAAAAAGTGATTTGAGGACAAAGAAGAAACATAAAACCATCAAACTGTGCTGAATAATGTATGCTGGACAGATAAAAATACTAATTTGCTAAGCTCTATTCACATTCCTTTTTTAAATGTTTCATAATCATGGAACCTGCATTTTTGAATGTGGAAAGCATGATTTTTTTATAGACTATTACATCTTTTTCTGGTCCTCTGACATTGCAAATAGCTACAGATTTGCAATTAAATTTAAACACCGGTCTCTAAAACGGTCTAATTTTTAATTAGTTTCTTTTTCTCAGATTTTACCTCAATGTATTTGTCAATGTATATATTTTGTATCAATGCATTTATGTGCATTTTCATTCAAATGAATTTGAAAATTTCAAGAAAATGACTTGAGTTTTAGTTTGCTTACTTTAAAATGCGTTTGATTCATTTAAAAAGCTTTTACAGTAACAACAAAAACTTCTATAGTATCTTAAGTCAACTACACTTTTTTCCAGATTTTCAGTGTTAGAGAGTCATTCCTAGTCAGTTTTGGTCTTAAAGTGGGTCTCGTCAAAAGACACACACCTTCTGGAGAGGTAAAGTCTGTAGAGGTAAAGTTGTTTGTTTTGAACCGGGTTCAGTTGAATGTTTCAGGTCAGTTCTGTCACACTGTGTTTCTGAAGTCCAGTTTGGCAAGTATGCCGTAAGCAGTTTTGACGAGATGAGTCAGACGAATCACATACACAAGATGTACCGAAGGCTTTACGCACTTTGAACAAAAAACAACCATGTTAATGTTATGATGCTAACATAAGCTTACGTAATGCCGACAAATGCCAGCTTTGTACAATTCACAAGAAGGTCTCAAACAATGCAATCTGAACTACATATAACAATGTAACACTTTTCAATAATGTGTTCAGTTTTCACCTAAGTACTAAAGCAAAAAGATGCTTTTATAGAGTATATTTAGCAGAGGCTTAATAAAAGAAAAACAAAGTCAAGTTTTCACGTAATTCGCAAGATGCATAAAGTGAATTTCTGCATCTGCATTCTACACTATTCTGTGTATCCAGTTCTTTTGTGTATCTTTAAAGCACCAGCAAGCTAACTGCTAATGTCGTTTCAAGAACTTCGGGACATTTAATTAAATGAGCTACAGTAGACAGTTTAAATAAAGACTTACAAAATTGGCTATCATTTAAACAGCCCTCTCTGTTTTCAGAAACAGTTCAAAATAACAATTCCACTTAACACCCACAAAGGCTTGACCTCTGACAGTGTGAAAGCGGTTTCCACTCAAATTACAGTGATGTGCAGTGCGACATCAAGTCATGTGAAGTCTACTGTTTTAATTACACCATCTGCAAGTTTTTAAAATTATAAAGTGTGAAATGTCTTTGGAAACAAAAGAAACAATGTACAAAACCTCTGCAAAGAGATGAAATTTAGTTAAAACAGTCAATAGAACAAGCTCCGATACATTAAAGCATTGAATATAAAGCGCTGAATATGCTTTTGTGCACTTTTAGTCTACGAGGATATGTGAAGTACATAATGTATTTTTGTCTTTTTGTATGACCTTTATGATCATTTTGAGCTCAGGAACAGATTTTTCACAAGTGTGAAAAGAACACAGTAGCTCTCACTCTCTCGCTCTCTCTCGCTCTCTCTCTCACACTCTCTCTCTCACACTCTCTCTCTCACACTCTCTCTCTCACACTCTCTCTCTCACACTCTCTCTCTCACACTCTCTCTCTCACACTCTCTCTCTCACACTCTCTCTCTCACACTCACACTCTCACACTCTCACAGAGAGTGAGAGAGTGAGTGAGTGATAGCGAGTGATAGCGAGTGATAGCGAGTGATAGCGAGTGAGAGCGAGTGAGAGCGAGTGAGAGCGAGTGAGACACTCTCACACTCTCACTCTCACACTCACTCTCACTCACAATCACACTCTCTCTCTCACACTCTCTCTCACTCTCACTCTCACTCACTCTCACTCACTCTCACTCACTCTCACTCACTCTCACTCACTCACTCTCACTCACTCACTCTCACTCACTCACTCTCACTCACTCTCACTCACACTCTCTCTCTCTCACACTCTCACTCACTCTCACTCACTCACTCTCTCTCTCACACTCTCTCACACTCTCTCTCTCTCTCTCACGCTCTCGCTCTCTCACGGTCTCACACGCTCTCACTCGCTCTCTCTCACACTCACTCACACACTCACTCACACACTCACTCTCACACTCACTCTCACACTCACTCTCACACTCACTCTCACACTCACTCTCACACTCACTCTCACTCTCACACTCACTCTCACACTCACTCTCACACTCACTCTCACACTCACTCTCACACTCACTCTCTCACTCACTCTCTCACTCACTCACTCTCTCACTCACTCTCTCACTCACTCACTCTCTCACTCACTCTCTCACTCACTCACTCACTCACTCACTCACTCACTCACTCACTCACTCACTCACTCACTCACTCTCTCACTCACTCTCTCACTCACTCTCTCACTCACTCTCTCACTCACTCTCTCACTCACTCTCTCACTCACTCTCTCACTCACTCTCTCACTCACTCTCTCTCTCACTCTCTCTCTCACTCTCTCTCTCACTCTCTCCTGCTCAACATCTGTCCTGGCTGTCGCCTGCATGCATCTGGGCTTTTATGTTGGGAAACAGATCCCACAGCACTCCATGCAGATCTCCAGGCAGTCCGAGGACTCACAGCACGCATCCATAATGCCACAGTCCATGTCACAGGGGCAGTTGCAGTCATCTCCCAGGTCGTCTGTGCAGCAGCAGCAGCAGCAGGCTTCAGACGTGCAGGTGCCGCACGAGGCCTGAGCCACCACCATATTGCACAGAGTGACAAATTCACAAAACAGGCAGGCCAGGATGCAGTGGACACAGCAGTCTGCTCTCAGATAATTGCAGCAGGCAGAACAAAACAAAACAAAAACATCCTATAAACATACAAAATTATTTTGAAGTATTTAAAGTAGTGTCACTTTGCTTGTGTGATCATTTTTGATATTTTGTTTGATGTTGCCAGTGGCTCAAACATTACGCACTTCACCTTTCAAAATCAAATTTAGGCTTAAAAACAAAATTGTGCTTAATATGAAATATATGAAAATAATAGAAAACAAACTTTTAAATATTTATATAGTCTGTAATGTATTTTACAACATTTTATAACATTTTATTTGTTTGTTTTGATCATACTGGCTGACAAGACTAGGGTACGTTTGTCTATATGCGTCGTGTGTGTGTGTGTGTGTGTGTGTGTGTGTGTGTGGGGGGGGGGGGGGTAAGACGGTGGTTCAGCAGCGGTGAGAGTAAAAGAGGAATCAGAGAAATTCAAAAGGAACAAATTCCACTTTTGGGTTGATTAGTAGCTTTGTGAATAATGGGGTTATTATCATGCAAAAGCACAGGGTCGGTCAAGTAAAGCTGATTAACAGCGTCCAACATTTTCACCAGCAAATTGGCGTGTTAATGCTGTCGTTTCTCTTATCTCTGATTAACATTTAACCTTCCGCTCACAGGTACACCACATACGATGCCAAATTACAGTTGTTTAAGGTGACATGGATATACAGTTTTACAATAGCATTGACAGGACAACAGGTAATCTGTTAATTCTCTCTCTCTCTCTCTCTCTCTCTCTCTCTCTCTCTCTCTCTATATATATATATATATATATATTTATATCATAGCAAAATAAATTAAAATAAAATAATTTGTCAGACTACTGTTCAGCCATCGGTTGAGATATTTAATGCAAATAAATAAATAAAATAAAATTAATCAAATTAATATTAGCATAACCAAACCAAAAGTAACCTGTTTGTGCATGGAAATCAAGCTAAATTCTGGTAGATAATTGACTTATCAAGAGCTGAATCCCTTAAATCGCTCAGTAGAGTGCAATATGATACATACAATGCAACTCAAATTTAATTTATAGTATACAACCAGACTGCAGTGTGCTAATAGATACAAGGCATACAGAATCTATTACAGAAAAAAAAAAATGCAACTATAACAAACAGCACCATCGTGAAAAGAGGACATCTTTCACTCAAACTAAGCTTCAATAATCGGCATAGCGCTCACACTGTGCTCCTGCATAAACAGTGCCGTAGAGAATAACAGTGAACCCCTTCCAGCCGGACGTGCCGCTCGGACCTCTAATCAACTGTAGAACCCAAACCGCGGTGCATTGGAGAAATCACTGCAATGTGGTGTGTATCGTTATCAGTTTAAAATGTGAATTTGCATGGCTTTCATCAGTCCAGGGTGAGCTGTCAGAGAGATTGCTGGGTTTGATTGGGGCTCTGGTGGTGGTGGGGGGGGGGGAGCAAGGACGAGGCCTGAAGACCACTGGATGTTCATGTTTGTTTGATCAAAGTGATTTTTTTGTAGGCGGTGGAGCTGACCAGCGGTGGTGCTGTGCAGCCTGGACAGTGTTTGAACATGAAACAAGTTTGCATGCAGGCCCACCAAAGGCTTAAAACATCAGCTTTCTGAAAGGTCAAACGGGCGTACTTTTAGATTTCGCCTGTGCCGACTACATCAGCTACATCAACTGTTTGCTTAATTCATCTGCTTAAAGTACTCATATATAATACATGCTAATCAAAAACGCATACTTGCTACTTGATTACCAATTCATTTAATAATGATTTGATTTGGGTCATCCTTTTAAACAAGTGTAAAAAAATTACACGTGTCCACACCGATTCTTTCATTCTATTTTTCTTGCCCTTTTTTTAAACTAACAATTTCTTTCTAGAAACGGGCTTAAAAGCAACAGTACATAATGAATTCCCTTGGATGTATAATTTATCAGCAGCGATTAGTGTGAATCTTAAGGAATGAGAGTCTGTGTAATGTACACAGGAGACAGGCTGCCTTATTTCAGCCGCAAAACCGGCATCGCCCCAATGAGAGGGTTCATGTTTAATGTCAGCTCGGGCAGAGTATGCCCAGATTCTGCAAAGCCAAAAACAGCCCCAACGCCTTGGAGGAAATAGTTTGAGACATCCGGAAAACTCCAAAGGCTAACATCAAAAAGAAAGACAGCGTGACATAAAACAAGTGAGCGGTGCAGGAACGTTCAAATGAAGAAAGACTCACTGGTGCGCATGGGTTGTACATTGCGGCTTTAGAGACCAAATGAGAGGGAGATAAAATTAAATAAAAAAAGTTGGCATTGAGCAGTTAATTTGCAGTCAATAAGGAAGTGAGTGCTCTAAACTTTCTGAAAGAGAACTCTGGATACGCTGGGGTATCTGCAAAGACGGGAAAAACATGGCATTAGGATGCACTGCTAATGACCGAGCTAGCTTTCTGTGTACATCCCGCAGCCTTAATTGAATTTGTCAGAGGGATTTTAGACTACTGCGTACTTGCAACACAACACAATCACAAACACGCCATCACTCAAGGTCCTAACCCACCCGCAACGGAACAAAAGATCTCTCAATTAGTTGACTTTCTGCTGGGGTTGCTGTTATCGCAGCTTGCGACGGCAGCCAAGAACACGAGGAATCACAATCCCCTGAGCAGAGATCTTGTAAAGCTTTATTCTTCAGCTTCCCAGGCTGTTTAGAGGCTAATTTCACAGGCAAACAGATTATGGTAATCCGTGTAAACATTAAAACACAACAGCTTGCTGTTTTCCAGGGGGAAATTACTACTTGAGAGAGAACATATTGATTCAAAACACAGTTCTACAAATAACACACGCACGCACACAAGCTGTAATGAGACACACTTATTGAACTGTTCACGCACCCCCCCTCTCCAATTAAGATGTGAAAACTATGACGCCTTTTAAGATACACATTTCCGTTAAATCCGTAGGGAGATGATAGTGTTTGTTACATGCACCTCATAGTAGGCTCCTACTCGCAAATCACCTGAGTGATAAATCCGATTAAAACTTTCCAGTGTTGGCAAATGTTCACATTCTTTCACACAGTATCAAGTGTCCCTAATAAGTGCGGGCCTATGGTTACCTTTGTGCAAATTAATCTTAAAATAAAACTAACCAACAAACCAAGCAACTAAATAAATCCTGCATGCAAGGCTGTATTATTCAAATTATTATTTATAAATGCATAAAAACGTTTCCAATTAATATAGTACAAGAAAGTCCCCTCTTACTTAAACCAACAATTGTAGCAACAGAAAACACCAATGATGTACTTTTTATAGAGCATTACATTTTTAACAAATGAATAAATAAATAAAATAAAAAATTATACATACAGGTCCTTCTCAAAAAATTTGCATATTGTGATAAAGTTAATTATTTTCCATAATGTAATGATAAAAATTAAACTTTCATATATTTTAGATTCATTGCACACCAACTGAAATATTTCAGGTCTTTTATTGTTTTAATACTGATGATTTTGGCGTACAGCTCATGAAAACCCAAAATTTCTATCTAAAAAAATTAGCATATTTCATCCGACCAATAAAAGAAGTGTTTTTAATACAAAAAAAGTCAACCTTCAAATAATTATGTTCAGTTATGCACTCAATACTTGGTCGGGAATCCTTTTGCAGAAATGACTGCTTCAATGCGGCGTGGCATGGAGGCAATCAGACTGTGGCACTGCTGAGGTGTTATGGAGGCCCAGGATGCTTCGATAGCGGCCTTAAACTCATCCAGAGTGTTGGGTCTTGCGTCTCTCAACTTTCTCTTCACAATATCCCACAGATTCTCTATGGGGTTCAGGTCAGGAGAGTTGGCAGGCCAATTGAGCACAGTAATACCATGGTCAGTAAACCATTTACCAGTGGTTTTGGCACTGTGAGCAGTTGCCAGGTCGTGCTGAAAAATGAAATCAGATGGAAGCATGAAGTGCTCCAAAATCTCCTGATAGCTAGCTGCATTGACCCTGCCCTTGATAAAACACAGTGGACCAACACCAGCAGCTGACATGGCACCCCAGACCATCACTGACTGTGGGTACTTGACACTGGACTTCAGGCATTTTGGCATTTCCTTCTCCCCAGTCTTCCTCCAGACTCTGGCACCTTGATTTCCGAATGACATGCAAAATTTGCTTTCATCTGAAAAAAGTACTTTGGACCACTGAGCAACAATCCAGTGCTGCTTCTCTGTAGCCCAGGTCAGGCGCTTCTGCCACTGTTTCTGGTTCAAAAGTGTCTTGACCTGGGGAATGCGGCACCTGTAGCCCATTTCCTGCACACGCCTGTGCACGGTGGCTCTGGATGTTTCTACTCCAGACTCAGTCCACTGCTTCCGCAGGTCCCCCAAGGTCTGGAATCGGTCCTTCTCCACAATCTTCCTCAGGGTCCGGTCACCTCTTCTCGTTGTGCAGCGTTTTTTGCCACACTTTTTCCTTCCCACAGACTTCCCACTGAGGTGCCTTGATACAGCACTCTGGGAACAGCCTATTTGTTCAGAAATTTCTTTCTGTGTCTTACCCTCTTGCTTGAGGGTGTCAATGATGGCCTTCTGGACAGCAGTCAGATCGGCAGTCTTACCCATGATTGCGGTTTTGAGTAATGAAACAGGCTGGGAGTTTTTAAAAGCCTCAGGAATCTTTTGCAGGTGTTTAGAGTTAATTAGTTGATTCAGATGATTAGGTTAATAGCTCGTTTAGAGAACCTTTTCATGATATGCTAATTTTTTGAGATAGGAATTTGGGGTTTTCATGAGCTGTATGCCAAAATCATCAGTATTATGAGCTGTATGCCAAAATCATCAGTATTAAAACAATAAAAGACCTGAAATATTTCAGTTGGTGTGCAATGAATCTAAAATATATGAAAGTTTAATTTTTATCATTACATTATGGAAAATAATTAACTTTATCACAATATGCTATTTTTTTGAGAAGGACCTGTATATATATATACATATCTATCAAGTTCTAACTTCCTGTTTCCAAACTTCTTGAAGCTATTTCATGAAAACACATTTGGGCCAAGTCACTTGTGGAATCCCACGAAGTTGAGAATGATAATTCCCAAATTATCCTTTCTAATTTAGCTAAATGCTAGGGCATGTTGTATGAAACATACAAAAAATACAAACTGCTTTATAGAGAATCTGAAGTTCTCAGCAGGTGCAAGACTTTGCTTGATTTAAAAGGGTTATGGTATCAGACAAGCATGATTGAACATCACGCAGTAAAGAAAATGCATTACGTGAGCCAGGAAAGTGGCGCTGGTACACAGAAGCAAGGCAGAGAGACGGTCTTAATGAGAGGACACTGTGAGAGAGGCTAGCGATAGCCCCTGCTGAGGTGGGGTTGACACATGGCAGACCCCCGCTCTCCGCAGTCTTGTTAAAAGGTCACACCTTGGTGACCATTACTAATGCACCAGCGATCTCCTTCATTACTGCCCTCTCCTTACCATCACACCTGACAATGTGCAAGCTGCTTTTTTCAGATCGGCCTTCTGTTTTTCCTTCCCATTTGCGAGACAATACAACACCACAGAAATAAAGAGATCAATCTAGTTAGGAGTTATGAAAGATGAAATAAAGCAGTGCATTTACAGGACAGAGAACAGAAAAGTCACAGATCAGTTGCTGTTAAGCAGAGGGAGGGGAAGACCAGAGATTCACAAGAACAGAGGAAATCTGCAAGCACATACGAGTTTGTGTGCGAGTGTATATTTGCGTGTGTGATGTCATGTACCCTCTGGAGTAGAGCCTGGTTTATGGGAACTTGTCGAGCTGCTTTTGCTCCTTCTGCTGCTGTTGCTGTTGACCGACAGGCTAGAGCGAAGCTTTCTCTGCACACGGTGTGAGACAGGCAATGGGTGCTTCTTGGGCTCGGAGGTGTGGCAGGCGTAGGGCGGTTGTGTGACCCCGCGGGGCGTGCCATGGCCATTACTTAGCACTGTGTGCAGACCGTTCTGCTGCCTGCCAGCCTCTCCATCAATGGCATTCTGCAGGGATGTTGCTGGATGGGGCAGAGGCTGAGGTTGAGCTACACAGAGAGAGAGACAGACAGAATTTTTTGTAATCAACTGTTTTTGATTCAGAAAGACTTCAAGGTGTCTGGACGTTATTACTAACCCGAACAAAATGAAAAAACTTTATAGCATTTATTTAAATATAAAATGCAAAACAGGAAAAGTTTTATTTTAGTAAATTTTCAAACCAAAAAAAATGTGTGTTTAGCAAATATTCACCACATTTTAAACGTCAAGTTTACACAACAGTATGAGTGACGCATGTTGTTGCATCATGCCCTGTAAAAACTGAAATAAAGATTCTGGCTCCTATTCCAATTCCAGTTAACGATTACGGTTTATTAATCATCCAATTATCAATATTTTTAAGTCATTTTAAGGAAGAAAGAATAGGGGAGGGTATTGGGGAGACATGCAATTACCCGTTCACATTTAAGCTGGCTCAGACTACTAAAGGCGTTTTATCCGAATTTACCCCTACCGACAATCTGAGAGAAAAAAAATCTTCTCCAGGACCTTGGTTGGCTACGATGTTTGGCCCTAATGTGAGGCACTTCCAGACCAAATCTTAAGCCTGGGACACACCAAACCGACGGCAAAGAACTAGTGCTTATGAAAGCCGACTGTGTTGTCGCCTCGAGTCGCCTGCGTCGGGGGGAAAAGCTGCACTTGAACACATGAGAGAACTACAGGCGACTGTCAGCTAGAATGCGCGTTCTGCGCCTGCGTGTAAATGAGACAACTGTCTATTTCTGCAGATATATTCATCTAGATTCGTCATTCAAAAAGGGAAACCGACGCTGCAGGCTGCAGATACACAAACCATAAACAAAAGCAGTGCGTGCTTACCGTTTTGAATATCAATCCTGCTAAACACTTACTTTATTCCACTCCGCTAATGTTAATATTGAGATATTCGCCAAGGAACACTCCGGTAAGATGACGTATCAGAGCCTTCTATCTGTACCGTTTTGACTTCTTTGCTCGCTGTTTTGCTATTTTTCTCGTGCACTGACTCGATCACTAAGCTGAACAGCCAATCAGAGTTCCCTCTTTCACAGACGGCCAGACGCCGATTCAACATGTTGAGCCGACGCTCAAAAACGGTCCGACGTTGCCCAACAGCCGATCGTCGGCTTGGTGTGTCCCGGGCTTTAAACCTCCCAATCTGCTCACAGACACATCTCGGGCTGCCCTGATAATATCAAACATGTTTGATATTTAGGATTTTAAACCAGGATGATTATGACTACGATTAGCCTACATCAGTACTTTTACAATAGCCAATGAGAAACAAGTTTGCAAGGAGATGGGAGGAGAATGCGAGAAAAGGCGACTGTGAAACAAGCTGCTTTATGGCTCTGTTGGACAGCAGAGATGGCTTGTGGAAGAGTGGCAACAAAACGACTGGCTATATAATGCGTCTTCTATGGACAAAGAGAAGAGCTGGGGAGAAATCGTGGATGTTTTGAACATACTGGGTAAGTGTAGAAAACTGCTAGCGCTACAAGCCAACATGCTGACGGTGTTGCCAAACAACGCTAAACATTTTATCCCTTGAGCCTGTGCGTAATGCAACTAGATTTCATAATTGGTAAGGATTTAAAAACTCCTGTAGTCTGAGCCCAGATTTAGTGCATCAAGGAACTGGTTTTGAATAAGAACCACTTCATAATTCCCAACCCTAACCCCCTGTGATCCATAACCTGAATACAGTCTACCTCAAACCTAGGTCCATGTGAGACAGAAACCCAGTACTTACAGTCTTCAAACAAGTATCAAATGTGAGGAGTTGGTCATGGCCTGAACCGAGAGGCTCTATATGATGCAACAGTAGTGATGGCAAAGTGAGCAAGTGACACCAGTGTGCATTCAGCTCTGCTGGGAGTCTTATTGTACTTAGGATATGTACTTAATGTTTATTGGGCTCCTTTGAATTATTCATCTTTTTTTTTTTCTTTTTTTTTTTTTACCTATTCTTGTTTTTTGCAGAGATCCCTGCCTTTTGTCTGGTGTGTTGTAAGGTAGAGAGCCTGAATTTCCCAATGAAATCTCAGTGAAATTAGTTCTCTTAATTACTTTGTTCTTTTGGCGGGAGGTCCACACTGACTGTGCTATTATTGTTAACAAGAGAAGAAATCCACCCCCCCTCTTTATAACATCATATGACCCTGGGAGGACGGTGACACAAATGTAAAATTACAACAATTAATAACAGGTCATGGCCAATTGTCAAACACATGTAAGGAGTCAACAGGATTCTATTCTATTGGCTACCTTTGTTTAATTATGATTCAATTTTTTTGAGCAAATTTTACAATACCGTATATCCCACAAATGTGGGGTAGTTGTAAAGCTCAGGGCTGGTGACTACAAGGTTGCTGGTCAGTGATGTTATTGTTAAGTAAAACTATTTAAAAAACGTTTTTTGTTAATTGAAATTAGGGCTGTGCGATTAATCGAAATCGTAATAAATCGCGATTTGAGCATGCGCGATTTCTAAATCGCTTCATAGCACGATTTTTTTCCGCGCTCCCGGCTCCAACCTCCCAGTATGCTATCCGAACCAATCAGAATGCAGCGCGCCTAAATTGAGCGTGAGAACAGAACAGACCGGTCGGGTAGAGATTCAGTGAACTGCGAACAGGTGCGCGTGCCAGAAGGGAGCGCGAGTGCATGGAAATATTAGCGCAAAGGGGCTTGCCTCACCAGTTTCTTTCTCTGGGAAGGTAAGGGAATACCATTACCTGATTGGTTTACAAGTAGTTCCCTCCGCTGCGGCTGTCAGTCATTCTCCATTCAGCGTTCAAACAGCGCGTTGCGTTAGGTTATGACAGTCAACGATGAAACTCTCTCCAAGATGATTCAATGTTAATATTATACTTGATCTGTAGATAAAGCTCTATGGTTTTCGCATTAAATGACTATCTTGCTGGACTGTACCTTAATCATGTTCGTTTCTACCGTGTGTCTGTTAGATCACAACACTGGAGAGCACTGTCTATAATTGTTCTTCACGCGCACAGTAACTGAAATTTAAAATTGTTAAAAGAAAAGGCTCAATAAACGATTGCATAGATAGATACTGTATAATACACTATGCATCGATATGTCTTTCCTCCTTTGTGCTTTGAACTTTTCAATGCGGACTCGAAGAGCTGCGCACTGTGACTCTGTTGCTTCAAGCGCATCATTCTGCGCTCGGGATGCGCATAAGCGCTGTGTGCTGCACTGTATTGGAGTCTTTCATAATCATATTCATATCATAATACTTTTGCACATTGAAAGATTATTAATAGCCTTTTTTGTTCAGTCCTATCTATCATATGTTGTTGCCTCATTAAACAGCTGTGCTATACTTAATATATGTCTTAATTTTATAGTAGACTATATATAAAATAACTGATCTTTTTGATTTTTGTTATCTTGTTTTTCATGAATGTATTTTACAACAATACAAAGAGCAATGTGTAACGTTTTACCAGAT
Source organism: Gila orcuttii (assembly GCA_026230005.1). Classification (NCBI taxonomy): domain Eukaryota; kingdom Metazoa; phylum Chordata; class Actinopteri; order Cypriniformes; family Leuciscidae; genus Gila; species Gila orcuttii. Next base: position 5,590,597 of record JAPDVR010000006.1, read on the forward strand.
GTAGTGCTACACGATAAAGCTCTAATTGGTTTCCTTTGGAAATATGTTTCAAATTCACACAGAATGCATTAAAACTGTAAAGCATGTCTGTTTGTGTCAAAATCGTGATTAAAATCGAAATCGAAAAAAAAATCAAGAAATCGTGATAGTTTTTTTTTTGTCCATATCGCACAGCCCTAATTGAAATGAAGTAAAGTAAAATATAAATGTTAGATGAAAAACTTATTTTAATTAGTTAGGCAACATTTCTAGTTTTCGTTAAGTACTAAAACTGATATAAAAATAAATATACGCTAAACAAAAAGCACATAAAATTAATAAAAACCAACTAAAATTAAAATACAAACTGAAAGTATAAAATGTTGATGCAATAATCTGAGCGCAAGTAGTGGAAGATCAAAACAAGTCGTTTTTTCAGGTCAGTTTCAATAATGTTCTGATGTTACTCCAGGAGTCGCCACTCCATGAATTTTCAGTAAGATTAAAAATGATTCACCTTTTTACATTTTTTTGCACAACAGCCTTCAAGGTCACAAAATCCTCAATACAAAAGCTTTCCATTGTCACTGCCTGCTTGGTAACTACCTTATGCACAGCTCTAGAGCACAACGGTGATGGTTTATGGATCCCCCCCCCCCCCCCCCGAAGTGTTTTGAACCAGACCTGATCTTTAACCACAACTCTACACTTCCTAGGGCTGGATGATTAATCGAAAAATAATCGAAACCGAAATTCAGAGCCTATAACCGACGTAATTTTACCATGTCGGTTATTTCGGTTTTTTAATCCTATTAATATTTCCGCCCACTGTGTGTTAATGTACTTTCCCCTTAAAACATATTACCACGTGTGTAGTCACGTAACTCCGCCCCGTCCAGTCTGCGACATTGAGCAACATGAGCCCCTTTCACACAGCGCGTTGATCCCGGGAAATTGCCAGAACAAACACCTTCTGTGTGAACGCAAACACGACCCGGGATTGATGCCAGGTTGGGGACATAGTAACATTGCCGTGTTCAGTCCCGGAACGCGCGCTGTGTGAACAAAAGCCGTAATCAATTCCGTGTTGTAATGATGGCGCTAAGCCGGGATCGTTCGCCAGCGTGAAACGGTTCGTAATGCGCTAGTTTATGACCGAATCAGAGAAAAAAAATGCACAAGCGTGGTTTCTCGAGAGAGAAATCGCAGCTCATAAGCAAACTATAGACGCCGCTGGGACATGTCACGTGTCTTTGCGGGTTGTGTGTGTCTGTGTGAATGCACTCTCTTGATTCCGGAAAATCACTGCCAGTGTGAATGAACCAAAGTCACACGAACCCGGGTCAAATCCCGGGCCACTTTATCCGTGTATTTTCCGGAATCTCTGTGTGAAAGGGAACTCAAACACTGAGTCAACTCAGCAACAGGAGCCGCTTGTACCAAAGAAAAACGCGAAAAAAGAGAGAGACTGACAAACGCCAAGCAACAAGTGCCTCCACTCCACAAAGCAGGTTTCATTAACACAAGCATTTACAAATGCTACACAATATGAAAAGGATTAGTTTTTTTAGTTTTATACAAGTTATATTTTACTTTTAAGATGGCAATATTTACAATAATTTATTTTGTTTACAAAAATAACTATTTTCTACATTTTTAGGAAACTTTCTTTTTACATTAAAACTTAATTACTTTTTTATAAGACGTTTTTATTTCAAGCATTGTATGCTTTGTTTGATACAATTGTTTGAAATATTTAATAAGCATTAAAAGCTATCTGTGTGTTTCCTTATTTTAGAATCACAAAGATAGGATTATGCATTCTTTCATTAAAAAAAATAACCGTGAACATATTTACAGTATAAGCCTTGCCAGTGACACATGAGAAAGAATTTTTTTTAAATAATCGTTCAATAATCGTAATCGAGGTAACTTGTCCGATTAATCGCGATTATGATTTTAGCCAAAATCGTCCAGCCCTAACACTTCCCTTCTGCTTCGCCAGACAGCCTCAAAAGTGGCCCAGTCAAGGAACACGTTGCACATGCATCTTGCAATACATTGCCAAACACAACAGAACAGAGAATGTTGCGGGCATTTGGTGCACACTGACGAAAGCCCAAAGGCCAACGCAACCCAAAAGAAAAGTTACCCCTCCATAAAATATAAATGTGCCTTTCAACGCAAGGCATGATAGGTGATAAAAATTGAATACCCACACTAAGCGTAAAAACAAGCATTGTCTTGCAAACGTTGATTGTACACAAGCTGACAGGTCGCATTAAAACACCATGTTATGGTGCAGAATGGAAGGAGGGGGAAATGAAAACAGTTCAAATTGGTCTTCTAACCGCTCTGCTTCCAACATATCAACAACTGTTGAGAGTGTACATTTGTAGTTGAATAATACATGGTATTCCTCTACACACGCTGTCAAACACATCACAGGCAAACAGGGGGTGAGTGCTTCTTGACTGTCTAAGCAGCATCCCAATTTGGTCCCCTGGATCTGACAGCCTCAAATATCCTGGGAGCATTTTTAAAAGGCCAGTGTTTGATGGATTCATGAAGAACACACAAATATAATTGCCATTTGTCACCGCACGTTCGGCGCACGCCCCACGCGGGGACGGCGGGCTGGGACGCCCAGGAGAGACGCCGTGCCACCGTAGAGTCGCTCTCTATGTAAAACTGTGGATAAACACCCCTTTGCCTCGGTGTCACAGAAAATAGCTCCGCTGGAAGAATTCGAAATTGTACCCCAAAGACATGGAAGCAGAGCATGGCGGACCTCCCAAGAACGAATATGTATGAACGTCAATGGCATGGAGAGGCATAAACAAGACGGCGAAAATTCGGTCAAGCAGGAGAGATGTCGGAAAGAGAGAGAGAGAGAAAGAGAGAGAGAGAGAGAGAGAGAGAGAGAAAGAAAAGTAGGTCCCTGTATTTTTGCGGCTCGAGGCCTTTTAATATTTCATCCTGAGAGTGGAGCTGTTTGCTGTGCCCCATTAGGACGCCCATCAAACGGAACATGCATTAATTCACTTGTCAACTCATGTCATCCAGCTAAACAGCCCCCATCCATTTCTTATCATCATCTGCTAATGGCTAACAATCATTACCTGTACAAAAGAGTTGGCCGGTGAAAATATGCAAAGTACTGTGATGGTGAAAAACCGCTATCTTAAGTTAAAATGGTCAAGTTAGTGGAAATTGCTCTTTAAACGGCTTGATCTTTTGTAGGTTTACTTGATGTAGGGGAAAAGTTACATGGATACCGTTTTATTACAAATTATAAAATCTGTGGACAGCTCATTTTGAACCTCATACTGAACCTACACAGTATATACACACAGTATGAGTAATTATATATATATATGTGTGTGTGTGTGTGTGTGTGTGTGTTTGTGTGTGTGTGTGTGTGTGGACATCAATATACAAATAAAGGACGTCTTTTAAAATTACATTTTGAAAATGATAAATTAAATTTATATTTTAAATTTACTTTTTAAAATTTTCAATAATATTACTATGAATAAAAAATAAAGCAAAAAAAACATTCTTTGAAAAACCCTAATAAAAAAGATTTTAAAATAATCCAGGCTAGGGCTGCAGCATTAGAATTTGTTTAGCTTTGTGAATATAATATGAATGCAACACAAATAACCGTTTAATGCTCCATGGGCCAGTCTCTCTGATTGAAATGCTAATTTGCAAATGTGCACTGACCTACCAGTTCCCACCATCTCCCAAAACAGCCCGGGGTGGCATTTCTCCTAACAAACACCTATGGCAAGCTTACACCTTTCAATCCAAAGCAATATACTCTTTCAGTTGAAATGATGTCCCCATATTTATAGAAACAAAACCATGGGAATTTGGTTGGAGGGAAGGAAGTAGAATGAATATTATTAAAAAAGGGGCTGTGACAGAAAAAAAACCTTCAGCTTTTTAAAAATCGTTTACTCCTTGACCTTCCGACTCTGTGGCAAGGTCTTACTTCCCGAGAAGAGAAGTAAAGAATTAAAATTTTCACTTAGGTGATCTATTGCCTGAGCTGGATCCATTATGTACATAAAATGAATCTGAACCTACCAAATAAAGTGTAAAACGAAAGGTGCAAATTGCACAAAGGTGTCTGGTACACCCAGAACTTTCTTGATATTGTCTTATGCACAACAGCTATGAATATTTTTTAGTTCGCTTATTTAAACTTTTGCCCAATTGTGTCTTTAATACATTTATTTGAGACTACTGTGTGTCTTGATCACAGTAATTGCCCTGTTCTTTGAAGCCGCCCCAAATGTCACATGCCAGAACTATTTTAACTCCATTACAGCACCTCCTCCGGTTTGCTGGCACCCTACAATATCTAATTTCTGAGAGACACCGTAGCTCACATCTTATTTTATACTCATTTCTAGCAGAAGATGAATAGGTAGTCACTATTACTCAGCTTTTTTTGTGCTACAGCACACTTTTAATTCTTTCTGACAATCATTTAAATTTGGCTGTTCGAATGAAACCTGCCGTAGAGATGTGACACCTGAGAAGGCGTTTAATATTCCAGGGCTACCCTCTTTCGCAGTCATTCACTGTCTGTCCCGCTCTCACTCGGCTATTCTTTTACTCCATCTCTCTGTAACAATGACAAGCCGAGCCAGGCGTCTGGGATTTACTAATTTCAAATTTAGTAATTTGGCTGCTGATTGAGTGGAAAAAAATAACCCCTTCGGACCTTGTTCTGCTTAATTACATTTTATAAGGCAGCCGGCAACTCCAAAGACAAGAAGAGAGATTGTGAAGGCTTAAGCTTTTCATCTATTATACTCCTATTTCAAATTTGCATTTGCAGTATGTGGCATGCTAGCCATCAAAATCATTAAAACCCACCAGAAAACCTTATGATAGTGTGGAGCAGACACAATCCATCTGAAGTGGGGATATGCCAAACTACATATTTTTAAATTGATCCTAATCGATTAACCAATATTAAGGATGTTTCGCATTAAAGGGATAGTTCACCCAAAAATGAAAGTTCTGTCAGTATTTACTCACCCTCATGTTGTTCCAACCCCGTAAGACCTTCGTTCATCTTCGGAAGACGAATTAAGATATTTTTGATGAAATCTGAGAGCTGGATCACTCCTCCATAGGCTTCTAAGGGATTGAAACTTGCCAGCCCCGAAAAGTTAAAGACATCGTTAAAATAGTCCAAGTGACTACAGTGGCTCAATCCTAAATTTATCAAACGAAGAGAATACTTTGTCTGCGCAAAAACAAACAAAAATAACAACTTTATTTCAACTATTCATTTCCTTCTCTGTGGGCCTCTAGTCAGTTAACGTAGTGTGATTGCGTAGAGCTACGTCACACGTAGGCTCACTATTGGCCGACGCTGGTCATGTGGGTGATGCGTGTGACGTACAACACAGAAGCTTACGCTATTATACTAGTGAACTGACTCGAGGCCCACAGAGAAGGAAATGAATAGTTGAAATAAAGTCGTTATTTTTGCGCACAAAAAGTATTATTCTCGTTTGATAAACTTAAGATTGAGCCACTGTAGTCACTTGGACTATTTTAACGATGTCTTTAATAACTTTTCGGGGCTGGCAAGTGTCAATCCCTGAAGAAGCCTATGGAGGAGTGATCCAGCTCTCAGATTTCATCAAAAATATCTTAATTCGTGTTCTGAAGATGAACGAAGGTCTTACGGGGTTGGAGCAACATGAGGGTGAGTAAATACTGACAGAATTTTCATTTTTGGGTGAACTATCCCTTTAAGTTGGCTTTTGGATTACCCTGACTCTGATTAGACATTTCACCATACACTTCAAATGGATTTCCTACATTAGGCACATTTTGTGCTCAAACACAACATAGAAACATATCAAGATGCACTTTTTAAAAGTTTGATCTACATAACCTGGATAAACTATTCAAAATGACCAATTAGTCAACCACTGTGACCATCCCTAGAATGAAGGTATTTTTTGTTTCCATTTATATGAATTTGGCAGACGTTTTTATCCAAAACAACTTATGTCTGAAAATAGGACCCATGAAGTTGCCGTTGCTAGCACAATGCTCTACTGATTGAGCTACAGGAGCTTGTGGTTGTTGCTGCTAAAGTTGGCCGAAACTGCAGTTATCATACTTCAACTTGTTTCGAAACCTGAAACAACATTCAAGCAATCCATATCTGCACCTCCTTCCCTTCCATCCGTTTCCATCACGCTGGAATGGAAGAATCCCATAAACGCAGATGTTCTACTCAAACGCGGTTATAAAACGCACATCTTGCACAGATTTAGCCGTTTTACACAGCTACCACATTTTCTCAAAAGATCAATTATGACGTGACTCAGACCGAGCCTGAGGGAGCTGCCAGACTTTATACGTCGAGTGCTCCACTCTCCCTCTCTCCCGACAACTGCAAACAAAAAAAAAACCCAGAAACACAGATGTGAGGAGGCTGGGGGTGTATTTTCTGTTTCAGTTACATCGATGACTCAATGATTCCACCAATCTAAAAAAAAAAACCATCAAGCACAGAAAAATAATCCTTGCATAAGGATCAAGAGGCAGCAGGCATCTCTTGGAGGAGGCCTTACAGAACGAGGCCTTACAGAGGGACTCCAGGGGCAACTAAAGCCAGGCAGAAGAGTTTATTAAAAAATATATATCTATGGACAAGGTTCCTTTATTTGCTCCGTTTCAATCTCAGCATTAACTGCACTAATGTGACAGCTGTGGGTCACTGGACTCTGTCTTCGGGGTGCCAATCAAGACCTTAAGCCCGGGAATCAGGCTTAAGGACAGGGGTGCTCGTCTGTTTCTGAGAGGCTTTTTAAAGGGAGATGGCCATATTGATTTTAGCCGTGGCAGGGAGTACTGTCTGAATGGAGTCAGTCGGTGGCTCCCCGGTCACCCCCCAGTGATCAGAGGCCTGACGGAATGACCTAGCAGAGGTGCGGTGAACCTGCAAACATGCAGGGCAGGATGGGAGCACATCACGAGAGATCACTGTAATAGAAAAGGGGTTTAACCTTAATGTTGAAGCCAAAACCCTGTTAGAGGGCCAGTAATCCCTCCCGCTCAACTCTCATTTCAAGTGCTTTTCTGGCTGGAAAAGGCAGCGTTGTGTTGGGGTTGCTGCAGCGGGAGCGTTCACGCTCTCGAAGATGCAACGCTGTGCTGTTAATCAAAGCGTGGGCCTCGAATCTACATCTTATTAACAGACAGACTCCACTTTCCAATCTATTATTCCTTGCATAGTTCAAACCCCAAGCGCCGTTTCACACAATGCCCACCCTGCGAAAGAAATAACACCGAGCTGATGGTCAATGAGTACAATCAGAAATGCTAATGGTTTGCTAAACCTATAGCTCACGGATGTGTAGATCACCTCTTATCTGAGGTAATTTAAATCAATTTTACACTCATAAATCTGCAGAGCTCTAAAAGGGCTTCGGCACTTTGCGAAGACGCTAATTGAAATGCTGGGAATTTTTACATATGAAATATGTCTACACCAAGACAATGAGGAAATAATTAGCACAGAGGTAGAATCACAATGGCCATTTTAATCAACCCCTGTGCTAGCATTTCACCCTATTTATTCCAGTTTTGATTCCATGACCCACGGCTAAGTAATCACTTGAAAATTACTCCTGAGTTCTAATGGGCTCTTGCTTCGGAGGAACACGTGTTCTGAAAAATTTGCATCTTGAATCAATCAACTCTTTCCGGCCAAAATGATCGAAATAAAGGCACTCTTCAAAAGCGAATGCAGGTGAAAAGCATGTGTACTCTCTTAGAAGCAATGATTTGATTTTGAGGATTAACAGCAAAGCTAAATTATGAACGTCAACAATAAATACCTGATCCTGAACCCCTGAGTGAGAGCACAAAAATTCCAGACATAACGCAGAAGCGTTGTCATCGTACAGAATGATATACATAAAACCTGACTAACATTCAAGTGAAATATTCAGTGATTAAACACCTCTTGATCATTACATCATTACCCTGAAATTCTTACAGGCCAGAACAAGTTTTTCTGTCGTGTGAGACTCCCCACATCCCACACATATGAGACAGAATGTGCAATGCGTTTGTTCTTTGTGTCTCTACTGGACTCTTTTTGCAGCCTAATAGAGAAGTATGCGATTAAACACGACACAGATAACTCAAGCAGAGTATATTCAACCATAGTCCATTTTTATCTGCCCATGTGTCAACGGACAGTGCTGAATAAGTGCGATTCATCTTTAGACAGTGAATTCTGCTAGCAAATTAAAATGGAAATATAATTTAAAAAAAAAAAGATAAACTGTTGTAAAGTGGCCAGTCAAGTTGATTTCCTATCGATTTCCCGCTCTAGACTCTAAATATCACATCATACTTCCCAATCCAATTAGTGCACTGCCTTACGGCCCTGCTCTATGCATACTTGTCCAGACAGCCCCTTATACTGTACATGGTATAGTCGCACATTCTAGACCCGTATGCAGATATCCGATCACTTATAATTATTTGAGATTTAAAAACAAGTCAAATATGGACCAAACTACTCGGGTTCGGTAAGATTTTTTAAGTCTATTATGCTCACCAAGGCTGCATTTATTTGAACAAAAAGTACTGTGGTGAAATATTAATAGAGTTTAAAATAACCGTTTTCTATTTTAATATATTTCAAAATAGAACTTATTCATGTGCTGGTAAATCAGAGATTTCAGCCTTTCTCTGACAAGGTTCATGTTGTAAACACAGTGCAGCGCTTCCCGGTTCTAAGTCAGAACGCTGGCTCTGTATTGGCCGGCTCCTGCGTAAGCACCACACGTCATAGTGCTCACGTGAACAGCATTGGAGACTCACAAGTAAGAGAAGAAATTGTTGAATTAAGTCGTTATTTTTGTGCACAAAAAGTATTCTCGTCGCTTCATAACATTAAGGTTGAACAACTGTAGTCACGTGGACTAACGATGTCTTTACTAACTGTCTGGGTCTTGAAAGTGGTTATGACGTTGCAGTCAGAAAGCTCTCGGATTTCATCAAAAATATCTTAATTTGTGTTCCGAAGATGAACGAAGGTCTTAAGGGTTTGGAAAGACATGAGGGTGAGTAAATAATAACAGAATTTTTATTTTTGGATGAACTAACCCTTTAATTTGAAATAGAAATGTAACATTATAAATGTCTTTACCGTTACTTTTGATCAATTGAATGTGTTTTCTAGCTGAATAAATGTATTAAATAAAAAGTTGATGGGGAGAATTATTTTGTTGCAAACTTGCATCTTCTGAGTTTCTTGCACGGTCCACCAGATTTCTACACAAAGAGACTGTGGGAAGTGGGTGTGTCAGGACTTTTTTCCCCCTCCAAAAACAAGTGGTGAGAATTTTCCAAACACATCCTTTGTTTCAAATCTTTGTTTCCCTAATTATTTCCAACCGACCTAGTAGTGATGAGTGAGATTTTCCATCACTCCTCATCCATTTGACATAATTTGCCTAAAACAATGCCCTGACTTAATTCAACAACTGAGCTGATCCACCATTGATTTTACATGTGGAGGAACAACCTCCAAGATGTTATCAAGCTCAACATATTTAGGGTACACAAACCCATATGAGCAGAACAAGAAAAGTCTCTATGATGCAACTCCATGCTTTACCAGGTAAGAGAGATACTATTTCAGTACATTCTAGTGCTCAGCCGTGTTTTCCAGATCCAGGCCAACCAAGGCCAAACCTCAATGGGATATCCTTGCTCACTAAGCTTTCAAGACTTTGGCAGGAGAACAACTGAAAGTAACAACTTCACTGCAACAGAAAGACGCTGGTTCAAATCCAGTACATTTTCTTTTAATCACCACTTCACTAAAACTAATGCTTAAGACTCCGTGCTACTGCACCTATAGCATTATCTTATCAATGAAAATAACAGAGCAAAGCGCTTACGTACTGTACATATAGATTACGCATTATCATAATCTCAAATCAAAGCTACACCCAAAGGCAAAGAATATAGCGCACCAGTAAATAATTAAATCAATTATCATCACAGTAAACGTTTTAAAATCACATCAGTGTTTTCCAGATGTAAGCTTCAGTTTTCAATAGCGCAGAATTGTAGAAAATGCTGACAAAGGTTGATGTCAGTTGATAATCCAAATGAGATTGGATCACAAACCCTTTGAAGTTTATGGTAAAGTATAGACTGGTAACAAATTAAATGCTTTATATGGAAACAGATCAGTTTCACATATACATCACTGACTGAAAAAAAAAATTCTGATTGGATAAATCCATTAAGAGAACCGTTTTTTTCTGTCGACATGGCATCTGCTACACTGCATTGGTTATAGAAAGTGAAAGCTATGTCTCATACTCAGTCGAGTGAAGACGAAACTTGCGGGCAACATTTGCCAAAAATATGCAAAAACAAAAGTTACTGTAGTCTAGCCAATTATGTCAAGCGTGTTTGTAGACATGACTAACACATTTGTCAGCACTTACTTCTAACAAGACCATCATGGGTGTGGTTCTCCTCTGTCATGTGTCCCTGCTCGTCTGAAGTTTGATCTCCTGGTATCGGAGTTGGGGATGTTTCCGTAGCATCTGAGGATTCATCAGAGCAGCTGTTGCATTTATCTGGACATTAAAAGAAAAAAAATGAACAAAACAAAGTCATATTTTAAATCTCTGAGTTTTGCGTTACTTCATAGCTGCCAAAAGCCAAGCATGCAAAAGGCCAATATTGACTCGCCTAAGCCTCAAGAATAGAAAGACGAGCTCTAATTTGCCAGATAAAACAGATTCCTTTGGTGAACAGTTGCAGAACCGTGTGGGCGGATCAGGTAGGCCCAGGCCAGAACTCTGGATCTCATTTTCTCGATTTTGCTCCCGGGTACACAACACCTGCCAAGGTTTTTACAGCTATAAAGAGCGCATTCATCTAAATTGGAAAATGGATGTGGGCAAAACCTGCCTGATAGGCATACAAAGAGATAGGCAACATTTAAACGCTGCACTTAAAACTTATTCAGCTCCCAATTCCATAGAGTAAACGAGACGGTATGCTTCTCAGATTCGTGCTATTTGTGCACGTACAGAGGCAGCAGGCAACTGCTCATTTATTTAGTATTGTCAAAGCAGTTCTGTTGCACAAACCTGTACTTTTCCATCACTCAAGTGCATTCTGGGAAAAAAGCATGTGACTCAGCAAACAGAAGCTTGTTTTCACTTTTGGCGAGCATAGAGTGTTTGGTTTAGTTAGGGTTTTTTTTTTTTTCTACAGCCCTCGTTACAGCGTATTATGGGACAAGATCAATACAATACAGTAGCACTAGATACAGAGATTGATATCACTTCATCTGGGCTTGAGGCTGATGAATGGAAACCCTTTATTCCAGCCATGACTCCTCAAATGCACATACAGTACCAGCAGCCTTGTGATGCATCGCTGTATTTAGTGATTACAGTTTGAAATAAATTGCTCTATTCTCTAAGCATACACAGTCCCCGGGGAGGGAAATCCAGTCTTAACGGAGAGACTTTGAAGGCCCTACAAAAATCCATTTGTCACCGGAGCCTGTGATTGCTTACTTTGTCCTACTTTGCCATTTTTTGACAGTGCTATAATGATGCTTGGTATAAATAGGATGGTTAACGGTTCAGTGGCTAAGAAAAAAAAGAAGAAGAGGGGGGCCAAGCTTATTTTACATGTGATAATCTCACAAGCAACTAGAAAGTTAATTAAAAACTATAATTGGCAGTGGTTCCTGCTAATAGTTACCAAGGCGCTCCTTCAATCTTTATTGGAAAATAATGAAAACATTATCATGCCTACTGGCGCAACATACATATGGGGAATCTGTTTGCTAGTTGCCATTTATGCAAGTCAGTTACTGGTGGGACACCAGGTAAAAATCAGGAGATAAATCAAATAAGTCAACATTATTAATGATTGTCAATAAGGTCATTCAGCAAATATTTTCAATTGCCTGAAATAATCACAGTGGATTTGGTCAAGAGATTTAACATGTTAAAAAATAATAAAAAAATTCCTGCTTTCCTGCTCTAAAGATTTTAAATGCAGCAAACATATTTGCTATGTATTCAAAATCAGTGTCACATTTTTGCAGATGATCTGTCACAGTTTTAAGTCAAGTGCAATGACTAACTGTTTTCAAAGACCTAAAATTAACAAACTGACCTATATTATTAATTGTTTAGAGGCACAGACAAGCAATACTGTCAGTCATGGCATCAATAGAAATAAAAACTCAAGAGTGACGAGCCTCTATGTTGCTTTATTGTGCAAAAAATCCCACTTTTTTCATAGACCATCCGACTACTAGCCAATATCACTATTTTATGCTACAAAATATGCATAAAACACAAATTAGTCAGTGCATCCATGGTATAACTGAATCTGAATCTCACATATAGAAAATCAATCTCTTACCTCTTTTTGACAGAAGTTGGGTTGTCTCCTCATGAAGCTGCTTTTTTGGCCCTTCAGGCCCCTCCGGAGGTAAAATAGTCTCCGAGGACATGAGCCAGATGTTTAGATACTAAACACACCCAAAAACAACACTGCCCCACGCAATTAGCCCTCAAATCTGTAAGATAATAACAAACTATTATTATAATATCAATCGCTGATTCACTGCGTCAAAGTAAACAAACGCGACAAATATCTTTCCTATGGAGTGACGTCATCCAGCGAAATGTCTTAATACTCAGTGGAAAGTTTTTCTTAGGTTTGTTCTTCTCTAACGGAACTCAAAATGTCGCAAACACACTCCTAAATATCTTATCAACTTGTAAAGTCAATATTATTTGTTCGCCAACCATGTAACAGATCATTTCAAAGTTGTTTGATTACCTTTCAAACATGTCAACTGAGAAACTCCTTTATTCGCATCTTTTCTTCCGGCAAAACCGGCGTGCCGTTAGGAAAAGTTTCCTTAATACCCTGCTTAGAATCAAAACTCCGTAAAAACTATCAGATACCTCCCCAAAATAGTACAAAAAATCCCTGTCAAGCAGACGTTGGATAATGGTTTGTGCGCGAGAGTCCCGCGCGCTCGAGCTCCTGCTCCTGGAGAAACTTTGAGCTGAAACATTTTCATCACATCCGGATTCCGATGATCACAACCAGCTGCATGCAAACATTCATCTGTTCCAGCGGAGACTGTGTGAATTGTTCGTGAAGTGAGACTGTTTATAAAAGAGTATGTCTGTCTGTTTCTCAGACATGCAGGGGTGTTGTTTACCTAGCGATCTGAAGTAGCACGTCAGATTGACTTCTGTTGTTCCCAAAAATGTGCTCTTGAAAGCGTCAGTTGTTGATGTAGTTAGCCTAAATATTTATAACATTCAAACTTCTTGATTTCGTTGTGTTGTTTTTTTGCTATGAAAAATATTACCAGCCTCGGCAATTGCCTGCTATCAAATTAAAAAATAGGCCTACATAGCGTGCCTTACATGCATAAATCGCTTCTTGTATTGTAAAGTTTTCTACTATTGGGTCGAATCATTTGTGAAAAGGACTCCTTATGATAAATATATGGTAAATATTAACAGTAGCCTATTTTTAATAAATCAACACTCAAAGAAAAGTTCACAGAAAATACACACTGTGCCATTTTTTATTATTATGCATTGCATTGCGTTGTGTTTTATGGTTAAGGGAAATGTCTAAACTTAAAGGGATAGTTCACCCAAAAATAAAAAAATAAAATTCTGTCATTAATTACTCACCCTCATGTCGTTCCAAACCCATAAGACTTTCGTTCATCTTCGGAACACAAATGAAGATATTTTTGATGAAATCTAAGAGCTTTCTGCTCCTCCATTGACAGCTACGCAACAACCACTTTGACTCTTCAAAACGTTCATAAAGAGATTGTAAAACTAATCCACATGAATTGAGCAGTTTAGTATAAATTTTCTGAAGAGACCATGTGATGAACATGATTTTATTCATCAACTTACACATCAGTTAAACACATGGTTTGAATTATGTGGGAGCCAGTGGGAGCTGAGCTCCCATAGAGAGAGTATGAGCTCCCATGAAAGCAGTAAAATCCTACACCTGTGGGGGCTCTAAAAATCATCAGCACCATCATTTTAAATTACAAATAAAGCACTTTTCCTTCAATAATCGAGGCATGTTTGTTAACCCTTTCGCACGTATGTTTACAGCGGTGTGATTAGAACAGTCAGTGCATCACGTGATCAACTGCTAAATTCAAAAGTGCTTTCGCACGTTGGCTGGCGCTGAGCCAGAGACAGATGCGCTCAATATATCACAACTATTCAGTGTTTTCAACCACATAATGTTTATTTTAGGTTTCAGACATTTAAATACACAAAAGTAGCTACTAGCAAAAAAATGATTTGGGGAGACGCTAGGTAGGCCCCCACCAATATTTTAGCGAACTCCTTTCAGGGTTTTCCTGCATGGAATTACGAGGCAGCCGCCTCCGGCTCTCAACAAAACTCGGCCTGTGGCCATTCTCAAACCGTATAGTTTGCCGATAGTGCTGAAAAAATTTAGCCTACATTCAAATTAATCGAGGATGGATGACAGATAAATCATTATAATGTGTTGATTTTAATAAAGACACGGAACTCTTATCATGGTAAAACGCAATGAGCGTCACTCTACTTTCGTTTACAACAACGTAATTCTCTTTAGAGAAAATCAATCAAGGAAAACATATCAGGGCATTTACTACAGTTGTAATTTTTCAATGTAAATTATTTAATGTGATTGGTAACAGCCTACTGTCTTATTATTCTGATTTAATGTATTGATCAAATTAAGGAATATTTTAAAAGAAAGATGGAGCATAGGCTACATAAAATTAGAAGGAAAATGCCCTATTTTAAAGGTAAAAAAAATTATTCTGATAAGAGTGTTTGCCAACAGTGATGTAATGAAACATTGACAATTTAACTTTGAAGGGAGTAAAAAGGGGAACCCTCTGTTTAGGATATTAAGGAAATGTAATTTTGGCCAAAGAATAACTTTTCATTTAAATAAATGTTAATTTTAAATCAGCCTACTTCAGTGTGATATTTTACCATATTATCATGCTTAACATTGAGAATTTGAATAATTGTAATGATGATCAGATGCAGATCTAAATCAAAGAATATCATATGTTTGGGCGGTTGGATTATTTTTAACAGCGGATTCGGGTGACTCAAAGTGCACCAGATTAATGAATTTATCTTTAAAATGTACAAAATTTTCTTCCTGGGGGGGCATGCCCCCAGACCCCCCTACAGGTAAATACAAAGATGAAATCATAATTCGAACCCTGGTTAAACAGAAGTAAATGTTTGCTTTAGGTGCATGTTCACGCTTCCGCAAGAACCAATGACACCCATGTTACGCAGAACTTTGAGCTTCAGAAAGAGGTTTGTTCTCGTGCTCAAGTTCGGTTGAATTTCTGTTTATGTTCTCTGATCAATGTTTATATGTGGATAAAAGCCTTAATTCAATCCGATCATCATATAAAGAAGTGATCATGTCTCTTCAGAATATTTGTACAATTCATATGAAGTAGTTAGCCTATATACTTTCTATTGCGATTGCATCAATGCTTACTCAGTGTCTTTAAAATCTTTACATTTTCAACTGTCTGAAATCTGCACGCATACACAAAGAGCGCTCAACTGATTCAGTCCATTCTCGTGGTGGCCTTGCTGGTGGATAAAGCCTATGAGCATGGAAGTGATTGATGTGAAATATGCCCTCCTCATTGACTGGGTGAACTCCATTTTCTGCTCCTAATACAGAAATCACTCTAGGTCTGTGGCATAATGATTTACGATGAATCTGTGTCAATGTTGAACTCACAAACCCCACCTAATCCATCTTGCAAAGACCCTCCTCGCTGTGAAGAAATGCTGCATTCTCCATTTATAAGTGTTGAATCTATTACCCCACTGATTGGTAATAACTTTCGGCCTTTGCGCCCCTTAGACAGTGATTACTCTGATACTGGTGCTCTTTGAGACCCGGCACTAAAGGTAAAACTCAGTATCAGCAGGGCTTAGTTGACCCACCTTGCTTTCAAAGTTATCACTTTAAAAGTTACAACTATTTTTAAGGAATAGTTGAGTGGAAAATACTGTCATTATGTAAACCAAGAAAGTATTCAATTTGACTTATAAGCCATATAATTGTCTGAGAAACAGAAGATGAATGTGAAATCGTTATCTCCTTACAATATTCTCCAAATCTAAGTTATAAGGACTACTTTCATAATCTTTGAAATGATGGAAAGATGCACCGTACTGCCATGAGACATGATTAAATAATGGCAGAATTTTATTTTTTGGGTGCAAACAATTCCTTTAATATATCAAAAGAAAGTATAAAAACACTACACTCTATGTTTCCATGAATAACCTTTAACATCCAAGGAGGCTTTCCATTGCACAAAAGGTTCTTTATAGTGGAAAAGGTTCTTTCGACTATTAAAATGTTCTTCACACTTAGAAAAAAAAGTTCTTTTGGGAACCAAGAATGATTCTTCTGTGGCATTTACTGTGAAAACTATCTTTTGGAACCTGTGTAGTTCCTGAAAGCCAAAATCAGACATTACCATTTGAATATTTCATTGTGTTTTGTTCACACGGGACAGCGGTTCTATGATTTCCTGTGTATTCCATTGTGACACCGCTGACAAACATTTATCTTGTGGTAAATCATGCGCTTCTGAGCCGGAATAAGAAACTGAAGTCACAGAGAGTGCGTGAAGCCGTCATGTCGTGTCACTGTTGTGTCAGCAAAGCATCTGTCAGAGTCACATTTCAGAGGAAAGGGGAAACGTCTCTATTGACTTCATCTGTTTGTGTGGCAGGATGCCTGATTGCTGAAACACTGCCAAATCACCCTGGGTAATCCCGCTCGATGGAGTCCCACCGAACGCTGGGGTTCACAGTGCATGCATGCAAGAAAACCGCCTGTCACCACAACAACATTGCTGACAAAAAGCCACCTACCGTGATTTAGTAAATATTTGAGCTATCACAGCAGGCGTAGAGAAGGAACAATCAGCAAGGAAAAACAAACCAGAATTATAAACTTGACCATTTTTTAGGGAGCTACACTGACCCAAGCCAACTTAAAATTGTTCTTTGAGTAATTCTCACACTGCAAAGTAATTAGCATATGAATAACTCAGAGATCCTACGAGTACGAGAAGTGATATGCATTCGCTCAGAGATCCGCCTACTGAAGTCTCTTCAGTGTCGATGTAAGGTACCCACTTTGAAGTTGGCGATTTCCTCAACTTCTAGATTGGCTTTGCAGAGAAAACTGTGCCACTCAATTATACCTGTTATTCATCAAGGAGAACAAATTGCTGGAAGCAGGCGAGCGGGCAGGGAGGGAGGGTTACCTGTAGCTAACAAAAAGGCGCAGAAGGCCCCTTGTGGAGCGCCGCGACTCGGCTCTCTGTGTTCTTACCATTTGGTTTTTGTTATGGAATTAAAATTTCACACCAAATGTGTAGAAGGAAACGTGGTGGAATAAGAAACCTGTAATTAGCACTAATGAGCTTATTCTTGGGGTCTGTGATTGGAATAAAAATGGGAGACTTACTGATTCTTTTCCCATCTCGACTTTAATGGCCAGCAAAAGAAAGGTGTCACTTTGAACCACGGCGCAGCCACAATGCACATCAGTAACTGATCAAATCTTCAAAGAAAGCTCGCAGCAGTCTCAGCTGAATATAAAAAAACTTAATAAGTCCCTCTTTGAAGCCGAGAGAAAGCCCCCCTACTTCTCAAGCGGACCATGAAAACTGGACGAACCCTGGCGACCTGGATGATTAATGGCGTTTGGGTTATTTTTGACGATTTCTTTTCAGATTCATACTTCTTTTTTAGCTCACTCTCTGATCAACATGCTAACGGCACTTGTCGTCTGTTTTATCAGCAGGGAGATGTTGTTTCAGTCGTGCTAAGTCAAGGGACATTATCAGGGCAGCACGAAGGTGGCACGGATAAATAAACTCATTAAAACAACAGGCCTCGTGATTAACGATGTGTAATTGCTTTGATAGAAATGAAAACAAACATCATTTATAGCACGGCGAGAGAAAGAGAGAGAGAGTCAGAGGCCGAGAACAGTGGGGCGGCTTATATACACTAATGCACATCTGGAAGGAACTGTTCAACCTCTGAAATATGCAGGTATAATCAGTAGCAAATGTCCACACCGACATGTTTCAAGTTCATAAATATGTATCTTTCAAATAAAAGGAATGTTGTTTTCTCTGGGCCTGGGAGTTATTAGATAACTAATAACATATTGTGAAGTAAAAGGCCATCGCAGTGTCTGCTGGGAAGACTTGAGCGTGCAGACGCGCAGCCGTACAGGTGAACAGCTGCAAAATAACTTGTGATCAAAGTATGAAATAACAACCTAAAATATATGTCAAATTATCCAGTCTGTCGCAATACCGCAGGTTTGCTTTTAAGGACGTGGGTGTTCATGTATATTTAAAGAGAGAAATCTTGGAAAGGAAGATACACGTTCTGTAAAGTCTGTAAAGAAATCAAAAACCATCCCATTTACTTTCTTAATACTCATTCCTGACCTTACTGTACCAGATTTATCAGTATACATTATCCCATTTAACATTTATACTTTAAGAATTTATTTTAGCAAGTCCATGCAGAATCAAATCCTAATAAATCTCTATACTTCAAAATGTTAATCAAAAACTCTCTCAACTTGCACACATGCAGCTTTACTTCACAATGACTTCATAATGATATTTTGCACTGCTTTTCCATTGTTTTTCTGTGTAAGCATCTCACGTCTTTTGCAGTGTCTCACTCATGACACAGAATTAAAAAAATGCGGCGCTCAAGTTAAAAGAACCCACTGCCCTGTGACCGTGTTTTTAAATGCAAAAATGTGTTCTGTGAATAGTCCCTACGACTAGAAAAATGCTCTATGCACATAAGCAAATGTGAATGCTTGGCGAACACATCACAAGCGTTCTGTCACTTTGCACATATTTAGTGCAATAAACTATGCATTATGCATAGTTATGCATAATTATATTAATTATGGTAGTAACAAACCTTGTTTATCAATCCTTTATTAAACACCACAATTCACATAACAAATGCAAAAATAAATATGAAAAGAAAAACAGTCATTAGAGATGTAAACATGTTTATACATAGGGGTATTTAAACACAGAGTATAAAATATGTCAATAATTCCAAAGCTATACGAGTACAGAAGTCTCTAGGATGTATAAATATTTTACTTTTTTTGTTTTTGCTTCTGACATCATCCCTGCGCCACTCTTTGTGCTATAGCAATGTAAATGCCTCATATGTTTTCTGATTCACCTGAATATCTCTGTACATTATTATTATAATCTATAAGGCACTTGTTTATTGGTATGATAATATTATTGTTCTAATCTCAGTTGTTTATTGTGACTCACAGATGTGGATTTAACGTAAACATTAGTTGGTATCACGGGTCGCGTACAGGCAGGGGGTGGGCGAGATTTATTCCAGGAATACGTGACGCCCCATATTCACACTGTTCTGTAAGTAAGCCACCTCACGCTGAGCATACATACCCTTGAGTCCTGTTAACCCACCCCTGGGTAACCGCAGATCAGTCGGGACACACACGCTCATGCACGCGCGCTCCGGAGAAGCCTCCATGCATTATTGAAATACAGAGAGAGAACACTAGCATTTCCACCCACTCTGATTAATTTAATGCTCTCCCTAAGTCCAAGATTAGGCTCTGGCATAGGTCATTATTAAATATTGAAAATACGAAAGTGCAGGAATATTCAATTCTTTTTTTTTAAATCTGAGTTTTAATTTACCTCATGTGGCAGCAGCCTCGGTCACCTGCCGAGAGAGAATCCACACCGCATCACCACATGCATGAAGCCGGGTTTGGCGAGGCCGTTCCAATTTATGGAACGGGAGTCAAATATTTATCCAGTTGATGAGGCAAACGCAGCGTGCCGCACTGACAATAATTAAAATCCGGCCCAGACAAAGGTGAACACCTGATCATTTCTAATAGTGTGTATTCGTGTGGTCAGGCCTGGCACTGCTTATTTCAGTAGCTGCCTAGAAGTGTGAAGGAGTCTGAAGTGTATTTACATTTACGGTAAACACAGCATGTTGGGCCCGACGTTTGTCAGAGCGAATGTTTCTGTGTGGTTCGCCATTATTAAACTGTTTAAATCACGTCATAGCCTACAGGCTATTTTAAAAACTCAAGTCACAGCAGAGCTTTAGAGCGACTCTGGGTAAAAGGAGGACAGCTCTTTCATTTTATTGCTCTTTTAATTTCCTCCCCTCCTTTACAGAATGTGAAGAACAGCTTTGACTTCAGTACGGCTGGTGGACTGGTGCTGTATGTGTTAAGAGAAAAAACCTGTAGGACATTAGGCAAGGTTTTGTAGCTTTGTAACTTCATAATCTGCCAACTGTCTCACAAAATAGAAGAGGATAATGAGTAAGCTCATTTCTCTACTCATGTTTTGTTCACTACGTGCCCTTAAAAAAAAGAAAGAAAGAAAGAAAGAAAGAAAGAAAGAAAGAAATCAATCAATCAATCAATCAATCAATCAATCAATCAATCAATCAATCAATCAATCAAGTCTCTTGAAAGACAGACAGACCGTCACATATGTCTGTTCTGCATGTGTGTGGTACTTACCTAAGTCCTGCTGAGAGACCCTGCTTTCTTTGACCGAGAATCACAGTCTGACGCTTGTGTCTGCTACTCAAACCCTCTGAGAACAAAAAAAAGAAAAAAATCAATGAGACACCATATTGCTCTCACTCATATCATATACAGTACATCATACACTGTATTGTTCTTTGAATTACAGTAATGAGAATTAGATTTTTTATGTTATTTTATTTTAATAATGGAAAATCTTAATAAGTTCTAAAAATAGATATGAAATTTTAATTTACTTTGATTTCTGAAATATTCCTCAATCTGAATGGATAATTGTGAGTGTTTCCTCTTCACATAAACATTTGAAGCATCAGGCTGTGTGTCTTAAATATATTTCTGAACTTTTTGGTGTCGTACAGTTAAACATGTCCTTCTAAATGT
Organism: Gila orcuttii; assembly: GCA_026230005.1. Lineage (NCBI taxonomy): Eukaryota > Metazoa > Chordata > Actinopteri > Cypriniformes > Leuciscidae > Gila > Gila orcuttii. Next base: position 5,611,738 of record JAPDVR010000006.1, read on the forward strand.
CATATCTAAGCCAGGGACTAGCCGCATCATGGCATGGCACGAGAGATGCGTGTTAAAATGAGGATTCCACAAATCACAGATCAAAGTTGTCTAATTATGTAAATCATGAATTCTCCAAATGTCAGCATTAGGAAAGAGGATTAGGATTTGCTATGGTAAATGATAAATTACCTATCAAGCAGACGAATCAACAAAAAGCTGCACAGCAGACATATAGCTGAGCATCTAGCGCGCTCATTGCCTGTGCTGCGGCAACTGCACGAACCTATGGCGAGTCAGCTTGAATGCCCGAACCAATCAGGTCGCTTCGCGCCAGAGCGCGTCAGAGCCCGCCAGTATGGCCATGGCTTATAGCTATATAAGCCCCCATTTTCGCCATAGAATTCAGGTTAAATCGACTGAAGCGATCCCCTGATCGAAGCACAGTAGCACGGCGGGTTACGCAATACTCGTTCCCTACTCTCCGGGAACCAAGGTTACGTTAGTAACCCAGATGTTCCCTTTCGAGAGGTCTCTCGTATTGCATAAGTTAGCTTACACTATGGGAACTCCTTTCAAAATGCTGTGCGTGCTTAACAACTTCGCCCCATACTATAGCCTAGGGCCAAGCGCCCCAGGCTCAGAGAAGAGTAAAGTTATGAGTCCTAATATAGGCCAGATCAGTAATGAGCCTCATATATGGAATATATAGGAATTGGCTTATAAAGGGCCAGGCTCCTTCTTATATGGTATATATACTGTAGTTCATGTTCACCCAGGACCAGACAGACGTCGGGCCTTATAGTTGTGGAAAACGTGCTTAAACACTTTATTTACACGGAAAGAACCCTCGCTTGTAAAGCAGGAACTTCCATGTTATAAAACATCATAAATGTGGATGGTGAGGCCCAGCCGGCCGCTGCACAAATATCGTCAATTGGAATTCACTTACCATTTTAGAGCATAAAGACGCCTGGTTGAAGGCGCTCTTGCTTCAATGGTATTTAGCACTCTATCCGGAAGGTTCCCGGATACCCGTTGAGGGGCCATACATGGAGGGCGCACAAGTCGGGAAGGGGATGCCAAATCATCCCGTTCGCCTGCGTGAGGAGGTTTCTCCTCAGCGGTATCGGCCATGGGGCTGATTCCAGCAGCTGAGTCAACTCGGAGAACCATAGCTGGTTCCTCCAGAGCGGGGCTATCAAGAGCACGGCACACTTGATCTCACTGATCCGTTTGATGACCTGAGGCAGCATCGTGACCGGCGGGAATGCATACAGCGGGCGGCGTGGCCAGTTCTGGACCAGCGCTTCCCTGTCTTTGGAGAAAAATGCTTGCCAACGAGCGTTGTCTTCTGAGCTGAAGACGCTCAGCTATATGTCTGCTGTGCAGCACTTTCCTCTTTGAAATCATGCCCATACTCACGCTGGACTGATGCCAGTTGGCTGCTTTCCAAGGAGTCAGGGCTCTGACACAGCTTTGGTTCACTTTGATGCGTAAGTGGCTAGATCACCACGCGTGAGCCGGTAAACGGGCTTTCAACCAGTGCTGGAGGGGACGCATATACAGTAGACTCAGCTGGAGTACTGATGATGCTGAGGCCATGAGGCCTAACATCGTCTGAAATCTCTTGAGAGGCTCGCAAGCGCCTACTCTGAACGATGCCGCTAGATGCTGGATGAGAGCTGCGATGAAAATTTATGACTGTTCCCAGGAAAGATATACTCTGGCTGGGAGACAGTACGCTTTTTGAAGCATTGATCCTGAGACTTAGGCATTCTAGATGGCTGAGGAGCCAGGATCTGTGAGTTATTAACTGCGCCTTCGATTGGGCTATAACCAGTGTCTGAGATCTAAGATGGGCCTGAGGCCGCCATCTTTCTTTGGAACGGGGAAATAGCGACTGTAAAAACCTGACTTGCTCAGTGATAAAGGGACTGGCTCTACAGCCCCTTTCACTAACAGTTTTGACACTTCGGTGTCTCGACCACAGCTAGAAAGCGCGGGGGTCTGCGAGCAAACTGTAGCGATTAGCCTTGTTTTATTATGTTCAACACCCATTCTGATATTTCGGGGATGGCTTCCCAGGCCTTGGCCCGCATAGCTAGGGGTTGAATGAAGTCTGGGGAGGGGCCGCTTTGTGATAGGGACCCGGCCGCCCAGCTGTTTTGTGTTTGTGATTGCTTATGTGCAGGGGTGCGTATTTCATAGTGGGCACACAACCTACATTCATTACACTTCCAGCGTGAGCCGGAGGGAAAACTGACACTGTGGGAACAGTGCTTATGTGCAGGGGTGCATACTTCATAGTGGGCACATAACCTACATTTATTACACCTGCAGCGCAAGTCGGAGGAAGAACAGACAGAAAAGTGCTCTTTTCGTGCTTTATTTTGGTCACCGTAAAAACGGCGTTTGTTTGCAGGTGTGCATGTTTCAAAACAGCTTTTTGGAGGTTGGTCCGGCCTCGGCAGAACTCAAACACTCTCTTTTCCTTCCTGTCACCGTGGCTAGGAAGGCTTCCGAGGCTCTGGGTCCAACACAATATACAACACAAAAACTGCTGTCGCTTCGTTGAGCGAGAGCAGTGACGGACTTCAGCTGCTGGGCAGGGCTGAGAGACCGGCGGCGCTGGCTTTGCTAGCTGAGGAAGCAGCGCCTTCTTGTGGCGGCCCAAAGCAGAGCTGGATTGTTTAGGGAGGAAGTGACGCATAGCCTGCGCCGTCGCCGACGGTCGAGAGCGTTGAGTAGATGGAAGGCTTTAGATCAGCTGAATGTGGCGCTTTCCATGTGGCGTACTTCTGGAAAGAAGGGAGCAGGTCTCTGCTGAGGGGCCTGCCGGCGCCCCTACAGGAACCATTTGTCTAGCCTGCTGCCCGTGGGCTCTTCAACAGCCTTAGTCAACACACAGAGAAGCTCTGCGTCAAGGCTGGTTCTCATGTCGTTCGCGCTGGTTTGTGTTGAGGGTGCGGGGTCAGACACGGAGCCCGCCCACTCCTAGCATTTGGATGCAGCGAGAGAAATGCTGTCATCCTTCTTGTCTTCCTCGTCTGATCCCCCAAAAGAGACGAGACCGGCCGCTTGCTCAGAGGGGCGCTGGTCCGTCTGTGTGAACAGAACCGTGGTCACGGCCCAAACAGGAAGCGCAAAGGATGTAACGATCTCCACCGAAGAGAGGGCCTCTGCATGAGGCGCAGGTGACCCCAGGCATTTGAAACAATGCCTAGAATTTGCTCTTTTAGAAGTCGCAGCGGCAAACACACACAAATCCTAGCTTTAAAAGGATATAATGCGCTGGATGGCAAAGCAGAACAGCGGGCTGAAGGTGGCGACCAGTTGAAAATCAGGAAGCCGGCGTCCTCAGAGCTGCTTAGCAGGTGGCTTGTTCCGCTGAAGGCTTTTTGACGCCGGCGAAGAAGGCTTCTCAATCCGGAGCTCAGCGAAGTGAAACTTGCTGAAGGAGATTAAATCTGAATTCTATGGTGAAAATGGGGGCTCTGACGGGCTCTGGCGTGAAGCGACCTGATTGGTTCGCGCATCCTAGCCAACTCGCCATAGGTTCGTGCATTTGCCGCAGCACAGCCAATGTGAGCGCACAGCAATATGACACTAAGCAATATGTCTGCTGTGCAGCTGCACTGCGTTTTAAAAATTTGGCTTCAATATTCCCGTAAGCTAACTTAAGCAATACAGGAGACCTCTCGAAAGAGAATTACTTTACTGATGTCAGCTACTGTTTTGAAAGCAAGTTACTTCAGGGGTCATTAGGCATAAATAAATGTAATTATCAAATGTTATACTGTCTGAGTTTTGGATGAATGAATAAATAAGGTTACAATATCAAACTTGAACAGGTAAATTAATACTAAACACAACAACTAATTAATGAATCAAAAACAGTGAACACCGTCTGAATGAGCTGATTTGGAATGAATTTGACTTTTCAATGCTACATAAAGGATATATTCTCCAATAGCTCTACAGAAGTCTGTACTTTAGTGTTAGCAAACCCGGGCCTGTGTGACTGCACCTGGTCCGTCTGTTGTAAAATTCTTGAGATCCACTGTAGCATCATAAAAAAACATCCCTGTTGCCTGCAGGTCTGTGGTGTTACTCACCTCCATGCAAAACACACCGGAATAAACTTGAGACAGAACAAAACATTTGATATTACACCCCATTTGCATATCATTAGCAGAGCAGGGACCACCACCCCCTATGGGTTACTCGCTTATAAATATATTTAAATATATAAATATCATGAATACATTAATTGATATTGCCTTCACATCCTAGAAAATGCATTGCCATCATTGTATAGCTATTTCTCCTGGGAATAAAATTACATATTTGCAGAATCTCAGTCAGACACACACACACACACACAGACACTGAACAAGATGTTGTTGATGTGTTTTTCTACTTTTATCATCCCCATGCTGGAGTCGGACTTAAAGCACACTACTTTTTCTATTTTTGCGGTTCACAGGACAGAGCGATTACATCAGCGTCTTCAAGCCTGAAGACGTGAGCATGGCTCGGGGCGAACACCTGGCTGTGGTTACAGCGGTGTTTGAAGGGCAAAGCCTGTATGTGTGTGTAGCGGAGAGATACACAGCCACTCTGATGAACTCCCTCACAACCTCAGAGAAGCCCTCAGAAACTCTTATCACATTCGATTAATATTACAACCCTTCAGTTATGAGACAAGAGGCCACCCAAGTTTCCCATAAGGCCTCTGGTTTAGCGCTGCTGGCCTGTGTCTCACTGTGTGTGTGTCTGAGAAGGAGAGTGTGATGTGTCAGTCACCCTTCCTGTTTCAGATTCAACCGATTGCTGCACAATATCGTGGAGATTTAACAACAAGTCAACAGTGACCTTTATAAATAAAAATTTATAAAATACTTTTTCTTTTATGTACAGGATTCGTCGGTGAACATTATTATTGCAAAACATTTTTAAATAATAATATTAATCAGTATTGTACAATATTTTCATAAAATATTATTGCTTAAAGATTTAACGAAACACAATGGTTTTATGTTCATGTTTTCATGTAATTTATTTTTAAGTTCTCAAAGTCATGTTTCCCGTCATGTGATTCCCTTGCCCCTCATGTGATCTTATCATGTGCTCCATTTTTTGTGCTGATTGGTTCATTGTTTGATTACTCACAGTTGCATCTTATTAATCATTATTAGTGTATTTAGCTCTCTTGCTTCCTTTGTCTTTTGTCCAGCTTTGTTTATTGTAACCCACTTTTGCTGAGTCGTGGACTGTTTATGGTGGCTTTTTTTTGTTTTAAAGACATTTTTGGATGTGAGCTGCCCCTGGTTGCTATATGCATTTATTGTATGAAAAATAGTAAACAAGTTTTAATTTTTGGGCAAACTTCTCCTTTAAGGACAGGGGTGCCCAATCCTGCTCCTGCCGATGGACTGTCCTGCTCAGTTAATCTCCAACTTTAATCAAACACACATGAAGCAACCAATTAAGGTCTTTAGGATCACTTGAAAATGAAAGGCAGGTGTGCTTGATTAGGGTTGGAGATTAACTGTGCAGGACAGTCGATAACAACCCTTTTTCGTTGTTACTTGTTGCTAGCGCATTGCTGCCGTGCTCCACTTAGCCAATTAACAGTAAAATAAAGCCAAACAGATTTGAGCTGATAAATCTTTAATGGTACGAGGGATTTTACACAAATGCACACTTGACAGTGCTAATTTAAAATAAATACTGAGCTTAATTAAAAATTCCCCCGGCTGATGGAAGATAAATGTTTAAATAATTTATCAGATTTAATTGACATGACTGTGATGATGTAAACAGAAATGTTTTGATGTTCTTAATGTATTTTGACACCATGGCTTCTTGGGCTGAATCCAAGAGAGAGAAACACAGCAAAAAAAGTGAGAAAGCCAGGAAAATGGTGAGGGGACGTTTGTGTATGTATGCATGCAAATGTGTGTGTGTGTCTAGCTGTCTGTTCATAAGATGGCTATGCACTGTGTAAATTAACTTTTTCTCATCAGTATTTACATATGACAGAGTTTGAGTATAAGCTGTACCGTTGGGCATTTTATAATGAGTAATTATGAGAAAAAAGATGAAAGGATAGGGAGAAGACAAACGAGGAAAGGAGGGTAAATGAGATGAAATGAGAAGAGAAGAGAATTGCATTCCTGTAGCTCAAAGAGTAAAGCATGGTGCTTGCAATGCCAAGGTTATAGGTTCGATTTCCAGGGAACATGTAAACTGATCAAATTTAAACCTTAAATGCACTATAAGTTTCTTTGGATAAAAGTGCCTGCTAAATGCATAAATGTAATAAAAAAAAAAGATATCACTCAGATGATATCGAGACCATTCATAATAAAGTTCTCACGCTATTCTATACAGGCCCAAGGCAGTCTGGGCCGGATCTGGGCCGACACTATGTTGCTGTCTGGGGCATGATCATTTTATTAGCAAAATATTTCACCACTCACTGGTGCATCCAAGATTCACTCAAAATAAATCTAAAACACAATTGCCCTCATGTTTTGATGCAGGACAGAAATTTTCTCTCATCTTTACATGAAGATTGTACAAAACACAACACTATGAACACTACTATGAAAATGAATAGTATACGCGCAAAAATGGCGGTATTACCATTGATATCTATGGATACTATGTGTATAATTTCGAATGCCTTCATGTTCTCAGTTCACACAACAGCGTGAAAATGGTATTTTCAAATTTATCCAATTTAGGAGAACTTCAAAAAGCATAAAACCACCATCTCAGAATGGACGGAAGGCCGAAAAAGATGCATTTTCAAAAGTATTAATGTTGATGTAGCCTTAAACACCCAAATTAACAAAAAATATGTTCTAAGAATGTTCTGCTAACGTTCCCATTAAGTTATGAAAACGTACTGAATGTTATCCGAATGTTCAAAACGTCCAGTGTTTTAAATGTTTTATTTTTCTTGGTTATGCGAACGTTCTGCAAACATTATGGGAACGTAACTTTTGAATGTTCACTGAACATTTTGAAACGAGTAGTAACATTTAAAATGTTAGACGAACATACAATTAAAACATTTCAGAAAAAAAATGTTTCACACAGTAAAAAATTATTTACATGTTTTGTTAGATAATTAATGTGGTTCAGATAACAATATATTGAGTTTCTATTTGTCAAACCAAACTCCATTGTATTTTAATTTCACTGAACTTAAAATTTTAAGGCAACTAGGTAACTTACTTTTTTAAGTTAAACCAACATTAACTTTTAACAGTGCAAGAACATGATTAAAGACCAGATAACTTTTATTAATGGAAGAACGTTTATTCGTAACTTTGAGAGAACGTTCTGAGAAGGTTCCCTGTTAGCTGGGACAACACACACTCTGAGTGTGCTTCATGAAGGCAAACGGTCTTCAGATTGAACCCTGGACAACCGACACTAAACAAACATGTAAATACAGTGAGATGTTCATTGTCAGCATGAGCACATCTACACACCGTCATCAGCAGGGCAGGCCATGGGGGACACGAAACTTCCTGAGATGCTGTGGCATGTCAACCAGCTTCCATCCCAGATAAGACTCATCAGAATGCCGGTGGAACGGCTGCCGATATCCGCCAAGCAAACATCTCATCTATAAACAAACACTCTCACTCACCACTATAAATGAATACATCAAAATTTGATGGAGCGGCCATGTTGCAGATCCACGACCCACAGCGAGACATGCCATGATACTATGTATACCAGCATACATGAATAGCAAACAAGAGGGTTGCGTTCGCCAGACTCTGTTGACTGAATTTTAAAAGATGTTTTTTGGGATTTAACACATGCAGGTGTGACAGGGAAGCACGAAGGCATACATACCAACCCAAGCGTTCTAACCTGGTAAACAGAGAAGATTTGAGGGGTGGAGCACAAAATCTCACTTTCAAAGCCATGCGAATCACAGAGTTTACTGAAAACGCAGCGTTTTCGTACACAGTACCTGCGCAAAACAGGGCCTGCTTTGTGCTGACATTACAACGCGAGATAGTTTATTGTGCCCCGTCGTCCCGCACATCAAAGGCAGACGATGCCTTTAAATGAAGTCGCCCAAGTGGCGGAGCGTTTTATTAACTTCCAATCAATAAACATGCAGTCGGGGTGAGAGGTAATCAGGGAACACTGCCAAATAAGATGACAATGAATCAAAGCCTCCGCTCGCAGGCAACAGCTAAATCCTAACAAGCAGTTTATTACCGGTAGCTGTTACTGACATTAGTCAAAACCAAGAAAGATAAAATAGAATAAGGAATGTGATGCTGGGAAAGTGCCCACGGGCTGCGGGCTCCTCGCATGCTTTTGATAACTGCACGCATCCTCTTTGATATGATAACAAATATAAATTGTTTAAAAACATCAAATGCGTGGGGAGTCGAGGCCCTGAAACTCAAGGTGCTGAAAGTTCTGCTATATGGGTCTATTAGCTGCTTATCTGCTAAAGTTTCCTTTTGTTTACCAATGCAACTGCAATCTCTCTCTCTCTTAAACCAGTCAATCAGCTTTTTAATGCATAACATTTTCTAAGAAAAACCGTTCCGTCCTCCCATTCAAAAGCTGCTACCATGTGCAGGTGTTGTGGGTTGCAGCTATAGAGAGTTGTATGGTATTCTGGTCAATTGCTAGGGCATGCTAGGTGGTTTAATGCTTAAGTTTCAGGGGTCCAGAACTTCTCTGTACTGGTGCGTCAGACAGTGTGAAGAGCTGGTAAAACTCACTCCAGCTTTAACCTCAGGCGAACGGGCAGCTTGAAATACAGCCTGCTCTTGTTCAGGGGTGTGTTGTTTCAATCCTGGGATCCAACTCAAGCAAGAGTTATTAAAGGCTTGTACGGTGGATGGTGTGTGTGTGTGTGTGTGTGAGAGTGAGTGAGTGAGAGAGAGAGAGAGAGAGAGAGAGAGAGAGAGAGAGAGAGAGAGAGAGAGAGAGAGAGAAGAGAGAGATAGAGAGAGATCCATATGCCTCTGGTACACTAAGAAGATGCTACTGAGAAGAAAAAAAATCTCATCCAAATAATTTTCTTGCCCCACAGGCAGTTACATGCAAATAAGAGATCAAAAGCGTGTTGGATGAAAAAAGGCAGATTGGTGTGAATATCATCAGGCAGTGGACTACATGAACTGGAGAAAAATGATGCTGATGCTCACTGACCAGGTACAGAGAGAGAGAGAGAGAGAGAGAGAGAGAGAGAGAGAGAGAGAGAGAACCACAGCATCTTTGATCAGGACACACACTCATACACGGGCAACACATTTCCTCTTTCCTCCATGTAGGTTCAGCATCCCAAAGTAAGGATGTGAGACTGTAAAGGATAGATGTACAGTTCTTTGCTGTTGATTTGTTATAGCACTTACCATCTTACCTATACTTACCTATATATATAGGCCTATACTTGGTTTCATTACACCTTCCAAAATTTGCTTGGATATTTGAACATCATCATGCTGAAGGGAGTTAAGTTAAAAAGAATTTTCACATTATTACATACAAGACAATACATATCGTCCAGTCAGAATGGAAAAAAGGTGCAAGTATTTGTAATTTCATTCTCTAGTTATAGTGACTATTAAAATGTCAGTAATCTCTCACAGCATCCATTTCAATCACAAAAGTACAAATGAAGTGAAAACGGTGTCTGCACTGACTGAGGTCTATTATAACATCTAAAGACAAACCTAAAGAAATATTTTGGATTTTTTTTAGAATAAAAAAATATATTATGAATTATTTTTACAATTAAGATACATTCAGAGAATATAATTTATTATATGATTTATTAAATTATCACCACTTTAAATGTTTGCAGTGATGACTGCTGACGGTCCATAATACATGACCTTGACCAGAGGTCACTATAAACTCATTACAGCATCTTTAAAGAAGACGTGGAGCTGAGTTCCTAATATTTGCATATTTAACATCCGTTAAATATTTACACATTTAAATGGCCAAATATATATGAAAACTACAAATGATAAAAACTATTTTATTCAGCTCCAAAAGAAATGTGATTAATTGTGCTCTAAGAGTATTTTTAATTGAAAGATTTCTGCATGTATAATTTAATAAGATGTACATTTGAAATCTTATTAATGTGATGTTCTAGGGCACAGGCAAACCCTGTGTATGCATTGAGACACCCGGAAAAAAGCGAGTTAATTTCGCTGGAGAAAAGATATTTGCTTTAATCTCTAAGGAGTCATGCCATTTAAATCCTGCAGTCATGGCGCGTGAATGCCAGCTATCCGGAGCAGCGCGAGAGGGTTCATCTGGCCGGATTACACACACACACAGCCTACAAACACACCGTGGCGTTTTAACACTGGTCAGCAGAAGCATTGGACAAAAAAGGAAGCTTTTCCATTCAACATAAACCTTTAATCCATCTCCTCCTGTCTTTTTCACCCTCTCTTCCCGTGCCTCATTATTGCCAATCATCTGAACGCGAGTGGCCACTGTCACCTGCTCTGTAATCTGATTACTACATGCAAGAATTAGTATGTATATTTAATGCAGGATTTTTCTTTTTTTTATCCCTCTCTTCTCAATCTTGATGAATGCAGTGACGAGGAGCGCGCGCGCGCCCGCCAGCGCCATGCTAATACATGACAGCTGATTTATGCATCTGTATTCTTTTATTTATAAAAAATAGCAAGCCGTCCGATATTCCGATATTAATAATACAAGTGGATCCACTTTGATTAGGCCAGCGCGGCGAGCTGTGCATATTCAGCATTACAATTAAATCTTCTGATGTGAAATAGGAATGACACGCTAATGAAGCGAGCCAGCGAGCCTGAACCAAGACTGTCCAACATCATTATGGGATATCTTAGATGAAGAGTAATTACGCGCGGAACACTGAAATGTCATTAAAAATCTTCAGTAAGTGATTTAACCCACTATTCCTCACTAAGGCCAGACTGTTTTCTCTCCTATTCCCCCCTCCACTCCAGGCCGAGGCCGAAAAGAAAGTTCATTTTCAGAAGTTGATGAAAAGGAAAAAAATAAAAATGCATGGTCTTAAGAGAGTGATACAATCGAGTGTCCTAATTTAATTTTAATTCGTTGCGTGCGTCAGTACTCTATACTGGTGGTACGTGATTGAAATCATTCTTTAATAAATTCTGATGAATTGGCAATTAGGTCGTGATCTGTTTCCCGAGGTCGGCCTGAAATTGACAGAGCTGCGGGTCCGACAGCAATATTACTCAGGCATTTTTTATATAGGCTATCAAATATCATATTTTGATTTGGGCAAGTGTTTAATAAGTGTTCATTTATTTGATTAGACAGTTCATCTGATTTCATTTTGATTTGACAGCAGGGTCTATGAATGATACCTAATCTATGTCAAATTTAAATTATTATTTAGAATTTTTAAAACATAATAATCCAGGGGGATTATCTGTTATCTTTTGAATGAAAAAAGAACACAATTTATGATCCAGGAAATTCTATATATATATTTATTATTTATATGTTTATATATTTATGTATGTGTGTAGTATAGGCCTATATGTGTATGTAGTATATATGTCAATATATATATATATATATGTGTGTGTGTGTGTGTGTGTATATATATGTATGTGTGTAATCTGTACATATATAAAAATATAAATTATAATTTTGATTTGATGTCAATAATAATAATAATAATAACAAACAATAATAATAGTTGTATTCATAGTAATTTACAATAACAATTTTAATTTATTTGATAATACAAAATAAAAAAAATTGTGTATTATTTTATGTAAAATAACTTAATTTAAAGGATTGACTAACAATAGTGAATAGAATATGTGTCTGATAGAAATCCCCAATATGTAAAAATATAGAAAAATGCATCAATGTAAGCAAGTATTTATGACTTTCAAAAAAAAAGTCTTTACTTGGAAGTCTAAAAAATGTACCTTACCAATTCACCTGCTTATAAATAACTTTGCATTATAAATAAACTTCGCTCTTTGATGTTATACGATTATAAAGCTGAGCTCTTCTTCATCAATGCTTGTTGTTAATCCCTTACATTAAAATACATTTCATCATGCATAAATTAAACACCCATCACACACATTTTTTTTTATCCTATTTATACCATAAACATCCACAATAATTCTTGCATTTTAATTCAAATGGTCGTCTGCATCTTTAAGTGGCTCAGTGATCTGTGATATAATGTGTCAGTGGTTTTTGTGGCGGTGCAGAAAAGCAAATCAGTAATGGGGACATCCAGGAGACAGGGTGTACACCAGCAACCCTGAGGAGGAGAGACAGAGGGAGACAGATAGACAGAGAGAGAGAGAGAGAGAGAGAGATAGAGAGGGAGCTGTCCAACCCAAACGTGCCTTGCAGCCATGCAATTATTTTTTGCAGTGTGTTCCAATATCAACTCGAGAGCAATGCAAATTATTTAAGACACACTTTTTTTAGGAGCTGCAATTATAATAATGATGATCTCAATTAGCGTTGCCATCGCCTCGGACTATTTAGCAGGCGATTCTGCAGCCGCAGGCGAGTCCCCAATGGAGATCAGGAACACAGTGTCAGGCCTGAGTGGAGAGGGACACTTTTGGCCTCTCAATCTCTAAACCCAATGGTTTTTTCCCTTCAAAATAGCACATCATTATTGACGCCTTTTGCTGAGCGACAACAAACTTAGGCTGTTGTATGTACATACTGCCATATAAAAGATGCAGTCGACTATCATGCACAGTCATTTAAACAGGCCTCTCAGTTTGTAATGCATTTAAAATGGAAGTCAATTTGGCTTTGCACTGGGATGTTTAAATACACACTGTTTTGAAAGTACAGCTCTGCAAGAATCACAAATTTGTTAACATTATGATGAAGTCCCTTACCGTTACATGTCGGTCTAATAGTAGCTACTAAAGGGAAGACCTGAACAGTTTAAAGCTTGTATAGGCTAATGATTTTTTTGTACATAATAATTAAACCAAATACAAAAACTAGGTGTAGAAGCAATTTTGCACTCAAAAATAGCTAGTAAATTTAAATCATTATAAGTAGTTACGAAGAAACACTGACATTGAATTTTGAAGAAAGACTGATGCTTTTAAACCCTGCAGAATGTTTTGCCCCATAGACTTCCATTCTTAAGTGCTTCACTGTAAACATGATTTTTGCTTGTTTATATGGAATGAGGAACAATTGTATTTATTTATTTTGTGACAATTCATATATTTTGACTTATAAATCCCGAAAACATTAAAGGGGCAATATTTCGCAAATCCCCTTTTTATTAGCGACACCGGTGGCCGTTAATTGAACTGCAGGCAGGAACTGATTGCTCGTGTTCTTCTTCGCACTCGTGCACATGTAAAGAACCTGATGTAATTATGGATAAGATATACTCGCGGCTTATGTGTCACGCGCTTTCCTCTCAGTAACAAAATAAACACAGCAAAAATTACAGAGGTGAGAAACCTAGGCCTAGTAAAAAAATCATCTGATCATAGCGGTGTGGATATGTTTGCACCAGACTGAAATTCACCATCATCATGTCGACAGATGAGGTAATTAAAATTACACTGTTATGATAGTTTGATAAGAATGTAAGACTAGCCTATAGACTATATATGGCTATGTGAGAGTGTAGTTTGAATTCCCCCCTTTTCTTTGCATGAGACATTAATATTACACTTACAGTAGAATAGCTCTTTCGGCATTATCCTGAACAGCATTAATTCCATGTGTTATAGAACGGAAGAGAGGCTCTCGGGAGCGCGCGTAAACGTCACATCCTTTTGATTTTCCCGGCTAAAACGCCCCGAGTTCTTCACATAAAAATCAGTCTACAGGCTTTCATAGACAACCTAGGAAGAAGGGAAGATCTCGTTGTTTTAAGTTTTGGTAAGCTGTTCACACATTGGGAATAAAAAAGCCACTATTACATAAGAATTCTTATATATACACCCCCTTTAAAGAAAACATGCAATTGTCATTAGTAGACTATTGCACCAGTGGATGTTTATGACAAGACCTCTACTTAAAGAACACAATTTATGCTGACCTATTTCAGCTCTTTCAATTCATGTGGAAAAGGCTTGCACAACTATCCCATTCTTTTATTCATTGCTCTGTAAATAACTCCGCTTTATGAAAAGCAGCGAATGTGACTCACGGATACCTCTAACCACAAGCCATTATTATTTCATGGCCTTTGAAAGAGGGGTCTGTAATGTGGCTCACACTTTAATGTCTGCGCTCGCTCTGATGTTGTGTGGTACACAGCGGCCCTTGTTGCACGTTGTGTGCCATCCCTCTCTTGAATTCACAAACACTTCCAAGTGCATAAAAAGCACAGTAGAATAGCGTCCTGAGAGGTTCTGCAACGTGGAAACAGCCGGAGTAACTGCAGCGAACTGGGCGCAGGGGGGCGTTTTGATTGGGCGAAGCCTAAAAAAATCCAAATTCTTCTCAGTGACCAGTGGAGAACCTGCTAAAAGACATATTCTCTGGCTTCTGAAAGCTCAGTCTTTGTGGTAAAGTCGAATCCCTTCAGAGTAAAAAGCCAGTAACGGAGCGGCCCATCAGTCAGGTTAAAACTGTTATGCATGAAAATGAGCGGCGGGGTCACACCAGGGACTTGGGTTCAATCACGGCCCGCCTGAGCACCTGCCCCTGACTTTGACAAGTTTGCTTTTAGAATTTTACAATTTCTTGCAAATTTGTGGTCAACGCATTTCAATTTCAAAGGCAGAAATGAGGTTAAATCGCATCTGTCTGCGCTGACCTCAAATAAAACGTGCCGTTTCCTTGGGAAAAGGGTTAATTTGTTTGATCAGAGTAAAACCAGGAAAAGAAAAAAGATAATTTAACACCCACAAGCATGCTTTTCTTAAAGGTAAAGTGGGCGATTTTTTACAATCTTCAGATTTTTTATCTCGAGCTAAATTAAAAATGGAGAGACCATTGAAAGTTTGACATCTGTTGGATTAAACGTCGATCTATATGTATTAGTGTCCTGAAACAGCAAGATTGGCTCAACAAATAGCGTGAGTTTGGGGCGTGACTATCTGTTTTAAAACAATCAACTTTTGTTTGCTTATAAAGTGCAGAAAGTCAATCACAAAGAATCTCAGCGAGTCGACTACATGCAGGCTACGCAGAAGGCCCGGCTCTATGCATTATTTCTTGCAAATAAATCGCTTTCAGTGTTCATGTAAACATATAACACACGCTGCAACTCAACTAGGGGCCTCAGATCGAAAGAAAGCAGCAAAAATGCATGGAAGATGTGCCGTTTCCCCCACAGAGGCCCGACTGCATCCCAAATAGCCTTTTCAAGTAAGCTGTGCCGGGCCACGCTCTCTCCTCAGATCAAAGCCGGGGACGGAGAACACGGGCCGAGTCCATTACGAGCACCTCATCTAAACAACACTCGAGGTGCCGGGAGCCGGAACAAAGCCGTGTAAGTCCGCTATTAAAGTTTTAATGTTTTTCTTTTTCCCTGCCTCTCTTTTCAGAGATGTTTTTGAGTTCCTGCGACAAATTCCTCCACGTTGCATAAAAGCATAATGCAGCCCCATTTCCACAGGCTGCGTTTTTGTAGAATAAAAGATATATGTGTACAAAAAAGAAGAAGAAAAAAAGTAAGAACTCCCTGATGTTGGAGGTAGACAGTTGCTTTTCAAATCCTAGTTTTGGTCCTTTATTTTATTCAGCAGTGAAAAGCCATGAATACAGAAAATAATAACGGCCGTTACAGTTCTCAATCGTGACCTCTACTCTTGCAGAAATCCGTAACATATGGACACAGTACACGGTAATGAAAAGTATCAAAAAGGAGTCTCGATTCGAAGGAAACGAAACCAAACTGAAAGGCAAAAACAACCAAAAGGTATTCACCAATTACATAAACATGTTTTTTTTTTGTTTTTTTTTGCTACAGTCCCAATTTACTGTATACATAGGGGATCATATTCCCGGAGAATGATAGTTATTAGAAAGTATACATGACTCAACTGCCAGACGTAATGCTTCAGAACGTATGCACAGAGGTACAAGCAATAAATACACACATTAGGAAAAGCCTTACAGCTACGCAACGCAGATGCAGGAAAAGCAGGTTTGCTATTCTTAGCAAGCAATGAGAGAACAGTAAAAATCCAGGAAATTCAGGAAAAAAAAAAAAACACTTAGCTTTTTAGCCTAGAAAAAAATGTCTGGTAAATTCATGGGTCCACCAACATTTTTTTTGTATCTTTTTACATAATATGCACAATTATCAAAATACAGACAAAATCATCCCAGAAAAAAACCCAGACAATCCTAAAATCTATTGGAGGAGATTGCCGATCTGGAGGTTCTTCTGGTATTATGTGCAAGCAACTATTTTAGACATTTTTTTTTAAATGTTTTTACAAAACCCATGCAAACTCTACAGGAAATATGCATTCTGTGGCTGAGAGTTTCTTTTGTCCATCATCATCATCATCATCATCATCATCATCTCCTCCCCCCGGAAACAGAATAGCTGAGGTATGCACA
Organism: Gila orcuttii; assembly: GCA_026230005.1. Classification (NCBI taxonomy): domain Eukaryota; kingdom Metazoa; phylum Chordata; class Actinopteri; order Cypriniformes; family Leuciscidae; genus Gila; species Gila orcuttii. The sequence continues at coordinate 5,628,295 of JAPDVR010000006.1, forward strand.
CTTTATGCACTTAGTCCATCAACATCATCATCCTGACGGTTTATTATATGTGTTAATTAATTCTTATTTCCAGTCCACCAAATGAATTTAGACATGCATTTTTTAATAACACAATATCCCCTTACAGGTATTTTTACATATTCATTCTACAAATGTCTGAGGACAAACTAGTTCAATGCAAACCTTCCACATCTGCCTTTGGGAATGTAAACTGGCGCTTTTGGCGAAGTCCTGCGTGAATTAGGCGGAAAAATGTGTCGGTGGCGTTCTAACGACTCGTGCAATCTGCCATTTTTTCATGTTGTGAAGAGGTAGAAGCCTTTTTTGGAAAAGTGGGAGAACCCTTTTTGTACCTTCTTATTCAAAGACGCTGCGTCCTTTTATTTGGTGCCATAAAATTATTATGAATGTCATCTTCAAGTCAATTTGCTGACTCCAGCAAAGGATAAGGGATACGCTTTGTTCCTGGATCCAGATCTGCTGTCTTATTATTAGTGTGTGTTTGTGTTTGTGTGTGTGTGTGTGCGCGATAAACTAGCAGCCAACCCCTCGGTTTGGCACGAAACAGGAACAACTGCACAGTATGTTTCACACAGACAGATACAAACTTTGACATGATCGGTTACAACACAAAGCAGTTATTCGTTTCAAATGGGTTTTCTGCATTAGAGAACAATCAAAGAAAGTGAAAGAAGAAAAGGAAACAGGCCTTGCGTTATTTTCATCTCCATCTGCTGTATAAGAAGAGGCAGAAATCTGTATAACTTTGGTTTGACTGAAAAAGAAACTTTTAACTTTAAAGCAACAACCGCTTTTCCTCGATAACATCAGCAACGTTCGAATAAAAGCGAGCGATCACTTCTCGTTTCACCTCAAATAACTGGTTGCTACTTATACACCACACATGGTCTAACCACAAACCTTCCCATGATCCAACACTAGGTGTGTCTGTATAGCCATGAATTATACAATGAGTCTGAATCAATGGAGCAAAGCAAACGTCCTCTTCCTGTCATGGCTCTGTTATTTGCTTTTACAATATAACCAAGCCACATCATTTCATATCGACTTGAAATCATGACTTTTTTGGCTTCACTAGATATCTTAAAGTTTGGTTATTATATTTTCGGTTTCGGCTCTGAAGAAATTGACGGATATAAGACATGACACGCTGGACAGTCACAATGAACAGTACATTTCACTAGTAAAAACGATGACAAGATGGCTTACACAAATAATAATAATAATAAAGGAATACAAAAGTAAATAAAAAAACAACAACTTTTTTTTCCTGCACTTCCACATAGTTATTTTGGTCATGATCCATTTTATAGCTGCTCTCTGGACCTCATGACGGTAGTTGAATGGTCTTCCCGTTTCATTGTTAAACAGGGTCGAGCGACATCACGAGGCCAGAGCGAGAGCTCCGTCTGTCGATCAAATTACATCTTTATCTTTGTACAGGGCTAAAGGAGACAATCCCAGAGGTTATTCGAAGGTAGTTAGTGAAAAAAACTAAAAAAAACTTCTCTTTGTACTAGTTAAAGTCACAGAAGACTGACCAGTCTGGCGGCTTCTGTCTAAGCTATTGGCCGTTGATAGTGTTGGCTTTGGTTTCTAGCTGTTGCCTGTGACTCTTTGCAGGTAGACAAAGCTTTAGAACAAGGAGGTAAAGAGACTAGAAGAATATGCAAAAACGCATCTTTTTCTTGCGTGTTTTTCCTCTCAGCGGTCGAGTTGCACCTGAATCACATTTCACGTTTTCAGCAGAAACAGAGCTAGTGAGACTCGAGACCTACTTTTTTGTGTACTTGTTTTTGGACGGCTGCAACAGTCTTGAGACCACGGTTGTGTTATTGACGTGACTTTAGGAAATGTCATTTACAGTTGGTGGTGCCGCAAACATGACTTGAAATGAACATAAGCTTAGTCGCAGGAGGAACAATGAAAAAAAAAAAATAACAACAACAAAAAAACTGCTTTTTTTTTTTTTTTTTTTTTTACATTTTGTCGACATACAGGCAGTGACACAAATTTTTGATACTACTCATGTGCAAAAAATAACAGAGCAACAACTTGAATTGAACCAGCAATTGCATCTAACACCGACGACTACTGTGGCTTGGATATTCACAAACTTAAAACTTATTTTTTTGGCAGTATATGTGGCCGTTGGCTTTCTACAGAACGGACTCGCTCCCGTTTCGCTTTTATCTTTTTCGGTCCATGAGCCTCGTGTTCGTTGTGTGAGGTGGCCAAGCTGATTCGAATGAAGTCTTGTCCTTTTGTTCTTCCTTTTAGGTTTGTTTTTAAAAAGCAGACGTCTCATGTCTGTCCATCTGTGGTCCCTAAAGATCTGTGGTATAGATTTTCTTCGGGCCAGTCTCCAGATGCATGCTAAATAAATACTCCCGCTTGCTGCGTCCAGTCTTTTTGCTTTTGCGGTGGTTGTGTATTAGTTGAGGGGCGGGGCCTGAAAGGGGCAGAACCACTGCAGAGGGGTGGGGCAAAATAGTCATTCCAGGTCCTCCGATAGGTTGCCCTCCTCAAGCTCCCGGTCATCATCCAGCTCAGGACTGTGATTGGCTGTGGTCACCAATGACATCGGACAGTCCTCGTCGTCCATGTTTAGTGGCTCCTCCTTGACGTGAATTGGATGCCTGCGTAAAAGACAGATGATCAAAATTTAGAGGAAGTTCTTGTCAAATATTCATTCAAAAGATTTTTTTTTTTTTAAAGAAGTCTCTTAGCCTAACCAAGGCTGCAGTTATTTTAACAAAACTACAGTAAAAACAGTAATACTGTAAAATATCTTTACAATATAAAATGTTTCTATTTTTATATTTTAAAAACTAATTTATTCCTGTGATGCAAAGCTGAATTTTTAGCAGTCATTACTTCAGTCTTCAGTGTAACATGATTATTCACAAATCATTATAAAATATGCTGATTTAGTGCTGAAAAAACTTTTCAGTTTTTTTAATGTTTTTGATGAATCCTCAGATCAAAAGAAAAGCATTTATTTGATATATATATATATATATATATATATATATATATATATATATATATATATATATATATATATATATATATATATATATATTATTTTTTTTGTAACATAAAAGTCTTTACAGTCACTTTTGATCAATTTAATGTGTATTTTCTGAATAAATGTTTTTAGGTGAAAAACATTCTTACAGATCCCAAACTTTAAAACAGTAGTCCATATAATAATAGTAATAATAATAATAAGGGTAATCATGATCTTATATGACCATTTAAGAGATTTATTTTGCGAAAATGATCATCTAACTGCACATAATCCCACTTTTTACTTACTACATAGATAAAGAAATGTACATTACATATGATTAGAGTTTGAATGACTTTGTTATACGAGAAGGAAAGAGACAACTTGCGCAGCTACATAGAAAATTGGTTCTTCAAAATGCAGTGACTGACCAATCACACTCAAGTACTCCAGGAAGCTGTCAAAGTAAGTACTCCTTAAGCATTGTCAACAGAAATGCAACTCTAAGATCTTAATTACAAAACTGTAATGAAATAAAAGTGTAAACTCATCACCAACACAAAAAAGTAGGCACGGATTCAACATGGCATTGGAGACAAACTTAACTCAAGATGTCTGTTTTCAAAGTTGCAAAAAAAGCGTTAACAGCAATTAAACCCCGATTAATGAAGCATGTGTGGAAACGCGAAAGTGTTGACAGTAAAATATGCTCGCCGCTGAAAAGTTTACTGATGGCACCTGCTATTTAAAAGGGGAAAAAGAAGTAGCTGCAGCCCCATTATAAATAATGGAGAATTTCTCATCCTCTCGCCCCTGGAGCAAGGGGGGGTTTGTTGGGTTGGTGGGATAGAGTGGAGCTTTTTTTTTTTTTTTTATCTTGTTAATAGAAAGTGCAGGCCTTCGTTAATATGCAGGGGCCGTGGTGGCACTTCTCGAGTGAGGAGACAACCTGCAGCTAGACTCCACCATTAATCAACTTCAGACTGCCAGTTGCCTCGGACACCATGATCCATGTTTTTAACTCCAAATGGATGAATATCTTTACCGACTGTCAATAAATGTAGGGTGGAGGGTAAAAAAAAAAACCAAGCGGTTTGGCGAGGAGCGGTGAGATGCCGAAGAGAGGGCGGAAGTTAGGTTACTAACAAGAATAATAACTCTGTCATACACAAACAATGCTTAACATGATCGCGGGCACTTGGCAGGGAGAGAGGTTTGTGCTACCATGATAAATCTGACAAAACCTAATTATTTCTGACACGTCGGATGCATCAGGAAATCCCACTGGACTGAAGAGAGAGAGAGAGAGAGAGAGAGAGAGAGAGAGAGAGAGAGAGAGAGAGAGAGAGAATCCTTATCAACTAGTCTCTGTATTAGGCCGTGTCTGGCTGCTCTCTCCTGGGTCGCGCTCATCAATGGCACGGGGAACTTTGAATATGAAAAGAATTTTAAAAGGTACAGATTACTTTAATATTTATAGCAAAATAGATTAATATTCAGATGTGGAAGCGGCAGGATGTTTCTGTCTCCTGTACTCGGCTACGTGAGCTGGAGAGAAATGGGGCGGCTCTGTCGGACCACCACAGTGATGTATTTCACACCCTCAAGAAATACCTGCGAATTAAAAACTTCTCCCTCCTTTATTAAAGCAATTAATTCAAGCACAATAGGGTCTGGTTGTCACACAGTGTAATCTTGGGTAGATACAGCACCATCGGCCTATAATATAGTTCTTTTTCGTTTGACTAATTTAACAGTTTTATATGATTTTAATAATTTTATGGAATTCATTATTGTAATTCCCATTATTGTTTGTAAACATCTAGCCAACAATGTCTTTCATAGCACTGTTTTGTTACAGTCGCTGCTCATTACAGAAGTTCTTTCCCGTATTTTTTTTTTTATGCAATTGTGTGTAATCTCCGCTGCATTTATCGTACAATAACAAACTGATATACACTTGACGAAATAATGCAGCAACAAATGGCAAAGCTTTAGTCTTCAAACTATGGCATTTTGGGTGGGAATATCCCATCATGCCTTGCTCTCATTGGTATATTCATCTGCAATTTTGTTATTTTAATTTGTCATCAATTTCATTAGCTTTTATCATTTAACAGGCATTACAGCCATACCAATGAATCTATAATGTTAACATCTATTTTGTCATCATAGTTTTACTGTGTGAAATGTTTTATTCCCGTCATTTCTCTGCCATCATAGTCATAATCATGATGCAACAATGTTAAGAAACGTCTATTTGGGACCAAAAAAATGGGCTAATGTTTTGTCCGCGGCGTTTATTGTTCAATAACAAACTGATACATACTTATATTTACACAAATGGTCTTCAAAAAGTGTTGATTTAGGCAAGAATATCCCATCATGCCATTCTCTCAGTTATCTTCACCTGCAATGACATTTTTTAATGTTGTAATTTGCCATTTAATTTTTTATTTTTTTTTACTGCTCTTACAGCCATAATAATGAAGCTATAACGTTAGTAAACATCAACTTTGTCATAATGTTTGATGGGGCTACAAAAGACACCGTTGATCATCAGCGCTCACCTAATGTTCCGCTGGCCACATTTATCGTACAATAACAAACAGATATACTTAAAAGATATTACGGCGAGACAAATGATCCCGGTCGGTCCGACGTTCCACTGGCCATTAAGCTCGACACAGGCCTTTACTCCTAATGTGAAGAAGCATGGCTTACAGCTTTCATTTGCATTAATTATAAATCAGCAGCATGCCAGTGAGGTTGGAGGAGGAAGGAGAGAGGAAGAGAGAAATGATTAGTCCTCGCCGTCCCTTCTCCACTGTATTAAGATGTCAGGATGAGACATTTAGTGTTTAATGAGAGGCTGGCATGAGAAAATCTGGAGCCGGAGTCTGGCACAGCACTCAAGTAAAACACTTCCCTAAACCAAAATGATCAGAGATGACTATTACGGCAAACACCACTATTTTCAAGTGTGTTTGTGCGAACATGTGGGTTTAACCACGTTTTATTACATGGTTCTCTGGAATGCTTGATTTTGATTGGTCAGTCACAGCAAATACTGATTAAATATGTATATTTATTTATATTCTGAATGATTACTGCAAAAAAATTTTTTTGGCACAAAGCTTGCTTTTTTTTAAATGACTGCACATCATCCCTTAAAAAACGAGGGTAAACGAGCAGTTTGCAACCCATTTTACTTCTATGAAGTGAATGAAACTGGATAAACAATGAGAAAAAATGCAGGACCTGATTTTATCCATCGAGAATTCACTGGATAAAATGTGCATTAATAAATCAATTTTTATTTTACATTGAAGAGACTGTTAGATTATCATATTGTATTTTGCTTTTATAGAAGCAAGCTTAAATTGTTTGGCAAAAATCATATATGTGTACACGTGTGGTTATCTGGTCTGATGCCATTACTGCAACATGGTCAGAGAAAAGTTAGTCTAATTGTTCTGTTTCTCAAGAGACAAAATGTGAATGTGTTGTCCTCTATAGCTTCTTCATTATTAAATGCAGCCCTGAAAAAGCCACTCGCAAAACATACTTCTTCCATTTTGGGCATGTACAGGTCATGTAAGAGAGATTTCACCTTTATTGAGCATTTATATCTTAACGCTTCAGCCAGAAAGAGAGAAAATATGAAAGACAGCGAGGCAGAAGGAGCGAGAGAGAGAGAGAGAGAGAGAGAGAGAGAGGGGTCTAAAAACACCAGACTTAACTGTCCATTATTAAAAGTTAAATAACCTGAGGGAGTGAATACACAGGGATTCTGTCTGGATCTCAGATTTGGCCCACTTCACACTACTGTCCCACTTCTGAATCAAACACACTCCCATTAACACACATTTCTGGAGCGTGCGGTGTGTTTTTTAGCTAATAGTGTCTTTGGGTTAGCATTAGCAACTGAAAACGCATGAAACTCAAATGTGTGTGTGCGCGAGTCTGACTGCGTACGACACACTTCCCGCTGCCCTTGTGCTACTATCTTTGCCTCGGTAAACACAGCCATCCAGCATGAGTGACATCACTGATTAGGGCGAGCACATGTTCTATATCACCATTCCTCCGACCGGCACCGCATTAATCTTTCATCAGCCTGTGCTCTCTCTCTCTCTCTGAGCCATTAAAAAAGATGGAAAGGCAAAGATTTTAAAGTAATTAATGATATAGTTAGCTTCTAAATATTAATAGGAACGGTCCTGCATAAAATATAACATCTAAACCTCTGCGATGTGGACAGTGGGGTAATTACAAGGGAATCTATAATTATGGCAGCCTTTCACTTCTTACCTATTTATAGGTAAGAGCTGTAATCCAAGAACCAAATGTACACTTAACCTCAGGTCTAGATGATTTTGTGTGTTTCTTTTTTTGAGCATATGAAATTTAAGTGTAATTTAGGAACCTTGCAAATATACATACCACTGCAAGTTCAGTGCTAAAACTCCTGATCTGAAAGAACAAAATATTTTAATATTTTATTATAAATAATAAATTTTATTTTTATAATAATGAATAATTTTGTGATCTTAAATACAAAACATAATTGACCCCATATACTTAAAAAAATGCACTGGCCTTTTTTTTTTTTTTGCACAATTTAAAATGCACTGGCCTTTTTTTTTTGCACAATTCATTTTTATAATTTTACATCATTTTTACATTGTTTTTCTTTTTCAGCTGGTGTAATTGCTGATTAAAAAAACAAGCAATATTAGCCAAAAAAATATCATAGTATACTTTTCATGATCCAAGCAAATTTTGTTGGATAAAATCAAGCCCTGCCCATTACATCCCACTGAATAATTTCTAAATAACTTGAGATGTGTCTAAATGCACGTGTGAACTTACAGTTGGGTCTGTGGGGAGTATCCAGGACTGCTGTGTCCGTTAGTGTCCAGGTGATCTAGTGTGCCGTTGAGATCTTCATGCGTGGTGCCCTGCAATAGGCCGGTCGGGCTGCCGCTCATCAGTCCATGAGGACTCGCCCCCATCATACCTGACGCGCTATTCATCAAGCCTGGATTACCCAGCAACGGCAAAGAGGTCTCCGCCAACGCAGCCTATGAGAGAAAGAGAGAGAGGGAATCATTACACTCAAGCATTTTCAGCAGACGGCATGTCATAGAGCACGGTCTCCATCTCGTTCAAGATTATCTCCTCTTTTTTACTGAGTTACTTCCGAATTACTGCTGAAGAATCAGTCTCTCCGTATGATAAAAACAGAAGAGAACTGCCAGGAAAAGAAAACAATGGGAGAGTTTTGAAGTAGCAAAAACAATCTCTTCCGTTACAAGACGGGCCTCAAATGAACAGCGAATAAAGAAAGCACAAGCATCCACATGATAATGAAACCATCCAAAACTTTACCTCAAAACAGTTGAAGAAAAAAAAAAGACTCCTGACATTTTTGCCTCTTGCACATTAAAGTTAGATACAGTAATTAAATTTTTAAGTTTTTGCCACGAGCACCTCGCTGGCCGACACTGCAAAGCCAAATCATTTATGACAGTTTGGATAAATATTAATGATTATGCCCTCGCATTTGCACAGGCTGCTATCAATCTGAGGCCAGGCTGGGGAGAAGGTACCTGCCTCTACCACACGGTGTCCTTCTAGACTCTCACTGCCTGTGCCAACCTCTCTCACACACACACACACACACGTTACCTGTAAGCTGGCATTGAGAGCCGCCCCATAACCCAGACTGGATGGCAGGTTCTTGACCAGCGTCGGGCTCCTGAACACAACAACACAAATGCTGAACAGTTACTTTTATTCGGACTGTAACACATCTGAAAGACATTTATACTGTATTTGTGTGTGTGTGTGTGTGTGTGTGTGTGTGTACGTACCCTGTTATCTTCTGAGATCTGCGTTTCTGATATTCCATTTCATCCACGGTCCACACGGCACCCTTCACGTTCTCCACCCGGACAAAACACTTGTGCAGGCTGAGGTTGTGTCGCACTGCGTTCTGTTAAACATACAAATGTGGAATTAAAGTTGGGCATATTTACTCCAATAGATGTCTCAGTGTGCATAATTTATCAGTGCATATGCATATTTTTTTAAAGAATAAAACATTTTTTTTATAATTTTATTTTTAAAGCTTTCTGTTGTCATAACCAAGGCCACATAGGTGGAGAAAATATCACAGCCACATTTTCACTATCCTAAAATAAAATCATTTTATGCCCCATTATCATCTACAGCAGAAGACTATTTTTGTTGTAACATGTTATGGCAGATTAAACTAAATATGGGATATGGGATAAATATGGCAGATAAAACTAAATTATGGGACATTATTCAGCAGTTCGTTTTTTTTTAAGCAGAAGTAAATTATCTTACAATAATTAAGAACACAAAAATACATTTATTCAGTTTTTCAAAATGACCCATAAACACTCTTTCATAATCATGAAGCATTGTAAAAAATAATAATAAAATAAAGAAATACGGCAAGTCTTGTATGTCGCCATAATAGAATCTAATTAAAACATGCAGCAAAGAAGCCAAATAATAACCTTTGCTCATATTACATTTTTTCATGTTTTATTTGAGGGGTGGGTGTTTTTTGCTCTAAGAAAAGGGAGAGAGAGGAATATAAAAAAAACCCTCATAAGCAGATCTCGCATCTGACCTGAAAATCCCAGGATTTGATTGATCTTAATGCCCATGGCTCTGAATATGATAATTTTAATATTAATGAGCAAATGAGCAGTTTTATTATGCATGCTATATAGTTATAACTAATAAGCTGGCGGGGCTGAGAGCTCGATCCCCAAGCTGAGCTGATGAGACCAAGCACAGATATTAAATCACCTTTCATTCCTTTTTAAAAATTCTTTCTGTTAATCAAATGACAAGCCCGTCACCAGCCGGCCCTGCCTGGGCCCTCACAAAAGAGCAGGGAGGATCCAAATGGAAATTCCTGCTCCGCTATTGTAGAAGGAGGGACCCGTATATGCTGAAAGCCCCTGCTTTGCCTCTTTGTTCCAGTCGGGACTAGATTAAAATATTTCGGTTGATAAGGACAGAGGCAAAGAGAGCTGGAAACAGGGATGCATTTGCGGCTACAAGGCCATAAAATGCCTAAAAACGCTCATTCAAGCGTCTCTGAACAGGCGCTCCAGCAGTAAATGAGTCGTGGCCCAGCATGCATCTGTACGGGGAGCTATTGCACACCCTTGTGGAGCTGTAATCATACACCAGCATCATTAGCAATCCAAATCCAAATTAATTCACTTTGCTAAATCTAGTGCTGGGAAATGCTTTGCATGCTGATGAGAGCCGGAGAAACCTTTGAGAGGTTAAGAGAGAGGAAAAAACGGACGTGTACGGTATCTTATCGACACGCACTGCTACCCTGTCTAAAAATAGAGGATGGTTTTTATTGTATCCTCCTTTTCTTTTTATCCCCGTCTGACAATGTATTTGTTGGGACAGAGATACAAATGAGGCCTTTTGTCCTGGGAAATAAAGTGTGTTTCCTGGATGACAGAGGCATTAGCGCTTTAGAGCCAGGCAGGTCTTAACCTCTCTCTCCATTTGTCTTGTTCTCCTTGGCTTTTTGTCTGGCCGCATGAGTTATAGTGTGTACGAAGCCTCGGCTGACATCAACAACAACAAGAAAAGGGATGTAGTGGTGTGCGTCTACAAGGCAAACAGCCATCCTTCAACGTAATTAGCCAATAATATGCAGGGTGGGGAAGGAGAAAAAATGAAAAGGAGACACTGAGAAAGCAGTAATACGCCATGTCTAACAAAAGGTGCTGATGATTGAGTGGCTGGTTAGTAATTAGCGCGTCAGAGCACACACCTCCCCGTCAAGACTAGGCTATTAATTGCACCAAATTAGAAAATGATATCATAAGGCTGAATTATTCTTTCACTTGTCACAGAGTGAGCGTGCGAGCGAGATAAAGAGAGAATTCGCCCTTTTCAGGAGGCAGGTTAAAAAGAGGAGCAATCGCTGCTAATCGTCCCTCATAGGCCACCGTAACACGTTACCTTCCAGGTGGCGGCGTTGCGTCTGAAGTAGGCGAAGGTGCGTGTGAACCAGCTGTAGATTTCGTTGAGCGTTAGCTGCATGTCACCTGACTCCATGATAGCCTGCGATGAGATGCCATTAAGCGGTGCGTTAGAGACTGGAGTGCGTCAAGGCTCTCTCACCCAGACTTAATTCAAGCAGCAATTAATTACAATCTAATCAGGCTAAAGCTAATTTATTTCCCACTCACCTGCCTGATGAGGGTTGCATAAGTAAACGGTGGCCTGACGTCGGCGTTCTTGTAAAACTCGTAGTTTGGGGCGATCTCTGTGGAGAAAAAGAAATAAAGAAACAGTAAGAAGCAGCAGATAAATAAAAAAATAAACCACAGTGTCGCCACCTGGGATAATTGCTAAACGCGCCTCCGCCAGGAATTCATTCAGGATTTTATCAAATTAAAACGGCAGAGGCGGAAGGAGTTGGGGGGTGGGGGGACACCTCAAATCAGCATTTTACATGTCCAACTAAATACATTTTTAATTAATCTCTCTCTGGAGAAATCTTAAACATTAACACGCTCATGAAATTAGAGCCCACGTCGATATTTTGTATGTGTTTGAATAATTCATGCCTTCCCGCTGCTCCGAACACTTGCACAAGACCAGTAAATATAAACATCAAACAAGAAGATGTTTTTACATGCATCGCCTTCTTGAATATTGCATTATTTTATATTTGCCTGTAATTAAAATTCATTGAATATTGATGGTTTGATTTGAGCCTGATTTGCATAAAAAGCTCACTGGAACAAACAAGCACAAAAAAAACTTCTACAAACCCGAGGACAAGGGCATGGAGTATTTGTCGGTGTGGCGTCTGCGCATGGCGCCCATGCTGGGCACGTTGGCTGGACTGAGAACGTTGGGCACCTGGGGCATCTGGGAAAGGGGCGTGACTGGAGCGGTGGGCGTGGTGGGCGTCTGAGGTAAGTTGGGGGGTGAGACAGATGGGAGGTTCTTTGACATTGTGACGCTGGAAACGAGATTCAGCTGTAGAAGAGAGAGAGAGAGAGAGAGAGAGAGAGAGAGAGCGCACGTTTTAAAGGAGTGCTGGCTCATTCCTACAGCTGTGTTTCCCCTAATAAGCATAGGAGGAAGCAGCCAATCTGCACTAATTACAGGATGAAATTGTATCATAAGAATTCTAATTAGAGCACGCTGTTAAAGATTATCTAATGATCAGGCTGTGAGTTATCCCGGCCCATCTCTATCCCATAAGAGCTCCCTGGATGCAAAGCACACACACAGTGAGGAGATCACCTGGCTTTCTGCCATAGCCTGGTACCTCGCTAGTGATCCGTCTCGCTTTTTTCCTGTCGTACCAACCAAACACAGTGGCAGGTTTTTAATCGATACGCACTTATACGGATTTTCCTCCTCCACTTTTTTGTGTCCTAACTTCACCCGAGTGGAAAATTCCATCCTGACCTTTAGTCTCACTGGTAATTCCTTTGAATGGTAATGACATCATTACAAATTCAAACTAAATTGCCTTAATTGCGAATTGGCAGGCGGAATTCCGGTGCTTTTGGAACTGAAAACGATCGCCGGTTGAACATCAACAATCGCTTGTGGCACGTGTTGATAAATACAATGAAATGTCAAGCTGGCTATTCTCAGGCGACCGCGTGGCTGCTCTATAGACAATTACAGCTCCACTTGTAATGATAATGAGATAATGCCAACACAGAGAGTGGCATGCGCCGCTATACCACTGTGAGAAAATCAATGACTCCTCTAGGGGAATGTTGTATTCTGGCTAACGACTGGAACTAAGACCTTGAAAGGAAATTAATGACAGAGACGTGATGTCTACCAGAGGGATGTCTTAGCAAAAGGGTAAACGGTTATGTTTTTGACATCACAACATCACATGCTGAGTAAATACTTTTACTCAATGTGAAATTAAAAAGGACCTCATTTACTTATAAAACGTGTTCCTGGTCTTACTGTTAAAAATGTATTGGTGCACATTATTTAAAAAAAATAAATCAACTAATGAGTGAATAAATAATAAACAAATACTGTGATTTCCCCACATTGAATATAGGGTTAAATTTTAAAATTCACCACAGATGTTGAAAACAAAAGCTTTTTTTTTTTCTCACCGTTACAAAAAAGCAACACTACAGTTAGCAATAATTGTGTGCATTATACTAATAAATGTAGCTTTCTAATATGAGACACAAATACAGTTTTTATACAAAATTTATTGCCATTTGTACTCGGCTTGCAAAAACACAGTTTGATGTGTAAAATACATTGTATAATTCGTCAGGGCCTGGGTCACGGCACCAGATTTAAGGATTGTCCTTCTGAATGTCTTTCTCATTGCAGCCAAACCACTGCATCAGCCCGTAATTACACAGTACTCATCTAAAAAGGTTTTGATACACTGTCAAACACTGCTAAAAAGCACTTCATAATAAATCCTATCAGTAGTGAGTGAGTGAGCGAGCGAGCGGGGAAACAGATAGAGAGTGTGCTGCATGTATATTTAAAATGTTAAGACAAGATTTTCCTTCCTTCTCCTCACCTGGTTACGGCAACAAGCGTAACATGTTTGCAGGCATACAATCTGGTGTTTGCAAAATGGAATTTATTAAAGCTTAACTGAGCAGGAGTGAATGAGACATAGGGATCAGCCCTTTACTACTGCTGCTCATCTGAATATATATTCAAGGTTGGCTGAGAGGAAGGAAAGGGGTTGGGAAAAAAAAGAGCCCCTCATTATTCAGGACTAGCAGCCTTGGTAACTTTGATTTTCAGCCATCCATGGCATGGCCAAAAGGTAACATTTAATGAAGTGCCATTCAGAGTTTAAATGGGGTCGTATAACAGTGTACCCGCACCGTGTTGGGCTACTGATAGCTGTTGAGTGTTTGTCGGTGCTCATTTTGTCGTGCTAATAAATTCGCACTATTAATATTTATCAAATGTGTGGGATGGTTCTCTGATGGCCCTGTGCGTACGAGGGTGTGAAAGTACCGCCATATTATCTCTAACATCCCTTTTTTGCGGGAAGGATACACATGTTCTCTTTTGTACCTGTGAAACTGATAACGCTGAAGCGCTCGCGTGAGCCCAACACTTGCACTAAAAGACAAAAAGGAGCGTGCCAAAAAAAACCGCAGACCCTCGCTGATTATTTAAGAACTCGCCATTAATTGCTCATCATCAAATGCAATTAGCAGTCCTTTCATGTGCGGTTTATGTAATGTAATACTTCATTAATATTATTCATTCGTATTCGGTTGTGGATTATAGGCTGAACGTTTTTTATTAGAGTCGATTTCACCGTGCTGCTGGAGTTCTGAGAATGAAAACGAGAAAGAAAAAAAAACCCTGAATAATAAATCGACAGAGGTGAGCAGTCGATTCCTGATGGATTTACAGGATAATTATTCTGTCTTGTGATTATCTGCTTTATACGGTGGGAGGTGATGAGAAAAATTATACTGGTGAAATTAGCTACTTGTTAAGCGGCGGAAACACATTAACAATGTTTTCCCTCGCAAAATATTGAATATCTAATAAATAATTCTGATAAATAATATTTATCACAGCCTACTCTCTTTTGTAAACACTTTCATTTCCAGCACAACACTGTGTCTTTTGTATTTTGCTTTTGATTAATGGTTAAGAACATATTTGGGTGAAAATCTGATGTTTTCTTCTCTATAGGGATCAAGACAAATGGGCTGTTTTCAAATATTGCTCCATTTCTTTCTTCAAATACACCGCAATATCTCTGAATGTTTACAGATTACGGGTTATTTCTTTACAGATCATCTTATCACAGTTTCGATCTAACATTTCAAATTGTTTGTTTTCTAAAACAAAACGTCTTCCCTCTACTTTAAGTGTGCCTGCGGTCGCGGTGCTAAATAGCTTTTACCCGCCAATAGGTTGTTTGCCGTGCTAAAGCCATCAGAGTGTAATGGCTCTGCGTTTTTGGTTGAGATCGGGTGTATGATTTAATGCTCTCTCCTTCCTGATAGGGTCCCAAGAAAGCAGGCATTACAAATCCCATTCTCCTCTCATCCTCCAGCCGTGTTTAGAGAGCTCATTTACCATCCGAGTCCTGTTTACTGTACGCGTACCAATATGCACTCACCGGTTTTGGTGATGGTTTGGGCTCTGAAGGCCTCATGTGCAAGTGTGCCATCATCGCCTGAAGACGCTCACGTTCTTTAGAAAGCTGTTAGTGGAAAGAGGGAGGAAGAGAGAGAGAGCGAGAAAAAAAGAAAACAGACCAGTTTTAGAAATGAGTGATTTTCCCCAGACTACCACAGTAATACATCTTGTTATCGAGCTTGTCTGCTTGTAATAAATCCTGCATACGGCCGAACAGGCTTCCTTAAGCTTTGCCTCAAAGAAACAGACATAAAGCAGCGGTTCTCGTCCGTTGGGTTGCAACCCAAAAAAGTATTTTCTGATGGGGTCATGGACAGCTGCAAAACAACAATGTTAAATGCAATAAAAATGCAATTAACCATAAACGTGAGTATAGATCAGATAAAACAGCTTTGAGAAGAGAAAACATCACATATCTTGTCCAAAGCATCAACTATTTTAGAGCAAATTCACTTGGAAATCGGAAATATTGGTAATACTCGTCCTTTTTATGTACTTAAATGGACTATATTTCTTTAAAGCATTTTTTTTTTAAATCTCAGTGACTGTTAAAGTTTAAACCATATTAATTTGTGCAGAAATACCCAAGATGAATAAATGCGAAAGTATACGTTTATGTAAAAAAACAAACGTTATTTTATGTATTCAACTTTGTTGCAAAGTGTTTTCCTTTTATGTTTGTAGTTTTGTACTGTGTTGGACACCTGAAGCAAAAACAGTTGAGAACCACTGAAAGAGAGAGAGAGAGAGAGAGGCAGATTAAAGCAAAGATAAGAGAACCATTCCTCGTGGTGCGGTGATGGAGAGCTGAAGGTGGTGCTCGGAGGTCACAGAAAACAAATAGCACTTCATCTTTTTGTCAATAGCAGAATTTAGGTCAGCAAAGCTCTGACAGTAACAAGATACTCAGGCCATAAATTAGAGGGTCCTGGTCGTCGACTCAAAGTCCTGTGGACACTGTTAGGGCTGGACTGGATCTAGCAGCTGCCGAGAGGTGAAGGGGTCCCGCAAACAGAGTGCCAGTCGGTCCCGCCTCCCTGCCTCCTCCCGGGTCCTCTGAGGTCCAGTTAGTGCCCCGGTGATCTGTTATCATCAATCTAACTCACGGAGAGTGACAGGGACCGGCCCGCACGGCGCACCGCCTTGAACTCCACCAGCGAGCCGGGATCCGAGCTCTGAACCGGGCCTCATTACCACTGACGGAAGACAAAAAAGGAAAAAAGCCCGGAAAAAAGCCCAGAAGGACAGAAAACAGCAGCGCTGCTGTAATTGGTCACAGTGTAAGCACGCCGGCTTTGTGGTATCAGCGAACAAGAGAACAAGTCAAGGGAGAAATCGTGATGTCCGTCTGTTATTTTACATATAAACAAGAATTATTCATCGTTCTGTTTCAAGAGCCCAACAAATAAATAGGCAGGGTTTCGCCGAGCGTAAAAACCTTTAAAGGTTGAGGGGAACGCTTGGCTTGCATTCAGATGGGCATCACGGAGGCTTAGAGGGGCCACGATCAGAGAGCAATCCACACTACAAAGGCAAGGCGGCTTTTTGCGCAAGTAAACGTCAGGGAACGGCGAGATCTACATAAAAAAAAAAAACTAAGCACGGGCCGCAAATACACAGCAAGAGAAACCGGTTATTTATTTGAAATTAACAGAAGAAGGATGGATTTTAACCCCAGCGCAACCCTTACGGCGTATCCCATGGTGCACCGGAAGGTGTGAGGCAAAGGACAGAGCGTTAACTGGCGGGAGAGATGGCCGCAGCGCTGAGTAATAGCATTCCTCAATCATTGCTCTCATTATCTCGCCAGCGTGACACCTTAATAAGGTCACGCTCCAGCTACTGAAAATAGTGGCTCTCTTTAGAGGTTCCTTCAGGTGCAAAGTGTATTTAATTAACACAGTCCAGCCCAGATGTGCGAATATTAATTGGACGGGATAGAAAATAAGCACAAACCGTGATTCAATTATAAAGGCCTGTGATGGTTTTCACCTTTGTTGGGATGGATTTGCTCAAGGTGTCCCTTGTGCATTTTTACAGTTTATTTGCGGCAAGTTTTTTATGGCAACAAGATAATTAATTAAATGCACTGGAAATGTTTGGTGTTACGCTGCAAAAAAGAGGTTAAAGTTTAACAAGCGTGTGTTAAAGACAACATGAAATTAAAAATTGACATGTTTCCTTTTATTAAGCCCAACATGTTTGCACTGAGCACCCAATTTTCACAATTCATTCAAGTCCTGATGACAAAATGAAGTCGCTTTAAATATTTCCTGCTTTTAATACATAGCAAATGCAAAAACAGGCTTTCCGAACACTCCGACTATCTGTCATTGGTCAGATAAACAGATCAACAGCTCAGTGTTTACAGACGTTGTTATCCAAATGACAAATACACATATAACATTTGCAATACACAATGCTAAGTTTTAAGCATAAGCTAGGGTTACACTTAATTTTAAAGTGACGTAGTTACATTGTATTTACTCAAATAAGTACTGAGTAATAATAATGAACTACATGTACTTATTATAGAGTTACGGTTAGGATTAATTATGCATAATTTACTGTTATTACTATAGTAAGTACATGTAGTAACGTGTAACTATGTCACCCTAAAATAAAGTGTTACATAAGCTAGTATGTGAACTAGGTAAAGCTAAGCTGTCGTCAGTTTTAGTTAAACGTTTGTGTAGAAATTAGCCTACAAATCACACATGAATTGTAAATCCCGTGTCATTCCATGTTGTCTTTAAAGTGAAAATTACAATTCTGTCATTTACTCTCCTTTGTGTTTAAAACCTGTATGACTTGCTTTCTTCTGCTGAGAAACAATGAAAGTCAATGGGGTCCAAACCAATGCTAAACCAAATTGACTTGTATGGATACACAACATTTTCTTTTGTGTTTCACAGAGGAAAGAAATTCATAGAGGTTTGAATAACATAAGGGTGAGTAAAGAATGTCAGAACTGTAATTTTTTGTCTGAACTGCTCTTTTCAGTGTGTATGTGTTTATATTCATGAGTCTACTGTACCTGAATCTCTAGCTGTTGTACCACCTGCATCTGTACTCGGCACTGGGCGGTACTCCTGTCGTCCAGAGCGTGCTCATTGTTAAGGTGCCTGTAGGCAAACAGGAGAAACTAATGAAAAACCAACCCCACACACACACACGGAAATAATAATAAGCGGTTGCTGTTGATCAACTACCACCGTTGTTGATGAATATGATTTCTGGATAACAGGACGTCCAGCCCATTAGCTTTTAACAAACCGCCGCTGTCTAACAAGTGTGTCTCTCGCTTGCTGAAAGCCGGTGTTTAACATCACAATAGAGCGACTGTCATGCGAATGAGAGGCAGCGCTCAGAACACAACAGCTTATGAGGGATGTTGGCGTACAAAAGGCCTCGCGCAGAGGTTTTGTCTTCTACATTTATCAAGAAATAAATATAATAAATGCAATTTAACTCGAGTAACGTTTAAAAAGCGCCTCCTACGAAGAGTGCATTATTCCGTCGACATATTAAATGTATCTACTCATCCTTTCATTAGAATATTACACAGGGAAAAAAAAACACTTCAGACTGCAAGAGCAGTCAATGGCGGTTTTCCTTGATTGGATTTTGTCTGCAGGACACAAAAGAAGCCCACCATTAAAATAGACCTTTATTCCCGGCAAACGCACAGAGGCAAAAAGGTTTTTAAAAGTGTTGTGATGTTCGGTAATGAGCCTCTATCTAAATTATCATTGGTGACAAACCCACAAAGCGCTCTTTTAGAAGACATGCTTGTGAAATGCCAATGCTGCCAGTCTCTTTCCTGTAATTATAGGTTAGCTTGCAGACCCTTCAATGATCATTTACAGTACAACCTCCAGTGCATTAGTGTGAGCTTAAATTGCGCACACACACACACACGCGCACGCAAACACACACCCACCCACACTGAGCTAGTTTTAACACTACTAAGCATTTTCTCTATTCATTCTCTATTCATAGCGCGAGCTATTGTTTATGTGCAAAACGCAAAATAACAACGTATTCATAATCCTCCTCAAACACGCCAATCAAAGCAGAGGACATTTGAGAACACAATGGCCACCGCTACCTTTCAATTACGCCTGTGCCCGTTTAAAATTATTTCATTCCATCACGCCCGCTTTTGCTATTGTAACCGTTTCAGGTCTAATGCTCAGATATTCTCCATTATAAATCAAGAGTGAGATAGCATTGAAAAAAAAATGGTGAGGATGACTGGAGAGCTGGTGCCTTTCTCCGGCCCGTGCCTAATTGCTGTTTCAGAATGCGCATGCAAAGGGGCATTTCATTAATCATGTAATCAGGTCCCTCGCAGGGAACTAATGCTGCAAATACCCTTTTCATTTCAATGCTCATAATGCTATCTTGGGCACTTGATGTATGGTGGATGTCATAAATTACAGCTGCTTCAAAAGCCACGACTGGCTAGTTCCTCTGTCCCGACAGGTAGCTTGCTAAATAACACATCTTATCTTGCACGCCCCGTTTCTCATTAGCGACCATCTAGATCTCAATCTCGTTTCTTTTAGGAACGTGAGGTTTTCTTTTCTAATGGAAGCCCATTTCCACTTCCGAGAGTAAAAAAAATAAATAAAGAATTGGAAAGTTTAAAATATTAGGTTCCTTAAGCATTTTTTGGAGATAGAAAGTGGCAGTTGTTAAAAGTCACAATTGTGAGATATAAAAGGACAGTTATGACAAAGTCATTAGTGTGAGACATGAAGTCACAACTGTGCAATATAAGGTCACAATTGTAAAATATAATGTAAGTTGTATGAAAAAATACATTTTGAAAATAGATATAAAATTGCAATTAAGAGGGAAAAAAATTGGGAAAGTATGAAGTGACAATTGTAAGATATAGTCACAATTAATTGACAAAAAATAAATAAATTGTGATAAAGTGACAATTATCAAGAAAGAATTGCAAGAAAAAAATTGTGATATAAGCAATTAAGTCGCAATTGTGAGAAATTAAATTGCAATTATGTGAAACATAAATAAATTGGGAAAATATAAAGTCACAGTTGTAGAATAGTCACAAATAAAATGTAACATATATAGTCATAATTGTCACACATGAACTACCAATTGTGAGATATAAAGTTAAATTAAATGGCAATGTAGTAGCCAGCAGAAAAACTTATGACACAACAGAGTCTTTTGCGAGTACTGACGTTAGCGAGAGCCAGTTAACGTTGGTGATTACATCCAGATTACTGCATGTCTATGAAATATTCAGACTGTAGGTGTTTGACTATGCATTGATAAAAGCAGGGGGCTGGAGGGGGGTTAGATGCAGTCACCAATATCTCTTAATGAGCCTGTGGCGCTGGGTTTAGTTCAAACAGAGAGGTGAGAGGAGAATGAGACGGGCCGCCCGCTCGCTCTGAGCAAACATCTCTGGAGCCGCCTGCAATTTATGGGTCACTTTATAGGCATATTGATTTTTGTTTTGAGATGGGGAATGAGGGCTCTGATGGTCTAAGAAACAGATGGACAGGTACGCAACGGACTGAAAAGTGCATTTGAAAACCACAGATGGAATAAAATCAGTTGAGTTAATAAAGCTAGCTGCAAAATATATGCTTTAAATCTCACATTTGCCATTTCCAGTCAATGCGGACCAATCAAATCATTATACTAATTTCAAAGGACTCATCTCCCTCAACCGGACATGGACTTGATTAATCAAACCAGGGACTTCCCTGTTGGCTTTCATGAGCTCCACAGGTTGCTTCACCAGTGTTAAATGTTAGGTAGGTGAAAAAGAAAGATACATTTCCCAGCAAAAGCCCGATTAAAACAGGCAAAGATTTGTTAACTGAGATGAAATAAGCCCTTTTTACAAAATAAGCCCTTATTACAAGCCCTTATTGCATCAACATTGGAAAGACGCTACTGCAAATACTAGCATGCGATGACAGCGTGTCAATCTTTATTACAGGCCAGCAGGTATGTCTGTATTTTTCTCTCCACACTCGTCCTGACTCTTCTCAAGCATGTGAGAGGAAATCAATAAGAGAACTAGGGCAGCAATCTGGAGCTTAAACAATAACAAAATCGCCTGCGCGGCAGAACAACATTAGAACGCTATGAATTCATTAGCCCCCTCTTTTAGCTGCACATAACCCCCAAATAAGTTGCCCTGAATCAGACCCGCAAGACGTGTGCTTTGTTACATTAATACACACGTCTCAAGGTGTACCCGCTTGCATGCACGCACACGTGCGTCTATTTGAACTTCAGAGCTAATATAATGTGCCAGGCACCTCTTGGCTACCCCTCTCCAGGTGCGCGGCGCATGAAAGAGTGCAGAGCTGCGCTTAAATGCTGATCTTGACAACTTTCTCAGCAACACAACAAAGATTACAAAACCGTGGCTGGTTTCTTCTCTGCGAGCTACAAGCTCACGCAGGCTGGGTGAATCCCTCCGCCCTCTGCTTCCCCATCAAAGGTGCCATTTGAATCTGACACCTATTTTATGTAAACCATTTTAAGCGTGTGTACCTGGATGATACGCAGCAGTGACTGGCATCTCCGAACGACATTAAAAGCTTCTTTTTGACACCGACAATCGCTCCTCCAAGGCACGGCGCCACCCGGCATCTCGCCGGCTCAGATCACGCTGTCTTTTGTGGGAGTGTTTTCATGTACGAGTTACAGTACGGGCGTCTCCATTTCGTCAAAGATTTGGAGGCTGATTGCTGTAACGGGGTCCTACCTCACAGCTTGTCAGACACAGAGCAGTTTTATTAAGTTCTCTTCAACCATTGATTTGCACACAGCGGTGAGCTGAATTTGCCGGGAAAAGATCACATGATCTCTGATGCATGCTATGCTGCGATGAACGAAATAAACGAGTGTCAATGGGGTAGACGGGGAGAGTTAACCCTGTACTTTGAGGTAAATATGGTCTTTTAGTTGACAGTCATAACTAACTAGTTAAATGGTTAATTTTAAAACGCACTCAAAGACATTACATTGTTTGATGTGGACTCTTTAGATTGGATCTGGGGCGTTTTTAAAAGAAGAGAACGATGTCGCCACTCTCAAAAGCCGTTTACAAGAATTGACGTGGACATTTACACCCTCCAAACGCACCAGATTATTATTTCACAGTTAATTACGGATCTAATTAGAATATTCAAATTAGCCTTTTTCTCCATTCTTTTATGGCAAGGCTCTTTCCTCGGAGTGGCAACGTGATAACCTGCAATCTCCAGCACTGCAAACACCTTCTCCTTTGATTTCCCCCCACTCACATCCCGGCAACAAAGCCGACCAATTACAAATGAGCTAATTAACTAAATTGTTGATGGAGCATGAAGAGTTCATTTCACTCCGTTAGCCACGCCATGACAACACTGCACGGCTATGCGGGTTGCCATTAGCTTCTGCCACTCGCCTCCAACCCATCATCCACTCACAAAGCCTTGGAGACGCATGGTCATTCTGAGCACCGCCTCTGAGGGGCTGACAGGTGTACTGAGGAAATCTGTTGGGAGATTCGCTATCCGTTTTGTGGATTGACAGCTAAGTGTGAGCTAAACTCTGAAAACATTCGAGATTAAATAATTCAATTTTGTTAATGGAGAGATCAAATAAGCATCAAAAGGTTTCTATATAAAGACATACAGAGCAAACAGACAAACTACTGCTTTAGTCCAACTGAGTGTGCATATAATTGAACTTATTCTCTCTTGATGGTCACTTACTTCAAAAACTGTCCAAAGTCATCACAAATACTTTCACATCCTGGCCACTTGCACACTCCATGACCATAGAGGGAGTGCGACGCTCCAGTCTCTTCATGCAGTGAACTGAAAGAGAAATAATGAGCATTACAAATTAAGAAAAAAAACATGGTGGCTGCAACTTGCCACCTGTTAGGACAATATGACCTGAAGTGGGGTTAGAACGGCTCAATTTAGTGCACTTCTCTGGCATGAAAGCATGTGAAGAGAAGGTGAACGTGGACTTGATGCTCAGAAAAGCTGGAAAAACATAATCTCTCTCTCGTCATCAGGCCACCTTTTGATTATTGATCCAGAGTATTACTGAGGAGACACATGTGTGTTAAAAAAAACATGGCCCGGCCAAGTAAAATCAGCCATCAACATTTTTTTCCACATACTTTCACCTTGTAAAGCCATTACGGACAACCTGTGAAAATATCGAAAAAACAGCAGCTGTGCTTTGATTTTCACCAGGAGATTCATTTGTGGCGGAACTGGCGTTTTTAAGGACACAATCTGTTGTGAAAAGACATTGCGGTAAGTTACGACCGCCGGTTCTAATGGTGCTGAGGGGCTAATGTGCGAAAGTGAGGCTAAGCAGACCAGTATGCTGTGTTTGTGTGCGGCACACGCTCTCACACACAAACCTCACCGGCTGTTTTACCTTGCCGTTATCGATCCAGCACATCTTAGAAAGCAGCTGGCTCTGAAAACAAAACACACTCTGTGATTACGAACGACTGTGGACCCGAGAGACTCCGCCAACACACAAGAACAGAGGGTAACCTATTTCTTAAATTATTTCCCTGTCTCTCTATTGCTCTGTTTTTTCCTTTTTCTTCTCTGCCTCTAAAGATATCTCTCTCAAGAAAGGGCTTTCTTTGAAGACGCTACATACTTGAAACCAATTACACAACACATCCACCCCCCAGTGAAGTCAACGGCTGTTGCTATGTACTAACATATGGCCGCTACAGACTGAATAATACATAGAGAAATATGCGAATCTATGTTTTACAGCAGGCGCGGAGCATATAAAAGGGTCGTCGTGCGTATAAACGCTCAGGAAATGCCAACCCGGCATAGTGTATTCTATTTACATGGCAAGCCGTGCCGGCAAAGCAATTTCAAAAGAAAAGCGAGGTATTAAATAATGTACAGTGAGGTGAGCTGTGTGTTCCTGCCACTAAAAGTTGCACCTCCATACGTTTGATATACTGGAAGGCACTGCGTTCAATAGCGCGCTGTCTCAAGGGAGGTTTCGTCTCATTTCAACTGTTATCCAGACATTAATAAACTATTGATGAGCAAACAAACAAAAACACATAGCCCTCTCCCTGCAGGAATGAGCATTTTCCTTTTGCAAATGGTGACAAACACATCAACTGTTCTTCTGGGTTTTTTTGTGTCGCACATGAAAAGTAGATTAAATGGCTGTTTGGTTTGTGTTTGTTAATGCATCTTTGTGTTCATGTGTAAACGAGACCCTTTATCGGGGGGTTTGTGATCACGTATGTCTGAAAAGCGATTTAGAGTTTGCGTCAAGTGAAACGGAGAAGACGCTTTTATCCATGCTAATTTTACATGACCAATGCAGCTGGATCTCAGAGGCCCAATGGTGATCAGGTAAGTGGAAGAATAAACCAGCACCTTTCGAATTAGCTTTAGCATGTGTGCGTGTTCAGGTACCTCTCTCTCCGGTTGTTGAGGGCCGGGGACTGGCCGTTGGAGATGCTGTGATGGGTGATGGGCGGAGATGCTTTGGGGTTGCTGGTGGAGGTAGTGGACGAGTTGTTGGTGGTGCTCAAGTCCAAGCCGCTGTGTTTTAGCCCATTGTCCTCCATGGCGTGGCTATTGGTGACGTCTTTCCAAAGTTGCTGGAGTTCGGCGGGGCTCAGACCAGCTGCAAGAGAACCACAAACAGCTTTAGAGAAACAATAATTCACAAAACTCTCATTATGAGGTACCGTCTGCCCTTTTCTAACATGGTATATAAACCTGTTCTGCTCTGCTGCGAAACCTGAGCATCGCACTTAAGCATCTGGAGGTAAACCGGCGCAAGATCAACCTGGAGGCTCATCCCTCGCTTCGTTTCCGTGGTATCCGAAAGTACAAAGCAACCAGGAACTCATCTGCACATGATTATGCATTCATAAACGAGCCTCTGTGTGCAGAATCAAATCATCATAATCCCTCAGATGATAAAATGACTATTCCGCTCTTTGTCGCCCCGAATATATTCCAATTAAGAGCCATTTTCAAACTATTGTCATCCAGCGCCATTTCGATAAACACAGTATAGCACCAGGTGTTTGTTCCAGGAAAAAAGCAAATGGCAACAGCTCGTCTTCCTCACAGCTCTGAGCTTGCACTGCGAGTCCGTAAACAACAACAACAGGCAAGGAGGGGAGGGTGAGAGAGAGTGAGAGAGTGAGAGAGAGAGAGAGAGAGAGAGAGAGGGGGGAGATAGGAAAACAACAAGAACACAGACACAGGCAAGAGAGAAAGAGAACTAGAAAAAAACTGAAATGGCAAGGAAACTGCAGCAGAAAAAAAAGGAGTTTAAAAGAGGACGCAGCCACACACGCAAACTCTCATATGGTCATGTGAGGACATTACCTGGCGGCAGAGTCTGTCCGGGGAGGCTGGGCTGTCCTGGGCCAGGGGGCATAGAGAGGAGGCCCTGCCTCTGCATGTTGAGCAGGTGCTGCTGCTGCTGCAGTTGCTGCATTTGCAAGAGCTGCTGCTGAAAGACCAGCTGCTGTGCTGCCAACTGCTGCTGTTGCTGCTGTTGCTATAGTGAAACAGAGAGAGAGAGAGAGAGAGAGAGTGAGTGAGCATACACACGCAAAACACTAGTCACACACATGGACGAGAAAGTGCGTTCGGTAATGCATGTGGCCCAAGTGAAACCTTGCCGTCTCATTCTCTTCGCCTCGCCTGTATTCGTGTACTAAGAACTGTGTGTGAGATGTGGGTGGGGGGTGGAGCCCCCTCCTTCTGCCATTGATAGTTAATTGTCTTGCATTTCTAATGGTCCATTACAGCTTATGGGGCCACAAGGAGGGGGGGTGACGGAGGGAGGGAGGCTCAGAGAGATTTACAGCACCCACCCCCCTCCATCCCCTCCAAACCCTGTTTACCGCCAGTCGAGCCTCTTGCATAAGCTGGCGAAGACAACAACAAAAACAACAACAGCAGCAGCGGTGGAGGCAAACCTCTGAAAAACAATGCAGCGCTTCAGTGATCAAAGCACAGCAACTACGCTTGAAATCTTTCCACGGACAAAAATAAACCTGTTAAATCACATGAACAGGATTAGCAAAACTAAATTCACATCATTCACAGCGAACAAAACATCTATGTAATTAAACACTTTTTGTGTAAAATGTTCATAAAGACATAAATTGCCCCAACTTGATAATCCCATTGCATGTTAAATAAAACCCAAAACAAAGCATTTAACTAAGTGAAATTAAACCGAAAATAATGTTTTCGTATATTGGATCTTATTCATGAAACACCAACCATACACATGTTTGTGTAAATGGTTTGTAGAGCAATTTTCACGTAAACTGTCACATAATATGGACAGAAATAAATTTGCTAAATAGATTTATAATATTGTTACAAAAAAAGTAACAAAATATGTATTAAACAGTGAAATTAAATAAAATAATTCGCAAAAAGCAATCGCTAGCAAACACCATTTTGGCTTCGTTCATTAAAATATAGCAGAATGAATGTGTGTTAAATTGTTCGTAAAATCATTCTTACATAAATTGTAGCAGATATAGTTTACACTTTTATACAGAACTTCTTTCAACACGTTTAATGAAATACTAGTTCGTAACACCATTTTTACGTAAATTCTCATATATGCAAATTCATTCTGTTAGTGAATCATGAATGAGGCTCAAAGTTTGTATAATTTTGTATGTGATACAATGTCTGTGACAAGACACCGTTCTTTAGTCTTGGCTTTTCGGAAATGTAAAGTGGTGTAGTAGTTGCATTTCCATGTCGTACAGACTCAAATTTATTAGCTGTTTTCAAGGAGGTCTGGCTTAAAAATGACTGAAGTTTGCTTCTGTGGACAAAGTCTCCAGAGGTCCATTAGCAAACTGAGAGCTAGTTTCTGCTGAGACCCTGTTAGCTTGAGCTCTCTCTCTTTCTCTCTCTCTCTCCCGTCCCCTTTCCCTTTCCTCTTCTCCTGTCAGAATACATTACGACCTACTCAGTGACAAGAAAGCAAAGACCCCCATTACAGGAGGAAAGTTAAACTTCCAATTTTTGCTTGGAATTACACTAGTGGTAGGACTGAGCAGACTCCAGAGGAAGACCTTCAGTCAAGAACGGTGAGAAAGACCTCACTCTCTTAGTTTAGGGATGAGAGAACGAGAGAAAGAGAGGCAAACTTGTGATGCGCTCACTGGAAAACAGACTGCATAATGGAGTGAGCCATGCGGATTGGCCCCGCTGTCTCGTGAGAAATAAGGGAGCAATTTCTATTCCATATTTGATGGCTGGGGCCTGAAAAAAATCTATTCGCAAATCCAAACAGAAACAAAGCCTCCGGGAGGTCAGTCCTGCTTTCTGTAGGCCCTGCATAATGGCTTGCTTGAAGACAGACAATGGTATAAGGTGCTAGTTGAAGAGACTGCTGGGGGCAGGGGAGGTTTCCCGTCCACGATACCTAGCTGATCAATTTAACTGCTTCCACACATTTTGTTTGGATTTCCGCCCCCCTCTCAGACGCGCCTCGCTTTTTGATGCCTGCGTGTCAGCAACCTTCTCTCTCAGTCTCCTTCTGTCTGTCTGTCAGACGGATCCGCAGTCTGACTGTCAGTTTGATTTATGAGCTCACTGCGGTCGAACTTTTCTGCTCGTCTGCCCAAACTCGCCACGGTGGTTCATTAACGAACAAACCCTGTGTGGTACGCTAAAACAGGCGTTTTTGTGTCAGCGTAACTCTGAATTGCCGTCAAGGACAGAGTTGAGATCACCTGACAACGTTGTCTGCCTAATTTGAGCGTTTAATTCAGTAGCATGCAGAAGATGTTTCCTCTGTGGTAAAAGAGCGTTCTCTCTTGTAAAGGCAGCCGTGACTGATTGACTTGTGGTTGACGAACGTGGAGGAAACCTTTACTTTGCATCATGCATGTTTATTGGTGTGTGATTTGTACCTCTTTCACTTGTTTGCCAGGGTGCTGTTGCTGCAAAAGCTGTAGATGGAGTTGTTCCTGTTGTTTCTTATAAAACTCCTGCAGGTGTTGCTGTGGAAAGACATAGACCATCATAATGTGTGGAAAGAAACAAACTGTATAAAATAACATGTGCTTACAGCAAATGTGCTAACCGCTAAGCTACATTTATGACCAAAAACATTTGCAGTATATGGATTAAAAATATTTCATGCTACTTTTTCTGCTTATTTCCTTTTGCCCAAGAAGGTCGTCATAAGATAAGAATGAAACAAATGCGGTTAGTGTAAAAGTTTATATAGCAAACGCGCCAAACCCTAGGCTAAAGTTGTGACAAAAGAAACAGTTGTTGTATATGGCTTGAAAATGTATCTATTTATCAATTTATTTCCCTTTTCCATAAAGTTTATCACAAGAGTGCTTGCACTAACTGCTATACACAGAGCTAACCGCAAGGCTACATCTGTGACAAAACAAAGCAGCTGTTGTATATGGCTTGAAAATGTATCTATTACTTATTTCCCTTTTCCCACATAAGTGTGGCCATACCTCAAAGCAGAGCTACAACAGGACAAACAGATTCGTAGCCAACTCCAGACTCTGCACAACATGCCTGGATGTGCTTCTGCACGTCACATCATAAATAATGTCTCTCTCTGATCGAGACAAAGAGACCAGCACTTCCCCTCATCATGCATCTCCATACAGACTTTTACGCGGCTGCACATTACCGCTAGAGGAACAATTAATCTTACTGTCTATATATTTTTTTCCTCTCAGATGCCTTGACAGGCAGTGAAATTCTAAAATGAATGTGAAGCACTCAAAGGAGAGGATTCATCATTGTGAATTAATGCATTTAGCACACTTCTCCTCTTCTTCTCAGAGTGCTGTCCTCATCGCCAGAACACAGGAGCCGAGCTCTCCCATCTCGTTCAGCGGGAGACGTCTTCAGTACACTTGCCACCATTTATACAGACCTAATTACAATCAAGGCTAACTGAGTTAATGGAGATGTTTTTAATGAAGAGCTCACTCTAAGAGATTTTAAAATCACTTCTGAAGATATAATCTACTCTTGTCAGAGATGTGGCGTAGTTGTTAGCTTGCATGCTACGACACAAAATGGCGCTCATGCGGACAATACAATTTTCAGTCGGTTTTTGTTCTAAACTCCCCTTTTTCCTCATTATTTCATGTCCTCACTGTACTTCCACTGTTTAAAAGTGGTTTGCTGGTCTTAGCTGGTTAAAGATAGTCTCTCAGCCAGACCAAGCTGGTTTTTAGCTAGTTTGGCTGAGTTTGTCTATAACCAGCCTGGTAAGGCAGGGGAAACAGCTAAGACTAGCAAAGGCTGGTTTAAGTTGTTTTTCAGCAGGGATCGCTGCTGATTTAAGTCACAAAAAGACTTTTGGTAGATACTTAAGAGACATACAAGGCAGAGATAGAGTTCACATGTCTACTGTAACTACTTTACCTAACAAGTTGACAATTTAACTAGCTATGCTCAGCAAGATGGTAAAGTAAAAACCTTTAGAAGAAGACTGTAGAAGAGCATGCTAGTTTACTCTAATGCTCATTATAGTACCCGATGCCACTACACTAAAAATGCAATGCGTCTTGCAATGCTAATTATGCTCTGACACATTAAGAAACCAAACAACACGTGAAATCATGCTTGTGTTGTTCAAAGCATTTAAGTTCACATACAGCTAACTCTATTTTACTAGCTTGTTTCTGTGCTCCATTTGTCCCCAAAAGACGTCCCAGCTGAAAACAACTAATTACACGCTGGTCCATATTTGTTTCTCTGATCTAACTATGTCAAGGACAGATGAGAGCAAGAAAGGATCTGTATGTTAACATTTCAAAACATGAGTGTATATTGGACAGTGAGTGTTTATGTGTGTTCACCTGCTGAAGCATGACTGCCTGTTGTTGTTGTAGGAGGGCTTGGAGCTGCTGGGGGGACAGGACCTGCTGTTGAAGGATCTGCTGCATCTGTTGGGGTGTGATCACCTGTGGACTCATCATTGCCACAGATACTGGCACCTGAGGGAGAGAGACAGACGTAGAGAATGTCACATTAACCATGTCACATAAAAACTCTTCAACTGTAAAGTCAAGAGCTTCTTCTCGAACTCTCTGGAAATGGTGCGAGTGCAGTATATGTAATCATTTGGCAGATGCATGTGTACTTTCTTACTCTGTCAGCTATTCCCAGTGGGAAAAGCACCATGCTTAAAATAGAGGAGGACCTTAATTAGCTGAACCCTTCAACTCCCTCAGGCGAGTTCTAGTGCTACAACACACAAGGCAAGCAGAAAGACACACATCCAGAGCCGGCTGTGGGTCGTAAGCGGACACATGGCCTGTTGAGGAGTAACTAAGCTAAGTAGCATGAATTCAGCCTGCCGTGGGTTTGAAGCTTTGAAAAGTCTGCAAGAAACTCCTGATTGAAGCTGAGCCGCTGTGAAGTATTCTGTTTAACAGAGGTGAGGGGAATTACCAGTTGCCTCTCGCTGCGCATTGAAGTTTCCAAGTTGCTTGCTTGGAAGAAAGCAGCCAGAGGCACAAGTCTTCCACGAGATGTCATTTTTAAAAATTCATGTCATTTTTTAAATAAGAATCATTAAAATGCCAGCTGTCAAACTGTTAGAGAACTTTTTGGGCTAAAAAACAAAACAAAGAAAATATTTTCGCAACCCAGCATTGAACTAAAGCGAGCAGGTTTTCTGGAAACACGTAACATTTACATTAATGTGACTCATTTCTGCGCCTGTATCTAAAACTGAACAATGAACAGAATAAAAAAATAATTGCCAGACAAATGTTCTTTTTTAAGAACAATTTTCCCTTCCTTTTTTTCTTCCCTGGACACTGCACCTGTCTACAACTGACTCTACAGGGCATTCTTTGTATATTATGAAGCATGCTGCGTGTTGCATCGTCCAACAAAGCAGCTTCGACAGATGCTGTCTATCATCAAGACAGCCGAGCCTTCGGGCGTCATGACAGGTAAACATCTCTATTGTTGTGGTTTTTGAGCTTGAGAAAAAGATGTGAGGCTCCATTAGACGTTGTGAGGAGTCCGAGCTACTCCTCGCGCCTGCTAATCAAGGCCGCTTGATTGCTTTCCGTACGTCTGAGCTCTCAGGGCCTTGACACGTCCTTGTTTTAGTCTCCTGGCTCGGCCCAGCTCAGGTTCCCCTCTTTGATTAGCAGAGACATTTGCATGGTCACTACACATTTTTCATTTTAGAAGTCATTATGCATTAGCGCTCCTGAGCGCCGAGCTTGACTAATCCTGATGAACTGAGTAGCGGAGCTGAAGGTCACACTCCATCCCCACTCATATTCATATTCAAACAAATCCAAGCACCATTCTTCATTAGACTGGCCCCAAAACTCAATGAGCACCACCACGGAGGGAAGCGCACACACAAATACACTTTCTTTCTTTCTTTCTTTCTTTCTTTCTTTCTTTCTTTCTTTCTTTCTTTCTTTCTTTCTTTCTTTCTTTCTTTCTGTCTGTCTCTCTTTGGGGAGAAAAGGTGTGACGAGGGAGAAGGTGGCGGAAGAAAAAAACAAAGGAACAGAGTAACAAAGTCACAAATTAAACAGCTGCATGTAATTATGCAAATGTATGCTTACACCTTCAATGTTATTAAACCTTAAGACACATTTGTGATGTGTAATTACCCCCAGGTTCAGCCAGGGTTCTGCGCCGACCTAAATGACAATATAAAGACCAAAGCATGAAAATACAAGAAGAGATGTTCTCATTAAACCCATTATTTGTATATTTAAATGAGCTTTGGACTGAATAACCAACGATCACCTCATTTGCACTGCAGCGCTGCGAATACAATAAACATGTAAATTTCAGAACAATTCACTACGTTTATTTATCGACTACAGCTGACTGTGTGTAATCCGAAGTTGCATTTTAGCCTTGAACATGCCGAAGAGTGGCTCGAAATGACAAATGCGGCGAGAAAAAAAATGAAATCAGGATATGGCCCTCAGCCTCTCATTAGCTTTTTAGCAGATCGACAGATGATACACATCTTCATTTCATTGCTTTTCCAAACAAAAAAGACGAGACAAAGTTGAAGTTTCGGCCCACTCACTTCCGAGTCGCGCACAATGCTAATTCCAGCATTTAATGCCGGCGTTTTCTGCATGATATATCAGAGCTTGAAAGATGAAAGCAGATAAGTAATTGCTCTCCTGGTTCTTATTCTTCACTGACAACCCATAAATTTAATTTTACACACACGTTCATTTACATTTTCGAGTATATGACATGATAATTGGCGGAATATAACACCTCCATTCCGTGGGATACTGCGGGGGGCGATGATTGACAAGCCGGGTGAATTGAAAGGAACAGAGGCTGAATTGCTTCTCCCAGAAATGATTTCACCAAGACGGGGCATAATTAATGAGCGTTTGCCAAAGGGTCGAGCCGTAAACAGTCGCAGACAATGGGTCTTTTCCCTTGCAGGATGCCAGATGAAGAACATGACTGCTAGAGGCAATGATGCAACCCACGAGTGCTAGAAAACTTCACAGATAAATGGCATTCTTTACAAATCAAAGCATCAACTTCAATCATCTGCACTTGAAGCACTCGTGCTGTGAGAAAATTTACTTAAAGACCAACAACTGATCTCTTTTTCTCATTCTCGTTCTAACAACAAGCACGTCCAAAAATGACGATCCATGAAGCTTTGATTTCTATTGAAAAACTACAAATAAAAGCTGATCTCCATTGACCTGCACTTTAGATCCACGAAGCTCAGCACCTGAGAGAGAGTAGAACAAATAGCTTTAAATTGGTCAGTGATGAGAAAACATCAGTGGCCCTCCTGAAGAACGAGCAGATCATTACTGGTCTCGACATGAGAAAGGTCAACTCCACATCATAAGAACGAAGAAACACAAGACTTACGCCTTCCTGCATTACCTAAAAAGACATCAAATATCCCATTGGTGTATTCTAAAATAACATATGAGAAAACAGTGTCAAATAACCATTATTAATATAAGAGCAAACTAGCTAAAACACCTGGTGAAAAGTGATTGGATTCTCTATATATGCAGTATTCATTGGCTCGATGAGGGAAGTTTCCTGATCAGATGTGTGCAGACACATCTGAATGTGCTAAAGCACTTGCCAGAGATACTGTTCAGATAAATAAAATGAGAATTGGGGACATGTGATGGCAATTACTTTAGCAGAAAGCGAAAACATGTTAATTAAATGGTAAAAAGTTGTTGGAAAAAGTGAGAGTTTGGAAAAACAGATTCTTATGCTCACCGTCCCACTAATTAATCTCATGGAATAGTGCTTTTCTTGAACTTTGTAAAGGATCCTGACTTTTCCACTTTGGTAAAGATAGCATTGTTAATTCAGTCAATAATTTATACCTCCACAGTCAAGGGCTTTTTGATGGGAGTTGTTTTACTAGGGGACCAAATATACACACTCATGGATTCAAGAGCCATTGACAACATAAACAAACACAGTTCACTAATCTAAACCTGAAACACGCTAACATGCATACACACTTACACAGTGATCGTTTGGATTAGAAGATCAATGCGAACGCTCCTTGAGATTGGAGTTAAGTAGATTATAGGAACGTTTTCCTAAATCAATTTATTTTACAGTTCAGCAAAACAGTATGGGAAGTTTAATGCACTTCAAATGATGATAGAGTGGATTTGGCCTCAATTCGAGGGGATACAATGAACAATTCGCACAATTATCACCATGTAGATAACCACACTTTAATTTCTGTCAATGAAGGGAGGCATCAAATGCTTCCCAAAGGGAATTATGAGAGGAATTAAAGAGACTTGCTGACTTTAGTACCCTTCTGCCTCGTGGCAAAAAAAAGTAAACCAACCAAATGTGATCTTCAGGAGTGTGTGAGGTAAGAATTAAGTCTACATGACTTTGTTTTCCTCTAATTTGTTTCTCACCATATCTGAAACAGAGCATCGTCTGGCATTTACAGGGAAATCTGTCTCTCTAGCTCACTCTGTATCAGCCCCCCTCCTCTTCTCTCTCTTGAAAGCTTTGTGATGTCGCAGGTAATAGGGAGTCTGTTGGATCGCTCTCCTCGTCAAGTGACACACAGTAAATTACAAAAGCTTCAAGCAGCTCTGTGAATTATAGTTCATCACTTGGAAAGACTTCCCACCACCGGGCTACACGTATCAGATCTGCCAGTTAGGATCCAATTAACACCCTGGCCAGAGTAATCAGACTGCATGTGGAAGGGCTGCTGGAACTGGTTTATTACTCCCATGCATCTTCTGTCAGAAGGTACAGTTGTTGCTTCTACATCAAAGCTGTGCCATGGCACTATTTTTTACCCCTTACTCCCACCGTTCCACTGGATCTTGCCTA
Organism: Gila orcuttii; assembly: GCA_026230005.1. NCBI lineage: Eukaryota > Metazoa > Chordata > Actinopteri > Cypriniformes > Leuciscidae > Gila > Gila orcuttii. The sequence goes on from JAPDVR010000006.1 coordinate 5,662,954, forward strand.
AGGGTTAAGCTTCAACTTCCTTTGCGTCACAATGCGAGTCTCTGCAAACCAAATCCCTTGCAATTTACACATGCTGTCCACTAGAAATGTAGGATGTTTTCAGAAAACAGAAAAATCAGAAAACTGCAAATATTTTTTTTTGTTTTGGAACAGCCACAGTTATTTTGTTTATGTTGTTTATGTTCCTTCAGTTTATGAATTGAAATTTGAACAGAATTGGCCACACCTCAAAGGAAGTTGATTTGGAATGCACAGGAAGTGTGTTGTAAATGACAGGAAATGCAAATTTCTACACTTATTAAAACTTTCAAACAAGACTTTGTCAATTCAACATTCAAAGTTTTTCTTGCCAAACTTTGCAAAGTCAGGAAAACTTCTTTAAATTTCAATGTATTTGAATTCTACTTTTACTTTCAAATTCAAACTGCAGTTCTGCATTACTTGCAACCTCAATTCCAATTTCAATTCAGCAACTGAGCTGGAATTTAAAGGACATTCCAAATTCTCTGTACTGTTGGGTGAACGCTGTTAATAATCAATGTTAATATGAGTCCCCTTTTATATAAATTCCGCTGGCTTTGTGCACGGTTCCAGTTGGCGGTCTGAGTAGATGAATTTTAAGGAACATGGCGCAGGAGTCGGACGCTCAGATGAGCTGTGCGTCGCTGACCTTTAAATCGGCGACACTCAGAGGATGGCTCACTGCTCAGGAAGTGATTGGGTTGAGCTATCCCGCGCTTCTCTCTAGTCTTGGAATGAGGGCGAACAACGAGCCGCTCAGCCTTCCTTCCCAAACGCAGGATTGAGGAAGCCTCCGGAAGATTGTATGGTTGCGAAAAAGTTACATTAGCAGAGAGTGCTGGGTTTAAAACGAACAATAAAGGTCAACATAATGGCCGTCTGTTTCTGTCGTGGAGGCAAACGTGACAGAAACAGAGAGTGTTTGTGCCATAGTCGCATGCTAGTGAGCTGAAATTGGTTTGTTTGGTTGTTTCACCTTGTTAATGCTGGTGCATCACTCTCTGAGCCCACACCGCTAACAGGTCAGAGGTTAACTCTACCTCTTTAAACACCTTTCTGACACCTAGATGGGTGTAATATGTCATCACAACAGCCCGATGTCACACCTACATGCCTCTGTTTGTTCAGCATCCTCCTGTTTGCTTCTTACCGCTGTTTCGTCAGTATTCAGTATCGCTAACATGTGTTTTCACACTGTTAAATGCCCATTCTGCCATCAGGACTAGACGCCTGGGCGGCACATGGAGCCAAACAAACAAACCGGCATGTAGCTTATAGTTGGAGAATGGCAGCTAGGCTGATTGGTAGGGCAGGAAACACAATTGCCAGTCGCGTAAGCTTTCTGTAATCCCCCTTCCCTTTCGTCCTCTCGCTTTTTATTTGTGTTTTAAATGTCAGTGTATAAAACGCACAGGAGATATTGCCACTCGGAGGGAGAGGCTCTACGACGCGAGAGGACTGTTGTGTGCCTTGGGAAATCCTTGTAAGCAGCATGAAGAAGGCACAAGGATTTACGGGGAAGAAATAGGTGTTTATTGACTTCTCCTCTGGGCTTACAGGGTAATAATAGACCTGTCACATTAAGCAAATGTGGAAAAGCGGCTTCTGAGCGCGTCAAAATTGCGAGATGAGACGCTGGATAGAATTAGTCAGCCGACAGGCTTTAGACACTAATACAAGTAATTAAAACCATGAGCTCCAGCACTTAGATGCTTGTGCGGTAAATAATTTATACGCCTTGATCTATGGATCACTTTCCCTGCCTTTCCTGGACAGGGAAAGGGGCGGATTAATCAGTGTCAGGAAACGAGCAGGCGTTTACTCTTTAATGTAAATAAGTCATTCTTCAAAATGCTTGTTACTTGACATGTCTAAGTACACGCAACACAATCTGAATCGAGTTACCGTAAGCATAAAGAGGTCAAATAGAAAAGATATTTGAAGGTATATTCCATGTTTAGTACAAGGTAAGATCAATCAACAGCATTTGTGGCATAATGTAGATTACCATAAAACCTAATTAAGACTCATCACTCTCTTTCTTAAGAAAAAAGCTAGACTCTGGGTTACAGAGTCTAGCTACAGGTGCATGTGGCAATCTGTAAACGTTTAAATAGTACAGTTCAAGACGTGAAAAGGATGTGTGTAAACATTATTTTAATGTGAAAAATAGCTTTCTAACCTGTGTAAACGCCCATCAATTTTACAACTTTGCTGCTATGACAGTGTTACTCCACCCTAAAATGACTGTAAAAATTATGATTTAAACAACTTTACAGCTCAAATAATACACAAGTTTTAACTTAATGTAAATGCTTCATATTTCTGCTTTTAAATGCTTAAAAAAATTGGCCCCGTTGACTTCTATTGTACATACCTCACCTTAACCTTGATTTTTTCTTTCAAAGAAAAGGAGTCTTAATCATTTTTTGTGGTAATCAACATGCTGTTGATTAAAACAGCTCTGAATAAGTTAATAAAGTAAAGGATCAACAGCATTGATTAACTACACCCGGAAGACAGCACTCAACAAGCCCTGATTCATATTGATTCATATGGCTAACATGAGGCAAGGATGGCATAAGCAAATGTAAATATTCAATATTTACCATCCTCTGGTGTTATTAGAGTCAGGGGCTCGGTCATGGGCCACCAGTTATCACAGACCTTCCTCATCCAATATCACTCGGCTTCCTCTGGAAGTATCGCACCGCAATTTGCAGTTACACTGCGTGCCGGGAATCCATTCTCTGAGTATACAGACGGCGGCGAAACTACAATAGATACACGAAAGCGCATCCACCTAGGCTTTGTTTTACAACTAATATCTTTGCACAGAAGGGGAAAAATAATAAAACACAAAGAAAAACGTTGATTTCCCAAATACAAAGCTCATATTTGCATGGAACGGCCTGAATATATTAAAAGCAAAAGGCACCAAAACTTTAACTTACGCATAACTAGATACACAAGGGTGTGACTCTTGGAGAAGGTGTCGCCATCGTTATACTCTGTGAAAATATTAACGATGAGGGTTAGCGCCCATTTTCCCTTGCTTTAATTAAATGCCCGGGGGAATAAAGAGGTAAACCACCACTGATAGCGCTTATTAGCAGTGAGGAGGGCAAGCTCTCTCTCGCACTTAATTTAAACCTAAAAATACGGAGCCTGGCAGATGTCAAGCGCTTACATAATTCGAGGCGGCGCATTTGTATTGTGGGGAAGTGAGAGAAATAACACATCGACAGTCAGCGGGTAAGTAAACAGGTCTGGTAATAGGGGATGCGACGTGCGCAATGTTGCTGTGACCTTTACCAAATCACTGACAATAGCGATGCGGCACAGCTGGAATCAATAATGGCAAATTATCTTGGAGGGGTACAAATGACAGCTAGTTAGGATATGCAATGCTACAGGAAGCTACAGAGTTGTACAAAAATTAACTTGCACTTAATGTACAATGCAAGTGAATGGGGTCAATCCATAAACGTTAAAATACTACTATTTAAATAATAGTATCGCCTCAAGAGGAGAACAATATGTGAGTGAAAAAGATTAAACATGATACAATTGATTACACATTTCTGTGTAGTTACATTCAATTTCACTTGTCTAAAATGATTTAAACAGCTCAGATAAAATGTAAGTTTTATTAAATTAAATGCTACACATTTCTACCTTTAATTCACTTCTATAGTAAATGCCTCACCGATTAAAAGACAACAAGGGAAAGACAACAAGGGAAAATAATTTTTTTGTGGTAATCAACATTATGCCACAAATGCTGTCAAATGTGCTTGCATTGAACATGAATATTCTTTTAATATATCAAAATCTTTTGTCACAGCGTGATTTCAAGGTTGCCCAACAGAGGTGCTGAGGTAAAGTAGCTGTAGACAACAGAAAGGTTTCAGGTGTGAGATATTTTGTGTGGTTTCTTTTGGAGAAGGGCAGGCCTGACAGGTTGAAATTTTACTGACAGCTCCAGAATTACATTGCCAAATCAAACAGAGTAGCTGGAACAGAGGAAATCTTTTCCAGAGCGCCATGTATTATGGATGGACTTAAGAGATTAGCGAGGAACTGCTCACCTGCAACGGACGCTGTTTGTCGTTGTTCTTTGGAGATTTCAGGCCACTGCCTGGTTGCTGTAGGAGTAATTGCCTTGCTGCTTGTAGGGCCTGCAAAGAAAAGAGAAGAGAAAGAGAGACGAAAAATTAGTTTTGTTCCCCCCCAACCTCTTTCCTCCACTTCAATTCCGGCACACTCAAATATCAAAAACTATGAAAGGTGAAATCAACCCCGCACATCCCATCCACTACACTATTCATTGTTGTTGATGAGCCACGAAGCATCTCTAAGATATACATTTTTCATGATAATCCACAAAGCCGTGATGAAAGATAAATACAGTTTGTCTAGCACCTTTGAAGAGCATGAGGGGAAAAAACACACACAGAGAGTGTCAGTGGTATTGACCTGTCTAGTGTGTGCTCAGCTGAAATACCCACTTCTCTGCAAATTACCGTCCCATTTGCATATTCATAATATCAATTTGAAGTAGAGGCAGGCGATGTGAAGTGTTCCTAGAAGCTGTAATTAAAGTTGACAAAATCAACATCAGATTACCTCAGGAGTGAATTAACAAGGAGCTGAGCATTAGCAGGGCCCCTGAACACAGGGGTGACGCCGGCCCCTCTCTGCCAAATCACTCCAAATACCTACTTATCCAATGTCATATAACAATACAAGAATACTGGGTTGCTAAGGCAAGCATCCCTATTGTTCATACTTCGTGTTAAGGGTTTGTTCAAATATTTTAACCATTAAGTATTCAACTCTGGGACGTAACACGTTCCTCACAGTTTGTGCTACAGACATGAATGATAGCTCAAATTGTGCTATTACTTTTCTTTCTAAGAGACCAAACTAATGATTTACGCACTGATCTATATAGATGACTGGATTGCTCATTGCGTTCTAAACTGCCAGCAAGGAAGTGTTCGATCGGCCATATTGGTATTCCCTACCGACAAAGGGTATCAATGACTTACAGCCAAAATATTGGCCTAAAATCACCTGATTTGCAGCGTATCATTCGCACATGAATAGTTTTTAAGATATACACATATGTTTGTATATTAATTGATACTTTGAAAGTTATCTGTAACGTTTAAGGTATTTTCGGGCAGGATAAGCAATATCTAGAAATCGTTAAGATGGGTGTGTCTAGGCTACTGCACACTGCCGAAACAGGTAACTGAACTAACACAAAATAGATTTTTTTAGGTACGCATCTATGCAGGAAATATTAAACATGAACATATATCTGGGATTATTAGCAGAAATTGATTTGACTATACATTAAATATTACAATACATACAATCCCCTATTTTTATTGCACTACACTATATTAAAAATGTTTACCATGCATCTTGCTTGCTTGGATAAATACTTCAGTCAGCGTCATTTCTCTGACTAAGTTGTGAAGCATGTAGGATATTATTTCCTGATGTCTTTTTATTGACCAACATCCACTTCAGACTCTTGGAGATCTTGGAAACTATTAAAAAGCCACAAGTCAGCTCAAATGCCTTACAAAGCATTATTCTGTATTCATAAATCATTGTATCATTTGTAATATAAATGTTGAGGTGTCTCGTTCGTTGGCTGATCTAATATCAGAACACCCTAGCAACCACTTAGAAATGTCCTAGCCATCCACATCATCATATTTCACTTTAGAAATGAACCGCCACTCAGAGCACAACCACCACACCCCCAAAGCACATAGAAATACCCCAGCCATCACCCTCAACACCCTAGCAACTTTTACACGGGCAACCATTTTTCTACAGAAAATGTAAAAATCTTTTGAAAAACATGTTACAGTAGTATGTGATTTCAGATAGGTTGAAATTATGTGCCTTACAGTGTTCCTCATTTATCTACAGGAATACTGATACACACGTTCAAGGGTAAGCAAGTCTTTCCAGACTTCCTGGAGTTGAACAACGGCTATGTGAACACACTTGCAGACAGCCTCAGTGCCCCGACACGAGGAGAAAGCAACAAAATAAATAAAGCAATACAAACAACCCAATAACTTCACAGGTGTTTCATCTGTCTGGGAAGAGGAGAGCGAAGGTCGAGGGGTGCGATGAAGGAAAAAAAAACCTTCAGATAAAGAGTGACACTTCTTCCCGCAGAATCAAGGGCTTGCTTTATTTCCTGGTGCTTGCCAGTATCCATGACAACAGCTGCCTTGACAGGATGTGCATATGGCACTTCTCTGCCAGCTGGTGAGAACAATGTTTGAACTAGTACATTGAGATGCTGAGCAAACAGGGGGAGAGGAGAGAGAGAGAGAGAGAGAGAGAGAGAGAGAGAGAGATGAGGAAGAAAGGAAGAGAGGGAGAGAGAGATAGGGGGAAAAGTTGCCACGTCTTAACCCGCTGGGAAGACAGCCATCCCCCTGATCAATTATGAAGAGACAGGGTGAGGAGCTGCCACTGTCTGTCTGGCTGTGCGGTGAGGAGCCAGGCTCTCCAAGCGCCAGGTAAACAAACACAACACAGTGGCGCTGGGTCCTAACAGCATCGATCTGTCTCCTCTGATGCACACACACTCACAGCCGTTGTCTGATACTTCAGGGGACACCAGGATGTGGAGAAGAACTGGACTACTTCAGATCAGATCCCTGTCCTGTTCTGTCTTTGAAAGAACCAAACAGACAACAACAAATGCAACCAGATGACAACCAGAGTCTTGAGCTTTGAATGTGGGATAGGCTACTTGTTTAACTGGATACATTTTGGGAAAAACTCAATGTTTAGGTTCTCTGAACTAATCAAGTAACATCCGAAGTTGGGAAGTTTGCAACAAGCAAGTTTCCGTAATTCATTGTGCCTTATTTTTCCATTCTAAACGATGCATTTATCGATTAGTCATGGTGCTTTCAGATGCACGAGTGAGTTATAAGTACACTCGCCAAGTCATTATCAGTTGGGCCGCGTGGATGAGATTGTAAATTGCGGGAGATTTCACGCCCATCCAAGCGGTGACTGTGATTGTGTGGCTTTAGTGGTCGGCTAATGGCTTTAGCACAACAATTAGCAGGAGGAAATGTTTATCCGTGCTCCGATCGATACAGACTCACTGTCCTCTGATGAATAAAAGGACAAAGTCAAAGAAGTCATTCAATACAAGGTAGAGGTCAGGAGAGTGGCGCTTCCCACAGCACACGGATGGAGACGTTTAATGGCTTTTCCAATATGAACATGAACGCTGGGAAGGTGGGGGAATGTAATCAAGTCCACTTTGCATATTAGAGGGACACTTGTTTAGAACTGTTTAAGGGATAGCTCACTCAAAAATTTAAATCATGACATTATGTACTCACTCTCGTGTCAGTCCAAATCCATTTGACATTCTTTTTTCAGTGAAACAGAAAATCCTGGGCCTCTTTTTCCCCCCAATATAATAAAGGTGAATGAGAACGGGTAATGTCAAGCTGCAAAAATGAATTCCAGAACCAGATAAATCTGACTTTAGACTGATTTCATCAATGAATCGGATTTGCTTGTTAATCATTTGTGTAAAGATCAGACAGACTTTGTGTAAAGAAAGGACTGAACAGACAGCCAATTCATGAACAACCAAATCAGATCCATTGAATCTATTCACAAAACCAGTCTAAAAAATGAATTTGAATCAGACTGATCTGGTTCTTGAATTCAATGATCCGAACACAATGGCGAACAGTCTGCAAGTTGAATAACAACTTAGATTTTGCATCTGACTGCAGAAGACTAAAAAAAGACATCTGGACTACTATAATGGTACTTTATTTCATTCTGGAGCCTCAGTCCTCATTCACGTTCATTACATGGAAGACGGACCAGGAAAATTATCCTTTTGTGTTCTACGAATACGAAGAAAGTTATAAAGGATTGAAATAATGGGTGAGGGTGAGTAAATGATGACAGAACTTTCACTTTTTGTCTGAACTATTCCTTTTATGTTTCCTGCAGAAATTTTCATCTGCCCTGTAATAGTGCAAAAACATTCCTTATTAGTGACAACACTGGACTATATTACTTATATTCGCCCTTGTGCGGAAAAAAACACACACACAAGAATGCAACACAAAGGCATATTAGGTGCTTTCCAGATTCAACAAAAGCAAAGCAACCACTGAAGTTTTGCTGGAGGTCTGGAAGCTGCTTGCTTTGCTTTGCTTTTCTTCATCGTATAAGTTTTGTTGCTGTGCAGAAGAAATGCAGGCTGCCATCCATTAATGCACACATTGTATAAACAGCACAATACATCACATTCCACAGAGCTAGGAGCTCAAGGAGAACCTGGGCTGGAGCGTAAATAACAAGGCACTCAGGAACATATTTGATGTTGATATCTATCTCTAAGGACTGGGGGAGAACAGAAAGAAACAAACTTGCACATTCAGTACAATGAAGAGCACATGGAAGACACACACATAAACACATGATTGCGAGGGCTTCGCAATCCTTATGAAAATACGATTCGGCCCAAATGGATCAGCTGTAATTGGTTTCAGATAGCGAGGTCGAGGGGGAAAGGCGATACCAGTCACTATAATACGAAGCGGAGGGGAGAAACACGAATGTTTACACAGGCGTTCCTCAGCTAAGTTAATAGGCAAGCAGAGATCACTGGAGAGAAAAAGAGACAGGCGAAAGAAACATATGTCAGCTCTCTCACCCCTTTCACTAGGCAGTCTGTGTTGAGACTTAACACAGGGGTAATGAGGAATACATTGCAACGTTCCCAGCGCTAAAACAAGGATGAAAAGCATTAGCAGCCAGTCGCAGCTTGGCACATCATCACAAACGCATCCTCGTTTCCAAGGATCAGCCTTTAAACCAAGCTTTTAGAGTCGATGCGGCTTCTGTAACTGTGACCAAACGTATTACAAGACTACACAACAGTGTTACAGTGAGAAAAACTAGCTTTTTGAGAACGGAAACACAGTGGATTACTCTGGATTTCTGAGAATGCTAGGTACACAATACTTACGGATAAACAAGGGCGGGGTGTTTTTGTGCACTTCAAATGCCTGTGATTCAATTGAAATGTGTTTTTTGGAGACGTAAGACTTCTCTAGATTACAATGCCACACGCGTTCTGCAGGAAGTTTTATTCACCAGAAGATCTCCAGGCTTGTGGTCGCAGAGGGCACGTCAACCCTCGGCTTATGGAAAACACGCACAACAAGACAGAGATAGAGCGAGAGCACAACCCTTATCAAGCCGACAGGAGTCGGCTGCCATGAAAAACAAAGGACAAACAGTTTAAGCTGAACAAACAAACAGAGCTGATTGGCCGGTGGTCTGCGCAGCCTGTGCAAAGATAGGGCCCCACTCTTGACAGCAAAATATTGACACCATATCTGTTATGTAAGTGTGTTTAGGACATAGGGGTCTGATGAGGGGCCAGGCCACTCATGAATAGAAAACGTCGCTCCAGGCACGGATTTCATAAACAAGACGTGCGCTGAGGACATAACAGCCCCGCAGCGGCCCTGCGTTGGGTATGAATGACAGCTGAACACGTTAAAGGTCCATTTGGACACACAACAGCAGTAGGTCAGTCTGTGGACAGTGTACCAACCTCTGTTGTGAGGAGGTTGACTGATACAATGGTGGAACAGACTGCCTTTTATCAAAGGTCATCCATAGCTGTGATCTGTGTTAGCGCACCAGTGAACCAGGGCTTATCGAGGTGGCTGGGCTGTCTTTTTGAGATCCAAATACTGAGGCTGCATTTGGCTCTATGGAGACAAATTGTCTTTAAATTAGTAACCGTGAAATTACACACTGAATTTTGTTTTTATGTGAACACTACGAAAAACCCTTTAAAGCGAACCAAACTCAGACTATATCAGATGGCACATATTAGGGATTATTAGTTTAGTGATGATTATATGATGTTATATATACAATAAAAATACAACAAATTAATACATTTATATAATTGAAGTGATTAACAAGCTCTATTTTTTTTAGAACAATTATTATTAACAACAACTACAATAATAATAATAATGAACATGATCATCTAATTATTGATATAATTTTATTATTAATAAAATAATTTCCAGTTTACAAAAAAAGAGTATGAATGAAATTAAAAGAATGAAAAGTGGAGACCCAGTAACAACTTAATGGACCAAAGTATGATCTAAATCCACTTTTTAGACTAGAGACTGTGAACACCAAGAGAATTTAGTTATTTTTCCACCTACTTTATTTTTTAGCCCACTAACTTGTAGAACTTGTCACTTTCACTTGGACTTATTTGGATTTAATTATAAATAAGATACACCTTCCTTTGTTCTGTTGCTTGTTTATTATTTAACTTTCTTCTTCCTTTTCTGGTTTTAACTAAAGGAAAAGTCTGCCTATCCACTATGTATGTAACAAATAAATAACTTTGACTTGTGAGGTCTGAGTTTAGTTCTTTAAAAAGGACTCAAGTGGGAAAACACCCCAAGACACAACATGTCCAGTAAGGATGAGTCGTGTACGCACAGCATCCATTCCAGCAGCCGACACAAATAAAAAATGAGGAGAGGAGAGCGAGCGAGTGAGAGAGAGAGAGAGAGAGAGAGAGAGAGAGAGAGATCTCAGTTATTGTGGATACAGACACAGAGTGTTTTTCCTCAGCCAAACGCCATACTTCTCAGACAAGAGAAAAGGATGTGGGAATAATGAGTGTTTTTATGTATGACTCAATAAATCAGCGGTGTGTGCAGCTCGCGGGCCGGTCCGTGGAGACACTCCTCAGCTGCAGGGCCAAGCGCGAGCTAACCGGCAGAACAATGGGCTTCTGTGAGCTGCGCTCTCTCTTTTTCTCCTTTCATTCCTTCTCCAGCTTTTTCCCCTCAATCTCTCATACGCAGTTCCCATCTTTCCTCGCTCCGCGCCTCACATCTCCGTCTCCCTCGCTTCTTGTTTATTGATTTTCTAGATTAAGGATCCCATGGAGAGGGATTGTAACACACAACCATAAAATTATTTTCGGGTGTGCTTATTTGCCTTCCCCTTGCATCTATTTGGCCTGTGTCTGTAGACAATTATGCTTCCCCAGCCCAGTCTCAGGTGCTAATAATGAAGGACAAATAGAATCATATGTGTAAACTTCGCCTTCTGATGAAAATTTATATTAACTTTCTGCCACTGTAAACACAGAGGCATAGCCCAGCCCTCCCTGGTGAATTTGAGATGAATTCGCTCATTTCTACCCCAGAAAGCCGGGCATTTACGGGAGGGAGAGAGAGAAAACAGAGATCTGCTTCATTGTGTAACCTCACACTTATTTTTTCAAGCGCGAGGAGACAAAACACAAGTCTGTCCGGCCCATCAGGGTTAGTGTGTATGCGCAGACAACAGTGATGTGTGTGTTTGCCCGTGTTGTGTGTGTGTGTGTGAACGCACGGTCCTCGTTGGGGAAATGGAGCCAGCAATAACAGGCCAAACAGAGTCGGCTTCCACCGTTCACTGCAACCACAAACATTCATACGCTTCCCGCCTCCTGCAGACATCGTTATGGATGGTTCTCGCAAATCCACGCTGCACTTTAGCACTGGACCACGTATAATAGCTTACAGTATCGCCAGCAACCTGTGGAGGGAATTAGACGGCAGGGGCCCCGTATTGAAAACAACATCTGTATCCCATAGAAATCCAGCAACACGTACTGAGAAGAGCGAGAGAATATTCCACTCAAATTAGTTCCTTTTGCTAAATTGAACATCACTATTACTATTGATCAGAGTGATTTGAACAAATCATTGACTTTAGTTTTAAACTGTGGCATTTAACCCTTTGTGATTGATTATCCCAAATTATAATTATACAGGAAAATCCACAACAGCAATAAATTCATAAACACTTTTGTTTGGAAATAATGGCATAAATGGCAAAAAGGAAGCTGACAAGCTGACAAGTTGAAGCTGGCAAGCATAATTCATATCCAAACATCAGAAAAAAACAAATGTTTAAGTTTCCAAATCCATACATGCATGTATATATATATATATATATATATATATATATATATATATATATATATATATATATATATATATAAGATACGTACATTGGCCAAGGGCCATTGAGGCACCCTTATTATAGAGCCATGCAATTTCTTGTAGTTCAGATTCAAATGTTTTACTGGTAGACAACACATTTTGTGGAAAACTAGTCATATCTAAGGATGAGAATATCCTCGAATAGGATCTTTCAATCTGAGCCACAAAGAAATCATCTAACAACCACCTAGAACACCCTAGTATCATGGCAGTATGATTTGAGTAAAATTAGCTATCATGTAATCTCATGCAATTCATTTTAAAGATGCTTAAAACGTCATAAAGAGGTATCACAGATCAGTTTGAGAACCAAGTGCCTCTCCTCTATATCTCTCTGGGAGCTCAGACATTGTTTCTGCACATCTATGTCTGGTTTCTTTGCTTTATGAAATTCGATCTCTCCCTGCTTCTCAACGGCTGGCTTTGGTAAAACCCTTGCTTTCAACTGCTGTATATCATCTGGGTTTAGATAAGATGACTCTACTGGGCCTTTTATCTGCCTTCTTTACAAAGCCTCGACCAAGAAAGAAGACTGCTTTTCACTTATACCATCAACACGTGCAAACTAGTGCAGGTTGGCGAATTAAATAAAGGAAGAGAGAGGCGGTGAACGAGTCCCCACTTCCTAGTATGTGCTTGATGCACTTGGCTTCTTTTTCAAGTGATTATGATCCATCTCTTTTTAGCAGTTCCACACCACTGAGCGTCACATGGTTGGAGGAATACCTCTTAATAAATGTTGCATTCAGGGCTGAGAGAGAGCACACTCCACACTTTATTTAGAGTGCGGCCGCAGGAAATAAGAAGGAAAAGAGTAGCACAGAGCTTTTGTCAGAGCGAACGAATGGACTTGTACTCCGTTTGGGCATAGCGTTTGTTGACAAGAACTTATTAAGAGGCTCAGACAGCAGAGTACACAGCTAGAGGCGAAGTGTAGACTCTCTGCAGAAGGGGAGAGAGACACCAATCTCTCAGTCCCATTGACAAAATAAGTGTTTGTGCAGGGTGTCGATAGCAATACACAGATGCAATGAAAAACAAACTACAGGTCTCATGCAGACCCAGGTAGGAAATTATTGCAGTTGACTGAGCAGGTGGTAAACTTTAACACTATGAGTGAATGAGATCATGGTGTGCTTATGTTTCTAATTAAAATAAACGAATGAATGAATGAATAAATAAAAAGACAAACTCAAAATTACTCAACTGGGGGAAAAAATGAAGTAAATGGCTAAATGAAGTAAATAATGTTGTCTCTTTTATTCTAAAAATGCAAAATATTTAATTTTAGGTGTATGTTTAGGGTTAAGTCTGTAATAATCATAACTAGTTTCACATAATATCCGAGCATGTGTGTGTGGTCCACGGTGAGCTCTTACATACACTGTTACCCACAAGGTTGACTGGCCACTTTGTGACCTTCAACGTAAAGCACAAACCTTTGATTACCGTGCAACTAACCAGTAACCACAGATGTAAGTTTGTAGAATATGCGGTTTCTACTCCAACTGAAAAATACATTTATTTTTCTATTCTAAAGGAAGCTCAAAAATGTTGCTCCGGCTAGAGCAGAAAAAATTATCACCGCAAAATGAAATCGGGTTACAAGAGCACGAGTCACTCCAGGTGAAGACAAACTATTGTTTTCAGTCCATTTACCTGAGCGCTCAACTGTCATTAGTTTGCGGTGGGCCGGTAGTCCATTCAGCCTGGGTGATGGATCTTCCCAGCCCATCTCAATGAGCGTTGAGCTGTGCCGGAGATCAGTGGAGTTAATAGCGTTACATCTAGCCGGTGGTGGGCCAATGCATCTCCGTCAATCCTTCCCGCTGATGGAGCACTGGGGCCCCGGGCCCTCCTGGCTATGTGTGCCAGCGATCTGCGGCGTTTGTCTTGTGAATATTCCAATTACAGTGCGTGCCTGACCTTTTGAGTGAGCTGAGCTGGGGTAGAGTTATCTTCCCTCCTGACACACAGCGCCTATCAGTCAATGTTTCAGCGAGAGAGACAGAGAGAGAGAGACAGATCCGTTCTAAGGGTTTCAAGCTGATTACAAAGAGCTTTGGATTGTTACACATAGCCCTAGATGTGCGGTGATTAAGATGCATTCAATGCGCAGATAAACATTCGTGTTCACTCAAACACGCCCGCTCTGTGTATCCACATGCCATGTATCTGCTATAATCATCTGGCTAACTGCCTGACTACACTCGCTCCCGCAAACAAACCCTGTGACGGGCCTATACGCCTTTTTACAAGGTTTATTTCACAGACTTAGCGTGAACAAAGTCATACTTTTGTAGTTCCCTCACCCTCCCAACAGCTAATCTACATCTTTCATTGAATCAAGAATGGAAATGGCCAAGAAATGCTTCTTTTTCAATTTCATGCTGAGGTAGCTCAACTTAGTAGATGTAATTTCTCCTAACAAGAAAATTCATCACAATGTCGTTCACTTAGTTCGACCATGAGAGAAATTCCCCTCCTTCTTTCACTTTTTTCCCCTTATTCTACGCTTTGATGAACATCCCTAAAGCATCCCCACTTCCTCCATAACACTTCTGACCATAACTAAACAATTAAGTCAACTGTTAAAAAGAAACAAGAGACTGTGATCTACATCGAAAAGAAATTAAATGGAAGAACATGCGTGCCTGGCAATGTAAACTACAAATTATATATAACTAGTGTACACAAGATGAATTATAAACCAAAAAAGTTTGATGTGGGCTTTATGTTAAAACGATTTTCACTGAAATTGCTAGTAAAGTTCACAAGTATTAATTTAAACAGAAATTCTAAAGTAGAAAGACTGAAATAGTATATTCTTGTAAAAGGTTTATTTACAACTTATGAATTTTTTTTACAGTGTATCACATAATTATATAAAATAGTTATGTTATGGCTATAAAATATGACTGGATGAAACAGACAACCACAGTCAAGCTGAGGTAAGCGCTCAATGTCACCACACAACTAAGGAAATACCTAGCGGGCAAATTCATGCATCAAATAACTTCTGGTAAATACCTCTAGCAATAACAATCACATTTCAATTGAAATGAAGTAGCATTGGAAGATTTGAGCGTGAAAGCAATATCAGCTTAGCGCCAAATCAAGCATAAAGCCTCACACACAACCTTAATTCATGTTTTGCATACGACAACAGCATTTCCTTATCACGGCGTTCACTCAATCCCTCTCATGCACAATGTTGCGTACGCCGCTAGTTCCCACTCTTTGCACGTGCTAACATTCTCGGCTGTTCTCTGGCTTGTGATGGAGATGTTCAGGCCAAAATGACAGAGATGGAGAGGGGATATAGCATCTATCCTACACTTTAAAGATAAAAAATTTACCCGTACGAGCCCCCAGAAATAACACACACTGAGAAAGCCTGCAAGCCCAGGCTAAGTGACAGATGCGTGCATTTGAAAAGCCTCTTGTGTATTTGCGAGCTGAGGCCGGGCTTATTTACAGCATTTGTTGAAAAGCCCTGAAGAGCTGCAAGCTGAGAGGGTCTCTTACATATGTATTCAGTCTGGGGGCAGTGAGCTATGAGCCAGGCCAGACGCCACTCATATGATCTCCCTCTCGCTCGCTCTCTTCCAGCATTATGGAATTCAAATATTCAAGTGGAAGAGTGGCAACATCTGACTACCTTGTGCATAGTAAATAGAAAGAGGGAGAGAGAACAGCTCTGGCAATCGCAGCCCTCAACTCCTTAACCAGATTTACATCATTTTAATATTTGTTCCGGAAAACCATCACATACAAACATCCCCAGGCAGGCGTTTCACAGGCTGATTTGTTACTATTCATGGATAAACCGGAGAGAAACTGTAATACTAGACATGCTTGTTAAATTCACAAGGCTCCAAAGCTGCCTTCTAGAAAATCCTGCCTCTTGGTTGTCAGCTTAAGATGCCGGGCATCTGCATATGTGAGCTTTTTAAGCTCTGTTAAATGGTTTGTGGTGTCATAGGCTGTCAGAGATACTGGGAGGATGAGGTTCAGGATGCTCCAGTTTCCTCACCATGTTTTTATTGAGTTTGAGTTCAAGATGCCTCTAAAAGATTTCTCACTCTGGGGACCTTTCTCTGAATTACCTGCCTCAAAAAATATAATGTTCAGTTCACTGCTCTGTTCGGCACACAAGGTTTGGGCAATGAACTACACTACCCATAAGCACCTGCTCCACATTCTTAAAACCGTTTTTTGATGGCATAACCCACAGTGAAAGTACGTCACTTTTGACTCTGGTGGAGGCTTCTGCCCCGAGGGCTGTTAAAGATTTCAGTGCTATTAAATTCCACAGCCAGGGCTGTTAGGAAACATCAAAACAGTAGGAAATGAGATGTGAAGTGGTCATTGATCTTGACCGACCAACTGCTGGAGTTTTATTTACACACAGAGGTTAAGCGTAATTGCTAAACACAAGCGGCTGGTCAGAGTTGTGGCCTAATGGTTAGCCCCTGTGCTAACACATTGAGCAGTGGTGCCCGGCTGGGGTCAAGGGAGTTTGAATCTGGGAAATGTCATTTCTTAATAACCCACTAGCCTGCACCATTCTCCACTCTTGAATCATTAAAGAGGTATCAAATTAAATAAAAAATATAAATAGTATACCATAAAAGTACATGAGTGTTTATAAATGTTAAAGTGGCCCTCCAGGGCCAGATTTGAGGAACCCTGATATAAAGTATAAAATAAAAAAATATATAAAAAGTATAAATACACAAAAGTATAAAATATAGTTTAAGGTTAATAATGTATAAAATAACATAAAACAATTTAAGAATCAAAGTAGCATATAAAAATAAGTATATTACAATAAAATAAAATATGGCTGCACTACATAAGCACTAGTAAGGTAAAGGGGCACCTTTGCAAAATATAAACATTTGTTACACAAAACAATTCTCATTTGTTGCCTAAATGTGCAGACATGGCTTACTTAATTTATAACTCTAAGGCTGAAGAAGGTGTATGTGTTTCACCTGTGTTTCGCCCCCATGACGCCACAAGCTTGAGCAATGTTCACAAGTGTTTGTTTCCAGCAGATTTCACTCTGTTCCTTTCTCTCTCTATCCCTCCTCCTCATCCTGTCCCTCGCTCGATCTCTCTTTCAAAGCCACGGATTGACATTTCGCCCGGTCTCTAGAGATGCCGATGGGAAATGAAGTTACTACTGCAGGCGCACTGTAATTTCCATACAGCCACATGTTATGTGGCCTAAACACAAGTGACCACTCCAGGATCTGAGCTCTGTGGCGATAATAGAATAATGCCTGCTGTTGTCTGGGGAGGAACGGAGCAGGCACATCAGTCACGGCGAGGCTTATATCTTGCAGTGTCATCGCGAGAGGCAGCACGCCTCTATATGTCAAAGCTCGACGTCTACAATGTCCGCTGATAGTGAAATGGTAACCGTAAAATACAACAGCAAGCCATCGAGAGTGCATAAAATAAATGTTATTTTGTTTCTAGCGCTGATCTTTATGAGAGCTTTATGAAAGGTGGCTCTGGTGAAACAGTATGTGTGTGTGTGTGTGTGTTATTTACACACTGTAGTGGAGGAGTCTCAGGCCGGTGTGATAAAGCTAATGAGCTTCTTTGTGCTGGAGTGTAAATGAGACAGTCACCTCGCTTGCGCTATCTGCACGGTAGAGACTCCAGGAGTGATTACTGCTTTAAATTATGCTCAAGGGCAAAGCGCTATTTGCATCAGAGGGGCTTTTATTTGGCTGATGAGCGGCGAAAGCCGTCATCACCCTGCCTGAAGATGTTGCACTCGCAGCTCCCGGTGGACGGCGGGGGAGACAGGCTGTTTGTGTGGCGTCTCTGTGTTACTTTGTTACTTTCCCCTCCTGAATGACAGTCAATGGACCCCTAGAGACGCCTCCTCCCACCTCTTCTGAATGCATGCATGTGTGTTAATGTGTTTGTGGGGTGATGATGGAGTCAGACTCATTGAATATCAATTAGCACACTAGTTTTCTCTCTGTTATGCTTCCGTTCATGGTCTACTGTGGGATATTTTCCAAGTGTTTTCTAGCATTTGCGCAAAATCTTTGTGAAAATAAGTGCAAAATAAGTCCTAGTTAGATAATTTGTTTTCCGTGTACACCCCCTCCCCTCCTCCCCAAGTGGTTCCCTCAACTGCGATACTACCTCCAATTTCATTTGCTCTTACACCT
Source organism: Gila orcuttii (assembly GCA_026230005.1). Lineage (NCBI taxonomy): Eukaryota > Metazoa > Chordata > Actinopteri > Cypriniformes > Leuciscidae > Gila > Gila orcuttii. The sequence goes on from JAPDVR010000006.1 coordinate 5,681,309, forward strand.
GAAGACGGGGAAAATATGGCTGACACTGGCTGTCAGGCGTCTCATCTTAAATTCTCCTCAAGCTAAAATGTCGGGTTAATTGCTGTCATTTTTACACCAGGCCAGCGACTTACACACCGCTTCCTGTTACAATTGCTGTTAGCAGGGGAAAAATATATAAAATGAACAGTGTCCTGTGCATCTGGACACGACATGCATAAATGGAAGTGTGGCTAATAAAAAGCACAGAACTGATCTAAAAAAAAATACTGAGAGTTAAACAACAGAAATATAGCAAGAGCCAATGAAAATATGACGTTTTATAAACTACTGCAGAATTTATAATTGAATTCTAATGGATGAAGGTGAAATAGATGGCGGGTGGATTTTAAAATGACACTTTTGTTTTACTTATCCTCTCCAGACAGGAAGTTAATTTTTTAGAGTATGGCTAACCACACTATAAATCCATACAATCACAGATTATTTAACCAGAACCATCATCTAGAGGCTCCATTATATCACATCACATTATCTACAGATCAATGCAAACCTTCTTGTATACATGTACTACTATTAATATAACAACATTAAAAGCTCATTTAACAACAGGCTTCAATCAATGAAGTCCATGTCCTTGGCAACCATTCTTGTCACAAACTAAAAAAAAACACACACGCTGCTACACTAATTCCATAAAAAAGGTTCTTATAGCAAAAAATAGCCAAAACACACCATAAAAGTTCATGCTTAACTGTGCAAATCCTGGATTTAGTGCCTTAATCAATGATGAAAATTGAAAGGATAATTCAAATTAATAATATTAATAATTTAAAAAATTCACCAGAAATTCCTAGGTGTTTTTTCTCAGTAAGAAAGTTTGGCAATGCACAAAAACATTACTTCACTAACAATAACTAACACTTATTTTTAATTGGACTCTTTCATCTTTCTCTATCTAACACACACACACACACACACACACACACACACACACACACACACACACACACACACACACACTCACATTATTAGGCAGATGTGTAGGAATTCTCTGACTGTGGCGTGTGTGAGAGGGAAGTGTGTGAAGTTAACAGCACCTGGCCTCCCTTTAAAAAGCCTCCCGAGGCCTGTTAGCTGGCCCACTCATTTCAATGTGTCTGTCTGCGCTCTCTCGCTCGCTCTCTGTAAGTGAAACATTGTCACTCTCTCCACTGTCTCTATGGTACTTATCTCTCCTCTCTTCACTCTTTCTGCTTACACTGCCCTTTTCTTCCACTCTTAGTGCGGATTATCTACAGACAGATAACACTAAATTTATTCAAGTAATATCCAGCTATACAGGAATAATACTACTAACTTATATTACAAATTATTAACAATAACTTTCGTACAAATGAAATTTTACTATTCAATAATTTTTTAATAATGTTATTTGTTATTGTTATACTTTTTAAGACTATTAGCTATTGTTAAACTAACAATAAGTAACAATAATAGTAACATACAAATTAAATTTTATAATTGAATCATTTAATAACATTATTTGTTATATTATGACTATTAGCTATTGTTAAACTAACAATAAGTAGTAATATTAATAATAAACAACTTTAATACTTATGGTTAGATGCTTTCGTATTGTAATGCTGAATCTAATCTAATGTTGCAATATAAAAGCTATTTAAAAATACGATTTTTTTAGTTATACGTATATTTAGATTTATATTATATACATTTATATTTATTATAATAATAATACTTTATTTTTTACAATTTCTAATTCTGTTTGTGTACTTAATAATACAATAAAACCTAACAATATTAAATGCTGTTAACAAGTAAAGATAATACTAATAATAACAATGATGATGATGATTGATAAACTACTACTACTACTAATAATAATAATAATACTTCTGATTAGATGCTTCTGTATTTTATTGCTTTTGTACAGTAGCCAGCACAAGACAAATTTAAATCTACAAATTAATTTATATTAAATAATTTATATTTATTTACATTTTTGCAATTTATTTTGTAATAAATAATTTATATTTATACACATTAAAAATTCAATAATTTATTTTTGTATACTGTATATTGTACTGTTATATAAATATATATTAACATGACTATTTTTTTACATTTCTAATTGTTTATGTTTACAGTATTATAAAAATGTTATATAAAACATCTATTTTACATTCATTACTTTACTTTTTAGTTACTTTATTTTTTAATATTTCAGTCTGTTTATAATATATTTATTATAACAAATAAATGAATATGTATTTATTTTTAATATATTTATTAGAATACACAATTAAATTTATATAAAACTAAAATTGAGATGTTCATTTTGACACTTTTTATAATATTTCAATAGGTTTATAATAATAATAAAAATAAACAATCATCATCATCATCATCATCACCATCATCAACTACTAACAATTCACAAATATGAACTATAATCAATAATGTCTTTATAATACAAGTTTACAAAAACATGTTTGAAGAGCACACTGTTAACCACAAAACACTGATCATCTCTATCTCGCACACAGTGAAGTGTTCAGGTTAAAACAGAAGTCAGTAATGAGAAAGCGGGGGGATTGACCCCAATCAGACACGTGTGTGAGACACACCGAGAGAGAGAGACGGCCAGTGTGATGATGAATGGGAGATGGGGGTGCTGTTGTAATCACCAGCTGGAGAGGGTGGCCTGGAGGGGGGAGGGGAGGGGGGGGGTGTTCCAGGGGCCCACAAAGAGCCGCGGGACACACTTCACTCTGCTACACTGATCCTGTCTTACCCACAGGCTCATGGGCTGCTTTCAGCTGCTGTCAACAGGACTGAGCCACTCACACACACACACACACACACACACACAAACACACACACACACACACACACACACACACACACACACACACACACACACACACACAAACACACACACACACACACACACACACACACACACACACACACAAACACACACACACACACACACACACACAAACAATAAAAAGAGCTGTAATTAAATAGCTATAAACGTCAAGATGGAACAAATACAAGCTTATTTAGAACAATTAAATCTAAATATTTTTTTAAAAAAATATGTATAATAAACTAAAATTCTAAATATAAATAAGAAATCTAAAAAAAAAAATATTTGTGTCCTTTTAAGCATTTTATGAATATAAACATTGACATGATGACCAAAGTGTTAAAAAGTATTTAAATCCTTGAAAATGATACAAATAATGACTGAGGAATTACAAATTCTGTTTTCACAGACACATACTCACATCCATAAGTGAACACACACACACACACTCCACAGCGCCCGCAGACTCTCCCTGAGCTCAGCCTGACCTCACGCTGCTCTTTTGGTGAGCTGTCAAACCCATCATTCACTGCACCGAGACGCACGCATATACATCAACACACAACACTTCTGCTTTTACAAGTCAAAATAATCAAGCACACAGCCCCTATGCATATATATGCTGACATAAATACAACATGCATTGGTCAGTTGAGGTTTCTGGAGTGAACGAGAAGCCTGGCAGCCCATAAAGTGTGCTGATGTCAAAGGAGGAGGCCCTCTAGTGGCCACAAAACAAAGACACACAAGCAAAGCTCCGTACTTCACACCCGTCACACACTCGAACACACTCACCAACAAACCTCAAAAACTGCACAGATTTCTTCACAAAACCCTTTAAAGTCTACAAATTACATCCGAAAACTAACCTGAAAGATAAACACCACAATAAATAATAAATAAAAGTCCAGTTCCTGTCTAAATGCACACAACTGAAGGGTGTCAGTCAAATAGATGCCTGCTGAGTCTTGTGTGAAGCCAGCGAGAGAGAGAGAGAGAGAGAGAGAGAGAGAGAGAGAGAGAGAGAGAGAGAGCGCGGCGGATGACAACGGAGGGGGGGGGGGAGAGACGTAACTTACCTGCTGTTGTTGCAGATGCAGCAGCTCGACTGCGCTTACTTCACTGCTCGTCTCCCCACTTGATCTTCCATCTCTACTGCCAGCATCTAATTGGCTGCTTAGGCTGCTCATTCCATTTTGACTCATTGAACTGTTGCTTATTGTCTCATTGGCCGACTCCTGCATCATGACTTAATACCTAGAAGTGATTAAGAGGCACCGGTTAAGGCTCTTGTTACAATCCCCTTTAGTTGCCTCCTAAAAAAAAAAAGGGGGGGGGGGGGGGGGGGGTAAAAAAGAAAAAGGAAAAATGGGGGCGAGAAAGAAAAAAAAACCTTTCCATTATCAACCCCTGCTCCCTTAGCAAATTAAAGCATTTAACGGGGGGAGGGGGTGGAATTATGCATTCACTGTGTAAATGAAGCAATACAAAGAGATGCACGATTGCACGTTTCTTCCTGCCTTTTATTGTTTTTATTTTATTTGTTATATTTCACTTAATGTATGCTCTTTTTAATTGTATTTATTTTTTGCATGCCGACCATCCCACACAGATAAATATCACAAATGGTGTTTCAAAATAAATTCAAGTGACTTCAATGCTGTGTGAATAATTTCAAAAGGAACACGTTTGAAATATACCATGTAAGAAACGTCCTTTTTTCCCCCGTTCAAATGTCTTAAAATATCCCCGTTGCGTCTCGACTGAGCCGAGTTGCTTAATGACGCACAGCTAATCATGCAAAATTAAAATTTGGTACAGGAGGTGAGGGGAGAAGAGGGGGAATTAAAAATCACATGCTTCTGTACTGTAATGAACGATATAATGGTCTTTTCTTTTAGCTGAAACAAAATAAAATTTGCCTGCTAGTCAAATGAGGAGAGAGAAAAAAAAATCTTATGTCACATATAGGGTAGTTCTTTCCCTCCCTTTTATTTTAATCACATGCTCAAATATTCATTACTTCCGTATATTTAGCGGCGTCCGCCGAGCACAATTAAAATTCAAACAGAACAAAAATCGCACAAGTCAATTTTTACCCTGGCAAATAAATGAAAAGATATTAAATTAATTTTCACTGGCATCTATTGGAAATCAAAACAGAGGAGAGTGGTGGATGCAAAAAAAAAAAAAAAAAATCTTTCACGAATATCACTAATGATTGTGCTAAAAACAGCATAAATTATGCATATTACCTCTTCTCTGGTAATAAATGTTTTATCATTTTCCCTGCATAAATGTTGTGTACGTTCACAGGAACCCTGGCAAGATCTGTGGAGATCCCTGCAATAAATAAAAGAATCGTCCGACCCAACAAACGCAATTCAAGGTGTGTTCTGCATAGCTGATATACCCACAAGAGCCTTAATACACACACAGAGACACACCATCTCCTCCGTCATTCAAATATTCATCGAACCCCCCTCCTCTCTTCCCCTTACACATTTTGTTTCTCTCAGAAAATGATGACAGGCCGTCTCATATTTCAGTGCATTCAAACATAAACAATATTAATTACGCTAATGGCAAGCATGCACAATAAAATATCCCTAATCTCGTGTAATGTTTAGAGGGGATTCGTTTTTCCTGCAACACTTTCATTTATTTCCCTGACAGCTCCGCCATCCCTCTTTCCACAGATTAAACACATCAATTTTGTCACCTGCTACGTACGGACAATTAGCAGCGATCTTTGAACGAGAGCGTACAGTAACTCGACAGCCGAGCCACGGAAAAAAAAGAAAGAAAGAAGAACGCCGCTAATCAAACGCACGACACAACAAAGACATAGTCTTCTAATCCACGGCTGCTTTTCAGATCAGCAAATTACATTTTAACGGCTCGGCTTGTGTTTTATGAGAAACACAAGAAGCAAAAAGATTGTTTTGTTTTTTTTACATTTATTTAGAAAGTAGACCACTGGTCAAAAAACAACTACAAAAGTGCAGAAGATTAACAGACAAGGAGAAAGAGAGAGAAAGAAGCAGAGAGACACACACACACACACAGTGTGAGGGCTGACGAATCTCTCCTGAAGAAACACAAAGCTGCCGTAGAGATTAGGCGACTAATAAGTATTCAAATTAGGCATAAATTTTACATGCCCAATGTTTAAAATATTCAGAGAAGGGCCTCTTGATTGCCTTTACGCGAATTTTATGAAGAACGTAATGGAGTGTTTTTTAATGCCACAATGAAGGAGACTAAAAAGTAAGGTATGAATTTAGGACACTGTTCCTACTCCAAAGTGGGGGGAAAAAAATGCTAATTAAAATTACATCTCGGATCACTGTAATCCCAGTTTGCACTCTAGAAATTCAAATACGACTTCTATGAAAAGACAAACTGATTATTCCCAGAATTAAACACACATGTTTTTAAATAACTAAAGAACAGATTACATTTTGATGTAATATTTAAAAAAAAAAAAAGAAGAAAAGAAAAAGATTTTTTTTTCACTTCAAATTTGGTAATGGGTTTAATGACGCAGAATACTGATCCTGTCATTATAGAAACACACATTATTAACACTGTATCCTCTAAATCCACATGATCCACAACTGGCGTGTAGGTGTCTAACTGAACGTAATGCTCATGCAGATGTATGCAAAGTGTATTCAGAGAGATCAGGTGCTGCTTTAACCTTAATGACAGCGGTGAGATAAATTAATTAGCCATCTGAAGGCAGCATCCAAATCTGCCAATTACAATGTCAATTAGAAACACATCCTCGCTCGCGATCGTTTCCATGCGATGGAGCGGACTCGAGGAGGGTGGGTGGTTTACGCGTCTGAGTGACACTGAGTGAAGGAGCGAGTCTAGTACGGGACTGTACCGCCTGAGAGAGATGGACAGAGCGAGAGAGAAAGAGAGAGAGGGAAGAAAGCCAGCACCCAAAGTCTGTCTTCATTCAATTGCATGACCCTCGTTTCTCCGTCTCTGACCCTTGAGACCAACCGCCTGTCACTATAACACACTGATTTTCCCTAAAACCCCACTGGGGTCGAGGGTTCGTGCTATTGGAACAATATTTACAGCCCTCGCTGTACTCCTAGTGTGGAAAAGCTTCGGTCCATTTGACACCGGAAAAATTGGACGAGTCCTAAAACACATTTCAGTGAGTCGCCGTGATAAACACAGAGCTTGTGAGCCGTTATTACCCATATCATCTTGATAACAGTCATAATCTAAAGGAAAATCTGTGCTGGTGTGTATTCAGGAAGGTTGATAAAAACCAAATCGCTCCATTTCTGGAATAAAAGATGTTATTTGGATCTGTTTCTTTTCTCGCTGTGTGTTTTTTGTGTGCTTTAAACGCTGTAACAGTACCAGGCGTGCGATTCCTTTCTGGCTGTGCAAATGTTTGCTCTCGAATCGTAGGCTGTGCAAATCTGTCCTTTCCATCAGGTGAAAAATCCCAGACAGGATCCTGACAACGCATTCAAGGGCTACGCCTGTGATTTCGAGTGGGTGGGTTAGCAAAGAAAGGTGTGGGTAGGGAAAGCCACAAATATAGCCCAGATGTTTCTCATATACACACACTCCTCGTCATGAAGGAGTAAAGTTACTCATGCTTGTTTGAGCTGATCTGATTTTACAACCGCAAATGTTGCCTCATTATCAAACGCAGCACCATTCTTATCGGGGCTCGGATATCAATTCTAAGTTCTCCATCATCTAAGGCGCTCGGAAACCGCGGGACGTTTTATACAAGTCGCTGAAAAGGGGCACCAGAGGCTGCAACTGTGACATTAACACAGTCACACACACACGCAGAAATCATCCACTTCATTTTTCCCCTCCCGTGGAAACCGGCAGCCCTCTCCCCCGATAGGACGAGCAGAACAGACCTGAAAAAGAGCTTGATGATTATTTCAGGGAGGCATAGGAAAGGCAGACTCTGTGATCCAAGAAGACTAGTCATTATCAGTGCATTGCTCAGGTGCCCGGAATCCTAACATTGCGAGGAAGGGTGAAAAAAGACGAGGGAAAAAAATACAAAAAATTACATTTCACAGTCTGCTAGCTTCCCTCGCTCTGATTCAGTTAAGATATGGATACCATTTAAAATAATCACAAATTCTGTGCTCCACTGAAATTAATTCATCATTGCCATAAGTTATAATGCATACAGAATAAAGCAGCGCGGCGCTCCACTATTCTCCAATATTTAACAGTCGGGAATGCTTAATAAATCAAAATGCCAGATTTCAAAAACGATGATGCAAAGTTGGAATTTCATCCCGTGCATCTGTACTACACGTGAAATGGAGAATATGATAATTAAAAATGCCACTGAACACCTAAAAAATGCAGTCTTAAAGTTAAACAACGCATGCCAGGAGTCCTTTTTGGCTCTTAGGGGTCACCGTACACCGTTAATGACTCTCCTCTAAACCTGAATGTAATATTACAGACCCCCTCTTCTCAGACAGAGGGATTTCAAAGTGATTCACAATGGACGAGATTACAGAGTAAAAAGAGCATGAGGGAAATCATATTTATACCACGAGTTCAAAAATGAAAAGGGAGGATGAATACATCGCTTTTCAGGATTAATAGTATGCAAAGTAACCGAATCAAGTGTTGTTATCAGTGGTAAAATGAGAACACATTCAAGAAAAAATTTCAATTCATCGTTTCACTCATGATAAATAGACCATCTGTGATTCGATTCATTCAGCGCTGAATGTTCAGAACTTAATTCTGGGCTATTTACATTAAAAGAAGGAGAAAAGAAAGAGGGGGAAAAAAGCACCGAGACTGAGGGGACAAAAGAACACTGCAATAAATCCTGGAGAAGCTCTGAAACAAAACCAAATCCTTGAGAAATAATAATAATAATAAAAAAAAAACATACACAATTCATAAATGCTAAACACGGTGTGACCTACAAAGCCAGAAATTCGGTTCAGATTTTCCAGCGCTTCCGGGGGTAAAAAAAGAGAGAGTGAGTGAGTGTTTCGAGTCTTTCCATTTGATTCAAATTTTACCCAGCAAGCACCTCCCTCTCGGACGAAAGCAGCTCCAACCGTGGGTGACAAGACAGTGACGCTGGTATCTCATCAAGCAGTCCCTGTGCCTGCATTTCGGGTAATTTCTTTAATTAACTCAACCCACCTAATCACCAGTAATTGACCTATAAAAGTAGGAGGCCCCATTGTCTGCTCCAATCATCTTTGGCAGGAGGAGACGAGTCTCTCCCTCGCTCTCTTTCTCACTATTTATCCATCTTCCTTCACTATTTACCTGCCACAAAACGCATATTTCATTTCATTTCGTTTGTGACACCGGCTGCGTGTGGGGCGAGATTAAAAGGCTTGGGGTGGAGGGGGCAAGCGTGCCCGGGACATGCGACCGCGCTAACGACCGGGACGGCCCTGCTGCCGCCACACAGACATGAAGCTCAGAGAGACATAGCTCATGGTGACGTTTCCACTTATTTGAGGCTGATTAGGGTCATTATGTCCCACCGCTCTGATTTATGTTGTCATTCTTTCGGCCTGGTCCTGCATCGATAGATCTTAATGAATTGGTAAATAAGGGTGAAGATTACACTTGACAACACCGCAACATTTCTCATTCATACCCGACAAGATTTATGTAACCAATTAGGGCGGTAACAGGCAAGATTGGTCGAGAGAAAAATAATCTTTCCCGAGGAAAATTACCCAGAGTCTAAAACCTTGACAAAATAGATAATGGGCAGTCTTTAAGGGAGACTTAGTCACAGAGCGAGAGCCTGGGCTGAAGGGTTCTCAGAAGTGCATTTAAAGAGGGAAGCGGCTCTTGTAGGACTTTCAAATTGATTTTTTTTTTTTCTTAAAAATTCAACCACACGACTGCAGGAGCACGAGCACACTGCACACTGCACACACACACACACACACACACACACACACACTAACTAATCAGCCACCATCTGCATGTCCAAACCAGAGGCCATGAAATCAATGGATTAAAAATTAACCTCTCACCAACAAAGAAGCACTTTGATGTGCAAATGTGAACTCAAGGAGGTAGATTGCAAACTAGTACGATGCACATAAGAGAGAAAAAAAAATACAAGTCAATCGTTTCTCCATGACTTCACTGTGATGATGCCTCGACTGAAGAAATAATTTGCATTTTTTAATAGTCTGGTATTTCAATTATTTAATTTACATCTGTGCGGTGTGAGTAACCAGTCGACTCTTTTCGCATTAAAATATCAGATAAAAAAAGGCTGATCATCAATGAGCGCAGACAGGCCGAGGAGGACCCGGAGGGACGTGGGAGAACAGAGGGAGGAAAACGAGAGTGATGCTGGCGTCGTCTCATCCAGCTTCTCCCTTCAAGCACATGCAAATAAGGCTGTGATGCTTAACTGCATCATTTATGGGGATAATAGCGGCATCATCATTACGGGACTCAAATTAAATTACATCACAATTAGCATAACAAAGTGATTGGTTAAACTTTCAAAACAAATAACCGCCTCGGCTAATGAGAGATGTTAATTGGCATGGGCTCTTTCTAAAAAAAAAAAAACCTAGGTAAACATGTTTTGATTAAACAATTTTTGAAATTCATATTTTTCTTGTTTATTGTTTTCTTTTTATTTATTTTTTAAGAGGGTATAAAAGGAGGCATGAAAAAAAAGTTCAGCGAGGGGATTTGCATAATTAAAAAAAACACCAAATATGCAGCATTTAATTTGATCACACTAAACAAGCTATTACAATCAGACTCAGGAGAACAATGTAAATTATCCGTATGATTCTCCATATGTACTAATCACCCAGCTCATTATGCATCAGAGTATTCAATTATAAAGAAGACAACGTCCACATTCCAGCACAAAGCCATATAAAAACTTAATAATATGCTCACAATAGCCCAATAGTGAGCGTCGCTCACCCTTATGAATATTTAAGTAAACAAATTGTCTGCCCGCCTTTGCTAGGGATAATTAGTACTCGAGGGCTAATCATTTGGCTGACCCCACCTCCAAAATGGGACAGGCTCGTTGAAGTTTTAGGAGACTGAAATCTTAACTCTTTCAAATTAAAAAAGAAAAAAGGAAAAAAGAAATACACATGTAAAACTAATTACTATTTTACAATTATAAGCCTGCTAAAAATTCCAATAGCTGCTCACAAAAATATTTAATTGCTAATATACAGAAAATAAAACCATAAAAAGCACTCAAATGATTTAATTTCCCATCAGCACACTATAAACTCCACAAACACTTCACTTCAAATAAAATCACCCACTAGGCAAAGTCAAATCACACGAGAAACACACACACTCACACACACTTAACAGCACGCGCACACACACCCGTACAAAACCACATTCATTATCGTCATTGCCATTATCACCAGCAATTAACCCACAGATGAAAGCAGCCCACAAACCAAGCCGGAGAATGCCTTAAGCCTTGAGGAATGACAGCGGGACTGAAAAGTCCCGATGAAAGGGTGAAAGTAGGTAAGCATGGATGGATGGATGGATGGATAGAGGAAAAGGTGGTTTTATTACCTGCAGGTGAGCAGTGTGGTACGGCAAGCTGGACAGGGTGTTTCGCGGAGAGTCGTGCATCACGGGGAAGAGCGTGCGATTATCAGTGTCATCACTCCAACTGTGTTTATACAGACTCGCATCATAAACAAGCGCCTCTTTGGCCCCGTCCCTCACGCGTCGCTCATGCATACTTAAATCGGCAGTGCACCCATTAAAAAAAACGACCCCTATCTCCTGACAATTATTCCTTCATCTCCACTTGTCACCAAGCAATTACGACAGCTTGCAGACAGGGCCCAATAGGAGACGCGGGGCTTTGGGAAGCCGAGCGACCGGCCGGGAACGAAGGGAGGTGATGAAAAAAGTGCCTAAAATGGAAATATGTCGCCCTGACCCGGAGCTTTTCTGCCTTTTGTGACGCACTGGAAATACTGGCATCATTAGCATTAAATCTCTCAAAATTCTCCAAAAATGCAACTAATCATTGCAAATTTTCCTGCATCTGTGCTTCCTCTTAAAATGCTCTTCAAAAATGTGTTACTCTCCCTCTTTTTCTTTCTTTCTTTCTTTAAAAAAAAAAAGGAAGTCTTTCGTCTTGCTGACTGAGTTGCTGAGTGAATGAAGCGAGTGTGTGTGCGAGAGAGTGTGTGTGTGTGTGTGTGTGTGTGTGTGTGTGTGTGTGTGTGTGTGACCATGCGCACCAGCATCTGAGCGCTCCCTCACAGCCTGCGCGCGGAGCCGGGGACTCGGATCGCTCTCCGCCAGACGCCTCTCGCTGCTCTCATTTGAGCGCGCGGCTCACCACACACACACGCTTTCTTTCTCTCCTTCTCCTCTTTTTCTCCTGCATTCGGACTCCAACCGAGAGGGGATTTAACACACGCGGCCAGCTGTGGAGGACGTCCAGAGCCCCTAAAATCGCGAGGTACGTGTGCCTGCCTTTTTTAAAAATTAATTCTAGCTTGAATGAGATTAGCAAGCATGTGACCTTCTCAAAGACGGGGGGCGACGCAAGTCTGCAAACAAACTAGTGAGCTTCGCGTTTTCTAAAGTAAAAACCACAACACTCTCAGCCAGGAAAAAAATGAACCTACCTTTTGAGAAACGACACACAATCCCACTCCCCGAAGGTAGAGGCATTTGAAGATATTCTTAGAAGCCTTGAAGCATTAACTTGTATCAAATATGAGGAATAGGATGCCACTGGTAGGCAACAGCATCAGAGCAAGAAAAAAAATAGGAGGAGGGGGGGAGAGAGAAGTGGGGGGTACGAAGAACGAAAGAAAGAAAAAACTAGCTGACGTTTACTGTCAAAGCCATCATTAGAGAACTATTTACAGCGGTATTTACGTGAGCATTGCAAAGCGTCTCTTGCCCGATCACGTCCGAGAAACCCGTGGCATTTTTACGCCTGTAATTAAAACAAATCAAGCAGACCTCTGATTGTTTTGGCACCCGAGGACTAATCGTATACAAAAATCAGCGGTTTGATTGTCAGGGTGGGGAGGTGTGGGGGGTGGCACTTCTTTTCACTGCGTTTCCCTTTTTTTTTCCTTTCGAGATGGATGATAGGGATACTTTAGCAAGTTGAGTGATAGTGTGGTGGAAATAATAAATAAATACGCCTGCTGCTTTCCTTATTAGGTCAAACTAACCCCAAAAAAGTCCTTACGAGGGAAATATTTGAGCGAGGAGGAAGAAAAGAAAAAAAAGCTTGGAAACCACTTTAGAAGGTTTGCAAATTTGCCTTTACAGATGTTAATCGTGATTATTTGCACTATTTACTGACTGTTGTCAAACCCACAAAATCTTTCGCTCTCATATCTGTGGTAGTGTCAACGACTGAACTAATGGTGTTTGTCAACCCCTTTTCTCGTTCTCTCACCCCGCATGCCACAGATGTTTCTCCTAGCAGTTCCCGCAGACAGGAATCCGCTCACAGAGACGAGAGCCACGCTCTCCCCCAGGAGAGGAGCACAAAGGCCAGTCTGCACGCGGCAGATGCAAAATCGAGTCCATCTGCTGCAGGCTTCCCATCGCCACATGGAGATTGAAAAGTGAGAGTCGTTGGGAAGCGTTTGCGTTGATGTCGCCGGAACGCGAACGAGGAACCAGCTGTTGGTAAGCGGGGGAGACGTGAACGAGAAGATTTTAAATACCAAAGACTGACGTTGATGCTTTTTGCACGTGGTTTATATGAAAATGGACGACTAAACAATTCCATATTGCAAGCTGCTAGTAAAATCAATTACCTCATATACAAGTGTAGAAGGTCTAAATCATTTCTATGTTGTGAACAATCCACCCAAGAAAAGCATGACAAATTTATTTAGTAAAAAAAAAAAAAAAACTAGCCGTAAGACGACCTGAAATCCATGATATAACAAGCTCCAAGTAGCACATTATCTACCAGCTCTACTGGAACATATTTTAACTGTATGATATCATTAGAAACTATTGAGCTCGAGCCAAAAGGTTTCTAGGCCTGCGCCACTCCAGACCAGAGCAAACGCTCAATAAGGAAGTGTAAAAGGTTTCTCTGGCAGGCATGGAAGGCCTCCAGATCTTGGCGTCACCACATGAATCACATCTAATGCATCATATTTATATTTCGTCTCAATCCCTAAGGGCTACATCGAGCCCTAACCTTCACGTCAAGAGACAAACAGGCCGATTTAGCTTTTAGCGCTTGATAGCCGTTCTCAGTTCTCGCTCCTATCAGGTTTTATTCTGTCTGTCTCTCACTTGACTCTCTCTCTCTTTACTCCCCTCCTCATTTCACAGGGCTTTGGACTGCAAGGTCAATGAGGACAAACAATTCCAGCAGCGTCTCTCGAGCGCATGCAGAAGAAAGTGTCGGTTGAGGGGGGGATGGACTCGTGTGACGGCAGCGCTGGCAGAGTTGGTGTCTCTGAGCGCTGGCATCATTTCCATGGCAACCCCTCTAACTATTAATTTTCAATTAAAGCAGACACAAAACGTCCTGCCCCGAGACTAGGGAAAGTGTCAAGAGCACACCGGGGCTTTTTGGAGCAAATGACACTACTGGGCTTGTTCATAGTGACAAAAATCACACCACTGAGCATCTAAGCACTGTTTTTTATTTCACAATCACACCAGTTACAACACCAAAATCACAACTGAAACTCATGCATGCAAAATATTAGCAATTGATAAGATAATAATTGAATATGTTAGCATTATCATCTCTATTATGTCCCTTGGTTGTTTAACAGAGGTGTTACCTCCCCCTTGTGTCAGTTTAAAAAATCTGACAGGATTGTCAATTACAATAAAAGCTTACAATTTTGGTGAATTTAAAGTAAATATTGTGTAAAATAAGGTACACAAATCTAATTTGCAGCCATTCAATTGTACAATATATAAAGTTGGGATCACTAGAAATATATATTTTTTTTGTACAAATTATATAAATCGAGTTAACATGCATGAACTCCACTATAATACTTGATAATGTTTGTCCACGTGTGGAGATGATCCAAATTAATCCTGAAATATGACCGTCTGTACAATCACATGATTACGGTCACAAATTTGCATATTTAATTAGTGACCTATATATATCTATATATATATATATATATTTTTTTTTTTCAAAATGCAAAAACTTAGATTCGATTTTTAATTCAATGCATTTTCAAAGTGAACTTATAAACCTCACAGTATATGGGTATTATATCAGCCACCCTGCTTTCTAGATATCAGCATCAGCCCATGAAAGACTCCTACCGGTTGACCACCACTAAAGACTGAGCTAACAGCAGATTACACTGAGCTAGTGTGCACTCACTGAGAGTCTGATGTGTGTTTCAGGCCTCACAGAAAGGCCGGCAGCATTAAAGCTGTTCTCTGGCTGGAGAGTTATCCACTTGAGCTCATCTCCGCCTCCGATCCATTCGGCTGATGACTGAGCCTGTGGAACGCACTTGACGCTTGTAAACAGCCCTAATAAACTCTCAGCTGTGGGTCTGCATGTATACAGAAAATATACATGCACAGGATTTAAACAAAAATAACACTGCAAATTCAACAGTACCTAAGTCCCTAATGAGTTAATAACCACCTGCTTGGTCAACTAACAGAAGTTTTAGTTCCCCCTTGTGTCAAAATCTACAAATAGCATGACCGACAATAATAATAATAAATATATATATATATAGCATTTATGTAATTACAATCTTTTTTATCATTTAATTATGACATATGGCATATTATATACACCTATATGACAATACACTTATATGACACATGGCATGTACAAAACAGAAATAGATCATCCACTAATATTAATTGGTTACACTTTATTTTAAGGTGACGTACTTACATTGTACTTACTCAAATAATTACTTGTAATTATGCATAATTTACTGTTATTACTATAGTAAGTACATGTAGTAACGTGTAACTACGTCACCTTAATGTATGGACAAAAAAAGCTTATTCTAGTTTTTAGCTCAAGATTGTTGCATCTGTGGTTTTTCTTTTCATTTCTCAAGACAAGAAAATCACAGTTCGATTACCATGACTTGATCTATCCATACCCCAATTCTCTTTTTAAGTTACAAAACGTAAAAAAAAAGAGAGATTAATGGCAAACTCATAAGACGGGCCTCTCTCCATCTTAATGATGCTCTTCATCGCTGATCGATATGACCAGAAATGGACCATTAGAGCACAATGATTATATAACAGGCAGCTAAACATTATAATATACTGTACTTAAGCACCGCGGTATCCATGGCAACCTCCTTTTGCCTTGCATGGCGGAACCTTAATGAAGTCCTATTAAGTAGCCTATAATGATAGTGTCCAAATGTATTTGCATATATACTTCAGTAGGCAAGGGAGGGGGATGCAGAAAAGCTCAACAATCACAAGAGCGCAAGATAAGATGTGTGTTTAATCCACAGCATTACTCTGAAAATAACAACCCCGAGTTTCAAAGGGCTCAGAGTCGTAACGCACATCAAAATAAGCCGCTATCTGCGCCGGTAAATAAGCTACGTTTGGTGGCACCTCCATTAAAAAGCTAATTAAGCTCAGGGGCCAGGAGCGAGGCGGGGGCCGGCTTCAGCTCAGAGGATCCCTGTGCAGGATTCCTCACATGTGACTTTCATTTGCGACCCTGGCCGGACGCCCGACAGGACATCCCAGAGAGAGTGTTTGCTCAACTCAATATCAACATGCGCAGCAAGCGGCCCCAGGAAACGGGCCCTGCCTTCAGTTCCTATTGAAAACAAACCAGTCCGCACTCATCAACGCACAGCACCAGCAGCCGTGGCGAACACTCGGCGATGTTCTCGCTTTCTCCGTTTAATGATACCTGCTCCACTCTAGCATCTGTAGGGAGGATTGAAGTATACATTTCAGTGGAGAAATAAAAGAGATCGAAATGACAGAAGTCAGACAGTTCAAGCTGACCGGCCACTTCAAACAGAAAGCCCCGCAGAACGAGACAGACACTCCAGGTTAAATTGGCTCTTCTGTGTCTACCCTTAAAATGTGGGCTCCTTCAAAAGCGCATTTGAATTAGATGAGTTGATGAAATCAAAGACTTGACTGTGTGGGTAAATTTATACAAGCAAGTGCAGCTCACAGCAGTTTACCTGTTATAAGGCAGGTTGGCGGCAGATGAAAGCAAACTGAATGGCAGCCGACTTCCTCTCTCGCTCAAGAGATATTATCATACTGTAAAGGCTGTAATTTGTATTAGCGTGGCATTGTTGGAGATACGCAGGTAATGGGTATTTGATGCACTCGGAGCTGCCAAACTTGTAATAAGATGAAAGGCAACATGACAAGCACTCAACGATGACCACGTTTGTCAACATGACAAAAAAAAAATCTAAAAACAATCATACATTTGGTTTTTTAGACTCTTAAACAACTCAAAAGATTAAAGACGGGAGAAAAAGAGACATTGATTATTGAGACGCAATATAAAGAAAACTGGGTCTTTTGTACATTTCGTGTTTATCATCATGACAAAAAACCCTCTAAAAACAGTCATACTTTTGAATCTTAGACTTCTAAACAACTCAAAAGATAAAAGACAGGGGGGTTAAAAACATAGATTATTGTGACGAAAAATAAAGAAAACAGTTTTGGTAATAAATTGAACATGTTTGTCAACAAGACAAAGATAAACAAACAATCCCTCTAAAACCGGTTATGCCTTTGTTTTTTGCTTTTGTTTAAGACTCTTAAACAACCCGAAAGATAAAATACATCTTTGTAACAAAAAAAATTACGAAAACAATACGTTTAATAAATGGTTTTACACAAATACATTTAACGCAACACGCTAATCAAAATGACTATTTTTTTAACACTCAACAACTTTGCTCTGTCTGCGTAAATCATTATTCTTCAAATTAAAATACATCAAGTTAGCTAAGCATTTACTACTAAAATACAAAGTATCACGCCTAGCTTTCTTTATTTTCCATTTCCGTTGTTGCCAGGGTGTTGCTATGTGGTTTTTAATGTGTTGCTTAGCAGCACAAATCAAGAGGCCAAAAACCATCCCAAGTGCATTTACTTAGAAACATAACACTTTGCGTACTTCTGCTCAATAAGACTGAAGTTTAATACTTAGGGTTAAAGGTTTGTTCAAATCACTAACCCCAATATTAATAGAGATGCTTGAGCATATAAATGGTCTTAGTCTGTTAAATTTGCTACTTGAAGGCAGGGTAGTTTTTTTTTTGTTTGTTATGCTGGTTGAAAGCCTTTTCGCATCCTGATAGTAATCACTAAGTTTAGTGGTCTAAATGTATTTATATGTATATACTGTATTTCGTCTGTGGAAAGTGTGGGACCATAAAATGTTCGTCCAATCATTGAATTCAGTCCGAATGTGTGGCTTTGGAGGCGCTCTGGAGGGAGGGTGTGGGATCTTATGCTTTCAAAGCTAGCTTGCTATTGCTAGCCTCTCGGAAAACACAACCTTTGAAGTGTACAAATTCACACAATCAGATCACAAATACTCCAAATATTTAAATTTGATGAAATCACAAAAGATGGGTAAAAAAGAAAAACAGTGATACATATCTTAAAGCTACCTTATTAAAAAGCTGCCTACATATCTTAGCTATTCTCACATTACACCAGAACCCAAAAAGTAGCATGAGCTACATCCAATCCAGAGGTTTGATTCCATTCAATCAGACAGAAAATTACTTTAAAAAAAAGAGAGAGAGAATTAATTCAGGAAAATGGAATCCCACCAAAGAATAATAAACTCATTATAAGGACATTTTAAACTTAACCGTTCTCCATGCCACAGCTAATTGAAACCTAATTTTTACTAGCCACTAATTCAGCGGGGGCGGGGATAGGAATTACATCTGGAGGTAATTCGCTGAATGGAGGCTAGCCAAATAAAAAAAAATTAAAAATATGAGAGAAAGAGGGGCAGGTTAGGCTGAGGGTTTTTTTTTTTGTCTCTGAAATTGCCGAATGTCTTCATAGTGCTGTCATTAGACAGGTCAGAGAGGTGTTTCTTGCGGGAGAATCAGACAGAGACACAGAAGTCCTGATAAAGGCACCCCGTCCCAGATGATCTGACTCTAGAGAGGTGGCAGCCCTGTTTGGACTAGACGGTCTCACCCCACCACTGATATTTAAAACATCTCATGCTGGATCACACGCCTGAACATCTGTGTCAACACATGACAAAATCTGAAGCAGTGAAAAGTTGTTTGGGTGCATCAGACAGCCTGAGAACGCAACTCCCAACCACAAATCTGAGACAAATGGCTGTTTCTTCAACTATAAACAGTTTTATGGCCAAAATCTTTATTAAAACAGATTTCTTTGTTTTATGAAGGTCACATTAAAACTGTCATAAGCAAGCAACATTTTATTGTTTTATCCATGTCATAGACCCAAACTTTAAATGTTAAATTATAAAAAAAAACATCAAATTGTAAAATAAAAAGTAAAAATTAACCATTCAATTCACTGAGTAAAAATATTTATATTATTTTTCAGTCAAATTACGACTACATCACTAGCATAATTTCCATCACAAGTAATAATTTTGCCTCTAATAAAGTAAAAAAAAAAAAACAGTATACTAATGTACTTAGTGTCATTTTCAATCATTCTGCAACTGTCAAATTATGCAAAAAGTGTGAAAATGTTATTTACACTGTAAACCCGAAATTAACCAGTCAAAATTAACCAAATGAAAAGAGTTTATTTCACTCAAATATTACTGAAAGTCATTGTAATTAATAGAACAAAGTTAAGTGAACTCAATAACTGATTATGTGAAGCTGAACTTAAACTAAATGAGTGCAACAGAGTTCTAGTTCCCAGCATGCTTTGCATCAGACTGCATTCTGTTAAACTTAAAGGGTTAGTTCACCCAAAAATGAAAATTATGTCATTAACGACTCACCCTCATGTCGTTCCAAGCCCGTAAGACCTCCGTTCATCTTCGGAACACAGTTTAAGATATTTTAGATTCAGTCCGAGAGCTCTCTGTCCCTCCATTGAAAATCTATGTACCGTATACTGTCCTTGTCCAGAAAGGCAATAAAGACATCATCAAAGTAGTCCATGTGACCTCAGTGGGTTAGTTAGAATTTTTTGAAGCATCGAAAATACATTTTGTTCCAAAAATAACAAAAACGACGACTTTATTCAGCATTGTATTCTCTTCCGGTTCTGTTGTCAATCCGCGTTCACGAGTCCAGTGACGCTGCTGACGTAAGACGCTGCTGACGTGTTATCTGGTGCGTCCGTGTATTCGGGTTCAAATAAATATGTCTGGTTAAAAAAAAAAATGCAAGTCTTCCCCTGTGTCGAAATCCTTAGACATGTTTGCGAAGATTGTTTTGTTTACAGCGTGCGTCTCCCTCAGACTGTAAACGAAGCTCGGGCGCACCAGATACACGTCAGCTCTTCTTACGTCAGCAGCGTCGTGAACGTGGATTGACAACAGAACCGGAAGAGAATACAATGCTGAATAAAGTCGTCGTTTTTGTTATTTTTGGAACAAAATGTATTTTCGATGCTTCAAAAAATTCTAACTAACCCACTGAGGTCACATGGACTACTTTGATGATGTCTTTATTGCCTTTCTGGACAAGGACAGTATACGGTACATAGATTTTCAATGGAGGGACAGAGAGCTCTCGGACTGAATCTAAAATATCTTAAACTGTGTTCCGAAGATGAACGGAGGTCTTACGGGCTTGGAACGACATGAGGGTGAGTCGTTAATGACATAATTTTCATTTTAGGGTGAACTAACCCTTTAAGTGTGTTTTTGCACAAGATTAATAGGTTAACCTAAAAATAATGATTAATTGGTTAGGTCGACGATGGACAGCAATATTTTAAGATTATTGCTGAACCGCATACTCTCAAACTACTCTTACTATTCCTGCCATAGAAAGATATAGTAAAAATAGTATGGGGTTCCGTATTTAGAATATGTTTATGACATGCTGCGTACATGCAATTGTATAGTGATATAGTTTCTTTGCAATATTAAGACATGCAAGTATGATATTGCTAGCTAGCAGTTCAATGTAAAATATTTGACTCAATTTGATGTTTATGCAATCAAACTGTATGAGTTGGCTAAGTCAACATTTAATTAGCAATTAACATGTCTGTGTAGTACAAAATCAAAATTTTAAGTTCTACTAACTTAATCATGGAGTTTGTTAACTTAAATGAGGCAACTGAATACCTATTTTTTTTTAGTTCTGCCAACTTTCTAGGGTTTAGGGTGTAATTGTGTGCATTTGGGATACATAAAATGCTGGATGAATTAAATTAAGCTAAACAAGATGGATTTTTAAATAAATCACCACAGAAAGCTAAGTAAAGGTGGAAATGACATTTGTTGCTTAAGAAAAAAAAAAAAAAACTATATTGAGAGTCTGCAAAGTTGAAGAAATACCCACATATTGAACATTAACAACCTGTGAACAAGCAGACAGGCTCCTTGAATAGTTCAGAAACCCTACAACGACTCAGTGTGAAAGACTAAGACTCAATGGTCTCGTTTGTAGGCACGGCAGATACACGTCGGATCTGCTAGAGGTGGGAGAAAATGAAAAGATGGACTCCAATAATCTATAGTGAAAAGTGACTAAAAGAAGACATTTACATTCGACACAGACCCTGACAGCCCCCCACCTCAATCCCAACTACCCCCGTGTCCTCTTGAACAGAAAATGTGTTTTCCAAATGAAAATAAACTGAGGCCGGCCAGTTTGAAGCAGTTAAATTCAGGAATATGAGATCAAATAAAGACTCCTGTGGCGGCTGAAAAGAGAAATGAAATCGCTTCTGAGGAGAGATGTACCGGGTAATAAAATCACTCCTTTATATCTTCCTAAACGGCACATGTTCCTGTGGAGTGGTGAAGCTTTGGCGCGGTCGGTCAAAGACAGTATGCAAGTGGCAATTTTTACTTCCTGAAGATCTCCCTACCGATATCCTTCTTCAGTCTTGCGCTCTGCAATTTGGTAGAAATGGCAAACTCTTTTAACGTCGAGTTTGAGGAAAACTTTTGGCCAGAATTGCTTTAACAACATACGGTGAGCGAGAACTCCATATTCCATTAGCCGAGCATAACTGGAGGTCGTAATCAGGTGCCTCCGACGACCTGTTTCCATTATGGTAGGAATGGAGGATGAATACTTGCTCTTGATTGGATGCAGTCAATAGTGCAGAGTGCAAACAAAAAACATCACAGGAACAACCACTTCTCTCTGAATCGCTTCAATTCATCCGCCAGTCCATTGACAGCAGAATTACGGTGCATTACCAAAAACATGTAATTGATTTGCCTTTGAAAAGGTATCCACAGTAACTTCAGACCACGTTTTAGCGGCTATATTGAAGGGCATTAGCAAACGGAGGAATACATTATAATTTATAATACAGTGGTTATTAAAGTCCCAATAAAAAGGGTTTAGAGAGTGAAATGATTCACTTATCAGTTTGCTTGTGCGGTACTTAAAAGCAGCCGTCTTCTGTCATTTTAGCCACAAAAAAGTAGCCTGTGATGACATTGAAAACAGCACTGCATGTACAAATTTTCCAGCGAATGCAAATGGTTTCCATTAATTCCTGGAATAGAACAAAATTATAATTGTTTATGCATAAGGAAAGAAAAAAATAAATGAAATGTAATAAGAGTTCAAAATGAAAGCATTTGCTATGAAACACGCACCAGTCCCAATTTGATTTTGAAATACAGGCCAATCAAAAAAAGTGCAACAAACGTATTAAATGGCAACTTCTATTCAAAGTACAAATTGCTCTGTACGGTAAAAAGCTTAGACAAATTTTACCAGAAGCCAAAGCTCAGGAAAAGGGCTTTTCAAGCCACAATAAGTGTTTTCAAATAAACCAAATAAAATGAGATGAGAAGTCACAAATTAAACAAATTAAAAATCAAAAATGCTACATTCAGCTGTTGCAAATTACTCTTATAACAAAAATATTTTATTTAAACCCATGAAAATAAAGATCCTGTTGTAAACAATAATGAAAAATCACTTTTTAAAACTGTATTCCATTATTATCCCTTAGCAGATTTCGACTAAATTATGTATTTTTTCCCTCTTCTCCTTTTCATTGTAGAATATCATTGTAGAAGTGTTGATCAATCAAATTGCATTTCACACGCAATTACAATGTTTACACATGTTGATGTCATTCTGCTGTGCTTTAATTAATTTCTCAGCAGATAGTGAACATTTATTTATGAATTAATTGATTAACTGCTGTGCTACTCTTAAAATGAGTGTTTTAAGCCACGCATTACAGACACAAACACACACGGTCAACACATTCTGACAATCTGTATAATCTTAGAGGAAACTGTGTGTGCACGTTACAACCATGACCTATTTGAATTCACACATCGAACCGCAAATTTGGAGTACAGCATACATTTAACACTTACAAGACTCTCTACCTTTTACCGGATGGAAGGCAGAAAGGGAGTAAATAAATGGAAGGATTTTCTGACAGTTTAAAAGTGCCCAACAGCTGCCGTCGGGTCATCTAAACGCACATTCACCTCCCCAAACAAACTCAGACACGACTTCAAATACTGCACATAGCTGGACTATTAGCTAATCCTAGCATTGTTCAGGCTCACAAGTTTCGGCCCCTACTGCTCAGACTACACCCTTGGACTAACAACCCATCCCTCCATGCGAGCAAACTGCAACAGTAATAAATATCTACAAAAACATGCATGATGCAAATTTTCCCCAGAGGACATTTAATACTGTGCAGAAGTAGCGAACAGTGGCTCCAGTAGTCTAATGTACAGACATACAAAGACGTTCGGGATTGTGTTATGAAGTGGTTCGTATTGAATGCCACACAGTCAATTAAAAAATGATTTCCTCCTGAAAAATAAATATATTGGGGTGGAAGGTTGCCACTGATGTATGTGCCAGAGAGAACCTGAACCTCTCAAGTGTATTTGAATTACTTAATGCAGCGTCGATGCATTAAGGCTGATTTATACTCAACGCTTCCGAAGGTTCGCTTGGGTGCGCATGGCAAAAATTACGCCATCACGCCGTTGCCGGAAGTGCACATTGTGAGCATGTGACCCCATTTCAGCATTTTTTGTAACGTTCCGCGCGTTTCCACTTCCGAAGATGCAGGACTTCGAGGTGAATCTGGCCGAGCATGCATGTACGTCTGTACCGGCACGCAGTTTGCGCATCTAAATTAATTGCTTACATTTACAAAATGACAAAATGAGCCAACAATAGCAGAAATAAGCTCTTTTAATGGAAATAAAGGTCCATGTTTAATAAAAACTGTTCACAAAATTAAATGAAAATGTTTATTGAAATTCATTTAGTGAAGATCGTCGGTTAATTTCAATGTATAGTATATGTTCTCGTATCCATATATTTTGTTCTAATGTCACAAGTAATGATCTCAAGGTTTACTGGGTTTTACACGATTCTTTTGTGGTATTGGTGAAGTGTACTAAAACATACATCGTCTGATTCCTGTTGGTTTAGAGGACAATTACTCCCGAGTCGCCCCCTGTCGTTTCAAAGAGTAGTACAACGATAAGCGCGTCAAGTATAAACGCCTCGTCCGTTTGGGAAGGTGCGCACGCAGTCAGCGGAAGATCCAGGCAAAAGTATAAATCAGGCTTTATGCTGGCAAACTAGAAGGAGCTGACGTCCAAAGTCACCTGACTAGTTGCGACGAAATCAAAGACAAATGATTTATTAGCAGGTCAATTTTGTACAAGTCTTCGGCAGTTCCGATGACACACACAAACATCCATGAACGAAGAGAAATTTACACATGCAAATTATAAATGCAAGGCTGTTGCAATGGGGACTTGAACTTTTCACACCTTTCAAAGCCACAGAATTGGCTGTGTTCAGCCTCTCTGCAGCTGCTGCTCTGCACTAATGCAAGACGGTGTCATATGAAAACTATTCCTCGACCCAAACCACAGAGCTGGTCATTAATGAAACACAGCCTGCAGTGAGGTCATGAAAAGTCTACGTTTCAGCAGCCACATATACAGGATAATTCCCAAAGAATAGAGTAACAGGAATAAAAAAAAAAATTTGATTCCAGTCCCAAGGACAGGGAAAAATAAATAAATGGCAGGGAACGGTGGCCTCTCACATTTTCCCCCCGCGCTTTGCAAACAACCGTCAACTGCTGCTCAGAAACAGCGCTGCTTCACAAAGAGAGCAGACTAAACAATCCCATCCCGGCCAAGGCAAACGCTCTGCAACTCTCTGCACACAGTCGCATTTCAGGATGTCTCAGCTTAATTGCTAACTATCAAATCTCACAATGGAATCTGTCCATTTGGCAGGGACCCCAGCGGCGGACCTGATAAAATGTTGTTTAAAAAGTGTCAGCTTCGTCCCGTGATAAGAAAAAAATCATTCTGATTCGAGTTTCGGTTGGCTCTTTTCTTTTTCTTTTTTTGTCAAAAAGGGGTGTACCAACTCTGCATAGTTACATTCGCAAAATCATAATGCAGTAATGTCTAATTATGAAGTAATCAATTTAAATTTGAAAATAATATTTTATTTAAAAAAAGTGCACACATTCACTCTCATGTGTATGTCTTATATGTCAAAACGCAAATGTTTCTTGTCTCGTATATTCATTTATGAATTACATGAATCATGATAGCATATTTTCAATTCAAAACCATGAAACTTTAGAAATTGTTGAATAGTTTGCATCACTAAATAGTCTATTACTATTCGCTGAACATTTCTATCATAAAACAGATGTCTAATTCTTACATCTACACTTACATCTTTCCACAAACTCTCGTTGTGTTGTGACAGTGACAGTAAGCACCGCCTTCTTTGATTTAATTGGCCATCTCAATCCTTTTGACATTGACAAGCGCTGTTAGATCGCTAAGGTAGAGCAGCCTAAAAAAAAAAACTTTTAAAACTTTTTGTCATCCTAACAACAAACAACTTTACACTGAAATAAGATAAGACAAATAAAATGAGAAAATATGAGTTCTATTATTTATTTTTATTCATAGCTGAGACAACTTTATTGGCTGTAGTCTGTTTTCTTTTCCAGGAAAACAGAGAAAAAAATATTGATGACTCATTCTGCACAGTTTTTTTTTTGTCCAATCAAATTCTCTCTAGAATAATAATGTCCCTCTCCCCATGAATTAAATGAATTCCATAGCCTTTTTTATGTATGCATGTATGTATATACTATATATAATATATATATATATATATATATATATATATATATATATATATATATATTTTTTTTTTTTTTTTTTTTTTTTTTTTTATAGTATTTATATATACATTCTAGAGAGCTTTTGATTGGATAAAAAAACTGCAGTGCTGCACGATTTCCCTGGAAGAGACTGCGAATATGAATGAATAATAAATATATGATAATTTCATAGGGGACTTTAAAAAAACACCACACCTCAATCAATGTCTGAACAGCAAAAATGTTACTGGTACATGAAGTGCTTGTGATGCTGAGGCTAACCCAAACCGGGGCGGGTGAGCCACTAACCGTTTAAACAGGCAGAGGGGATGAGCGCTATCAGGACTACGAGGGCAGGATAATCGGTTTGTCACTCAGTGCGTCTTGTGGCATTCTGTTTTTCTAAGTCTGACTTTCAAACTCCCGGATCCCAAAAACTTCAAACAACCAAAATACCAGCACATTCATAAAACAGAACAGAACCACTGGGAATATAAGACGGGGAGAAAGAGAGAGAGCGCGCACTCACACACACACACACACACACACACACAGACACACACACACACACACACACACACACACACACACACACAGACACACACACAAAGGTAGCAGGCCTCGACAGCAGATGGTAAAATTAACATTTCAACAGTTCTCTTCTTTCATGTAGGTCTCGGCAGAACCGCCTTTTTTTTCTGGAAAAAATGTAAAGGCTAGGGTTTGGAAAGATGCAAGGCTAGAGAAAGCATCTGGAAAAGGGAAGGAGAATATTGGCTTATTGCTCCTGATGGTCCTCCTCAATGAAAAATTAAATAGGTCTGTTTTGCAGGTTTGGCTCTCCGGAGTGCCCTCCGCTCTGTTATGGAAACATCATCTCAGTAATTTATATGTGCTAGAACACCTGGTGATGAAGGAAAATAAACTTTTTTGGGCTTCTTTAAAATCTAGACCTTTGACTTTTTTTCACCCTCGTCTAATCTTATCCGTCTTCTCCCGTTAACGTCCAGGCGATGTTTGCAAATGCATTCAGGAGAAATAACCTGGAAATAATGGTGCTTTTCGTAAATTAACACGCACTCCGAAACAGACACGAGCAGCGTCGCTGAGATATATTCAGAAGCTGTCTAATGCATTTCAAATAAATAAAAATCTAAGTGGGTTGGGGGGGGGGGGAAAGATCAAAATACAAAAGGTGACAGACTCATTTGAGTCCACTGAATGGAACGCCTGAGTAGAGGCCATTAATTTGGACACAGTTATGGCTAAATTACATGTGTTTCACCTCTGTGACATTTTAAATGCAATTAAAAGCTGGTTATGAAAGAGCGCGGACTTCTTCGTGATGCGGGAAATCGCTGCGGTGATTAACATGCAAACGAGCTCACGCTGGCGGAGTAGATTGAGGTTTGAAAACCCCATTTACTTTTGTGTGATTATCTATTTACCAGTACACAGCCTTCAATCTCTCGCCGTTCCCCCGGCGCACATCACTCAATTACACTCCCAACTTTATTTACGAAGGTGCGACTGCATGGCAGACTCAAAGCGTCCATTCCGCAGAGCCATCTTTTGTCTAGAAATCGTGAGGCTGATCTGCAGCGGCCCTCCTCGGAGGGAATTCACAGCTGGAGCATGTCAAATATAAGCCCTACCATTTGGCTACGAGGATTCTGTAAACGGTTCATTAACAAAACGTCTCCGACCGCAGTTTTACAAGTTGGCCCCTGATAAATTGTTAAGTTGGAGGAGATGTTCCAGATGAAGATGAGGGGGTCTTCTGACGGTCTTGCCAGAGGAGCTCTAGATTTAGATTGAAATGAACTGCACTGGAAACACTCAGAGTGCTATTATGTTTCGGCGTGTTGATGCAATTATCATCTGAACACCTGGCAGCATCAGAGGAATCTAATTTAATTAATTTAAACGGATGAATAACCACGAAATTCCTGTTGTAAAAATGAATGCTGGAAATACAAAAATAATTCAAATCTTGCTTTAAAAAAAAAAATCATCATTATGGAAATAGATGATGCATAAGATGTTTTTTTTTCCAGAAAAATTTAGATTTTATTTAAGTCATTTTAAAAGTCATATAAATATATAAGGGAACGTGTAGCATAACTAGTCACTAGCTCATTGATAAATGATTTTTAAAAGCACAGATATTTAAAGCAGTCTGTTCATTAATATGAGCTCATAAAAGCTGCATGCATAATGATAAAAATAGTTTAAATGGTGTCTGTCACACCACAGGACATATCAAATTCTCCTCTCTTTTCAAACTACTTCAACTTAAATATAGTGACATTTTTTTTATACCAAAATGTATTTAAACATTAATTTCATACTAAGTATACTACAAATCAATTAACATATTTACTGGCATATCGCTTAAGACTTACCGATATTAATATTCAACTTTATTTGGAGTACTTCTTTATTGCACAATGCACATTTCTTAATATTAGCCCTAAAATGTGTTTAAATACCACTATTAGTAAGGATAGTAAGATCTCTGTATAATATCAGTCTTTAAATGCAAGATATTAAAAGTGTACCTAAAGTATACTAGCAATAGTTCCACTTTAGCATAATCAAATTTACTTAAGTATATCTTTAGTTGGACCTCAGCACTATTTCCAGATAACTTAACTGCATTAAGTACATAATTAGTTGTTATAATTAGCAGACTTAATTTATATCAATTTAGTATACCAGCAGTACAATTGCAGGGTATTTATAATAAGTACATAATGTATTTGTTGTATACTTAGCATAAAATAAATGTATTTCAAATACATTTTAGTCCATTTATTTTTCACTAGGATATGATCCTACTAAAAAAAATATACTCTTAAATATGCTCATATAAATAAAATAAGCAGACCAACTAGACACTATTATTCTGTTAAATAAATAAAAAAATGCAGATGCCCTGGATTCTTTGAGGGAAGCATCACTATAGTTTCCTATCTCTCACTTTGGGCCTCAGTTTTTACCACCCACTCCAGGCAGAGGAGTCTAGGATCTAGGATCTTTGCTTGCCACGATGGGACAGAGTTTTGAGAAGCCCTCGGCTCTCTTAAAACTCCTGCTTTTTCAAGTGCTCTCAGCCTGCTTAAAACAAACCCTGTTGATCCAGCCGAGGGGGTTCAGGAGAGCAAAAAATGGAAACAGTGCCATCCAGTGATGTGTCTGGGCATTCCTCAAGTGCTGGGATTGCACTAACCTGACCCAAGGAAGCCCACAGACTGATATGTACTCTGGCAAAAGCCTGTAATCTGTCATTTCTTCTTTGTGGTGACTAAAGACAGAGAAACGTCTCGGCGGAGCAGTGGGCAAAACACATCAGAGTGAATAACGGTAAGACCCTTCCATGCAGCGGTTCAGCAAGTCTGTGGAGAGTTACATCAGAAAAACCTGAACAAAACTCACCTGTCGTAACCTAATCTGTGGCTCTGCTGTGGAAAATAAGCAGACAGTTTTAGTCTTGAACACGTTTGACAAGCATGCCACACTGCTATTTACTACTGATCATCTCCAAAAAGCACAGCATGGAAACATCTAATGAAAAGCATTTGGATTTCATTTATTGTATGAAAAAAATAAGTTTTGTAATGCAGACAACAGGGATTTGCCATCATTTAAACCTCGTAACATACACTACAGAGTTGCTTTGTATGTGTGAACTAGCATGAAACTACCAAAGATAGGGTTAGTATGCAATACAATTGACCATTTTTACTTTCTTAATGGACATTCTTGGTCTCATTGTGCATAAATTGTTATTATTATTATTTATGAAGAAGATATTCAATTTGTATAATCGTAGGTCAAAATGTAAAACCTGCTCCACCTCTGAAACAACTTTTCTTTGTGGATGACATGCAGCTCTCAATTAAACTACATAAAAACAATTCATAATCCAATTAATTCCCTTTTTTTTAAAAAAAAGAAAAAAGTATTATCTCATAAATACACTAGATCACCAAAGTAAAATAAGCTTTGAACACTTTAAATGGTGTTTTTCAGATTTAACAGCATTAAATAGTTGACTGTGTGGTTCACATTGAAAAATTTGCTTTGAAATGCTGTATTAAATATTTATTTATTGCATACTCTGTCCTTAAACACTATATTAAATATTGCATGCAATATAAAGTGTATAGCGTAGTCGCCAGTATGCTGTACGATTAAATGTGCATTTAATTAAGGATATATGAAAGCTAATTATATAAATAAATGAGAGATTGGTCTGCTAAAAAAACATCAGAGGGATATTTTGTTCAATCCACCCCCTTATTCCAGCTCTAAATCTATTGATCTATGAAACACAGAACTCAAGGCAGGAGATTCACTTAATATTATACAACTAATCATGAGATGAATAATGATTATACCATTCGGTAATTAAACGTCTTACAAACCATTTAACTCACTGTATGTTGGAAAGGGCCAACGGAGGTTGAATCGATTGTTTTGTTTTTTCATTTTTAGTTGCAGTGTGAATCAAGGGAGGGAAAGGGAAGGGGAAAAAAACATGCTATGTGACACAACGGTGAAAACACGTTGATGGTTGTTAGCAGTTATGCTGCTAATCCTCTATGCTGTCAAGGCAATGAAAGGAAACAATTTGAGGAGGGAAAAAAGCCACACAAACACCTCGTTCTCATGGTGAAGTGGGTAAATTATATATTTTGGAAGCTCATTAGTTGACATGCGTGGTTTCATAAAGAGAGAGAAACAGCAAATATATGCACAAACTCGTAAGTGTGTGTGTATATGTTGTGAGAGAGTGTTCCTGGCACAAAGACCTCTGTGTATCACGGTCTCTGATCAACACGCAGGTGCACAAGACGCATGCTAAAAGCCAATTTGCTGTCAACAAATCCTTTCTTATCCCTACTTAAAGGTAATAATTACCCTGCATTAGAGCTGTCAGTTTGTTGTCGAGCATGATGGGCGGTCCTGCGTACATACAGTGTGTTTGTACATGCAGGGTCCAAAATTAACACTTCCCAAGTGCCAAACACAACTAAAGTTGGATTTGCATGCCATTTGGCTGACAACTTCAAAGAAAATGCAACATAATATGGTTTTAATCAAACTGTAAGAATGAAAGTCATTGATTTAATGATGTGTTCAATGTCAGAAAGATTGTTCACTGTTATTTTTAAAAAAAAACATTTAAGTTTTTTCATTAACTCATCAAAATAATTACATTTTCAAAGTCGCTTAACGGCTGACACTTGCCTACAATGGATGCAAGCGCCGTTCAGAGCATTTGACTGCAGATTGTTTTGTAAATGAGAGATTGCAAAGAAAAGTTGAAGCGGCAAACTGTATTGGATCTGGCAGCAGCTGTATCGCAAACCGTAAGTAAACGATTTCGTTATGCTTTGTCTGTAAATGAAGGTTTCACATGAATAATAATTTCAAAACATTTACACACATGCAATAGTAGTGAGCGTTGATATGGTTTCCTATGCAATGGCGTTAGCCAATCATTACAGTGGCCGTTTACCTACACGTCTTAAAAGAGACACCCCTTAAAAACAGATCATTTTAGACAGAATGAGGGTTGAAATAATAATTTTTCTGCATATATATATTTTTTTTTTTGTGTGCCAAAAAACGTTATTAACATTATATGTTAACCTCAAGGAACAATAAAATAATAACAAACAAAAAAATCCATGTCATGACTTGTTGATGTTGAGTTTTTAAGTTGAATTAGGGGGATTTTTTTTTACAGTGTATTTGTGTGTTGAACAAACATGAACACCACTACAATGTTGAATAAAAGCAAAGTAAAAACACACCTGATACAGAATCTTTATTCATCATTTTGTAGAAGTAGAGCTAAAAAAATCAGACTGTTTTTTAATTATTTTTTTTTAGAAAATGTTCATGGCCATCTTGCCCCGACCGAAGTTACTTGAACACGCCTGCCATTATAACTGCATGATTAATCGTTAAAAGATTGCGATCTCAAATCAAACACCCACGCAATCTCATTCCTAAATGACAACGATTCTCCTGTGTCTATTAAACCTTTACAAAATCAATCAAACAATCAATCAAATTACACTTCAAATACTTTTTTTTTAAAGATGTTTTTGAGAGAGCAGTTGTCATATATAGGTATGAAACAGCTTTACAAACAGTCTTTTCATCCACACAGTATTATTATTATTTCTGTGTAACAAATATCCATATCACAGAAGTACTGGGATAAAAGTTTATAGCTTGGATATAAACACTGATTTTGTCCACGGAAGCGATCAAAATAGAGTAAATTAAAAACCTATTGAAAATAACATGATGCTTCATTAAGCCATCAGGTGGCGAAAAGTGACTGTTAAAATGTATTTGTTATTGAATCATTCATTCAATTGATTTGTTAAAAAAAAAGCTGATTCATCCAGTAAATAAAACAAATAAAGTGTTTATGAGTGAGTCATTGAATCATTCATCATTAAACTGATTTTTTTTTAAATAATTCATTCAGATTATTAAACATTTTAAATAGAATGCAGCAATTAAAATTTTATTAGAAACTCTATTAAATTACATGTTATTTGGTTTAGTTGTCTGTACAGAATCGTGGGAGAATCGTGATCTCAGTTTGAAGTAAAAAAATCGTGATTCCTAACTTATCCCATAGACTGTAAAAAAAAGATGGACGACGCCCCTTCACTCTCTTCCATTGATAAAAACTGAAGCCGCCAAAGTCCTAATATGGCGCTGACATCTAGTGCAGATTTGGGACCTGCTTCTGCGCAGTAGTGAGCAGGAAGTAAAGCCGCGATATCAAGGTCCTGCCCTCACTCCCGCAGAAACGGTGTGAAATAAACAGTTATGGACATGTACAATTTAAAGTTGAAGCGAAAATCCCCCAAGAAATCCGTTGGTGTCTCAGTGACTACTTCGTTTCAAAAAGCTGTCAATCACAGCTGTCAATCCTGGTGTCACATTCCTGTATTTATAGCATCAAATAACTAAATAAGACCAAACTTATTTTAAAAAAAATGAACACTTAAACTTAAACCAGCGTGATAAGAACTACATAAAACGACAATAAAAATCTGTGAAAAAAAAAGTATTTGAAGTCCATTAGACTTTATGGGGAGGCGGGCTTTATGAACTATACTGGGACCTGCCACCGGGGGGCGATCGTGACACTTTGGCTTCACTTTTCAGCACTTGTGCGGGACGCTTGATTTATCCAGAATCGGGCAGCTCTACCTGACATTTTGATTACGACTTCCCAACTCATAAATACAAACTTCCCAGGAGGACGTATAATCAGTGATGTGATTGTATTGAATAAAAGACAAAAGCATGCATTAAAAACAAAAACGGTACTTGTCACGAATTAAGTTTATCTAAGAGGCCTGATGGTTTTTGTTTCTCCAATACTCAACATTGTGACATATTTCTCGCATTGAGCCACCATAAATGAAGACATGAGAAATAAAATCGTGATGCCTCTTCATGTTTATTTGACAGGCAGCATATGATGATGAGGAAAATGCCAAGTTTCTTATTTAATATAAACATTAATGCAAAATACAGTTTCACAGCCAGTGGATAACGGGTGGTAAACTTTCTGAATTCATCCACTTCCCAGTAAAACGTGAATTTTGGAGTGCATTAGTGCATTATACAATGCAAGCACACACAGAGACACTCATTACCGCTCTCATGTTCTTGTATCATTTATAATACTTCATGCTTTTTCCTGAGACCAGTCAAAGGAAACATTGAGGTACTTGAAGTTTTATTGAATGGTGGCTTGTAAACGCTGTTGCGAGGAAAGGCGTGTGTATTAAAATCCTTTAAAAGGCATTGAGCCGGGCAGGAAAGGGGCTAGAAATCCCAACAATGGTTTCCAGGAGGGCAGTATCACAAAATGCAAACGTCTGCCGTGATGAGCGTGCGAGAGATTAGAGACAAACTCCCCCCTCCACCATTTACATAATGTAAAAACTCTATTCTTTCATTCTCTCCTCCTTTCTTCCTCTCCAACTATTCACTAAATAAATGAGGAAACTATCAAAGCGTTGGGATGTTTGATAAAAGACAGAGAGTGGATTCAGAACGGCCCGGCGCTCTCCACAATACACGCGGCGAGTGGCAGCATTCAGAGGCAGCCGACTGAGGAAGGCCTGGCAGAATATTTATAACGGAGGACAATGCTAATGTATTAGGGAGACACCTATACCTCCTCTAAGCCTAAGGGAATCACATTCTGACGCTGGCTTTATCTTCTGAGAAAGAATGCTCTGCTCAGAGGGGGTTTTATAGAAATTTGGACAAATGTAAATGTATAGAGAACGTGGATGATTCTTCACTTGGTTCAATAGGAACAAGGATCTTATTGAATGTGACCTGTTTTGTTCGGCTTCTGTTTAAACCTGCTGTTCATTCAGATCAAGATGCAGCCAATAGACTGACAAACCTCTTTGGATTGGTTCCAAGACAAAACCTGTGGTTTCTGTTAAATACAAACCGCTGTTAGGATGTCTTCTTGTTTTCTAATCCAATTCAGAATTAAACTGTGTACAGTTAAAGATTTAAAAGAATCGAAACGGTATTTGCAACAGACATATCTTCTGCATTGTGATGTATTGTCGAGTAACAATTCTGAACAGGACTTTTTTTTTTTTTTTTACTCATCAGGATTTGATTGGACCGTAAAGAATGTAGGCTAAGATAGTAGATTTTTTTTTAGAGAAAGATATTTAATTTTGAGATTGATTAACAGACTTTTCAAATATGATCATATTTATAATATTTAACATTTATTAAAGGAACATTGTGTAGGAATTTGTCCCATCTAGCAGTGAAATTGTATTTTGCATTCAAACGAATTGTGCTCTCCAGCGCCTCGCTTTTTCAAATGCGTGTAGCATCTACGGTAGCTGTTATGTACCAAAAAGCTATGACAGGATGTCTTCTAATAGCACTTCGTCGAGTTTTCCTTCGGGTGAACAGGTTTGTTATTTCAAACAAACTGCAACTTGACACAACGAACAAACGAATGTTACAGTATGAATTACTGACTGACTTGCCGGGAGAATGACAAGCGCCTCTCACTGCTCTGCTCCTCCGTTTCTCCTGCTTTCAGTCACGTGACGCTGGCTCTGAACGAAAACGCGTTGTGGAAACGCGTTGGCCTAGTACTTTTTGACCCTCTCTGCTATTATAGTTTTTCAAGATGGCGGAACGACATGGAAGCCTCCGTGGACCTACCCGTCACATGTATATAAAGATAATAAATTCTTCGTTTACGAGGATAAGTCAGATAATTGACAGAGGTATTTGTACACCATTGAGGACATATTTATTAATAAAAATATTTATTTTAGATAATAAAATACCTAAAAAACTACACATTGTCCCTTTAAAGTAAAGAGTAAATTTTTAAAGTCATGTCTTTGAAGTCAACACGTAACAGCTTTCGCAATACATTTTACTTACGCAATGTGATGTATTTCTTGACTTTATGTTATGCAGTATATCGGCAAGTGACTGGATTATGAAAAGTGGGAGTGTCATACCAAATTCAATTTACCTTAAAAAGGTAAACAGGGTCATTTTTATACGCTATAGTACAGTATAAAACAGCAGTGTGTGGTGAAGATCCTTCTGTGGACAGAAATATCAAATATGTCTCTGTGCCTTTCATGCAATGATTTGTGTAGCACTAAAACAACTTAAAACTAAGTAAACAGAAAAACTAGATTACATCACCTGACAGCAATGACTGAGCTCTGTGCTATACCTGAAGAACTTATGAAAGTCATTCCTTAAAAACGGATTTAAATTGAGCCGTTTGCTTTCTCTCAGCCCTCTCAAAAAACATTGAACTTGTGAAATTCCTAGCTCTCCCATACCTCTAGAAAACAGCTCATCCCAGCCATTCGCCAGGAATCTATGAACCAATCAGAGAAGCGTGTGTGCAAGTGTGTTTTCTAGATCATTCTGGTCTATTTCAGTGAATTCTCATAAAGAAACCTATTTTATTTACTTTATCTTCAATAAAATGGTTCAGTGAGCATTAGCAACTTTGAGACATGAGTTTCAATCAGTGCTCTGCCAGCACTGTCAGTCTGCATCCAGATCTGTGTGTGTGTGTGTGTGTGTGTGTGTGTGTGTGTGTGTGTGTGTGTGTGTGTGTGTGTGTGTGGTGCAACATGCCGCAGACAGGTGAGACAGAGGGAGAAAGTAGTCTAATAATAGAGAGAGCGAAGCTATGAATGAAAGAAAGAGGGAATTAAGTGATGAAAATAGGTCTGGAGAAAGCAGGAGACAGAAATATTTCGGGTAAAACAAATGGAAAAGCAGCGGAATGGGACGAGAAAAAAGTGAAGATTAAGTCTAAACAAAACTAATTTCACTTATATTCAGTCCTTCCAGAAAAACGCAGAGTTGTTTTGTGATTGTTGCGGGCAAAAATCCTTGATTATGCGGCCCGTTTTCTTAAAAAATGCGATGGAATATGCGGGATATTTATGCAATTTTAAGCGATGAAATTGCGGGAACTTTCAAAAACTGCGGGAACTTGCAAAAACTGCGAAGAAAGAAAGTGATTCCCCAACACCCTGTTCTCACTAGGCTACTACCTTAATGTAAAGAGTCATTTCTTATTACTTCCTATGATAAGCAAGCATACTACATCACAGAAAGTGCTGGAATATTTCAGTGCTCATCTTGTTTTATTTCAGACTTAATTAAAAACATCAAACTTACAAAACATTGATGAGTCAAGTTCTGTAGCTTTACAAAAGGAATATGCTACAACTTCTGTAAAAATGAATAAATAAAATATAAAAAAATAAAGCGTGCTCGTTTTACAGCTTTTCGATGATGTTCACGTCGCGTAATTACATCACTTCATAATGTTCCCATGGCAACAGGGGGAAATGACTGCTTTTGTGTGAAGCAAACGCAACATTTTCCAACTTTCTGCTAAGATATATGTGACTTTTTTGCAACGAAAATGCGGGGATTATGAAACCATGCAAGCCCCGCATATATTGTGCGGAAATCGGCAATTCATGTGGCCCCCGCATAAATATGCAGACTTTGGCTGATTATGCACTAAATCATGCGATCGCATAATCGTGTTTTTCTGGAGGGACTGTATATTAATACTTAATACTTAATACTTGTATACTTAAAAGCTTGATCAGCAACAGCCCCTTTCACACATACAGTCTTTTACTGCTAAATTACCGTTATAAGATCATGTGTGAAGAGGGCCTTTTCAAAAATACTGTGAAATAAATTTCCAGGTAAGAGAAGTTGTAACATTAACAGTAAGTTACCGGCATGATGCACAAAGAATGAAAATTACCAGTACGAACACGTACGAGTTCACAATGTGCTGACATAAAAAGTTTGCTTTGGGCCAATCATAAAGCTCTGTCGGAGAGGATTACAGTAAGTTCCACTGCTTTTAACTGTGTTTCTATGTAAACATGCGCTAGACGAACATCTGATCGATGCACCGCGTCTTGCGCTCGAGACCCTGCGTTCTTTTCCATTCATCAGCACTGCGCCTCTGCAGTTTTGATTGTAACTGCAGTACTATATGCGTTCTGTGTTTTTAAGAGCAAAACCACATTCTGTGTGATCATCCCCTTACGCCTGTCACTCAGAAGTAAAAAAAAAAAAAAAGTAACTAAAATGAAACTAAAGCACCTCTCCTCATCCATGTGGATGAAGCAAGCGGCTCAGCATTTAAAGGTCATTTCTGATGAGTGACAGATCACAGAGTTTTCCGGTATTTTGGTAATGATGTGTGAATGGTATCTTACCGGTAAAAAGATGGAATGCCACCACTTGTGAGAACAGCACATTTGTGTTTTTACCGGAAAAAATGGTAATTTACCAGAATTTCTCTGTGAATGGGGCTAATGCTATCCATCCATCCATCCATCCATCCATCCATCCATCCATCCATAAAACTTTAAAACAAGCCAAGGCTATCAAACCAACATTTCAAGTTTCGTCTTGGCTTTTCAAGTTAAAAAAAAAAAAAAAAAAAATCACAGTTATGTGAATTTATGTTTTCATAAATTGTTTGTTTTCATGTTTTCAGTGAAAAAAAATCATTCGAATTGCAATTATGGATCTTGTTTGCTACCTCAATGAAAATAAAATTGTATTGCAACAAATCCAGAAACTGGGCTCCTGGATCTGTTCTTGAATTAAAAAAAAAATGTTTAGCCTATTGCTTTGCACCACGCTTGAAAAAAATGTTTTTAGAATGATGCAAAAAGTAGCTATCTGTGAGAGTTTCATTTAACAGGACTTGAAGGAAACAGCTGGAGAAGTACGAGAGAGAAGGAAAAGGGAGACAGACAGGAAAGGATTTGAAAAGGCTTCACAGGTGAGGTGGGCTGGGGGACACCCTGTCTGTTTGGTCTCTCGTAGAAGAAGAAGGGCATGTTTATGCAGACGGAATCTCTCTCACATGACTCCCTCTGGCTTCAGCACTCAACATCACTCCACGAGCCTCAGAATCAGGTAGTGTGACCACAGAATTGGCCCAGAGGCACAGCTTTCATGAGAGAGGGTTACAAAAGTGAAGCGCACGCCATGGAGAGAAATCAGAGACTCTTGGATTTGGCAGCAAGGTCGCTCCGACAAACACATTCCAGTCTGAGACGGACATGTGACCCGAATCGGGTTGCTCTCGTCCCAACAATAAACAATTTCACCATCTATCAAGGCAGGTAACCGTGACGCAGTTTGATTGTACGGGCTTGCGGCTGGGAAGCCAAATTCCAGGCTCTAGTACCTCTCCTTCCGCAAGATCACTTTTCAAACCATGATCAAAATATCGTGAAGAACAAAGCGGTGGGCTTGTATCTTTTGTAGTAAAGCTTTTCCTGTGAATGAGGCTAGACAAAGCGTTCAAATGGAGAAAGCATTTTAAAACAGCGTTGCGGGGGAGAACTCTGTTAACGTATAATATTTCTTTCTTCTGACGAAAATAACATTAGCTGTTTATATAAAATATCAAATGTGAGAAACTCATTGAAATCCTGGAATTCTTGTGAGAAGAATCATATTTCATAAAACACACTAACACACACAAAATAAGACTAAGCTAATTTAATCTAATTTACATTTAAATGAATCCTTTTTGTGGCCAATTATTCACATAATCTAGGAGTCTTACAACTCCACAGGAGGCCGAAATCCTTCATACTCAGTTGGTTCAAAGCCTCTAAATAAATTGGCTGCAAGAAACCAATAGCAGCTTCCATCACATGTTCTGTGTTGTAATCGTAGTTTAGTCAACTCAATTGGAGCTGATGTGACAATTGTCCGAACATATGTTTCTAATTTAACTCAGGTATGTTTAATACATATTCTTAATGATGAAATTGGCAGAAATTGGTCATTGGACTCACATTCTCATATATTCAATCTGCACCCATTTATTCCTAATCCACCCATGTCTATTCTACACCGCAAACTAATGCATCGGACATAATCACCTGCAAGCAAAGTGTCTGCCTAATTCCCACCATCTGGACCGGCGGGGTCAGACCTATGTCAGACCGCCCTGATGTCAAAAAGAGGGTCTCGTTTCAATTGTCCCGCCACTTGGAAACATTCCAGCGCTCATGACTTCTCCACAATAAACCATGTAGATTTCTGCTCATCAAACTTGCTGTTTACGTATTGAAAGACAAAAAAGACTAGCAGCCAAAGGATAAGTCTCAGTGAAGGACACTGACTCTCGCCCCATTCAGATGGCTGATTAGCATAGCACTCCTGCCGGATCAATAACCTCATTGACTCTGTCTGTCTCCTCTATCAGGAATGATGGTAGACTCTCTTTTGTAACTCTATTCTCGGGGCAACTGTCCATTCTCCATGAACTCTTGCTCTATTTTTCAAACAGGCCTCGATTTGTTTCCTTCTGTCTCGCTGTCTTTGAGAATGTGAGTAAATAAAGCTGTCTAGATGCCAGTGAGAAAGATTAGCATGTAGCTTTTCGCTTTATCTAGTTCTGAATGCCTGGAGAAGAGAGAACAAAGGTGCCACCATCATTGCCAGAGTTTACTTTACAAACGTCTTATCACTTCAAGTAAAATATGTCCAAGAAAAGGAGGCACGCAAGCTCCAATTTGCTCACAGCAAGCCCTTTCCCAAACCTAGCTTAACAGGAATATGGAAAGTTGGACCACCAAAAAAAAAATAAAAAAATCCTTCTTTCTAATTTGGAGTCAAAACAATGAAGCGAAGAGAGTTTAAGAAGACCAGAACTATGAAGTGAACCACTGATGGCTTGAACTTTTTTCCCCATTCATCATAAAAAGACTTAAGTTAAAATATTCGATCAAAATGGGGGATTGACCAGTGACCTGATCCCAGGAGCGGTTCTGGGGGTTAATGGGGGATAAAGATTAGGAGGAACCGGGCTTCGCTTCATCTCCGTCCCCAACCACCGTCCCTTTCCAATCCCAAATCATCCACACAATGAGACCTGCCAATGGAGACTGAGCTCAGTTTCCTTTGATATCCTTCCGAGCTTTCGGCTCTGAGTGTCCAGAGAAAAGCTCCATGGAGGTTGCTCTCTCAACTCTGGGGAGTGGTAGAGCTCTCTCTGAGCCATTTTAGATGGAAATGACAGGCACTCTACTAGAACAAGAAATCAATTTTCAAAGCGAAGAACGCACTAGGCCGTCCATCCGAAGAGTGAGCAACGCCATCCCTCGTCTTTAAACTCGGGTGAGATATGCTTAATTGCTGTAGATTTTATAATGTGTGCATTGGCGGTGTGAAGTTGGGCGGCAATTATACTTTCTTTTTTTTTACGCACTGATCAGAGGACTACTGTTCCAGAACAGATATGCTTTAAGAGTTCATCTTTGAAGATTTAAGTGGATACTCGTCAAATTAAAAACTAACATTCAAATCTCTTTAAGGTGGGGAGAGAGGAGCTGGGTTTTGCTTAGCCTTGTGATCCAGTGACTTCTGGGGATTTCAGCCCCTGCCTTAAGCCAAGCCTCCCAACCTCTTCAGCATATGCAAACTTTAATCAGTGCCGCACCTCAAAGGCAAAGTAATGGCTTGGAATAGCCTCACTGATGGATGCTTCTCTACAGAGTTGAGTTTGGATGCTGGACTCCGCTGAGTTTAGCAATTCAGCAGCAAAGTGTGGGCTGTTATTGCTAACTGAATGTGAAACTTTCTTAACTTGATATATTAATGCAAGAGTATTGACAGAATCCCATATTAACCATACATAAGGTGCTTACCCAAGTTTTTTTTCTTCATTTCAAAGCATAATAGAATTTTTTTCCCTCAATCATGATCTGTAGACTAATTATTAAAGGGGCAGTTCATTCAAAAATTAAAATTGTCATAATTTACTCACCCTCAAGTCGTTCCAAACTATTTTCCATATAATGAAAGTGAATGGAGATACATCATTGAATTTTCATGGGAACAGTCAAAAAAATTTAACTGTTATTCGCTTAAAATCATCTTCTATTCCTTCAGCTCTCATTCGCACTTCTACAGTACATATTTAAACAAAGTTATTTTAATCAAACCTGACATGTTGCATCTAAAGGCACTATACTAAACATTATATTAAACACTATATTAAACTATTAAACAGGCAATGACTAAAATGTTGATCTTTTTGTTGCAAAAAGCTATCATATGACTACTTTTATAGTGCTTTTTTGGTCCTAAACAGCCTATATATTATCTTTCATGAGTGGCAAGTACAATCTTTTTGTGTTACATGGAAAAAAGAAAGTCATACGGGTTAGGAACGGCATGAGGTTGAGTAAATGATTAATTAAAATAAAACAAAATCAAACTTGATCTTTTTTGTTAACCATCCCATTAGAGC
This sequence comes from Gila orcuttii, assembly GCA_026230005.1. NCBI lineage: Eukaryota > Metazoa > Chordata > Actinopteri > Cypriniformes > Leuciscidae > Gila > Gila orcuttii. The sequence goes on from JAPDVR010000006.1 coordinate 5,723,416, forward strand.
AAAAAATATAAGAACAACTGCTAATATCAGGTCCCTAAAAAAAAAATCCTACAAATCTCGGTTACACTTAATTTTAAGGTGCCTGTGTTACAGTGTCATTATACATTTAATGACTGAGTAATAATAATTAACTACATGTACTTACTATAGGGTTAGGATTAGGTTTTGGTTTAAGGTTAGTTGCATGTAATTATGCCTAATTTATAGTTACTTCTACGGTAATTACATGCAACGTGTAACAAGGACACTAAAATAAAATGTTACCCAAATCTCTTGCTCAAATCATCAAACTTGACCTAAACTCTGCATGAACTTGAATAGGTGCAAGTTTCTCTAATTTACCCTTCGCAACTGTAGCCGCTCGTCTGGCAATGTCTACATCGCTAATGACGACGACCACAACCACCGTCACATAATCAGCAGTCACATTCTCACAGATGGTGGGATTCTTTATGCGTATTTTTCACTTACTTGGTGACAAAACCATCATCAGAGCTTCAAGGGAGGGCCGGAGGGAGCCGGACAACATGCTTCAAACCTTTACCTGCTGTTTATACACCACAATTGATTTATCTTGACTTCAACTGCCTTTAACACGAAACCCCACATCCGTCAAGAAACTAAGTGGACTCTCGACTATCATGATGCATCAAGAATCTTTAAGAGATCCCCGGACTCCTCATTATTAACGCTCCTCTCAGGATGTGGTTGATGGAATATATAATGGAAGTGATTTTTGAGAGGACATATCAATTATGGCTGAGACAGACAGACTGAACATGCAAATTAGCACTTTAAAGATTGCTTTTACTCACCACTTTCGCCTTGGTTTTCAGAGTACTCCTGCTGCGCTATGAGCAACGGCCATACCAAGTCTCTTCCTGACCGACACAGAATAGGAAACATGTAAACATACATATATTTTTCTTCGAAGCATGCATTTTTTTTTAATATTACCTTTTTTGAATGCTATAAAAGGTGTCAAAACCACAAAAAATGACAGTATAAGCATGTTGTCAGTGATATTTAGGATAATTGCAATGACATACAAGGTTTACTGTTTGTGTCATGCGAGAGTTTTTCATCTCAACAGCAAAATAATTACAACAAAGTCTGTCACAGTCCATCAATACGACAGGTCAATCAAATAACTGGATGTGGGCTCGTTTCACGTCAACGTGCCGCAGTTGCGTACCATCACAAACTCGTTTTTTATCTCGTTTTCAAAGAGTGCATCTGCCAAAAAGATGAAAGTGTTGACAGAAGTACAAGAGAAGCTGTGTTTTTCGATCTTACCCTGAGGGGAAACTTTCAGTTGATGTCCGTGTTTGTTTGGAAGAGGAGAGTCCAAGTATGAGAGAATCTGTCAAAAAACAACAAAAGAAAAGGTATTACTAGGTACATTTTTCAATTGTAAATTTTTGAGCGCACTTCGATAGCTTCATCTGCATTTCAGACTGACGCATATCACATTCAGAATAATAATATCAGAAATGAGGGAAAATGTTTTGCCCTCGAAACAGCTTGCCATGCCTGGCAGGTTAAAACTAACCGAGCATAAATCAAACTTTCCATCGAGGCTTCTGCCGCTTTTTTGCTGACACTCACAGATATGTTCGACTAAATGAGCGTGTGCAGCTCAGTTCACCTCATTAAAAAAAACAAAAAAAAAATGCAAGTTGTAACATATTTCTTTTTTTTGAAGAGTACAGTTCACTTGTGAAGCTACAGTATGTTACACACACACACTCACACAAATCAGCCGAATGGCTTCAGATTCTCTCTGTCCCAAAATTCCAAAGACCCCTGTAGGCAACTAACAACTTCAGGATCCCGTGGAATGTGCTCCCTGAACTGTATGAAAAGAGGAGGGGGTTTGCTTAGGAGAGCATTTCTGCAAACACAAACCCGCCGCTGCTTTAACCGCTTGTGTTTGAGGAGGTGTTACAAACTGAGATGGAGTGTTTGGAGGAAATAGCACAAACTGTCTATTAGCCCGAGTATTAAGATACACATCTTCTGCACTCATTACATGTGCACATATATGGTGTTCGTAATCCTGGAAGTACGCTTGGTTTACGAGCACAAGTAGTGTATATTTAAGCTCACTAGCTCAGTCAACATTTGAATTAGAGATTTATTATCAAAATTAGATTTAAGACTGTTCTGTCAGTGCTTTTTGCATGTGTAAATGTACACAAACTCTAGAAATGAAAAGCCATATAAAGAGCTCAGAATAATCATCCTGGAAAAGCGTTAATATCCCGTATAATTCAGACTTTGTGTTAATACCTAGGGCTGCAAGATATAATGTTTTTAGTATTGATATCACGATATGCGCATCAGTCACATCGCAGGATGTACAATGTCAAGTATAGGGATCGTAGTTGATCCGTACGGGCCAGGCACCACATTTCGAAATCTGGTGAAATTGTTTTCATATCGCAATATATATTGCGACAAAACAAAATATCGCAATGCCAGTTTTTCCCAATATTGTGCAGCCCTACTTTGGACTGATAAAACTCACCTTTAAATCGACTTACCGATGTTATTAGTTTGCATGACCTCATTGTGACAAGTTTCCACAATACCGGACCCGTTTCAATTCGAGATCTCTAAATACTTATACACACACACACACTGCATTAGCGCAGGTCGTCCTAATGTCACTGTCTGATATTTACATGAAGCCTGCCGTTTGAGTCGAGATAAACTATTTCAAATCAAGGCCAAGAATACCTCTCCGGCCCCTCTGCTGGGTGTGCGGATGAAAGAAGACATTATGCAAACAAGTCAGATTACAGTACACAATAAATTTTTACCTTTTCAAGTAAATACCATTCCCGTGTTAGGAGGTGGAAGCCAATGCAATACGTTTTGACTGAAGGCCGAACGGCCCTTATCAGCTCTAGTCAAGCAATTCAGGCCCCCCGAACAAAGATGAGTCTTCAAACTCCCTCCATTCATCAGTGGACGTGTAATTACCCCCGGTTCACAGTCTAGACGTTACCGCTTTCAGGGTATTTAAGATCCCCTTTGCAACATGCAGGATGCTTGCACCCGGCCCAACGTTAAATCTGCGGCAGATAAATTAGCAAAGAATGCAAGTAAAAAAAAAAGAAGCGCGGCCACAATGAAAAGAACTTTATCCTCCCTGCTGCTAAATGAGATTTCTTTGAAATGCAGATCAGTGGCGCTAGATTAGTGAATTTTAGCTGCTGTCAACATCATAACAAAATACAAATGCGATTGTTCGCCAGGGCCTTATCTCCTTGCTTCCATCTGCTTCTTCCCGTATTTACTCGGGTCGATTTACTATGCAGATCTAAATAAGACGTGCTCGCGGCACAATGGCTTCTTAAGCTTCTACATCAAGGTATTTGAGAGCGCCGTCACATGAAAAGCTGCCCCATCAAAGGCACATCCCTAATGAACTTCCCTATCACAGAGGGATGGCGCGGCTCTCCGGAGAGGCTCGTGGAGAGGCGCTAAATCACAGGAAGGATACCTCAGCGGCCCGTGGAGATTAACACACGACGGGGACCCTCAAACAGGAGGCCGTCCGAGCCAAAGCCAGGGTAGCTTGCGGTTCAACGGCAGATTAACGGCCAAATTAAAACACCCAGGTAGGGGAAAAACAGCTTGCACTTCAAGGTAAGATGGACGTTTGTAACTAATACAACAAACGGCGAGGTTCACCACAACGATGACAGTAATCTTCAAAGCCGAGGAATAACCTCTAATTTCACGCCATATTTGTTGCATCCTGCGTACACAGATGGGATTACAACTCAAATCCCACAACTTACTCACAAAAAGCACGGTGGGCAAGAGAGAGGGAACATATATATGGGTGCAAAGAGACATTTCAGGTTAAAATCGTCATGCACCAGTGGTTTATGGAGGGGGGCTGGAGCAATTAGCCCCAGAGGCAGTGCACACACGAGACCGGCACATGTGGCTCGGAGTAGAGCTCTGACATCACGGCATGATGAGAGGGCAATGGGAATACGGTGGTGGGGGTTGAACGAGAGCGTGTGCCAGCCACGCGTGTGCCAGGTTTCAACTTCCGCTTCACACCAAGAAAAAAAAAAAAAAAAAGCACTGCATTCTCCACAGAGGTCCTTTCGGAAAACATCCTCACACGGAAGCGGCATCCAACGGCCGCGGTTGTCTTTTGCTCATCTTTCCCTCCTCCCCTCGCTGTCTTCACCCTGCCAAGTGGGCTCGGTGCCAGTCGCATTTGCAACCACGAGGGACCGTTGCCTTTTTTTTCTTGTTTAATGAAATGACAAAACAACAGATTTACATATGCAGAAACAGGTGTTGTAACAGGTTTGACTCCTCTTGACCTAAAACGTGTTGCGTGGGGGAAAACGGGGGGAAAAAACAGGGAGGGGAAAGTTTATTAGCAACAGCTGCCTGGAGGGTGTTTAGGCTCTGATGGGCATTCAAATCTACACCATCTGCCCTGCTGGTTGCCAGAAGTGACAATCTAAATTAAAAACCACTCATCAAAAATCATAAAAATAAACTATTGTATTGCTGTGGCCATATGCTGTAAGTGGCCCTATGAAAGACAAAAAGGGAATCAGACGGTGTATATTAATTAACCCTCTGCAGTCTAAAAGACATTCCTGAGCACCAAACACAACAATGGCTTGCTTGCCATCCACAAACACATACTAATAGTCTTATTTACACTTCACAAAGGATGCTTGTGTTTCAATATTCAACATGCTATTGGTGAACTATATTAAATTGGGCTACATATGATTGTAGTCTAGAGTATAATTATAAAATCTGATTATTCACAAACCTCACGAAAACTACTGAGACTGTACCATGGCACGGTGATGGGATCAGAAGGAAATATCATGGTATTTTGATGTATACCATGGTACTGAATAATTAAAATATTCGTGATTCACAAACAGGCGATACATGTAAAATAAATGAGAAAATAATATCAATACTAATAATAAAATCTATTCCATCTCCACTAACCCTAATATAAAAAAGTACTGTGCAATATGAGGCGCCACGTAGGATTTAAATCAAACTTCGCTTATCAATACATACATAACACACGTGCATATACACCTATAAAGTACTCGCATATACATGTATACTATTGGATGTTCAAAATACATATATGAAATACACGTGCACACTAGTATGAAATCCATACCAATAAATATTATGTTAGTAATGAATGCATATACACTTGTGAATAACTTGCATATACATATAAACTTGACGCACGCATACACCTATAAACACTCGCACATACATATAAACTTCCATGCATATACACCTATAAATACTCGCATATACATATAAACTTCCATGCATATACACCTATAAACACTCGCATATACATATAAACTTCCATGCATATACACCTATAAACACTCGCACATACATATAAACTTCCATGCATATACACATATAAACACTCGCACATACATATAAACTTCCATGCATATACACATATAAACACTCGCACATACATATAAACTTCCATGCATATACACATATAAACACTCGCACATACATATAAACTTCCATGCATATACACATATAAACACTCGCACATACATATAAACTTCAATGCATATACACATATAAACACTCGCACATACATATAAACTTCCATGCATATACACATATAAACACTCGCACATACATATAAACTTCCATGCATATACACCTATAAATACTCGCATATACATATAAACTTCCATGCATATACACCTATAAACACTCGCATGTACATATAAACTTCCATGCATATACACCTATAAACACTCGCACATACATATACACTCGCTGCATGCAGACACACCTATAAACACTTGCACATACATATAAACTTCCATGCATATACACCTATAAACACTCGCACATACATATAAACTTCCATGCATATACACCTATAAATACTCGCACATACATATAAACTTCCATGCATATACACCTATAAACACTCGCACATACATATAAACTTCCATGCATATACACCTATAAATACTCGCATATACATATAAACTTCCATGCATATACACCTATAAACACTCGCATGTACATATAAACTTCCATGCATATACACCTATAAACACTCGCACATACATATACACTCGCTGCATGCATATACACCTATAAACACTCGCACATACATATAAACTTCCATGCATATACACCTATAAACACTCGCACATACATATAAACTTCCATGCATATACACCTATAAACACTCGCATATACATATAAACTTCCATGCATATACACCTATAAACACTCGCACAGTGTAAAAGGAAGTCATTTCAGTGTAAAAGGAAGTCATTTCAGTGTAAAAGGATGTCATTTGTGCGTTCACGGAACAATATTCCCCCTCTGTGGGGAGAAAAAAACAATCCGTGGCGACGGTTTTGCAATCCATCCCCTCAGTTTATAAACTGTACTCACGATTTCTTAAACTGTTCACTCGGTTTAACAAATCGTGCCCACGATGATTCAACCTGGCCACCTGTTTATGAGGGATGCTTTGCATTGTGTTTAAACTTCATTTTTTAAAATGGATAATTTCTTGAATTTTCTAAAAAAAAACGACATTTAGGCTTGTACCTTTAAAGTCCATTTTTTGGGAGGAAAAAGCACAGTATAATAGAATAAGCAAAAAAAAAAAAAAAAAGACTTCACATGTGAATATGTATATAAAAAAGTATATATGTATATATACATGTATATATGTATATAAAAAAGAAATATAACACAAACACAAGGTTAGGTTTTATTATATAAAAATAAAACATTCATAAATTATTTTATGATTAACATATTGCTGTCTTCAGTGAACTCATTTATAGTTATAATTATAAACACAAATAATAATAATAATAATCATTATTATTATTAGTACATTTAGGCTACATATTTAGAAGCGCTTTTATCAAAAAAAGGAACAAAGCAATTCGTCAAATGTCAGTCATAATACAGGTTAGACAATAATAATACAGGGCTAAGATTATCATAAATAAACACAAGATTTTGACGCATAGGACTATCCAAGTGTTTGTGTGGAGTGTGGAGGCGCGGGCGCGGACACTTGCATTTTCCTATCAACAGTGGAAACAAATTAAAATACTCTATCATTTCTGGTCATAAAGAAAAGAATAATACATAATTCGCAACTACTTTTATTTGTGCAAAAACGAATGGACGCATTAGTACACGGACCCAAGACTATCAAACTTTTTCTACAAATACATTATTTGAAATATTTAATAATATAAGGTCTGTGTACTTTTGCGTCCACTCGTTTTTCTTTTTTTAACCCGTAATTGAAAACGAAAAATGAACGGTTGTTAGGCTATTTTAAAAGTTGAGCACCAAAATTTGAATTTGAACTGCAGGCTACACACCAAATGCTGCGCAAAAAAAAAAATACATATTGACGTATTTTCAGATTTTTGTTTATGACTTTTTTCCCCTTTATTAAATATTTGAAATATTCACAAATTAATATGGAAAAAAAAATCGATTTTACTGGTTTTCTAAGGCCAAATTAGAACCTGGAAATTATATTAGAATTTGTTCGTTTAAAAGTGGACATTTCAAGCTTGTATATTGGCTATATTTTGTTTCAGTTCATTTTTGCCTGATTGTTTTCTTTTATTTTACAAAAGCACAAAGTTTTCTTGTTATTGTGAGTGTACACAAATAAAATTGTGTATTTTTATACATGTATGTTTACACATAAAAAATATTGTGAGTACAGTTTATAAACTGAAGGGACGGATTGCACCGTCGCCACGGATTGTTTTGGTTTTTCCCACAGATGGAGGGTTTTTTCCCTCCATAATACGGGGTTGAAATATATATTTACCACATTCATCATTTATATTGTCCATTTATGCTACATAATAAAAATAATACACTATAGCCTACAAAATCGAATCAAGGTAAGACATAAGTGAACATTTGATCCTTTATATGCCTATGTAGGCCTATGTTTTCTTTTCTTTTCATTACATTATTTACGTAAATTAACACCCAATACTTGAACAGTTTAAAGTGTAATCTGGCAATTCATGAAGCAGCTTCTGAATTGGGACGCACCAAACCAGCTCTGGCCATGATCTTGGCTATTAAAGCCGAAAATGCATGACTGAAACATCCTCACCATGTCCTCCAGTAAAATATAAAACAAAAAAAATGACAATAGCCAATTCTGGATCCATAGCTGTTTATTCAATTATAACAAATGAATGATCAGGATGGCAGCTGTACTCTCTCACCGTTGCTTGGCGCTAGGAGCGGTAATCGGGAACACCTGGTAGCGCAATTAGGAAATCCTACATGGTGCGTCCTTCGAAGGATGAATAGGCTGCATCCTTCGAAGTCCGCGGCCTTCGGAGGATGCAGCCTTCACATTGGGACACAGCTCATGATTGCAAATGCGGTAAATAGACAGGTTACGCACAAATGACTTCCGGTTACACTGAAATGCCTTCCGTTTGCACTGAAAAGTTCACGCACATCCACATATGAAATCACTCGCATATACATATATACACAAAGCATATATGCATGGGTATGTGCGAGTGTTTATAGGTGTGTCTGCGTGCAGCAAGTGTATCTGTACGTGCGAGTGTTTATAAGTGTATATGCATGGAAGTGTATATGCCAAATGCATGTGCGAGTGTTTAAATGTGTATATGCATGGAAGTTTATATGTATGTGCGAGTGTTTATAGGTGTATATGCATGGAAGTTTATATGTATATGCGAGTATTTATAGGTGTATATGCATGGAAGTTTATATGTATGTGCGAGTGTTTATAGGTGTATATGCATGGAAGTTTATATGTATGTGCGAGTGTTTATAGGTGTATATGCATGGAAGTTTATATGTATGTGCGAGTGTTTATAGGTGTATATGCATGGAAGTTTATATGTGCGAGTGTTTATAGGTGTATATGCATGGAAGTTTATATGTATGTGCGAGTGTTTATAGGTGTATATGCATGGAAGTTTATATGTATGTGCGAGTGTTTATAGGTGTATATGCCTGGAAGTTTATATGCATGTGCGAGTGTTTATAGGTGTATATGCATGGAAGTTTATATGTATGTGCGAGTGTTTATAGGTGTATATGCATGGAAGTTTATATGTATATGCGAGTGTTTATAGGTGTATATGCATGGAAGTTTATATGCATGTGCGAGTGTTTATAGGTGTATATGCATGGAAGTTTATATGTATGTGCGAGTGTTTATAGGTGTATATGCATGGAAGTTTATATGCATGTGCGAGTGTTTATAGGTGTATATGCATGGAAGTTTATATGTATGTGCGAGTGTTTATAGGTGTATATGCATGGAAGTTTATATGCATGTGCGAGTGTTTATAGGTGTATATGCATGGAAGTTTATATGTATGTGCGAGTGTTTATAGGTGTATATGCATGGAAGTTTATATGTATGTGCGAGTTTTTATAGGTGTATATGCATGGAAGTTTATATGTATGTGCGAGTGTTTATAGGTGTATATGCATGGAAGTTTATATGTATGTGCGAGTGTTTATAGGTGTATATGCCTGGAAGTTTATAAGCATGTGCGAGTGTTTATAGGTGTATATGCATGGAAGTTTATATGCATGTGCGAGTGTTTATAGGTGTATATGCATGGAAGTTTATATGTATGTGCGAGTGTTTATAGGTGTATATGCATGGAAGTTTATATGCATATGCGAGTGTTTATAGGTGTATATGCATGGAAGTTTATATGCATGTGCGAGTGTTTATAGGTGTATATGCATGGAAGTTTATATGTATGTGCGAGTGTTTATAGGTGTATATGCATGGAAGTTTATATGCATGTGCGAGTGTTTATAGGTGTATATGCATGGAAGTTTATATGCATGTGCAAGTGTTTATATGTGTATATGCATGGAAGTTTATATGTATGTGCGAGTGTTTATATGTGTATATGCATGGACGTTTATATGTATGTGTAAGTGTTTATAGGTGTATATGCATGGAAGTTTATATGTATGTGCGAGTGTTTATATGTGTATATGCATGGCAGTTTATATGTATATGCGAGTATTTATAGGTGTATATGCATGGAAGTTTATATGCATGTGCAAGTGTTAATAGGTGTATATGCATGGAAGTTTATATGCATGTGCGAGTGTTTATAGGTGTATATGCATGGAAGTTTATATGTATGTGCGAGTGTTTATAGGTGTATATGCATGGAAGTTTATATGTATATGCGAGTGTTTATAGGTGTATATGCATGGAAGTTTATATGTATGTGCGAGTGTTTATAGGTGTATATGCATGGAAGTTTATATGCATGTGCGAGTGTTTATAGGTGTATATGCATGGAAGTTTATATGTATGTGCGAGTGTTTATAGGTGTATATGCATGGAAGTTTATATGTATGTGCGAGTGTTTATAGGTGTATATGCATGGAAGTTTATATGCATGTGCGAGTGTTTATAGGTGTATATGCATGGAAGTTTATATGTATGTGCGAGTGTTTATAGGTGTATATGCATGGAAGTTTATATGTGCGAGTGTTTATAGGTGTATATGCATGGAAGTTTATATGTATGTGCGAGTGTTTATAGGTGTATATGCCTGGAAGTTTATATGCATGTCCGAGTGTTTATATGTGTATATGCATGGAAGTTTATATGTATATGCGAGTATTTATAGGTGTATATGCATGGAAGTTTATATGTATGTGCGAGTGTTTATAGGTGTATATGCATGGAAGTTTATATGTATGTGCGAGTGTTTATAGGTGTATATGCATGGAAGTTTATATGTATGTGCGAGTGTTTATATGTGTATATGCATGGAAGTGTATATGCATGTGCGAGTGTTTATATGTGTATATGCATGGAAGTTTATATGTATGTGCGAGTGTTTATAGGTGTATATGCATGGAAGTTTATATGTATGTGCGAGTGTTTATAGGTGTATATGCATGGAAGTTTATATGTATATGCGAGTATTTATAGGTGTATATGCATGGAAGTTTATATGTATGTGCGAGTGTTTATAGGTGTATGCGTGCGTCAAGTTTATATGTATATGCAAGTTATTCACAAGTGTATATGCATTCATTACTAACATAATATGTATTGGTATGGATTTCATATTAGTGTGCACGTGTATTTCATATATGTATTTTGAACATCCAATAGTATACATGTATATGCGAGTACTTTATAGGTGTATATGCACGTCTGTTATGTATGTATTGATAAGCGAAGTTTGATTTAAATCCTACGTGGCGCATCATAGTGCAATGATGTATCATACTTTAATATGTACTATGACACGGCATGTTTACCAGGTTTATGATGCATATATAGGCTTAAAAACTAAGATTAAAAAATTAAATAAAATCAATATTAATATTAATAATAAAATTGGAATATTCTGCAATAACCCTTACAATAAATGTGGTAACATGGTAAAGTGGTGGTATTATCCCATGGTATTTTGATGTATACCATTTTACTGAATGATTACCATAATCATGTTCCATAGTGTAAATTTGTAAAATCAATAATAAAATATCATCAATATTAGTAAAATGTTAATGTTCTGCACTACTGGGTTTACATGCCACTCAAAATTACCTTGAAGAATACCATGGTAAATGTCGACACACCAACATTACGGGTCCAAAAACATTGTTTACCATGGTACCATGTCCAAAAAAGCATACTTTTGTGCACATAAAAGATAATTTGCCATACGAATTAAAACACAGCAATCAGGCATTCCTTTAAAACAATAGAGAAACATGAGGGTCAAACTCAAACACGACAGCTCAGCAACTCAACAACAACATGAAGAGAAACATAGAAAACAACAATTCGGGCCAAAGAGTCAATCTAAAAATATTCGCTCTGCCCTTGTCAAAGACAAAGGGAGCATTAATTTGCCCTGTTATTATTTAGAGAGGGCAGGAGGAACAAACCTGAGCCCGTCGTGACCCTGCCACAGTGTTGCAACTTGTTCTAGAGCGATGCCAGCAGAAGGCAGTACCATATGCCCACAGCCTCGGGCCCGATGCTCTTTCTGCAGCCTAATACGCCTGTCAGGAGATGTTACTGTCACAAACCCTCTGTTTTTCCATAACATGTTTCAAATAAACAGATTTTTTTTTCTCTTACTAACAAAATTGTCCTCAGAGATTCCAGTTAGAAGGTCAGAGTTTGATTCCACTGTAATGACAGCATCTAAAAAATGCTGTGTTGTTTCAACCCATGTATGGGTTAAATACAAACAAACTAAAGCGTTGGTTTACATTTTAATTAAAAAAAAAAAATTTAAGCGACCAAATAATTTGTGAAAAAGCACTGAAAGTAGGCTGCATTTCAACAATGATGCTGAAACTAAGCCTGGCGTAAATAGTATCACATAGACTAGCATTAAGTCTACTTCCACACTTCCTCTCGTCACAGGCCACAGGCAAGTTTGGTCCGAGCGGGGCTGACCTTGCCGTTTACTACAAATGACGCCCTCTTGCATCTACAACGACTGGGGTTTTAAGTCAACCAGAGACTAAAACGCTCAGTAAATCATTGCCTTTAGCCAACAAGACCCTGTCATGCCTTCAAATTGCACAAAAAAGAGATGACAAAACATATCAGCACTGATATTATCAGCTATGCGTACAATTAATAATTTCAAGGGCATTTGTACTCTAAGATAAGATGCTTATGGGTGATTTTATTTTTAATACCTCTCTATAAAGGTCATGTGATATCGTTGGTGTGAAAGAGCGCCGTCACAGTCAAAAGACTAGAGTTAGGGATTATATGCCATGTGTAAGGGACAGAAAAAATGCAGTTCTCAGCTATCAAACGGACTGTGGAAAGGTCTAGAGCGACGCAACCTCAGATACTGATGAAACAGTTCCCTTTAGTCAATACATTAAACATTTTAATCCATAAAATAAGCATCATAAAATCCACTGTAATACAAAAAAAAGCATTCCTCGTGACCTCAGAGGAAGCCCGTGCTCTCAGCGTCTTAGTTACTGAATCACACCAACCATCATTAGGATGATGTGGATAATTATGCCGCATAAGACCTCTTAAGCATGTAATACAGTCTTTTATCTGGAGAAGTCAATCTCTGCGAGGCTGACAGCTAGAAGCATATGATCACGGTAAACAAATACTTTCACGCCGCACCAAAGTGCCATTAAAGGCCAGAACTGTCAACACAAATTCCACTCTTGCGAGGGAAAGGAAAAAGAGGGAGGAGGGAGAAAAAAGGAGTTGATCACCTCTGGTTGCCTTAACATGCATGGGGGTTGTCATGGAAACATTTCTGTGAAGTTAACATGGATACAAACAGAAGGCTTTCCGGCTTAATTGCCATTAGAGTTTTATGACCCTGTTTAGGGATGTATATTAAAACACACATGGGGTAATACGTCGCTTATCGCGTAAACGTAAAGGAAAACTAGCCTTTGACTTTCTATAGTTGTTTTTTTTAACCCCCCCCACCCCCCCTAAAAAAACAGTAGAATATAGGAAGAGGGAGTTTTGATGGGCATTTTCTGTCAGTGGTGACTGCAGAATGCAATATGAAATAATTGAAAGAACTAGTGATTTCAAATAACAAAATGGTTCCACCCACATTACAGTACGTATAAAGGCGTAACCTACAAGAAGTCAAATCACAATGCCATCTTTAACCCAGCCAAATTATTTTATTTTACTCAAAGCACATGCATTCATTTTAAAAGGATGTCTTTCCTTTTAACGCAAAGCAGTGCATGCAGTAATCAGACTGTGCCTACAAAAACGTCAGGATAATTCCAATATCGGCCCCTCTTTCCTGTCTCAGGTCAGCCCCCCCCCCCCCCCCCCCCCTCCTTCACATGTCGTACGTGAAACATCACGCTCCAAACACTGCTCACTGAAACAGTGCTAATTAAAATCACCTGGGAAGAACTGCGTGGGGCTAACAAAGAGCCGGGCTTCACATTACAGGAGCTGCCGAGGTGTGTGTGTGTATGCGTGTGTTTGCTAGAAATTTTACTACTGCTATTACAGCCTTTTTGAAGCGACACAGCGTTGAGTGACGAAACACCATGATGCACACCTGCACATCTGCCGGAGCCAAACAGAGGTGCTTCTGCAACCCAAAACTCTGTTAATCACAGCCATGATACAAGCTGTAATGCTACACACCTTGTTAAAAAAAAAAAAACCCAGATCCCTTGAACCCACTGAAACTGCACTGGCTGTAGATGTGACTGTCTTAAGAGAGGAGTGCTGTCCATTAACACTCCAATACATCAGCCTTACTGTCCTGACACTCACTGCTCCTGTGAGCAGCTCCAAAGCTGTGAAGAATTCACTCCGGATCATGGAAATGGAGCAAACAAACGGTAAGATTAACCTTGATGATGATGATGATAGTAATAATAATAATAATAAAAATAATATAAATTATCTTCAATACATAACGTATATATACGTATATATATATTAGTAAATGCCACTTTTTGAAAATCTAAAATTTTATATCTCATGCAAAATCACAAAGCTTAGACACAGACTGAAACTAAATAATCGCACAGACAACCTAATCAGTGTATAAAAAAAATTACCTGATTTCATTTTTAAAAACTATCAACCTATTAAACAGTCTTAGTCACTTGAAAATAATTGTGCAAACAGTAAATGTAGTGATACGAGTGCAATAATAGATCATGTACATTTCTGTATATTTACATTGTATGCCTTAATGCATTAACTAAAATACTTTATTTACAAAAGGACACGAATTATGCTGTTGTTATTATTATTTTCAAAATAAACTAATGTACGTTTACATTTCACTCAGGTTGTTTTGAAAAACTAAAACGCACAAATACAAACAGCAATAAAAACAGCGAAAGTTGATGAGCATTAAAAGGCGATGCAATAATCTAAAATGCCACAAAACTGTCACTGGACGTTTATTGATTATGAGGATAGAATCACAGTACTGACTTCTCACAAACTCTCTAACAACACAAACACTTTATAAACCATCCAACAAGCACTAAACAACCCATCTGCAACTTCTAAATGAAGTCAAACTGAGAGGGTCAGTGTATGAAAGGCATAAACATGAAAACTCACCAAAATAAGTGAATGTTTCTCCTTCGCGGATGCAAAGTTTCGCGTGTTTATAAGTCAGTGGTTTAAAAAAGCGCTACAAACAAACGCACAGCACGCGCTGTTGATATTCCTCCGCTCGGAGTCGCGAGACGCTGCTGTCTTCAGTCAGTGTGCTGCTGTTATTGCCGACGCAACAGTATAAAAAAACGCACGAGAAACACCGACTCCTGTTTGAATGCGCTCGCATGACGCGCAACGCGAAGCGGCAGCTTGTTTTTTTGTATCTCGATTCAATGCATCGCAATGTTTCGGCCGAGTTTTTTGAGGGGGGGACTAGCTTATTAGAATGCGAGGAGGCACTTATGCGGACGTGCATGTTGTTATTTTTTGGCGTACTGCGACCCCACGTGACGCATGTCCACCTGCCGCGTAAACAATACAGTCATTAGAAGTTTGTTTTGTTTTTCGAGTCACTAATCACTGATCAGAAGAAACCAAGATCAGTTGTTTCATTTGCTAAAGAGATTAATATAGTCTGCGGAGTAGGAATGTGAAGTGCTGTCATTTATTTTATTTACTAATTTTGTTATTACTTTGTTTAGGCTATATTATTATTATTGCCACAAGATTAAGGTCCAATTTATACTTTTAACTAAATATTAACTACTACTTTTGCCCCAAACTCCTAATTACTGCTTATTAATAGTTAGTAAGGTAGTTGTTAAGTTTAGGTATTGGGTTTAAGGGATGTAGAACATGGTCATCCAGAATAAGGCATTAATATGTGCATAATAAGTACTAATAAACAGCCAATATCCTAGTAATATGCATGATAATAAGCAACTAGTTCATAGTGTGAATTGGACCCTAAACTATTATTATTATTATCATCATCCAAATATGTAATCCATATTAATTTATGTTTGTGATTAAATAAAGTTAATACATATTTATTGTATTATTATTTATTGCACATAAATAAAAATAAGCAAACAAACAAACAAAGTCTTCAAAATTGTAATTTATGGAGGGTAAGTAGTCTATAAATTTCTGAGCAATGAGCAGTGTGTTCAGAACAAAAGAACAGAGCATTACTGTGTTTTGTTGTAAAATGTTTTGTCTGCTTTCATTTTTATATTATTAAAAAAAATGTATATCATTGCACATGAAATTTATCAACACGTGCTAAACAGTGAGATGCTCTCTGTTAATTTTGATGAGATATTGGTTATATGAGTGATGAACTGCTGGTTTTCAAATCATTTTTGCTTTTGACCATTCATGTGCTCGAATTACTGAAGCTGAGAATGATGCACATACTGTAATGCTGAGTTCTGCATCACATGTGTACTGTAACTGTGTGCCACTGCCTTGACATTTTCATATGAATAAAACTGGATAAAAAATTAAAGATTTTCAGATTAAAAATTGATAATATCAGAAATCTCTCTTTGTGAATTAATTGTGTCTCTGCCTGAATTGAATATCTTCATTCTATATTTTGGTTGCAAACACTGGCTGTTTTTAAAAAAGGGATATTAGTAGGCCTACATATTAGATGGCTGGTGATTATTTGCATAACATCAAAATAATTTTAATCAAATGCATGTTTAAATAACGAGGCATTGCAGCAGATTTTGACCTGGTTTTATGAGAACATTTTAACACTCCAAAATCCGATAACAAATATCTGTCAGATGTCTGCAAAGGTGGTAAGGATTTTTTTGTTTTGTTCATTGATCAGAGAATGCCTTTTTGATGCCTTCTTTTCACCACGTGCATGCTATTTAAAGAAAAACGTTTAATCAAGAAAATGCAAATATTTCATGGCTTTTATCACAAAGAAATCAAAAACACAAATGTATTTTCTATATCAAAATTGGGGGGGGGGGGATCATTTTGAAAAAACTCTGGGATCCTAGCACAAAACATAAGAGTTTGCTGCCACCTACTGGAATGGTTTGGAATCCACATTTGATTGTCAATGAAACGCGAGTGTGCACAGAACTTTGATTAGACACTGCCACCTAGTGGTCAATTGAGATCATGCACTAAAACACTGAATACAAATGGACTGCAGAACATTTTTTGGAATTCACAACACACAAGGATTTAATCATTGATTAAATAATTATACAATTAAAGGAAAAATCCCATAAATAAAATCCACCCAAAAAGTAAGCATGGTTCTTGAAGCCTTGTACATAAAAATATATAGTTGACTAATGCACTGATTAAGTGTGACAACATGCCCCATAGCAAAGCATACAGTCACAATCTAGGGTAAGCTGTCACAATGGGAACCTGCTACTCACTGATTTAAGAAAAAATATATTTGTTCAAATTATAAAACACACACACACACACACACACACACACACACACACACACACACACACACACACACACACACACACGCACACGCACACGCACACGCACACGCACACACAAACACACGTATTGAAGTGAAATCAATATATATATATATATATATATATATATATATATATATATACATACATATATAATCATGACAACTTGCCCCAACCTGACATATTATCATTATAATATCTGAATATAATTAAATAACAGAGCGGTTTTATTGATTTCACTTGTTTATCTAACAGATATAAATAAAATATCACCATTGCACAAGTTTGTTTGGATGACAGAATTCACAAAAAATTCTTTATCTAGGTGTTTGAAACCAATATAAAAAACCCACAAGCATTTGAAACTCATAGTTACTGTAATATTTCTCCCGATGTGACAACTAGCCCCGGTCTCAAACAGAAGCATTGTGTTGTTTCGGTACAAATTCACATATATAATTCATGAGCATTTACCAAAGCTATCTCCAGGTTCAGAAGAGTTCAACAGATGACATGGACACATCAAAGTGTCCCACGTCCACCAGACTCTAGTGACCAGGAAGACAAGCATAGTTCGCTGCTATTTTTAAGCCTGGCAACCACACAATGTTCAGCTGCTCTGTGCCAAGTCACGTTGCGAGTGAGTCTTTACTCAGGCAGTTAGTGCTGTTACCCAAACAGCATTACCCAGGCATTTCTGTGGAAGAGCTTGCACCCTCCATGGTCTCCCACAACATGGAGCCTAAGATCTGCAGGGACTGGATGATGAAAAACAAAGAGGAAATCATAAAATTAGAGAAAACCATAGAGCGGATATCAGATGGAAGCTCTGCAGATGAATCGGAGGAGGAGGAACCCGAGCCCCCACCGGTAGCCGTACGAAGAAAGGTGTCGTTTGCGGATGCATTTGGTCTAGACCTGGTTTCCGTGAAGGAGTACGATAGCCGGGATACATCAAGGCCGGAGGCGGACGGTAGAGAGGGTGAGGAATACTACATCTCATGCCTCTTCACCGTCCCGATCTTAAACCAGGACATGGAGGTGAGACTTCAGCAGCAGAAGCTGGAGCTGGAGCGCATCGAGCTTCTCCCTGGATCCACCACGATCCGGGGAATCGTCCGCGTTCTTAACCTCTGCTTCCACAAGGCCGTCTACATCCGCGTCTCGCTGGACGGCTGGCAGAGCCACTCCGAGCTGCAGGCCGAGTACGTGCCCGGGTCTAGCGATGGAGAGACGGACTGCTTCTCTTTCCTTCTCGTGTTGACGCCTCCATTCCAGGTCGAAGGGGTTCGGATGGAGTTCTGTCTGCGCTACGAGAGCGACGTCGGTACCTTCTGGGACAACAATGGAGGGACGAACTACATCGTCTTCTGCCACCAAAGACGAAGGAGTGATCAGAGAGAAAAAGAGAAAGAAAGTGAGAAGTTAATAGAGGAGAGTAACCAGAAAAGCTTCAGGAGCTGCCTTAAAACAATCAGGTAGGGAACACTGTCACTAGAATCATCACTTTTACTCATACTTACTGTCAGGATTTGAACAGTGCTTATTGGAAGAATTAAACTTTGGTGTGAGACTCACCCCGGATATGAATGATACCTAAAATCATGCAGATTACTGAAGAGATTAAGAGACTATTTTAGTCATGTAGATGGTCAATCTGTCCAAGAAAAAAACCCAGACGTATTTCTCTGGTTGTTCAATCAAGCGCAAAACTTTGTTTTGACTGGAGATGGTATGTTTAAACATATGGCTGGTGTGTGTAATTGAAAACCTGCCGTATATTTACAGTAAAAAGATCTACACGGAGGCGACACCCGCAGAGGCGAGCGGGGAGATCTCAGGTGGGCTTATATGTGGAAATCTGGAAATAGGGTGCTTTGATTCTTCATGAGACTGAGTTTGAGTTTGTTTTCTTTTCCAGAGCAAGTCACACCCAAAACAGAGGAAGAAGCAGGAATCACTCCCTGCAAATCCCTTAAGGACTGCTGCACAACTCTGGTATGGTCAATGAGTGTCCTGTCAAGGTTTAGAGACAAAGAAGTTAAGTGAAGTGAAGTGAAGGCCAAGTATGGTAACCCAAGTTAGGTACACACACACTGCAAACCGTGGACACACACACCCAGAGAAGTGGGCAGCTATTCGCTGAGGCGCTTGGGGAGTGATTGGGGGTTTGGTGCCTTGCTCAGGGGCAACTCAGTCGTGGGTACTGAGGGTGCAGGAGAGCGCTCTCCATTCACTCCCCCCCACCAACCTTTTCTGTACTGAGAATCAAACCCGCGACCTTCAGGTTACAAGTCTGACTCTCTAACCATTAGGCCCGAAAAGGGGCAGTTAGAAAAATAATTTACTCAATTTTGTCATTTTACCTGAATGTTTTTTCCCATCGTGGAACACAAACAAAAGGGAATCATTACTTTCATTGAATAAAAAAAAAGAAGAGTATCCTGTTTTTGTTCTGAAAAAAAAAAAAAAAAAAAACAGTGGAAAGATATAAGGGAGTTGGAACAATGTTTTTGGGTGAACTATCCTTTTAACTCTTTCCCCACCATTGACAGAAATTTCCGGCTTTCCGTGTTTTCACTGTTATACGGTAGGGGGCGCTATAAGGCATCTTCTGAAAGAGTCCTGAATCTTCTGATCAAAACACAGGCAAAGAAGAAGCAGAAACAAGCAATATCAAATGTAATGCAAAATAACGTGATCATCAACATTAAACAGCATATAGATCAAAACTGCCTAATGTTACTGAATAAACTGTCGACCCACATTCAAGCGTTGATAAAAGAAGAATGCATTAAGCTAGAATAAAACAGGTTCTTTGTTTAAAAGCAAAGGCTTTGTCTTTTCTTTTGATATATTGCATGTTCAGATATTCATACAACAAAATATTCTGGGGGTCATGAAACTTTTGAAAACACTGGTGTTGGCTGTCAACTTTAAAAAAAAAAAACTTTGGGGGGGGGGTGGGGTTAAAAAGTACAATTTGTGAACAACAAATTATTAGTCAGGATAAATTTAAATAAATTAACGCCATTTTGCAATAATTAAATACCTCTCATTACAAACAAGACATAATAAAGTCAGCAGAAAACCAAAATATTTTCTCCATATTGTCTCTTTTTTGACAGGTGGATCGTCGTAGGAAATGTCAAGCTGCTCGTTTGGCACACGTGCAAGACTACTTCGCTCAGAAAGCAATGGAAACCCAGAACAGATGTAATTCCAACACAAATGAAAGTACCACATCCATCCCAAGTAGAACTGACTTGCCAGTTGTCCATAGCCGACAAGGATACGGTATGGACACGACACCTATACTAATGTACCACCAGATCCCTTTACTTTCTCTGGATTGGGAAACAACAACAACCACAACAACAACAACAACAACAACAACCCCTCCCCATGCAAACCCTCCCAATGCCTACAGTGAATCAGGCTGGCAAGTTGAAGATCACCTAGCAAAATCGACTTCTGAGATCTGGAAAGCTTTTCTTAACAGCACTGACACAACACACACTCACAATGATATACAGGAACAAATGTGTGCTCCTACAGAGACACTTTGCCAATCAGAAGTTTTAGATTTAAGGGACACAGTCGTAATTCCAATGGAGGACAAGGGAGCTGAGAAAGACAGCAAGCATGGGTCTGGTGACATGACAGCAATGGAAATTGTAAGATTTGATCCAACAGAGCAATCAAAAGGTCCTTCAAGAGATCAGGTTTTAGGTTACCAGCTAGTGAAAGAGCCAAGGCTCGCTACCGTACTATGTTCTGCTTTGGGATCGGAGCCAGAGAGGTTGGGAAGAGGGTTCGAGGAATCTCATGACCGCCAAGCCCCACATCATGAGCACACAACGGGATCTTTGAGTCAAGACACGACCAATGCAAGCCCGGGGGACGAAACTCGAACCGCACATGACACCGAGACTCAGAATTCAGAAACCGGAGATGAGATCTCACCTGAAGAATGCACAGGCAGCTTCGACACCTCAAAGGTTAAAGAAAACACACACAGAGCGGTCAAAGACACCCTGACATTTACGGGTATCAGGGACGTGTCGCTCACAAATAGACAGGCCGAGAGATCTTCTTCAGAAAGGAAAGATATAAATAAAGATGATAGCGAGGAGCAGGTGGAAATGAGAGTGTTTTATAGAGAAGTACATGAAGAGGAGACGGAAAGCAGTAGAAAAGGACGAGATGAAACAACTACGGATCACAGTGCAGAAATACAGAGCATTTCATCGTGCGCGAGCGAGGCGTTTAATGAGAGCGAATTATGCATGTCGAACAAGAATCTTAACAAAGACAATTCAGAGCTACTGAAAATCGAAGAGAGAAGGTTTGAGGCAAACGAAGGACTTAAAATGAAGGAGCAACTGAATGAGATGACTGCTAAAGAAGGCGAAAGAGCTGAAAAACGTTCAGAAACCAAACGAGAGCTTGCAGAGCACTCCAGAGCGGTGGGTGACAATTGCACAGATGGAGAAGAGAAAGAGTTGGAGTTACTCAAGGCGACCCATCCAACAGTTAGCACTGGCCCATCCAAGAGCCTCCTTCAGACAATATCTGCAAAGAAAAGTGAGGTCACTTCTCCAGAAGAGGACTTTGAGCTTGGGAAGACTCTCAGAAACTTTCAAGAACCCCAGCGACTGAACCGAGAGGGTGAACACCACACGCCATTACCCAGCATGCACCTGTCCTGGGTGGACGGCAGCGGCGGCAGGATGCCGTCATGGTGGAGGGAGTTCTGCTCCATGGGTCACATGACCAAGGCTTTTGTGTATGCTATTCTGTTTGTGGTCTTCATAACGGCGTATCTGTACGACCTGCCGACCTGGCTTGGACTATCTGTTTTCTCTGTGCTGGTTGTGCAGCCAGGGCATGAAACAGCGTCTGGATGGGGCTGTTGATGTGGACTGAGATCAGACAGGAAGTTCTTGTCAAATGTATCTTGTGTAAGTGTAAAAAAAAAATCGTTTCATAACAAGAAGCGACAGGCCAAGCTTTGTTTTTCATTGAAAGTATCTAAAAGTCCTCAAAAGAAGATATATTGAAGCTACTTGACAAGAAACAACACACAAGATATGAAGACTTATTTTGATTTTCATATATTGTATCTTGTTAGCCTGGTTAAAACCAGACCCTTTTCAGTCGTAACTGAGTTAGGGTCTGGGGAAGGTTCGTTGACAGCTCACTTCCAAAGGGGCGTCACCAACGTAGTCGCTCAAATGCCTCTGGGCACAATTGGATAGACCTTAAACCAATCAGATCGATCGTCATCTTGTAAAGCCCACCTCAACGTTTGTGATTGGTGCTTCGATTTGGAAAGATTGGAAATGAGCTTGAATGGGCTCTTCGCCGGACTAACTTGCAGAGCAAATCTAAATTTGCCAGAAGTTCGTCTGGGTTTTCCCAGGCTAGTATCTTGTGTAAGTGTAAAAAAGACCTGAAGTTGTAAAGTGTAAAGTGTACCTGAAGTATACAGTACTAGCAATAGTTGCACTTTAGCATAATCAAATTTACTTAAGTATATCTTTAGTTGGACCTCAGCACTATTTCTGGACAACTAAAGAGCATTAAGTACAAAATTAGGTCCAATTTAGCACTTTTTTTTAGCACAATTTAGTATACCGAAAGTACAATTGCAGGATATTTATATTAAGTACATAAATATGTAAATGTATTTGTAGTATACTTAGCATAAAATAAACATATTTCAAATACATTTTGGTATATGTATTTTTCACTAGGGTAAGCAGAGTTTATAATTGTATAGAAAATGTCAACAATTTCAAGTGTCTGTATCAAAAAGTTTTGAAGATCATGAGGAACATATATTTAGTCTTGTGTGTCCAAAATTCTGACTGGTACTGTACCTTTATGAAAAGTTTCACTGGGGTTATACAAAAGCGTATCAAATGCACTATATAGCCCGTGAGGACACAGAGGGCATTTCATGTCTCTTTAGGGATGTGTGTGACAGACGTGACATTTCCTACAAATCCCACAATGTCTCTGTTCCCATAAGACAGGAGAGAGTATGAGACAGAGGCTGGAAAAAGGACAGGGTTTCTAGACCCTCCGATCTGTGGACATAGCTCTATGTAATTCTTTAAAGGCATAATTAAGGACAAGTGAAAATTCCCATCATTTACACACCCTTATGTCAGAACACAAAATTAGTTTCCCATGCAATTACAGTGAATGGATACTCAATCTTTAAAACACCAGTATCATAAAAGTAGTCCATATGTGAAAAAGGCACAATCTATAATAAGAGTAGTTTACATACAAGCATGGTGTGTTGGGTCAAAAGTATGACATGATTTTTACGCCTTGTTGAACTGGATTATGGGTGTTTAGTCAGTAAGATGCATGACTGTGAGCTGAAATGCGACACAAAACGGTGCAACTTTTTATTGAATTTCGCAATATGTGTGTGTGTGTGTGTGTGTGTGTGTGTGTGTGTGTGTGTGTGTGTGTGTGTGTGCGGTCATATGATCCAGTCATTATGACTCTGACCTTTCAGCATCTGGCTGCTCACCTCAGATTCACTGGAGCTGTTCATCTGTACAAAAAGAGCACACATTCATAGTTTTACTGTTATTGATACCTGTATTCACAACAATATTTACACTATGTAACCATTCTTAGAAAAATTTAAGTCCCAAAAAGTAGGAAGCTAAGAATTATCTTTTTATTTATTCACACATTAAGTGAAAAAGGTTGCACTGGAATATTAATTTTATGAAAGTTTACTCTGCTAAAACATTGGACCATGCTGGTTAGAACTGGTCTTGTGACTGGAAGACCAGAAAAATGATAATGTATTACATCTAAGGAAGATTAAAGATCATCTAAATCTCTCAGATGTGTATTTAAACTTGTCTGCTAATAATGTCATAAAAGGCACTTTTACATGCTGGTCTTCTATGCAATATTATGTAGGCCTATTTGAATAGCATACAGTGTTTGCAGATGATCCAGGCATTCACACATGCTATTTTGTGTTGTTCTGCAGGAGAAATGCTAAAATACAGCACGTATTTCCTGTCCATTTACATTGCGTTCAGCAGTTTGTAATTGAAGTGACTCAGGAGGAACATGATATTCCCAAACCCGCTCACAGAAAGACACGAGGACCAAGAGCTAAAATGTCACAACGATCACATGAGGGATTTTTTCGAAGGCGTGAATACTTCAGATGTTTCATGCATGCTTGCTTTGCGTTTAATTATGTGCTGCATGTTGGCACCCTTTCCTTTTTAAATTTCTTCTTAAAGCTGATCAGTCTAAACATTTCTGGGTTTCAAAAAACCACATACAGTATACTGGCAAATTTTGCATCGGCCCATATCAAAATTAGTTAAACGCAATTGTAAAATAATCAATTAATTGTAAAAATGTGTTTTTATTAATACTTCATTTTTATTTATATATTAATTGTATTTATATTCAAAATTTTATTCATTTATATTTCAGTTTTATTTAAAAAAATGTCTTTTACTTTTTATTTTATTTTATTTTAATTTATATTTTAATTTTAATTCTTATTCATTTATATATCAGTTTTAGTTTTTTTTATTGTATTTTTGTTTTGTTTTGTTTTGGAATGGAGCCACTAGATGGAGCCACAACAGCAATTTTACTCCTTACAGCTCAAACAGGAATAAAGCAGTCTGGAGGGAACACACTGACAGATTGTGCTGGGTCAAACACTCAAACAGCAATAGAAGCCAATGAAATATGTAGCTGCCATGTAGAAAATTGTAATACACACAAATATTGATTGAATATGTTTGTTTTGGGGACTGAAGGGCTAGCATTAGCTCCCAGCTAAAACAGAGCAGGGTACCAGACACACGATGGCAACATGTACAGTACCATTGAGATCGGCCTCACTTTCTCATACACCCACACATATAAAACACATAAAACACACAACACAGTCATCCGTCTTCTCGCATGTCCGAGCACAGAATCTGGGTTACATCCTGGGTATCCCAGGAGGCCAAGTGCTCATACATCATTATTGAAACATCCAAGCACATGAGGACAGATCACACATACCTCCAACACACACTAATCTTTCTCTCTCCCCCTCTGGGTTTCGTGTGGGCTTGCCAAGTTACCTCATCCCTCCCTGTACACATTTATATAGTGTTGTGTACGTTACCAACAGAATGTAGAGCGGTGTTCTGCAAACTCTGCAGAAATTGCGTAAACTGCAGAAGCAATCAAGTTAAATGACTGTCCTTTCAAGCTAAATTCACATGCAGCCTAATAATCCATTTAATAATTTGAAAAATGGTGCAATCATACTGAATAGCCTTCATGTGGTTTGATCATAACTGCCCAAAAAACCCTCTAAAACCCTCCAATCAGTCCAGTAAGATCCGCAAATCATCTTAGGCTAGTTTAAGAAGGTTATGGATCCAACTAAATTGATTTAATCAAGCTTAATCTGATTGAAATATAAGGTGTTGCAGATCTTAAAACAATCTGAACAAAAAAAAAAGACATCTTAAACCAGCCTAATTTGCTTTGCAGGTCTTAGCTGGTCTTCTAGGTTTTAGAGAGTTTTAGATCAGACTGAGAAACCAGATGAATGACCAGCTAAGTCCATCATAAACCAGATAAGACCAGCTTAGGCTGGTTTTAAGATAATTTTTCCAGCAGGGCCTGATAGATCTTAAAATATATCGTAACATCTCTAGATTATGAATTGCAGTTGAAAAACCAGCCTAAACTGATTGCTGGTCTTGGCTGTTCTTCTAGCCTGGTCATACCCATCTGTAGGCAGGTTTTCAGGTTTGCAGCACTTTTCAGATGGTCAGACTGGGAAAACCAGATCGACGACCAGTTAAGACCATTATAAAACAGCAAAGACCAGAAGATCACCTTAGGCTGGTTTAACATGGCATTTTTAGCCAGCTAAACCTTAAAATCTCTGCTAACACTGCTACCATAATGTCGACCCTAAAGGCGCTTTTCCACGGCAGGGCTCGGTTAGCTTTTCCAGTGCAGTTTAGTGCCGCTTCAAAGTGGGTGGGATTATAGACTGATCGTTATAGTTGTGCCGCCTCTACTGCCGTGACATCATCGTAAATGGGACACAACAAACGCACAACACAGGAACGATGGAGCATATCGATGGAATAATGTTTTTGATTCTCGGCATGTGGATCTTTTCCACTGCAAGATGAAGAAGTTTGTTTGTTCGAGTTTGATGTCTCGTGTCGCAAATCCAATGAGGCTGATAGTGATGATTCTCTCTGACTAATCAGTGATCTGCAGTGTTTACACGTCACATTTTAGTATCGGTACGGCTCACTTGGATCCTCAATCAAAGTAGTACTATTTAAAGGTCCCATATTGTACAACTTTCTGAAGTTTTATTTTAGGTTTTGATGTCCTTAAGAATATATATTTGCGGTATAAGAACCTAAAACCATCGCAATATATTTTTACAGCTCCTTTCTCAGGAGCTCTGCCAAGAACAGGTCGATTTTGGCCTGTCTACTTAATATTCATGAGCCTGTCTTCTGATTGGCCTGTTGTTTTCTGAGTGACCCACCATTGTTGACTGAGTAGTTCTGACATCACAAATATCCGGAAGTCACAACAGCTTGTGAAAAGGCACAGCTACTTTATGCAGGCTGTGCATTTGTCTGTGGATCGACTGTTTTGATACTCATATGATAGTTTCATAGAGCCTATACCTCTGTTATCAGGAAAAAAGCCAGGAAACTTCAGTTTTGACAATATGGGACCTTTAAGTGAGCCTTACCTATACTGTAAATGTCACTTTTTGCATGGGCATGCATTTTGTTCAGAATACACATGACCCAAATCAAAATGTACATTGTCATAGCCAAAGTTATAAAATAATAGATTTGCAATCTGCATTAGACTTATTAAACTGATTAGATACACATATATACACACATTTAACACATTCCTCTCATAATGTTTCTCACCCATGAAGTCACTATTGGATCTGTGTTATCAGTCAGTCAACTGAAGGTTATCTATCACCTCATGTGGATCCAAAGCCATGTCTTCGAAGTCAGAGCTGGGAATGATTAGAGGACAAAAAAAAAAAAAAAAGAGATTGTGAAGGAGGAGAAGTGTTGTAGGTGTTTGGAAGTGTGCCCGTGGACCCCTAGGGGCCTCTGTGGTGCCCTGGTGGCGATGTCTCCACTGGATGAATCACAATGAGGTGTCGGCTTGTGCTACAGCTCGGGCCCTCAATGCAAGAAGACAGGCTGCTCTTGAGACAACGTCCCACGGGAAATAGGGGTTGACCCGGGTTGTGCTCTCTCTCTCTCTCTCTCTCTCTCTCTCTCTCACAAACACACACACACACTCACACTTTTGTGCCGCAGTCTGTCACAGGGCCAGTTCGGACGGCCACTCGGCCTGAGCCAATCACTTCAGTTTGTTTTTACTGTAATTAGTCATTACAACAGAGGCTATACGGATAAGTGCCAAGACAAATTAAATGTTAGCATAGCGCAGGAGCTGTGGGATAGCAGTTGATGCATAAGGTTCTTTTGGACATGTAGCAATAATGCTGCCTTTACGTGTTATCAGAATTAGCATAAATACGAGTTTTCTAGTTAACCGGCCTCTCAAGTCATATTTACCACTGGAAGGCTCGGGGATAATTTTGATAGCTGAGTTTCCGAGTTGTGCGGGCTGTGAACTTTAAACATGGCGGAGAGGAGAACGACTGTTCTGTGCTGTGACTGCTAGTCTTTTCGTTTTATTCCCACAATAGCGACATCGCATCGTTTCGTCGTTAAAGTAGCGCATATTTACATACATGAATAACCATTTGAAGCATAGTTGTTCCAAACCTGCATGAGTTTCTTTCTTCTGTTGAACACAAAAGAAGATATTTTAAAGAATGTTGGTAATCAGACAGTTGATGGTTGACACTGACTTCCAGAATATTTTTTTCAATGGCTACCATCAACTGTCTGGTTACCAACATTCTTTAAAATATCTTCTTTTGTGTTCAACAGAAGAAAGACATTTATACATGTTTGGAACAACTTGAGGGTTGGTAAATGACGAGAAAATTCTCATTTTTGGGTGAACTAGCCCTTTAATAAGATTTTCTCAATAAATAAAGGTAGGAAAAAACCTGGTGTCCTCCATGATTCCTGTTCTTTCTGACAAATTCAGAAGTGGGAAGTTTCTGATAGCACGAGAAGGCAACATAGCATGTTGTTTTTTACATTTACCATGGTATTCGAAAAAGTACTTTTTTATAAGGAAAAATATTGATCTGTGGTGCTCATACGGGCAATGTTATTTAGAATCTGATATTTCCTCAATCCCACTCCCCAACATTTCATGTAATTTCTTTTTTCGTAAGTTTCGGTCCTACCCATAATGTCCATTATTATTATTATTATTATTAGGTATTGGTAGGACAAAGTTATTTGTGATTATTAATAATAATAATAACAATGTTAATAATAATTATTGTTTTTGTTCATGTAATTGTTGTTATTAATAATAGTTTATTATTATTATCAGAAATTAAATAACTTGCTTATTTCCAAGAATCAACAACGATAAAATGTTTATTTATATATTAACATCAGACCAGATATGTTCTTAATGTAAAAAGGCAAATTACTTGTCACTGGAAACTTGATGCATCATCACGCCTGGTTGGAACATGTGAGAACATTACCATGTAGTGTGTGTTTTTTAAGTATAAGAACTGCAAGAGAGAGGTGAAAACTGGATGATTCATCCCAACTGTTCTGAAAGAGAGAGTTTCACTCCCCCGCTACTCTGAATGTTCTGTCTCATTCTCTTTCTCTCCTTCACACACACATACACTGCGAGATTGTGAATGTCAGATGAGTACGTCTCTGTGTGTCATGCTCTTTTATTTCCGAACTCTTTCTGTTACGCACTGATTCTCTCACTTTCTTCCTGTTCCTCAATAACAATGTTTTATTCTATTCAGTAGACTCAATGCCACATGATTACACATAATTGGAATACATAATCAATGTGAAACTCTAACAAAGAGAACTGTACTGGTACAGTGATGGTACTTTGTTATATACAGTAATAATTACCATATTCAAATACCAAAGTACCATGGAACACCATGTCAAAAAACAACAACATTGTAATACTATGGTACTTTGATCTTTGCTATAGTACTAAATGATTACAACAATCACATGGTATTTACAAATAATAATACTAGGGTATTACCATAGTATACCAAAAACAGAGCAATGTCATGGTTCAAGGACACAGTTTATTTACTATTAATTATTATATTAAACATTTATTTAGTTAGACATTTCTTTTGTTATTTTGTAATAACACCAGAACAACAACAACAACATTAGTATTATTATTGGACAAAAAGTTATTGGTTACTGGTACTCTTACAAAAAGTACTATGGTACATTTATTTCATTATACTCTATCAATAATAATACATTATCATTATTTTATGGGTATGGCAAAAAGTTATTGGGTGGTTATTGGTACCCTTACAAAAAATCCTATGGTGATAACATTGTTTACATGGTACTCCATGCTGCTTCCAAAAATATTACCAGAAAAAAACACACAAACAAACATGTTATTATCATAGCAACAATTATAAAAATGGCATGGTAATACCACAGTACCTTTTGGCACTTTTATTGTTAGTGAAAGCAGAAGAGTTCTGCAGTGATATACGGCATAGGGTCACACTTCTACACACACATACACACACTGACACACATCCTAACACAGCAGAAGGAGCTAAAGAAGACGGCAAATGGATTGAGGAAGTGTCTCCTCCGTCCACTGGATTGTGTGCACGAGCCTCAGAGCTTTCAATCACCTGCTCCTGGTCCAACTCACAGCCATCGAATTACGCTTTATTATCGCTCCCTGTCCAACACATGAGCCTCAACATGACATCCGTCACCTCCACTGCAGTGTTCACTGCCTGACAAGTGCTCAGACTAGGCGTAAACACAACCTCTGCCATCAGTTCCATTGCTGAAGGCAAAAACGATGGCACAGATGCTTGGCTCCGAGTCCAGTCTGAAATGAAGGGACCAGCGAGATGCTTGTGTGTGGAGAGGAAGAGGAGGTGTGTTGGATAATGATGGCTAGTTCGTGATGGGTATATTTGGTGTGGAGTGTAGGTGGAAACACAGAACCTGGTGGGCAAATAAACTGAGGCATATTTTGAAGAGACGTCTGGGGAGATTCTATAAAAACTGGCTTTATTCCAATACCTACAGGAATAAATAATATTTAGGTAGCATTCAGCATTGGAAGTGAGTTGACTGCGAAAAGTCACCATATTTATTCAGGTTTAAAAAGCCACACACACGGTATAATGATGAAGTGCAGAGATGCTATGTCTGACATATTATTCTTGTGCATTTTGTCCCCACAGCCGTCAACGACTGTCTGTTCGCACAAAAGCAGAGAATAAGGCTTCGGGCGATCTCAAAAAGCCTGGCTTCCTCTTTTGATGCGCACACATCATCCGTCCCATACAGCGTAGAGAACGTCGCCAGTGATTCACATGGGGTCACATAACAGGGTTCTGCAGCTGCATATGTTTCCGCCACACGCAATAGAGAGATCAGACCGTGAGGGTATTTCAGTTCAACATCTAACGGTGGAATATTAAAAACTTCAGGACAACATTCTGTCCCACTGATGACCAATGTGTAACACTGAGGTTTCTCCTGCTCTGTGCTGTCTTGTAAACAAGCTTGCTGATGGTCACATCAGCAATGGTAATTAATGTCGATGACAACATTTACAACATTTCCTCCTTTCTGACTATAGGCTGCCAAAACATGTCGGTTTAAATCAAGTTTAAGTCCTCCAACCAATAAATGTTGCTGGTTTATTGTCTCGACAGAGGTTTTCTACGTTACTACACCGTAAAAACAAATTTGTTCAGTTTACTTAATTCAATTGTGCAAACTCGTTGCCTTAATTTAATTAAGTAAGCATAACTTAATTACATCAAGTTCTTCTTAATTAATCTATTTAAGTTTTGTCAACTTAATTCTATCTGTGATCTGAGGAAGTGTACTCCCAGAGTGCATTGCGGCATGAATAAATTAATTGCTTTGTTTTTACCATTTTTTGCTTTATTTTACCTTTAAAATTTTATTTGCTATCGTTATTTGGGTAATACTGACAAGAGACAGTGAAAAAAATTGTAATGGTCTAATTAATTAAATTAATTTAAAAAAACTTGTTGCCATTGTTGTGGTTTGCATGCTGAATGTTGAAGTCTGTGTGTGACTCAAGCAAAATTGCAAGATATTGTCACAAATATAGAGGGATTATATCAACCCAATTAAAAGTTTATGCCATAAGTGTTAGCAATAAAATGTTAAAAGATCATTATTAAACATGAAATGTAGTTATGTTATACATCATTAATACATTCATTAAGAACATGGAAATCATTTAAGTATAAATATATATAATATTTATTTCTTCACTTCCTCTGAAATCAAATAACTGTGATTTCATGTTGCATCACTGCATCAATTGGAAGAGAATCACAATAATATAAATTAAGTTCCAAGTGCCCAACCTAATGGAACGTCTCGGTTACGTATGGTAACCATTGTTTTCTGATCCTAAAGGAGTGTTTTTGTCAAGTTCAAGTTGAGATATGCTTCATGTAGGCCTATGTGTCAACCGTGTGTCCTAAAATTTATTTCTTTCAAGTGCGCCAATTGTTGACATACAATCCTTCTTCTGAAAAAACTACATAAACATAAACCAACCTAAGACGGTTTGGTGGTCTTAGCTGGTTTAAGTTGGGCTGACCAAAAACTCTTCTAAAACCAGCCAACGGTCCAGCTTGACCGGGCTCAGAGACCACCAAACCAACTTAGGCTCATTTAATTTATTTATAAAATGAATGTTGATGGCATGAGTCTGATTACTTTTGGAAGACTTAGATGTGACATTTTTCAGTTCATATTGAGATCTAGAGACTTTCGATTGGAAATGTCTCATTGCTACATCTAGGAGAAACATTTGAGATATTAAAAAGATGTCCTTTTTGATTTGTCTCAAAAATTTCAAACTATATTTTCAGTTTAGTTTTAACCAACATTTTTAAGAAATCAGCTGACTGTGCCATAATTCCATGGGGTAGATATCTGATGCTGTTTATTCTTTCTGCTGGTAAGAGATGCAGATCGTTTACATGCATTATCACTGCTCCATAACAGACCAGTACCCCACTGGGCCAAAGAGTCCGATTAATGAAGCGAACGCCCACCAAACGGCGAAGCGATGCACACAGACGCACACATTGGAGTCTCTAAACAAAAGGACCATTAGTGTTGACTCGGTAAGAATGATTTTGTCTGTTTGTGTGATGCTCTTTCAATTCAAACATTTTCTGGAGAAAACGTATGGCATTTCCTGTGCAAAATCCACCGCCACAATGCCCTACATAGGGTATTGCCAATTTGTTTCTTTGAGGTTGCTAAGGTGTTCTGAGTGGTTGCTAGGTGGTCACGTACTAGCCCAAGTCTCTAAATATGGTTCAGGTCCCTCATTCATTGTATGGAAATTGCAAGTTGATTTGTTTAGAAAATGAATGGCCCACCTCAATAAGCCTCACAATTTAAGGCATCATGTTTGTGAAGAAAACTGTGTGCTCCCTAGGTTTTACAACGTGATATTCATGTATTTTCTATGAAGATAATGTACCTTGGTAATTTATAAGCATTTATATTATAGTATTATAGTTTCTATTTCAAATTTCTATTTCAAAAACCCATCCTCACCAATACAAAATGGTTTTACTAAATTTGCCTCTCATTTTGACAAGCCGAAGGCACGTGGCTGAGATCTTCCGTACGCATGGATTATCTTCACATTTCCAAAGGGAACAGAGATTATCCCTCTCAAGAATTACATTTACTCAATAGCTTTGACCAGAAGGTGCCCTTTTGGGTATTTGTAGCTTTTTATTAGTGGTGCTTGCCAAGGCAAACATCATGATTGCTATTGCTCATATTTAGGGTTAGAGCACAACTCTGCATCTGAATATTTATACTTCCCTACTATATAGTGGATGAAAAAGAAACGTATGTCTGAATTCACAGTATAACAGGCCCAAAGTACCCAGACCTAACCTACTACTTCCGTCAAGATTCGGAAGTGCGCATCCGATGGACACTTTACTATCCCATAAGGTCATGCAAAAGGATTTGTGAATGGCAGTTTAGTTCTCAAGCCATTTATTGGTTGTCTTTACAATTTGGGCAGGAACATTGTCTTGTTGAAAAATAACATCTGATTATTCCTCCTTAGGTAACAACTTTTCATTTGTGGGAAGCATACCATTCTGCAATATTCTCCTGTCCTCTAAAGAATTCAATGATTTTTCACAGTGAAGTTGCTCACCAATACCAGGCTCCCCAAACAATGACACCTCTTCCTCCATGCTTCACTATGGTAGAGATACATTTATTATTATATTTCTCACCAGATTTTCTAAGACATCGCTCTCGAGCATCACCATGCAACTCGTGTTTCATTGTGATTCATCACTCCACACACAACTTCCTATATTCTGCCAAAAACGTAATTCTAATTTCTGAGACAGCAATGGCTTTTTGAGTGGATTTGCTTAAATTTTGAGTTTCCTGACCAATAATTTGTGGTTAAGACAATTAAAAGCTAAGTGCTTTGCCATTTTTCCCCCAAGGAGTGTATAGATCATACTTTTTTAACAGTCAATTCAAAAGAAGTACCTATTTAGAGAGCATGCAATTTTGGATGCAACCTAAGTATCAAAGTTTGCTAAATATAAAAGATTTAAAAAAATGGCTTGTAGTTACTTTTTATTTTCAGCTGTTGCACCATAAAACTGGCAAAAACTTTTCTTGTGAAAAGATTCATTTTGAAGAAGCACAATTTCACAGAGAATTAGATATGGCAAATTTAGACCACTCATAACACACTAGCAACCATATAGAAACCACCTAGCAATGAAGAAAGCACCTTTCACATTTTCTTCAGGGGATTAGAGGAAACAGTTTCGGTATTTGAAATCATTTTGAACTTCATATGCTGTAGATCTTATATGAAGGCACACAGCAGGTTATGAGCTGGTGGAGCTGTTCCAGTCACGTTTATTAGCTGTTTGACATTCAGACAGAGGGGACGGAGACGAGGGAGAAGGGGTAGCCTTGGAAACCCTTCGTATCGCCACACGTGTGAGCTTCCATTGGTGGAGTCCTGTCCTGATGTGTTCAGGGGTGTCTCTGAGCGCCTGATGACTATTCCTTGTGTCTGTGCATGAAGAAGGACATCCCTCTTCTCTCTCTTTCTCTCTCTCTCCCCCTTTCTCTTCCTCTTGCTCCCAGAAGACACTTTGTGCCTGTTTAAGCAGGAATCCTTTCCCTCGCTGTGAAATGAGGCCAGGTCCATTTCTGACATCTCAAACGAATACAGAGCGAATTAAATTTCACACACATCAAACACAAACCAGTCCGTCTTCATGGCAAATCGGGTCATGTGTTTATTTTGGGAATGACTGAAAGCCTGTGTTTCCCCTGATCAGGTTGGTTGGTAACGTCAACACCAACCTGATTTTGTCTAGTTAGATGCGCTCCTGGGTCAATATATATTGTTGATACTGGAACAATATTCCTGTCCACAAATGTTGTGCTATCCCTACCCCTAAACCTAGTTCTAACCATAAATTATCCTAGCCTGGGTTTACCCATGCTGCCTTGCGTGCAGCGCGATTTTATTCATGCTACTAGGCAGTCTGGATTCCATGGACCAGATTTTCACCTCAGCGAGGGGACCAATCACAGAACGGGGAGGGAGCAGCAAGACGATGACGACTCATCGTTTTTTCAATAAAAAAATGTCTGTAGAGTATCCATATATACCTTCTACCCTCATGTTTGTCTTGCACAAACGGCAATAGTCGCTGAACTCCATCGTGTACACATAAATCTCCGACCCATCGTCTTCTTCCTCGTCTAATTTCTGTCGCTCTACATACGTCATCTGGTATAATTGAAACAATTGGCTATGAGCTACGTACAGGCGCATTTGATAGACATTCGTAGCACCCAATAAACGGCTCTGGGCATTCGTAAACCACGCCTCAAATACGAGAAAATGAACATGTGGTTCCCAGACCCACGTCTCAATGAGACTAGGTCTGACGTTAGCCAGGCTAAAATTATCCCTAAAATCAGAGGGAAATTATGTATAATGCTGATGTAGAAGCACCTAACCCTGTTTGTAAGCCTAAACTTGACATAAACTGTAAACTTGATTGGATTGTTGTTCCAGGATCAGCAAAGGTGTTGATCCAGGAACATGTTGTACCTGGTGAAATCAGGTTCACCTGTACGTGTAGCATGCACATTTTTGTGTGCTTC
Source organism: Gila orcuttii (assembly GCA_026230005.1). Lineage (NCBI taxonomy): Eukaryota > Metazoa > Chordata > Actinopteri > Cypriniformes > Leuciscidae > Gila > Gila orcuttii. Next base: position 5,759,403 of record JAPDVR010000006.1, read on the forward strand.
AATGTAAAACACTTTAATGCTACAGAGAGCTGAAGACTTAATTGATTTTGGTTGTTTGGCAGGACTCAGCCAACCTCTACAGCCGGCACAGAGCCAAAAAACCCTGTTTTGTCCTCCCAAACACTAGCAGACCAAACCAAATGGGAATTATTCAAATGCAAACAGTATCCATATTTACAAATCAAGCTGAATTTGTCTTGGGCAGGCTGGCATGTTTCATCTGGGTTTTTTTTTCTTCTTCTTTCTTCTGGGCTACAGCTGAAATGCATGGCTTTTTTTAGATGGCTATATCGATTCAATGCTAAGACAGTCGCTATGGCAACCTATCAGGTCTGGAAGGGAGCTTTTCCGCCCCCTCATACTTTTATGCCAGGCATACTGTAGGCCATGGAGTCGTGATGTGTGATGGCTCCTATAGCTCTCTGACAGCTGTGAAAACCATCAGATTTCCATCTCTGCCATCATTACCTGCACATATGGAGTCTAGTGACCCATTTCACTTAAGAAAAGCACAAATAGCCTGAGGTGCACTTGTGTTGGCGTGTGTGACTGAGTGTAAGAAAGTGTTTCAATGCAGAAGAGACCCGTCCGACCACATGCTGTAGCTCTGTTCCAAAGCTTGCTGTACATCTAGGAATCACAGGTGCGCACCTGGAAATGCATTTCAAAATAGTATTGGTAGAAAAGTTTTCTTGCCTTAAGGTGTGGTCATATAATTTTTCAGCAAAAAATATCCTTTGTCAATAGTGTAGCGATGTATGAAGCACAGCTCACACAGAAGTCACTTTCAAAGCAAGCAGCTTTCTGTTGGTCAACGTGGGGAATTTGCACGACCAATCTGTGTGAGGAAATCTTTCACCCTAAAGCGAAATTTTTATTGTGTGGATTCCTATTGAAATTACTTGATTTAGCCCAAGACAATTTGCTGAACAATGGTAAATGTGATGGCACCTTTATGCTGTAATACTTGATTTTGATTGGTCAATGTTGCAGTTTGCCGTTAAATGTGTTTGTACCGAAAACTGTATAATTTACTATTGTTTCGGGGATTTTTATGTCCATTTTTTATTGTATTTTTTTATAAACAAATGGTCCTGATCACCCTCTTTCCGTTTTTTACAATGAAAGTAATTTTGGGTAAAAAAAAAAAATAATTATAAAAAACCATATTTCATGTGTCCTTTCCAGAGATTCCCAGAATGCATTGTGATGAACAGAAGCGATTGTGTGTGTCATGTATATTAGAATATCAGGTCGTTAGCTTAGCAAAATGCTAATGTCAGATTCTGTTGGAATTATTTTTGAGTTCTTGTGCCCTTTATGTATGACCAAAAACAGTTGCAGCCCTTGAAGTACATCTTAAAGCAGCCATTTTTGAGATTACCTTTTCATTAGCATGCTTTATTGCATGTGTAGTTGTCTATGTATGGAGTACACAGTTAGACAGCTTAAGGTTTAGAATAAAGATTTTCCCTCACTTATCCTGCTAAAAACAATCAAATTGAAAGCAGCCTAAGCTTGGTTGATAACTTCAACATGATCAAGCTGATACTGTATGTTGGCTGGTTTTAAACAGCTAGCCAACCAGCTAAACACCAGCTTAGATCAGCAAACCACCTTAGACTGGTATAATATTTATTAATAACAGACATACACGCATACATAAGCCTCATGAGCTGAAGGCAGTAATTCTCATGAGCTGAAGGCAGTAATTCTCATGAGCTGACAGCTGCAGGCCGAGGTGCTGTTTGTCTAGCATGCCACTCAAGGTAAAATCAATCTCTGTGAAAAGCCATGCAAGGAAATGTACGTTTTTCCTCTTCATGCATAGCAAGCATAAAACCTCCACCAGAGCAATAAAAACAAGCCCACTGGTTTTAGTAATCAAGGCCAGGCTTTGTGTGTGTGTGTGTGTGTGTGTGTGTGTGTGTGTGAGTCAGGTGTAATTTGTGACTACAGTGGAAGCTGCTTTCCAGTGTGTGTGAGCACCTCAGAGGAGGAGTGTGAGCTGCCAGCGTTTGCAGAGGTGAAAGTCAGGGCTGTCAACTTTGTTTCACATCCTCTGCAAAGTGCCTTGTTTCCTCACCTCCCTGCTTCCATTAAATGACTTTCTGGGTGAAAAGAGTGGTGTTATTTTTTTCTTCTTTTTTTGAATATGAGATCACTCATTCACACAATTTTATTTGTGCTTCTGCTCTGTGAGGTTTGAATTGTCATCACCCTCACAAAAAATTACTGAAGTGGTACCATGTCTTACACTGCGCTACAGAATGCTTACCCTGTGTGTGTGTGTGTGTGTGTGTGTGTGTGTGTGTGTGTGTGTGTGTGTGTATGCATATATATTAGGGTTGTAACAATATTATGATCGCAATACAAAAATGCAACAATATGTATTGTGGATAGTGACAATATATATTGTGTATAGTTCACCCAAAATAAAATTACTGTGTGAGGAAAATAAATCATGTTTTCAGAGTTTTAGTGTCAGTACTACATTAAACTTATATTTATAATGTTGAATATAATGTATAATAATGTAATGGGCGAATGGGTCCTGATAATGCCAAATGTCTTATGTTACCAGTAAAACGTGGCCTACATTATTTTAAATGTATAGTCAGTGACAGAGTGCAAGCATATTCGTCTATAATAATTCTGTATTTTAAGCTTCAGAATCATGAATATTTTTATTCTGGTGTCACTATAATTGTCCTGTGCATTGGGTTATCAGCACCAAGTTCAAAACCTATTTATTTCCAGCCCCAATGTAATATCAGATTATCAGATTTAGCATTGTAATCAACAGTACTTTTTTTCTGTTAACCTTTTATCATATGTCTTGGAGTATCATAATAATATCATATCGTGAGTTCAGTATCGTGATATCTATCGAATCATGACATGAGGGTATTGTTACACCACTAATATATATATATATAAAATACCATGACGGTTCTAGTACTTTTTTCTAGTACTTAATTTTCAGTACCATAGTATACATCAAAGTAACATAGTGATACTATCACTATACCACGGTACTTTTTTTGTAGGATAATTCTAGTGTAAATTCACTATCAAACAATAATGTATATACACTGTAAAATCAAACATTGTTCGTACTAAAATGTTTTAGTTAACTTTACTTAATCTCCAATAATGTGTTGAACTTACTTAAAACAATTTAGTAATCTGTACTGTGTGAATGCTATGCCTTCATTACTCAGAAAACCCTAGTAAAAATTACTTGACTGGTTTGAGTACCATTTTGCCAAAGCAAAAAAAAAAAAAAAAAAAAGCAGGCGGGGCAAATGGTTTTTGATGCGGGGCAATTCTTAATAGACTTTTCACGCATTTCTTCCACTTCTGCAGTCATCGTTCTTCTTAGTTGCATACGCTCATTTTCCAGTCATCTTGAATGTTATTGTAAATACAACTAAACATTTTGGGAGAACGTCACATAAGTTGACTTAATAAATTCATGTTGATTTCCTAAAATTGTTCACCATTATTGTGATTAGTGTTCTCTTTCGTGGGAACTCCTCTGACGAGACGTCTCCGTTCCCTACTCAGGGAACGAGGGTTTTATTTGCTCTAGCCCTACGTAAAACAGGCCTTTGGTTCCTGCTGCACATCAAGAGGTTACTATGTAAAAATTAGACGTTTGTCCTCAGGAACATCTTTCTAGAATCATTTTTCACCTGTATTGATTGTGAATGAATATGTCATTTCACATCCTTGGCAAAAGAGGACAATGGGGGCTTGTTCTCGGTACCTCAACAACCTTACGTAATCCTGAGATTGCTTTCTTCCATTTAACACATCAAATGTTCTTTTGGTGTACTCCGCTGTTATGTACTGTAGTCCTCTTCTTTCATTGTGACAAAAAGAGAGGGCACATGAGTTTGGACACATGACTCAAGGTTGTGTCATCTTAGCGCTTACCACAGCTGTGGTGCATCTGGTCTTTGTCTGTCTGACAACATCTATTTAAAAGCTCTCTGCAACTTGTTCACTGGCTCAAACATGCTAGCATTACATTCAGAATTAACATTTACAATATGTGTACACAAAATGACCTACAGGAGAAAGCTTTGGAGTTGAAGTGTAATCAATGACAACGTTGGGGGAAATCTATGTAAGCCTTGTGTACATAATCATGTTTTTATAGATTAAGCCAGGGAATGACAAACAGGCCGCCGCTGTAATTCATCGGTACCAGTCTGATAATTCTCAGCATTGCAAACATATCTGCTGGGCACCGGCTTGGTAGACATACAAATCGGGGCACGTCATAAAAATCAATTAGAGGAGAGGTTTTTCTTCTTTGCTTGGGTAAATTAGACACTAAAGACATCTCCTTAGGTGGCCGAAATTAAATTATTAAATCCAAAGGGATTACTCCCCCTTCCATATCCTCATGTGACATAGCAAAATCAAAGACAACCAGATGTGTTTCCATATACATGCAGTGCCGTTATGCAATGGCAGAGTCCCACATATGCATGTGGATAATTACAAAGCTGGGAAACTCATCATGTGATAAGTTAGCACAAACTTGCCACTTTCACCTGGCAGATGATAAAACTGGTGGGGGAAAAATCCCATAAACTTACATATCTAAATTATTTACACTATCTCGCTAGAGAACAGAATGTCATACAAATTTTAAAGGGACACTTCACCCATTTGCATTAAGCTTTGTATTGTTAGAAACCCAGTCATATTTTTGAATGGTCATGCTTTTCAATACAAATGCGCCCTAAAGTTCTTTTCTGTCTTTACCCGGTCAAGAAGGCACCAAATTCGAAATTTTTGTTACATTTTGGCTACATATCTGACCGACTTTCAATAAAGACGAATGTTCCCACAGGTGAAATGCTCCTTTAAGCATGGACTTTTGTAACTTGGGCCAGTAAGAAACCACTTAGAAACCACCCAGACAACTCCCTAGCAACCACCCAGAACACCTGATCAATGACCAAACAACCATCCAGAACACCTGAGCAACCATCAACTACCCAGAACACAATAGCAGTCACTTAGCAACACCCTAAAAACCCTCTGGTAATGCCCTAGCCTATAATTTTTTTTTAAAAAGATGATTAAAAATATATATTTTAGGGCTGGGCAAGTTATTATCGCGTTAACGCATTTATTAATTAATGCCGACAATTTTCTTATCGCACGTTAACGCAGGTTTTTTTATTATTATTATTTTGAAAGTCCGTTGCTCACTGGCTCTGAATACACATAGGCCTACAGTCAAACCATGATCACAGGAGGGGTGGGATGTTGGTCAGCCAGCAAATAACCCACCCAAACAAGCAGTGGAGAGAGGCAGGTTCTCTCTGGTGAACAGTTAAAGGGTTGCGCTCCGCGAGTGAATGACAGGCGCTCTATGGATAGTACCTATAAAACCTATAGATAATAACTATTTAGATTCTGGAAACTCACTAACAGCGAGCCGAGGATCAGTCTCTCTTCTAATGATTTGTGCTGCGCGTCCTTTATAAAAAGTTATAGACAATTCAACTCCGGCAACGAGCGGGCGCGAGCGCGTGCTTGAGGCGAGCATGACCGCAACAGTTTCACAGGAACGCACCCGCTTGTCGCTGCACCTTGTGCTCGACCACTTCACCTCACTCTTGGCTGATTTATACTTCTGCGTCGGACTTACGCCGAAGACAATACGCTATAGACTACGCGTTGGTTTTCATTTATATCTCTGCGTCGTTGTCCGCGTTGACGCGCAATTACACATGCAGAGGGAGCATGTGAAACCCGGGGAGCGGTTGTAGCAATCACAGCGCTTGCGGTACGCGTAGAATTGACGTTACATTTTTGGAGAGGTGCACGTCAGGGTACGCCGAAGTGTACGCGCGCTACACAGCAACAGCGTAAGTATAAAGTATAAATAGTTTTTTTTACTCTGTTTAATGTAATCTTACGTGGGAAACCATGGCATGACCAAACCTAAGCTACAATAAGTAACGTTTGTCGACTTATATAGTAGTGATCATGACCTCTGACTACTACATAGACTGTTTCTGCTGCTCCCTGATAAAAGATACCTGTTGATACCTGTTCAGAAAAAAAACAAGAAAACTGAACTCGTTTTAACAAACTAGATAAAAGGTAATCCCCTGGCAGTGGCAAATAGCTTAGTTTAAATATTTGATTTGATTACATTAATGTTTAAGTTGAGATTTGAGATTACTGTGTAAAGGGAATACTGCTGGTATAAAAGCACCTTATTTGTTTAAAGTTATTGCACTTGTGTATATAGCAGTACATTTAAATCAAAAGTGCGCAATACACTACTTTTGAAGTCATTATTCAATTTTGCGCATAACAATGCGATTAATCGCGATTAATCGCAAGAAAACCATGCGATTAATCGCGATTAAAAATTTTAATCGTTGCCCAGCACTAATATATTTATATATACACTCACCTAAAGTATTATTAGGAACACCATACTAATACTGTGTTTGACCCCCTTTCGCCTTCAGAACTGCCTTAATTCTACGTGGCATTGATTCAACAAGGTGCTGAAAGCATTCTTTAGAAATGTTGGCCCATTATTGATAGGATAGCATCTTGCAGTTGATGGAGATTTGTGGGATGCATATCCAGGGCATGAAGCTCCCGTTCCACCACATCCCAAAGATGCTCTATTGGGTTGAGATCTGGTGACTGTGGGGTCCATTTTAGTACAGTGAACTCATTGTCATGTTCAAGAAACCAATTTGAAATGATTCGAGCTTTGTGACATGGTGCATTATCCTGCTGGAAGTAGCCATCAGAGGATGGGTACATGGTGGCCATAAAGGGATGGACATGGTCAGAAACAATGCTCAGGTAGGCCGTGGCATTTAAACGATGCCCAATTGGCACTAAGGGGCCTAAAGTGTGCCAAGAAAACATCCCCCACACCATTACACCAGCACCATCAGACTGCACAGTGGTAACAAGGCATGATGGATCCATGTTCTCATTCTGTTTACGCCAAATTCTGACTCTACCATCTCAATGTCAACAGAAATCGAGACTCATCAGACCAGGCAACATTTTTCCAGTCTTCAACTGTCCAATTTTGGTGAGCTCTTGCAAATTGTAGCCTCTTTTTCCTATTTGTAGTGGAGATGAGTGGTACCCGGTGGGGTCTTCTGCTGTTGTAGCCCATCCACCTCAAGGTTGTGCGTGTTGTGGCTTCACAAATGCTTTGCTGCATACCTCGGTTGTAACGAGTGGTTATTTCAGTCAAAGTTGCTATTCTGTCAGCTTGAATCAGTCGGACCATTCTCCTCTGACCTCTAGCATCAACATGGCATTTTCGCCCACAGGACTGCCGCATACTGGATGTTTTTCCCTTTTCACACCATTCTTTGTAAACCCTAGAAATGGTTGTGTGTGAAAATCCCAGTAACTGAGCAGATTGTGAAATACTCAGACCGGCCCGTCTGGCACCAACAACTGCTTAAATCACCTTTATTTCCCATTCTGACATTCAGTTTGGAGTTCAGGAGATTGTCTTGACCAGGACCACACCCCTAAATGCATTGAAGCAACTGCCAAGTGATTGGTTGATTAGATAATTGCATTAATGAGAAATTGAACAGGTGTTCCTAATAATCCTTTAGGTGAGTGTATATATATATATATATATATATATATATATATATATATATATATATATATATATATATATATATATATATATTTATTTATTTATATTTTTTATTTTTTTAATTGGTCTCATTTGAAATTATTTCTTCATGGAGCTTTTAATATATATATATTTTTAAATGGGATTTGAAAAAAAAAGTCTGCCAACAGAAATGGAGTTAAAAAGCAGAACCATTAAACCACCATAATTCACATAAGAAAAGTTATTTTTAAGGGCAGATGTTATAAACTTTGAAATTATCATGAAAAATCTCCACTGAAGTTTCTATACAGCACTTTTAGCATGTAAATGAGCTCTAGATGGTACCATCATTTCATTCAAATTGTATTTAGACCTCTTAGACAAAATTGCTAGTGGAAGAATCACGGTTTTAATGGGCAGAGATGTTTTATGCATTTAAGAAGTACCTCACTTATAGTGCATGACTGGAGAGGGATTCTAAGAGGAATTTCTTAAGAGATGCCAAACTAAACGGCACACAGTTCTCTTCTTTAGACATGTGCGTGTGATTTGCAGACTCTGAGAGATATCTTTTAATTGTGATATAATGTTAATAATGTGTTGTGCAAAGGGCAAAGGCATTCAAAAAATCTGAAAACCTTGGGAAGAAAGCCAATGGAAACAGACTTTTCTACACTCATTTAAGTACATGAAGCCAAGTCAGGGAATTTTGCATTCATAGGGCATCCAAACATCAAATTACGGCTAAAAAAAGATGTGCTAATTGCATTAGAGTGACTTGTAACCAGAATTTCTTGCTGTGCGAATGACACCAAGAGTTACAACATGCTGAAAGGTGTTATGGTATGAAAAGCAAAGAGATTAATTATCGTCTAAAATGTTCACTCCAATAAAACTGAACGTCTCTCCAGAGGGAAAACAAGGGCTTGCAGCATCTCTGATAGTGTGTGCATGTGGGTGGCGTCTTTTACCTTTATTAAAGTCAACATGAAATGACATTCACAACGCAATTCTACTTATGAGTGAAACAGAAAATTCAAAATCCCTTGCAAATATATTGAATATTGAAAAGTGGGCATTCCATACGAACCATGCACAATTAAGAAAGTTAATAGGGTGAATTTTGATTTCATGGTGACTTTCTAATCACTGCAACACATGTGGTGGTTGTTTAAACATTGACTAAAACTTTAGTGCATTCACATGTTCTGATGACTACAAAGAGAAAAGCACTATTAAAAGTGACTAACTGATGAGAATGAATCTTGCTGTCATATAAATGAAGTGGCACACAATGGACCATATTTCCTTGGACTGAGAGCTATGGAGATCGGCCTGAGTCATCAATTAATCAGCAACCCATGTGGTGCTATAACTGACTCACCACTTTATACATATCTGCCAAAAACAATATATTTTTTTTATATTTACAGAGAACATCATCAGTTGTCAAGTGGTAAACATGTTTGAATAGTTCAACACTCAAAAACGAGACAGGGATAGCTGCAGGTCGGAGAAATTGATGTACCAAAAGTTAGGGGGCGTGGCAAAAGGTACACAATGCTACATCGAATTCCAAACCCTAACCCTTCCTTACACCCAAACACGCAGCTTTCACAGCCTGACTTTCAGCACACCCATTACTCTGGACATTTAGGCCCAAGAGATGGTTAATTTCTTCAATGTTAAAATATTTTCCCCTATTCGAGCAGGAAACCTGTTTGCTTTTTGCAATTCTGTCTGGTGACGTTAGAGGCACAGAAAAGTCTCTTCCTCCATATCTTGTTTTTATATAAACGATTTTTCGGTTTCTTTTTCACCTCTCATCTTCCCACCCGAAGAACGTGGTTATTAAAGTAGACGACTACAAATGACCATCCAAAGACATTCACCTGGTATTTCAAAATGAGTCTCTCTAATGTGTCATTTCTTCATCCCATCACCCCATCATCTCCCTATATTTTTGGTTTTCTTTTTGTTCATCAGTACATATTTTTTATCTTTCTGGAAGAGAAAGACAGCAAATTTAGTCAACTTTAGCAGTATACTAGCATGTTAATGGATTTAAAGCTAACAGACATGGACTAAAACCCAATAAATTAAATAACTTTGATTTCACAAGGTCTCTAAAAGCATTGCAAACCGACAGATATGGACACAATGAGCAGGAATGGAGTAATTTGCTTTGAAACTATTCTGGCTGACAAAAACAAACAGTGTACTTTTGACTATATTTGTCATTTTTTAAAAAGTTCCCCCAATGAAGGATAATGATTCCCTCAGTACTCTGAGCCATCTTTACCTGTAAGTCTTTCCTGGAATACAGGAGAAATGCATGGTTAAAAATAACCCACCTCTCTGACACAGCAGAGCTTTCGCTGCACTCTGTAATTACCAGCAGTGCAATCAGCAGTGTCGTTCATTTCCCCTGATTGGCATGCGCTGACGGCTCAATTGTTGGAAATTTACAACTACGATCTTCATAGCTAAATGGAACTGACATGTATGTGGTTGCGCAGCTCTCGTTGCATTCGTGAGATACTTTCACCGTGTGACACCTGACCACTAAGCATTAGTATCCATCAAACTTCATCTAAAATAACACCTGCTACGGACTCCATGCCATATCTCGAAGCAGAAATGTAGATGTCAAACCCTGACAGTGTTTCCTGATCAAAACTGCATGTAGCCAAGTGAAATGGATTTTGTTATTTGAACCAAAGCCAATGAATATGCTATACATTCACAGTACAGTCTTGGACCACTCCATGTAATCTTAATAAGAGTGCCTGTGCTTTTCTCGAAGAGGGAGGGGAGGGGGGCGTTCATCGATTTGAAAGCGAAGCATTCTGAAGTGCTCCACCGCAGACGTTCAGCCAAAGTAATTGCCGTGAGTGAGCTAGCAGAACTGGCCACGGACAAATAGGTCACTTAATAGGTTGTTTACCACGCACTTGGACATGATTCATGGAAGGAAAGCAGCAGAGGTCCTGTGGACCGGGCCGCAGAGGGAATTCTGGGATGGCGCTACGATTATGATGGACAACGCATTTGTAATTGTGGGCTTGCTGCCACTTTCGACAGAGCCTGCACAACCTCTACAGAAAAGACCAGTGAAAAATCACCAGCATATGTTGCATCCCCTGCATGCATTGCTCCCTGCAGGACTGCTAAATTAACAGAATATCTTGTTCAAACCAGAACAGCAATGGTCGATCAACTTCATCTTCTGGTGAAGGCTGGTCTAACTAACATTATTAGCCTAAACCAGCATGTAAATGCATTCTGGTTTAAGCACAGAGATGGGCATGTAGCAGTCAATTATAGTTAAATATGCATATCTAGATTGGTTTCTACAGTACATACCAGTGAAAAAAGATGGTCTCTTAGCCTGGTCAAGCTGCTTTTCACTGTTTTAGTTGGTTTACGAGCTACAAAGTGCCAAAATTTCTCTAAAACCAGTCGACAGCTTGTTAAAATGGTCTCCTACCCTGGTAAAGGTGCTTTTTGCCAGTTTTAGCTATTTTCTGAGCTACAAAATGTCAAAAATCTGTCTAAAACCTGTCAACAGACCAGCTTAGACTGGTTTAAGATAGCAGGGATAAAGGTCAAATTGCATTCAAGGCATGCATTCTATCGGTTCATGGATTCCCTGGGAATAAAACCCATAACCTGCTGTTGCTAGTGCTATTCTCAAGTATTTGAGCTACAGGAACACATAGGCACCATGTATATGCGTTTACACTTTTAAACAACACGCAGAGACAGCATACACAAACAGGAAATCACGGAAAACGACATCTCACATCGATCGTTTATTCACATGCACAGCGGACAGAAAGCAAGCGTGCTGATTGACATGACAGAGATGCCGTAGCTCAGCATTTATACCTTCTACATGCCAGAAATCTGAAAGACTGACTAAATCAATTTTAAATGTGTACAAAAAAGGCTTAATAAAGCTAAAATGATTAAACAGATTGGCCAAATGAAAATCAGTGATACTACCATCAGAAGGGACCACAAGAGGTGTTGGCATCTAACAAATGTTTTTGACAGTTTGCAACTGTCACTGTGGAGAAAACCTCTGACAAAGAGAATTGTTGATGAAATCTGGTTTGAGGAAACAGTCAGCGCGCACGTTCACTGAGGGCTTGATGGCCCAATTATTAGTCTGTTGACATCCCTCTTGGAAACAGCCAAGAATCCTCTCCTGATGCTTTCATGTGGACTGTGAACCCCGAGCGAGGGCAGAGAGCTTCATGACAACAGCGAAAGCGAGGCTGAAGTCTGCATCACCATGGAAACAGTGAAACCACTGAAATGTTGCCGTCTCTCTACCCTGAAACTCCTCTTAGCAGAAATACACTCCATGCAATCACTCCATGAGGAAAGCATTAATGCTAACAATTTGATGACTGTTTTTACTTGCTCATTTTATTAAGCAATTTGTGCATACTGCAAAGCACTATATTTTGTTTGTGGGCATTAGTTAGAGAGCCAAAAAGCAGTTCAGAAGTATTTGCATAAGGGTATAAAGGACTAGCCTGACTACGTCAGACTTCGTACTTCCGCTCAATTTCATTTCGCTTCTGTACTTAGTCTGAGACATCGACATGTCTCTCAGTTTTCCTCCGGCCTGAAAACAGCCGGCCAATCAACGAACAGAGGGCGGGCTGAGAGCCGTGACGTAGACGCTAAGCGCCGAGTTTAAGATTGGGGAAATCGAAAACGACCGTGGATATGGAGACACAGGACGCAATTCGCTCTGTTGTGGAGAATATTCCTGGCATTTCCAAACTGAAGGCCGAACAAGAAGAGTGTTTGGTAAACATTTTGAATGGAGGTGATGTCGTGGCCCTACTCCCGACAGGTTTTGGTAAAAGTTTAATTTATCAAATATTACCGATTGTCAGCGAGAAACCGGGGAGGCCAAAGGCCGGCAAGGCGATAGTTGTGATTGTGTCCCCCTTGGTTGCACTCATGGAGGATCAGGTTAAGGAGGCAGCAAAACTCGGTCAGCCATGTTCACTCCGGTATTTCGCTCGATGGTTTCGTTTTCGCATCATACACGTGTTTACAGTGGAAGTTCGATGCGGCTGAGCTGGCGAATAACACACGTCATAACCAAACGTTATGTGATTGGCTTACGGGTAACCAATGATTTTATACTTCAGACAAGCGCCCCCCCGCGATAAAGAAAACACTTTTCAATGATGCCATTCCAGACTCTGTCTATGAAGCAAAGCGAAGTAGCAGAGTTTGGTATTACCAGGTTAATAAAGGACTGAGTCCACATTGAAAATCTTTTTGCATTTAAACCTGGACATAAACTGAAAGGTTCAGAAAAGGTTAAATTATGAAATTATGTGAAATTGTGTGCTGAAGAGGGACAAAAGGCTTACTGAGACATTCTGAATTGTTTATTTTTATTTTCAATGGAAAAACTGTATTAAATTAGAAAAACTATTTTAACTAGTGGTTTCAGACTTTTGGACTAGAGGTCTGCGTGGGATGGGTTTTTCAATACTCTCGCACGCTCCTGCAAGATTCTCTACCGCTCTCGCCAAAAATATGCTATATTTTGTCCCGCTCCCGCCTGAAACTTTCACATTTTGTCCCTTTCCCGCCTGCAAAAAGAGGTTTACATGGATTTTTTTTTAACATTCTGTCCAGTCTTTAGGCTATTTTTTTCAGATTTCCACACACATGACACTTCAGATCTCCAGTTACAGACTTCTGAGTGCTGTTATTTTTAGATAATTATATTTTGCGGGAGCCAACGAGTCATTTCTTTCTCCCTCTTCCCGTGCACATATCAGTAATTCAAACATCAGAAATTTAAAACTTGTCCCGCGCCGCACTCAGTACTTCTTTTCAAACTGGGGCCCACGACATCCAAGGGCCTCAGGGGGTACTAGGATCTATGTGTAAAAGTTCATTCAAAAATAGTGAATTTTTCTCAAACCAAAAAATATTGTATAGTAAACAAAATCTGTAATAATGTATAATTGTAAATAATGTAATGTATAATAAAATGAAATAAAAAAATTCCCAATGATCTCCATATGTTTGAGAAGAAACATTCTTGGAATTTCATGACATAAAAAAGTATTTAGTTTCTTCCTACTCGCAAACCAAACGAAAAACACTCAAGAAGAAAACAAACCGTTTTCTAGTGCTGCTATAAATATGGTATTCAGACATAATCTGGATAATCTGCGAAAGCCATTCTGACAGATAGATTAAGTTTCCAAATAAGGAGAAAGCCATGGCTTCTGCAAAAATGTGTTGTTGACATATAACTATGGGTACAAAATAAAGATTCCAAAAGTGGGTTTTCACAGGGAATGCCATAGAAGAACCATTTTTGGTTTGCCAAAGTACCTTTCAGTGAACAGCTCTTAAAATTACCATTTTTCTTACTGTGAAGAACATTTTAAGAACCTTTTTCCACTGTAAAGAAACTGGAAAGGTTTTATGGATGTTTAAGGTTCTTCATGGACCCATCGATGCCAATAAAGATTTTTTTTTTTAGGATACTTAGGATACTTTCAGTAGGATACTTAGAAATGACACAACATTACATTTGCATGGCTACAATGTACAGTACAATACAATGCATACATAGAAAATGAAGATGTAAGATGTTTTGCTTGAGCGACCACACAGGTTAGCCTTTGAGAGGCAAAAAGGTCCCGCTGTAACCACCCAGGCACTGGCCCATGAAATGGTTTGGGATTTTGGTTTCTCAGATGGAGGCCTGCACTCGAGGGGTGAATTCAGAAGTGGTGGAAGAAAAGGAGCGCAATCACTTCTGTGCAATTTATCTTTGTAAAAGAAAGAAAAGAAAAAAAAACACCAGACAGAACACAAACAAAACAAGAAAATAAAGCGGTTTGGTCTCAAAACCATTGATCATGAAATCCATTAAGATTTGACAGCGCACCAGATTGAAACTAGGGCAGTGAGCTTCCTTCACTTTGAGATGGAGCAATATGGAGGAAAAAAAAGAAACTCAGAGGTATAATTGGATTAAAAGGCAATCAAACGACTCTAAGATTAATTTATTTCTTGATTATTGGCCCACAACTCTCAGATTTTGCATGCAAACACTAGCTGCTTAGCATATTCACCATAAAACGGAGGAGATAAATATGGAGAACACATCCAGATGCTTTGTGGGAGAAACTTACCTTGAAGTCATTTCACAGTGTCCCTCTTTCAGTTGTCCGGCCATGAGTCATGAAACCATTCGCCCTTCGTCTCTGCCAGTATCTGAGGTCTGTTAAGTATTTAACATCCAGAACATTAGCACAAAAGCCACAGGACAATCCATTCGTCATGTCTCCTCAAAGGAATTCATTATGGATGTACCAAAGTCTTTGTACAAAGACTCCCATCGTTTCCAAGTCTTATCTCTACTAAGAAACCTATTTCAGTGCACAATTAATCAAGAGTGTTTTGTTCTATTCCAGTACAGATGCTTTGGTCTGTTGTGTAAGTGGACGACCGCAAGTTTACTAAGGGACCGTTTACATGACACCATTTTCAGCTAAAAAATGAAAACTTCTTATGCATTTTTTGGCGTTAATTTACACGACAACGGCGGTTTGGGCACCTGAAAATGCTAACTTTTGAAAACGATACCATTGTAATCTCCATGTAAACTACAAAATGTGAGTTTGTGAAAATGGTGACATCATGCACATACCTTATTACATGTTCAATTTATAGGCGTGTAGTGTTTCTTAACAAAGTGACATTGCCATCTACTGGCCTGGCATGCATAATACAGCATTTTCTTTGTCTTTTTCGCAGATCTGTGTGAACGGGGAACGTTTTGACAATATTGGTGTCTGTACGCAAAAAATGTGAAGGAAAACCTTTTCCGTTTTTAGTACATCATTGTCGTATAAATGTAGCCTAAAACTGAAAAGAACTGAAATATAACTAAACAAATATATTAAACTAGTTATACCTATAGTACGATGAAATATGTAAATGTGTGATTTTTTCATGTGAGCTTTCTGTATTTCTATGCCTTTTTTTTTTTTTTTTACTTTTTAGAGTACCTGTAGTTTGCCTTTTTTGCCAGATAATTTTGTCAGTTAAATACCTTAACCAAGTTTAGTGTTTTGTTTTTCCCTCATATTTAATATATATATATATATATATATATATATATATATATATATATGAAATATTTTCCCTCACATTTTGCTGGTTTAATCAAACTTGTAGGGTCATTAAAAAAAACAATATCCCATCCGGACATAAGTTTTGGCCACTACTGTAAGCATCAATAAAAAATACATCTAAATATAAATGCCCTTATATCACAGTGTGAGAATTAGATTTATTTTATACATTTTTATAACAAATGTTTTTTTCTAATATAAATATATTGCAATATATAATGGCAAACAAAATGATCTCGTACAGTGATATAAGATCATACTGTCAACTCCTACTAAGTCGGCTAAAAAAAAAGACCAGTATTGCTAGTCGCCAACATATACAAGTTGTTTTTTGGATGCTGTTCTCCATCTTCTTATATACCACCCACGTGTCTTCATCATCGAGTTCTCCATAACCCTCTACCATCCCACCCGGCTTTGAGAGCCATGTAGAGGCCCTGGTCATCGATCAGTGCTCAAATCAGCAAATGTCGAAAAAATACGAAAACATTTTTTTTTTAGCAGGTTAGGACAGTGCCATTCATCTCCTGCCGTATGTGTCCTGCATCTAAATGAATGCTTTAGCAGAGAGCTCGCATTTCAAACCAGGTGATAATCTCTGAGCCAGCATGTGGGAGGGAAGGGAAACGAGTCGGTGGGAGGAAGACAAGGTCGTACAAGCACCATGGCAGGTTTACAAGGTCAATACTTTTTAGTTTGGCAGGTGTGCTCTAATTAAATGACATAGATCTGCACGGCACGCAGATAGCGAGATGCAAAAGTGCTAAGACCCCACCATGACATACGCCAATTAATCTGAGGCATGGGCTAAAAAGAAACAACAGTAGTGGAAACACAGAAGACTGGAGCAGATTTGTTTTTTTGGACAGCGCTGCAGTCAGAGCTGGCAAGATCCCTGAGAGATGTCATTTTCAGACATATATGAAATGAAAAACATAAGCTATCATTCATGCCATTAAGTACACAAAGGTAGACAGTAATTTGACATGGAGTGACGCTCTTTTTATCTACAACTATAAATTGTCAAGGGAGACCAACCAATCAAAATGAATCATTACTGAGGACATTTGATGGCTTGATAATTTATCTTAATTTTTACTCTTCGGTCTCTCACCTGCTGTCAGTGTGATAAAGAATGATGTTCTCAAGAGGTTTCTAAAAACCACAAGCACACACACATATTCACCTACAACAAGGGCTGTCAGAAATAACAAAAACACCAAATTAACTCAATATGAACACTAAAGACAAACTTCCTGTAATGAGATATTATTGTTCTGGTTACATCCACTGACATGTTATATCTACTTAATAGCAGGGGCCTTTAAATCAACCAAACACTACATGTAATGTGAAACCATCAAACTAAGAGCTGAAACCTTTTCAGAATTCACAGAACCTAAACCAGTCTCTCAGCAAACAACAAAAAAACTCATTTCAATTTATTTTAATCAGCACAGTGTGAAATCTTTGATGGAAATGTTTTCATGCACTAGCACGAAATTTTAATAAATTCTAGCTCCGCTGTTATGAAATTCTAGCTCCGCTGTTAATGTCTGGTGTTATTTAGATCTGATTTCTTTTGGTTAGTTTACCAAAGTTCAGAAATGTGACTTCTTATTTGCTTTAATAACGTTTGTGTTCAAGATTTTCTTGCTGGAAATGTTATTCTCTGTCCCCTTCGTCTTTAAATTAAAATTAAAATATTATATGGTTTTATAAACTATGTGAATATAAACACATAGGTGAGTTGTTCGGGTTAAATGGGTTGCATAATCACATATGTATTTTGTTTATTGCATATTATTTGTATTATTACTAAATTACATGAGGTTAACAGTTCTAACAGATCTAACCAGCTTAAAATGCACCCTGGGGCAATTTATCTTTGGTTCTGGGTCTGCATTAATGGCGTCACATTAAGCAGTCATGTATAATCTGTGATTCTTTTATCTGAATTTCATATGCCAATTATTATTTTCAAGGCCCTCCTTATAGGAACCCTTTATATCCAATGTCCATTTCCAAAGAAGCTCAATTCAAATTTTTATTCAATTCAAAAGCTAATTACCTTATTACATAACCAAGACTGCACAAACTGTTCTCTTACGAGAGTATCTCTCGTACTGCATAATATCTTACGCTACGGGGAAAACCTCTTTTCCACGAGATATTGAAGCCAAAAATTATCCTTAATTTTGAATTAATGCAAAACGCTGTGCAGCAGCATGCAGACATAGGCAAGACGGCTTGCGTGCCTATTGGCTGCCCTGCGGCAACAGCAGCAGCCTATCGAGAGTGGCCCTGCGTGACACATACCCAATGGGGGCACTTTGCGCCCATTTCGTCACGTCCCGCCAGAAAGGGCGTGGTCCCGCCCTTATAAATACGGCTCGATTAGGCTGGTATACTGATTTTCATCTCTTCAGCGAAGCATCACGCATCGCTGGATCCGGAGTGAGAAGCCGCGCCGTTGAGATAAGCACACAGCGGGACGAGCCTTTGAGTCTGAAGTCGCTGGCATCGCCGCCTTTAGCCGCCGTACCTGCTACGCTTTCCGGCGTCATATCCTTTATTGCAAGTGTGTGTGTGTGTTCGCCGCTGCGACACACATTTTTCCACTGTCTCTCTCTCTCTCCTAAAAGAGCTGCGTCTTTTTCAAGATGCATAGGTCCTGCGGCTCGTGTCGAGCCACACTCAGTGAGGAGGATCGCCATGTCATCTGCGTTTCCTGCCTGGGTGAGGATCATGCGGCTCTCGCTCTCGTCGACGGCGGATGCCATCACTGTGAGCTACTGCCTATGGTGACTCTGAGGACTCGCCTGGCATCCTTCTCAGAGCCTGCACTTCAGCCCGCTGTAGCGCCGCGCCGCAAGAAGCGCCGTGCCCAGCGCGGCCCCGAGCCTTCTCCTGCCCACGAAAGCTCGCCGGTTCGCCCGCCAGCTTCGCCGGCGTCGCTCGAGTCCCTCCCCGACGGACAGCGGCCGCCGCTCGCCGCCGCTTCCGCCATAGAGGTCGACGAAACAGCCGAGGCCTGTTCTCTCCTGGCATCAGATAGTGAGGATTGGGCGAGCTCTGTGGACCTCCCCTCTGCTATCCGCGAGCCTTCAGGAAAACGAGCAGGCATTGAATCAGAGCTGATGCGTCTGCTCTCTCAAGCCGTCGACAACCTCGGCCTCGACTGGGAGGCGCCCGCGCAGCCCGCGCGCAACCGACTGGACGGATGCTTCCTCAAGAAGGACCACGCGCCGTCACAATCCAGGCCCGCGCCTTTTCTTCCTGAGCTTCACGAAGAAGTCGCGAGGTCCTGGGGCGCCCCCCTCTCGGCCAGGGTGCGTACTTCTGTCTCAGCTGCATTCTCCACTGTGGACGGTGCGAAAGACAAAGGGTACCTTTCTCTTCCCCCAGTGGAAGCAGCGGTAGCTTCTCATCTCTGCCCGCCCTCTGCTGGACGGCGAGCGCAGACAACGCTACCATCTAAAGCCTGCCGAGTGACGTCAGCCATGCACGGTCGCGCATACACCGCCGCCGGGCAAGCCGCGTCAGCCTTACACACTATGGCCATTCTGCAGATCTTCCAGGCCGACCTTCTCCGAAAAATGGACGAGGAAGGCGCGGAATCGATCAGCGTCGCGGATTTAAGGAGCGCTACGGACCTGGCTCTACGCGCTACAAAGTCCGCTGCACAGGCCATTGGGCGGAACATGGCCTCTCTCACCGTGGCTGAGAGACACCTGTGGTTAACGCTGTCTGAAATGACTGAGGCGGAGCGCTCTGTATTCCTGGACGCGCCCATTTCGTCAGCTGGCCTCTTCGGATCTGCCGTCAAGGATTTCGCGGACAGATTTCAAGAGGTTCAAAAGACATCGCAGGCGATGAAGCACTTCCTCCCGAAGCGCTCGAGTTCCGCAGCAGGTCGCTCTAAACAGCCGCCTGCTCGAAGCTCCCAGCCGCAGCATATACCACCCGCCGCCGCTGCTTCTCAACGCCGCCAGGCCCGAGAACAGAGACCGCGCTCTCGCTCTGCTGGACGCCGCCCCCCTCAGCGCGGGCCCCGGCCGAGGATCGAGATCAAGCCCGAGGTCTCAAAGCCTTCCTAGCCGTGCTAGGAAAGCGACGGTGTTCAAATCCCGCTGCGGCCGGATTTTCACCGAAACGTTTCGCTCGTCCAGTCCCATGCAATGTGACTGTTCCAGTGCACTTAGCAGTCAACAAGCCGGTCCATTTGCCCGCTTGCCTGCACACAAAAGCCGTTTTTACGGCTACCCAGATAAATCCAATAAAGAGTGTATTTTCTGGTGTTCCGGCCACGGCCGATGGTGTTATGAGTGTTGTAAGAATGCCCACGTCTCAGTGCCCATTCCCACACGCAGACACAGCCCACCACAATACAGGGCTAGCACGAATAAAATCGACTCATGTCGATTGTGCAATGAATGTAGTGTACGTGCCCACGACACAGTGCCCACAAACACTACACGAAGCATGTCCCACGGTTTCTGTAAAAACGAAACCAACACATTTTCAGTCGGCGCGAGCCGACAGTGTTCTCAGTGCAGTGAGTGTGCCCGCTATCCCGCGCCCACATTCCCTCACAGACATGCCGAAGCCCACGGGGTTCGTCCCGCTCGCCTTCTCTCCACAATCTGTCAGAGAGAAGCCGAGCGCGGTCGGGCTGCCCGCTGTGATCAGCGCACCCCCCGCCTCGCGCATTGCAAACACAGTGTTTGTTTCTCAGCACACCGGAGCTCTCCGGCCGCCGCTATGCCGCGGCCAGAGCCCAGATTTCATTCTACCTCTAGCTATTCATGCACATGCGTGGGCAAAGCTTCCCGGGGTATCAGAATGGGTGCTGAACACTATAAAAAGAGGCTATTCGCTGCAGTTCGCTCGACGCCCCCGCCGTTGTGCGGCGCGAGTCGAAACGACGGTAAAAAACGAAGTATCTCATCTACTTCGAGCCGAGATAGCGAAACTACTGAGCAAAGGGGCGATAGAACCTTTATCTCAGGCTCAGAGCGAAGGGGGTTTATACAGCAGGTATTTTCTGGTACCCAAAAAAGACGGGGGTCTCAGACCCATTCTAGATCTGCGACAGCTGAACAGAGCGCTCGCGAAGCGCCAGTTCAGAATGATTACAACCAGGAAAATCCTCGCGCAAGTTCGCCGGGAAGACTGGTTTATGTCAATAGATCTGAAAGACGCCTATTTTCAAATACAAATAGCGTCACGTCACAGGCAATTCTTGAGATTCGCCTTCGAGGGCCAGGCATACCAATACAAAGTCCTGCCGTTCGGCCTGTCCCTGGCACCCCGTACATTTACGAAGTGCATGGACGCGGCTCTCGCACCCCTGAGACTCCAGGGCATGCGAATTTTGAACTACTTGGACGATTGGCTGATTCTAGCTCGATCACGATCAGAGCTCATAGAACACAGGGCCACATTACTCGAGCATCTCGAGAATCTGGGTCTCACAGTCAATTGGGCGAAGAGCTCGCTGTTTCCCAGCCAGAAAATTTCTTTTCTGGGAACAGTGCTGGACTCGCTATCCATGACAGCGCGTCTGACGCCAGAGAGCGAACGGGACATTCAGAGCGCCGCGAAATCCTTCCGCCGCGGCTCGGTTGTCCAGCTCAAAAGGTTTCAGAAAATGCTGGGCCTCATGGCCTCAGCAGCTTCAGTGCTCCAGCTGGGTCTGCTTCGCATGCGCCCACTGCAGCTGTGGCTGAAAGCGCGAGTTCCTCCCAGGGCATGGACCGCTGGTCGGTTTCGCCTCCGGGTCGATCTGAAATGCGTTTCAGCTCTGGAACCTTGGAAGATAACCGACTGGTATCAGTCAGGTGTGAGTCTGGGGACTCCCTCGAGTGTGAAGGTGGTGTCCACGGACGCCTCCACCTCGGGATGGGGAGCGCTGCTCGAGGGCAGACCGTTCTTTGGCCAGTGGTCAGAACAGGAAAAGCTCCTACACATAAACTGTCTGGAAATGTTGGCAGTCGACAACGCGCTACGGCGCTTCTGTCCCCAGATAATGGGCCACCACGTCTTGGTCCGGTCGGACAACATGTCAGTGGTGGCATACATAAATCGCCAGGGCGGCACCAAGTCCCGAAACCTTTACAGGCTAACGGAACGCCTCCTGGTCTGGGCTCAGCACAACCTGCTTTCACTGAGAGCGGCGCACGTGCCTGGTCACCTGAATCTGGGACCAGACAGACTGTCCAGAAACAATGTCCCAGCAGGGGAATGGTCGCTGCACCCGCAGACGATCCAACTGCTGTGGGAGACATTCGGCAGAGCGCAAGTGGACCTGTTCGCGTCCCACGAGAACGCTCACTGTCCGAAATATTTCTCCAAGAGCAAGGACGCGCTGGCCCACGTCTGGCCCCGCTGTCCCCTCTATGCTTTTCCCCCCGTCTCGCTCCTGCCTCAAGTGCTGGAACGAATCAGGGAAAATGGATGCCCAGTGCTGCTTGTGGCTCCGCTCTGGACAAACCAGACTTGGTTCCCAGTCCTGATGCGGCTGACCAGCACTGCCCCGTGGCCAGTACCGTTGAGGAAAGACCTCCTCTCTCAGGCCGAGGGCTCGATTTGGCATCCTCGCCCGGAACTATGGTCCCTACATGCATGGGCCATCAACGGGTACCCGCTAGCCTCCCGGAGGGAGTGCTAAACACGATCACGCAGGCAAGGGCCCTGTCTACTAGACGGCTCTATTCCTCGAAATGGTCTGTGTTCTCTGCTTGGTGTCAAGCTCAGCGCTTTTCACCTGTAGACTGCGGGGTCACGGAAGTACTCTCCTTCCTTCAAGAGCTGCTGGATAAGGGCAGGTCCCCATCCACGCTCAAAGTGTACGTGGCGGCCATAGCAGCGTTTATAAAACCTGTGTCTGGCCAGTCACTGGGGAAGAACGACCTAGTCGTGCGATTCCTCAAGGGAGCTCGGAGGCTGAACCCTCCCAGACCTCCTTCAGTCCCGGTGTGGGACCTTTCTACGGTTTTGGAAGCCATGAAAGGTGCCCCGTTCGAGCCACTCCATTTGTCAGACATGAAGCATCTGTCTTTCAAAACGGTGTTCCTTTTGGCTCTCGCTTCAGTGAAGCGCATAGGGGACTTACAAGCGCTTTCGGTAAGCGCGTCATGTATGGAGTTTGGGCCTAATGACTCTAAGGTCATACTCAAACCAAGGCACGGGTACGTGCCCAAATCCCTCAACACACCGTTCAGGGCCCAGGTCATTTCCCTGTGCGCTCTCTCGGTTCATGATGAGGAGAAAGATGCTAGTCTCCTTTGCCCTGTCAGGGCACTGAGAGCTTATGTGTCCCGCTCGTCTGTCTTCAGACAGACCGAGCAGCTCTTTGTTTTGTTTGGCGGACGCTCCAAGGGCCTGGCCGCATCAAAACAGAGCCTATCCAGATGGGTAGTCGACGCCATAGCACTGGCTTACACTTCTAAGGGCCTGCAGTGTCCTTTGGGTGTCAGAGCGCACTCCACAAGAGGCGTGGCCTCATCGTGGGCGTGGTATAGTGGGGTTACCTTGCAAGATATCTGTACGGCCGCGGGCTGGGCCTCGCCGTCTACATTTATAAGGTTTTATAACCTAGAGGTTCCCGCCTTACAAGCCAAGCTTCTGTCGGTTTAGAATTCAGTGCTATCTGCCCCGCAGTGCGGCCCAGATGCTGAGTTTGCCTGTGCATCGCTCACTAAGCGATAGAAACTGCCCCTTGGGTGTTGAATAACCCGTACTATTACCCAGTTCAGGCTGAACACGTTCACCCTGTCTGCGTGAAACACTGTTAACATAACTAGCTCCTGTAGGATGCTATTTTATGGGGAATGATGCTTGCAGCCTCTCTTCTCCGACTCTCTGTGAGTCTATGGTGATTATGCACTATATGAGCCCCGGGCTACTGCCCTTGGGACTTTGGTGTCGGATCCCAGTACGCACGGCGTTTTGCATTGTGTTCCCCATAGCGTAAGATATTACGCAGTACGAGAGATACTCTCGTAAGAGAACGTACTCGGTTACTAACGTAACCTCGGTTCTCTCTAGAGAGGGAACGAGTACTGCGTATCTTGCCGTGCATACACAGCTCTGGTTCGCTTCGGCGATGAAAACCAGTATACCAGCCTAATCGAGCCGTATTTATAAGGGCGGGACCACGCCCTTTCTGGCGGGACGTGACGAAATGGGCGCAAAGTGCCCCCATTGGGTATGTGTCACGCAAGGCCACTCTCGATAGGCTGCTGCTGTTGCCGCAGGGCAGCCAATAGGCACGCAAGCCGTCTTGCCTATGTCTGCATGCTGCTGCACAGCGTTTTGCATTAATTCAAAATTAAGGATAATTTTTGGCTTCAATATCTCGTGGAAAAGAGGTTTTCCCCGTAGCGTAAGATATTACGCAGTACTCGTTCCCTCTCTAGAGAGAACCGAGGTTACGTTAGTAACCGAGTACGTTTTCTTGGCCCGTGTTAGTTAATTAAGCTATGAAAGACTAATGTCTTTTCTTTTGGTTAAACGTATAGAGCTGTTCAGTCATGGCATCAATCTATAGGCAAACTCAGAGGTATAACTTGGCATTGACTCCCTTGAGATTTTCTTATTGATTTTTAGAATGGCATTTTTCTGTTACGAGCAAAATAAGGTCCATGGTTAAAGGAATAGTTCACCCAAACATGAAAATTTTGTCATTTACTCACCTTCAAGTTCTAAACCCATATGAATTATTTTTTTTTCTGCGGAACACAAAAGAATATATCTTGAAGAATGTCGGTAACCAGACAGTCGATGGGCCCCATTGACTTCCAAAGGATTTTTTTTCCTACTATAGAAGTCGTTGGGATCCATCAACTGTTTGGTTACCCATGTTCTTCAAAATATCTTCTATTGTTTTAAGCAGAAGAAAGAAATTCATACAGATTTGGAACAACTTGATGATAGTTGTTCAAAAAAGTTACTTTGTTCAACAAAGTAAATGATGACAATTTAAATTTTTGGGTGAACTAAACCTTTAACATTACTTTCACGTTTTGTCATGCAACATAAATTGCACATAGTAAAATGTGAATTTTATAGCCAATTATCTTGACTAGTGTTTATTTAGCAACTTAGTATGTAATTTGTTTTGGAACAAAAAGTGAAAAGGTCTCTACAATTAAGGTTAAAGGCCCCCAAAGTGCCTTGAAACCTGCAGCATTATTCAAAGTGTTGACGTAATTTTGACTGAAACAGGAAGACAGGGCGGGACATATAGAACAGCTCCTCTCCTTTTTTAAAATAGCCAATAGCGTTTAGGTTAAATCACAGCTCGGTCAGAGCCGTTGAGCTCGGTAAAGCCGCAGTTTCCTTCTAATCTCTAACCTTTTACCCTACGAATGTCCTCCATATCGCTTTAAAATATCATTCTGTACAGAATTCAGATGGGTCCGATACATTTTCTGCTCTGCGCCGACTTGCACATATGATCCGCTCTGTGCTATCGTGTCTCTGGACCAGAGCTGAGGCGGTTCATGTGACGCTAATGTCAAACCAGACTTCATTCGCCACAATGGAAAGCATATTTACACTGTCTGAATCGTTCCCGTTAAGTATTTAGATTCTAGAGAGCATTTGATTGGACAGAAAAGCTGATGAGAAGCTGAAATATAGAGTGGCGTCATCGATGGAAGTTAGAGACTTTAAGTTTTGAATGCTTATATCTTCTTAATGTGAAATATGTCATTGTTTTGAAAACCACTAGCTTATAGATAACAGTACGGCTAACATATTAATAATAGAAGCCAAAAAAATTCATTTTTGATTTCATGGGGACTTTAGCCACTGACCCTATTTTTCTCAATTGAAAACCGCTCTTTTAAAACCATATAGGAATTTCTCCCAGCTCAAAGTGCAAATACTCTTCTTTCGTTTTTGACTTCAAACTAAACTATTTTTTAAAACCAACTCAATTCAGAAGCTAGTTGGTAGCTGGTTTAGCTGGGCATTAACTGGTTGTTCCAAAAAAACATCTTCAGCAATATTTCAAGCAAGAATCTAGCCTCCAAATAAACATTTAAAAATACTTGACTTTGACTTTATCTCTAGTGAACAATTTTACATGTGAAACGCATAATGAGGGGCGAAATTACGAATCCTCCTATTAGGAACATTTAGGCTCATGAATATTAATTACCCCATGCAGACGTTGCCATGCAATTGTAAAAACATATTATTTAAGTGACGCTGACGTTGCGTCCTTACTTTCCAACGGATCGTCGTAGCTTATCAATATTAATAACCAAACCTTTCCCATAGTAGGGTAGGGTTCGTAAAATCAGGAAATGCAGCGCGATCACCTGACGCGTCGTCATTGCGGTTGCGCTTCCCGATCCCGCCTCGCAGCAGACCAACAACAACATGGCTCCCAAAGACCAACACACACACACGATGCTCTGGCTTTTCCTCCTGGCGCTTGTCCAGACCGCTGAGGCGTTTGACGGAGGAGATGCGCTGGCTTTACTGTTGGTCGCGACCGTGACGCTCGTGGGAATCTGCGCGTGCTTGGGCTGGTACGCGCGCACACGGAACGGCCAGTTTTGATGATCAACCTGCTGATCAAGGCCTCATCCGGAAATGTGACTGAGTGCAGAAGGACTGTCATGCATTTCCACTGAAGAGAATTGGAAATGCACGCAGAGGAAGGAAAGACCTATATGGATAATATAAGCTGTTGGTTTTATTCTTGACGTAGGCTAGATTATCCATTTCAATGACATTCCTTCCTGCCCCTGTGCACCACGTGAGAAACTTCTACATTATCAGCGTTGAAAAGTCCAGATTATCACTGCATGAGAACAAGGTCATTCTCTGACACATTTCTATGGACTTGGACATTCTGGCGGGCTTGTGACGGTATCCTGCCATGTTACAATCACTGCAAGACAATCTGCTTTCAGTTTCACTCCTAACATTGTTGAATGCTTTCTCTGTCTGCATAAAGCATTTCATGTGTTCGCCAATGTGCTTTAGAGAGGGAGGGTGATGCTGTTTGCTTTGTCTGTTTAAAGCTTATAAATGTTATTAACCAGGCCTATATGTGCCTATTGTCCAAGTATGAGACTTTTCATCTGTTGCAATAGACTCTGAAAATTGAATAGCTCTTTCATTTTCAGTAATTTTTAATTCTTTGCAAAATGCACACCAAAATAAACTGCATATACAGTGGTTGCAAAAGTAATTCCTTCTAAGTCATTGAAATACATAAAATAATAAACCAAGTGACGTTTTCAGAAAAAAATATGGCAGTCATATTTCTCAAGCAAAACATTTCTCAAAAGGGTTTTAAAGTGATATAAAAGGATTTTGACTCTTTCTTTATTAATTTATGCATTTTTACAACTTACATTGCACACAAGGTGTATATTTTTCAGTTCATGCTGTCTGATTTAAACCCAGCACCTTATTTTACTGTTTGAGCTAAAGGAAATTTAGCCACTAGATGCCGGTCCAGCTTGTAAAAGGTTGTTGCAACCATTCATGATCAAGTTATTATTAGTGTTCAAAAACAACCTTGGTGGTCACTGCAGTGCCAAGTACAGTATATGCAATAGAACTAGACACCCATGTTGGTTCTTATTCAGGGCAATGAGGTGTATCACACACAATAGGCAGTGTCAATTATTGATGCTGAGTAAGTGTATCCTGTGCTGAACCGTATGTAATATAGGCTATAGCCACTCCTTCTAGCACAATCAAATACACAATAAAAGTAATACCCCTGATTAGATAAGTTTAAGTTCAAGGTTTCATTTGTCAAATACTGTATGTTACACATGTGTGACCCATTATGTTTAAACAAGAATGAAGTTTTGTTAAATATAAGGTGGCTTTATTATAAATAAAGCCCATCATTATTTTCTCTCTCCAGATAGATAGATAGTGACATAAGTGACATATAGGCTATTGACAGATACACAGTAAACATTTATAATAACACATGCGACGATGTATATTATACAAAAGGGCAAAAGGGATCCGTGATGCTGCTGCACCCATCAGTGCAGATGATGCTGCTGCTGCTGGGATCACAAATAGCGCCAGTGCGCATGCGCCGTCCGCACCGTTTACTGTATAATCACAGTGGGGGAAAAAGAGCAGGCAACAAAACTAAACCTTTTTTTACGGCAAAGTGACTGCTGCCATGTAAATAACCGCCAGGGAAACAAAGGGGGAATATCAACAGGTATGTTTTTAATTTATATTTTAAAGCGTTGTCTCAGTTGCACTCGATATTTGCATGCATGTATTTGAAGGAATTGCTGTGCCTATAATGGACGCTCAGCCATCCAGAAATCATTCCGTTTTAAAAAGCAAAGGGAAAAATAGACAGCTTGTGTGCTAAATCCACACGCATTCACCCAAATGATCCTGTATCTGTTGCTTATTTTGATACAACGCACTAAAACGTCTTCAATGGTGGATGATTTTGTAAAAAATGAAACTGTATACAAAGGTTTATTATTTATTATATAGGGAAAGGCTCTTCGCTATGAAAGAAACGACGGCTGTTGTATAGAGTCGGTTAATAGATGCAATCCCATTGTTTGTTTATTTATTTTTTACTCGAATTCGTCGTCACATCAATACTAATTGTTTATAAACAAATACATCTAGGTTAGAGAGAGAAAAATATAGAGATGTAATTCTAAAGCATGTGCTTTCCCCCAAATGACTTGCATTATATTGTGTTGTTGCACTGAACGTCTGTATGGAAGCCACAAATAATCTATATTTTTATATATAAAATATAACATGATGCATTTCTTCATATTCCTACACAGTCAGTCAAATAAGGATTCATGATTGATTTTCCACAGTATCATGATAAACAAGAGAGAATGAACACGGTTAGATTCTGCAGGATCTTTGGGTGTGATCAACAGCTTTTCTTGCTGCATTTAGACAAATGTTCCTTTCGGGTGTAGCTGATAACAATCATTAGATTCCACGTCTTTTTCCATTATACCACAGATGAATATGCCTCTAGACGGATGTCTGGTCGTGGTGATGAGCATCTTGTCGACTGCACTCTCTTTATTTGCTATTATTTATTTAATTTGCCTTGGAAAAGGGGAGATGTTGGGGGTGGGGGTCTGTTATTTTAACCAGGATTTATGTTGGTGTCCAACGGCGAATCCTTATGCTGAATTAAGCAACTGTGTGAGCTCGACATAGACGGCATACCGTTGCAGCCGCAATTTTGTATGCAATTAGAAAAAATAACCTCAATGACAAAAGAAATGAGCGATGCAATGCAAAGCCCCCCAGTTTGTTTTGTGTGAGCGAATCCTAATGGGTGGATCGTGTTTTTCAGGCATCCTTTTAGGTGTGATGAGACAAAGGAACAAAGGATGCCTTAGAAGAGAGGCAGCAAAGAACAAGGCTGGAACCTGCTTCAAAGCACACCAGATGGATCTATCGCTCCACTCTCCATCTAGATCATGATACTTGGCTAAAGCTTTAAGCGTTCTCTATGATCCCTTCTCCATCTATGGCGAACTACAGCCATGCAGGGGACCACAACATCTTGCAGAATGTCTCTCCGCTCGCCACTTTCCTTAAACTGACCTCCTTGGGTTTCATCATCGGCGTCGGCGTGGTCGGAAACCTCCTGATCTCCATCCTGCTGGTCAAAGACAAGAGCCTTCATCGAGCGCCCTACTATTTCCTGCTGGACCTCTGCGCTTCGGACATCCTGCGCTCGGCCATCTGTTTCCCCTTCGTGTTCACCTCCGTCAAGAATGGCTCAGCCTGGACGTACGGCACGCTGACTTGCAAAGTGATCGCCTTCTTGGGCGTGCTCTCCTGTTTCCACACTGCCTTCATGCTGTTCTGCGTTAGCGTGACGCGGTACCTGGCCATTGCCCACCACCGTTTTTACACTAAGCGGCTGACCTTCTGGACATGCCTGGCCGTCATATGCATGGTGTGGACCCTGTCGGTAGCCATGGCGTTCCCTCCGGTGCTGGACGTTGGCACGTACTCCTTCATCCGCGAGGAGGACCAGTGCACCTTCCAGCACCGCTCCTTCCGTGCCAATGACTCGTTGGGCTTCATGCTGCTCCTTGCACTCATCCTCCTGGCCACCCAGCTTGTCTACCTCAAGCTCATCTTTTTCGTCCATGACCGCCGAAAGATGAAGCCGGTCCAGTTTGTGCCCGCCGTCAGCCAGAACTGGACCTTCCACGGCCCAGGAGCGAGCGGCCAGGCCGCGGCCAACTGGCTGGCCGGCTTCGGCCGGGGTCCCACGCCTCCGACCCTGCTGGGAATCCGGCAGAACAGCAATGCGGCGGGCCGCAGGCGTCTGCTGGTGCTGGACGAGTTTAAGACTGAAAAGCGGATAAGCAGGATGTTCTACATCATTACCTTCTTCTTCCTGAGCCTGTGGGGACCCTACCTGGTGGCCTGCTACTGGAGGGTGTTTGCCCGAGGCCCAGTGATCCCGGGAGGCTACCTGACAGCGGCCGTGTGGATGAGCTTCGCCCAAGCGGGAGTCAACCCCTTCATCTGCATCTTCTCCAACCGGGAGCTCCGGCGATGCTTCAGCACCACGCTCCTCTACTGCAGAAAATCCAGGTTACCGAGGGAACCCTACTGTGTTATATGAAGGTTCAGTGGCATTTTTTGTTTTTCTGATGTGGTATTTGTTTGGATGCCCTGGTTGATCAGGGATGTGTTCAATTGTACAGCTCTCTCCTTCTCCTCTTCCTCTTGCTCCCTTTTCGAGGCCTGTAGTTGAACCGTCCGAATGGAATAAGATGATGAACGGACAGAGGACACGTCTCACGTTTATGTTCTAGTAAACAACCAATGCGAAAGGCGATTTGAAACCCAATACGCAAAAAAAAAAAAAAAAAAAAAAAAAAATTAAAACAAAAGAAAAAATGGATACATCAAAAAAGGACTGGGACCTTTGTTATGGATATCTGGAAGACTCTGGAACGGGTGTAAAAGAAATCAAACTTTTACCTTAAGGAATCACTGGAATTTGTGTCTAAAAAGTTGCACTAACGAGAAGACCAGAAGATGCTTTTTTCGCTCAGTTGCATTGCAAGGATGTCTTGTTTTTCCCAAACTGAAATACGAATGCTTTAATCTGCAACAGACTTCTCTTTCACTGTAAGTAAACAAAACATGTGGGGTGACTAACTGTTGGAATACACCTTCACGTGAGGATAAATTGGTTTAAATGTAAGTGATATCTTTTTTCCTTTTAGGGTTGGGTTGGATTGGGATGGGTTGGGGCGGGGCGGGCTGGTGGGCGGGTCTTAAGGGGGCGGGTCCTGTCGTGTGGTTTTTCGATTTGCAACTTAAATTATTTCCTGTAGTTTTATGATCCATATGGTATGTCTCTGTTGTCTGGCAATGTTATTTTCTTATCTCATTTTTCTAAGTCTAAAAACAAATGTTTGAATTTTGCTCTTGAGAACCTTGTACTTAAACTGACAGTGGAGAACCAGTTAAGCTAAGTTGAGTACGGCATATCCATGTACCCGAACACGCAAATTTTGTTACAGATACCACTCCAGCTGTTCTTGCCTTAATGGTTCTGGTGTTTTGTTCATGTTTTCATTTGCAAGGTGAGGGTTGTTTTCTAAATCCGCTCCTCTGAAATGTCTTTTCACATGAGGGTGAAGTGCATTTTCATTTGAAAAACAGTATCCACCACCACCACCACCATCACATGCACAGCCCATTTCTTACCCTGTAACGTTTGCTACACCCCACCGAGTGCGCAGAGCACAGGGAGCATGTGTGTGTGGATGTCTGTGCGTGAGTGTGCGCGTGTGTGCGAGAGTGCTAGGCGAACAGCTGTCATGTCAAGACCAGAGCCTTAGTCTGAAATCTTGCACAATTTGTAAAAAATGTAATAGGAAAAACAAAAAACATTGTATTTAAGGCACAGAGTCTTGTTTCTACTTTCCCAACATTTGCTCTCTACTAATTGTTTTGATTAACTTACTTTTTCTCTTGTGGCCATTTTAATATTTATTCTGTATTCTTTTTGTATATTATAGGTAGATAGTGTGTAAGTTTGTGAGTCTTTCATTTTGAAGTCCCGAATGTGAGTACTGTTTAAGTTAGGACTGCAATTGCTGAAAGTTAACTGTGTAATCTGTTGCTTACATTTTTGAAAATAAAATTTTACATTTTGCAAAACCTGTTCTTGCTATTTACTCCAAAAAATTACGCTTGGTTAAGCAGGCCCAAAGCAAAATGAAAGCTCAATTAGCGGGGAAAACATGTATAAATATTGACCGAGGCAGGCTAACAAGCTTATCTTTGCTATTAATGATCGCTTCGCATTGAACTGTCATGATTAGTCTCTCGCTAATATGTTTCTGTGGCCTGTTTGTGTTCCTGTTTAATTACTGTAAAAATGTCCTCTTGTCTCCTCTCTGATATTACTAGGCTCGCTTTAGCCATTATGTGCTTTTTGCTTTGTCACTTTACCTCTTCATCTTCTCTGTTTCATTTCTGGCTAATTTCAGAATTTGTGGAGTTTGGATGCCGCTTTTCCCTTGTGAGCGCTGTTGAAAGTGATGAATTATCTCTGCATTCTGCAATACGATACAACAACAGAGTTTTTCCTCTGTTAAATGTTTCCAATGCGTATTTCAAACTGACCTGAAAAATGCTTCAAGTAGGCATGCATTTGCAGCAAAAGCGCCCACTGTTATGATGTGAGGAATGTCATTAATATGGCAGAGAAGTTATTCATTTAACTGCAGCCTTCGTCAAAATCTATTTAGGTTTTGTAGGCGACCAGGGATGCTTTCATTTGAGTCCATTAGGCCTTAAGTAATAGGACGCTGGTTAGAATAGATCCTGCCAAATATTTCAACAGCCTCAATTTAAAGCTTTGGATTTTATGTAAACACCCATAGAAATTTTGACATATGTGGGACGCTGCATATCTAAATTAATAATGGAGCAAGGCCTGGTGCATTTTTAGCAGTAGTTTCCTCTGTAAAGGTCAGCGCTGTCTTATGACCTTATGTCGAAATTATATAATCAAGTGTGTCAAGTAAGATCAAAGTCATTTGGGGCTTTTCCTGTCTCTATGATTCATGTCTCTGAGATTTAAGTCATGCCTCTACTTGATGTATTTTGATTATGCCAATTAAATTACAAAATTTTTACATTCATATACAACATATGTTCTTTTCGGTTCACATTTTGTTGCATTTGTGCATAGCAAAGCTCTCATTCACTAATAATCCACAATGAATGTGAATTCTTTAAATTGACTTTACTAAGAAGACATGGGTGAGTCATCATCAATTGTAATCATTGATTATTTTTTACTTTTGTCTTGTTGACCTATGCAACAGTCCAAAAGATTAACCAAAATTCAGTGACCAATACCATTGTAGAAATATGTTACTCACAGGCATATTCGTCACACATGTGATTGATTAATTCTGCCACCAAACGTTTTCAATAATGGGGAAATGGGGGGTATAGAGATCAAATTAATAGTATTCAGCAGGTCATGTGGTCAACATGGCAACTACCATTCTTATGTAGAAAAAAAAACACCTTTTTCTAGACCACTGATATTACTTATGTGTGCGTACATACATAATTTTAAACATGTTTTTAAAACATGTTCATTCACTATTCATTTTTGTTAAATGTTAAACCTAAAAAGTATGAAAAACAGTGCATATTTGACCATTACTGAAACCGTTTCTCACAACAATTGTTGTCTAGTGATATTGAGTTTGCATTTATATTGCAATTTTTTAGCCATCCATATGATTTATTATTTTATTTAATTCAGATTTACTTAATACATGTTTCTGTTCTTATTGTGTACAATTTAGGTGTAGGCCTAGATAAAAATGCAACGTCTCCTGAAACATTGATAACTGTTAATCTTTTATCAAAGTATGGTAACCTCCACCCTGGCGTAACAAAACCCTCTTACTTTTTCCCTCAAACCCTTATCCTTTTTCTCTCAGAAAAACTGTACATAATGTTACAAAAGTAAAAATGGTTGCGAACACTATTGTCATCGACTTTTATCTTTCATTGGGAGGAATGCAATAATGCATTGCACGATGAGAAATCCTGAAAGACAATTTCACAATTAGTTCTCTTCCAAGGACATGATGTATTCTTTGTAGACCTATAGTTACAGTGGATGGCATTTGCTGCAGCCTTCGATGTAACCACAGCAGAATAAATGCCAATTGTCTTTGACAAAGGCTTCGAGGCTTTGTTCTGTTGCTGCATTTAACGTGCAATAAACCTCAAATAGACTTGTGAGAGTCAAAGCAGTCCATAACACGGTTGACCAGCCAGGCAGCTTTAATGCATGCAAAGGGCAGAGGCCTCTCCTGTAGCATGCTGATGTACTGTGATGCCTTTATGCATGTATGTTTCGTCAGTTCATTACTTGACGTGTGTGAGGAAGGTGGAGCGAAGTGGATGGGGAAAAGTTCATCACCGCACTGTTAACGTCAGCTGTAAAGCACGATTGGGGCCAGTAGGTCCTTACTTCTCTCAGCATCCCTGGTGAAATAGCACAGAGATGGCTTATAGTTATCAATGTTTCAGGAGACGCCTGGTGCTGTCGAGGCAGAGCTGGAACAGCGGAGGTTTATTCTAGCTTTCAAACGGGCACAGAACTCTAATGTAGCGCTCGTGGATCGATACCTAAAGTGAACAAAAATGGATAAGTCATTGTGTTCGTTGTTGAATTTGTGCCCTACAAACAAAATTGACTCGATGTTAACTACAGCAGAGGGGTTCTCATTGTCGCTTCAAGCAATCTACATTATGTGGTATTAAAACTCAAAAATCACCATTAATATTTGCCAGCACAGAGTTAAAGCTGAACTAATCTTTTGCTATTCTGTTTGCATGACGCACTTCACTTTTAACAGAAATCAGAACATGTTCAGCTACACAAAAACAGCTGCATCACAAACAAATCTGTTTGTTGACAAGCTGTCTGGAAAAAAAAAGCCTGTCTTCTTTAGTCTGAAGATGTATGGATGGGTTGATATGGAGTTGCCTTTGTGTCTTTTATATTTAATCAAACATATTCTATTTGAGAGTAAAGATAATTATTTTGTAAAAAAATAAAACGTTAAGTATTTAAATGTGAGAGCATAAGTTCACTTGTTAGGCCTACTGAGTTTATGATATTAAATCAGTTATCTTACTCAGTAAACGACCTGTTGCTGGCCATGTTACAAGTTCGCTCGCTGACACAAT
Organism: Gila orcuttii; assembly: GCA_026230005.1. Taxonomy (NCBI): domain Eukaryota; kingdom Metazoa; phylum Chordata; class Actinopteri; order Cypriniformes; family Leuciscidae; genus Gila; species Gila orcuttii. The sequence goes on from JAPDVR010000006.1 coordinate 5,794,521, forward strand.
GTGCGGCATCAGCGGGAAAATGCAGTGGGCGTGGTCAACCTGTCACTTCGATCCAGGGTGACCAATAGAAAATGGCCTTTCATCCTGGTTGGTAAAGACCGCCCACTGAGACACATCTTCATTAGCAAGCAAAACTTTTCAACTTATAAGCAAAAGAATTAGACCCGCAAAAAAGACAGCAGAAAAGAGAGTAAAATTTGTGTGTTTTTGATGAAAAAGTGTTCGAAATGCACAAAGAAAAATAAAGGTTTTCAAAGATTTTTGTTCAAATCATTTTGTTATCAACTTCTTTATTTTTGAGCCTTAAGAAGACTTTTTTGCAATCTTTGATTTTTCTTAATTACAAAATAATTAGGTTTACTCTCAAACACAGTATGTTTGATTGAATAAAAAAGACACAAAGGAAACTCCATAGGTTGAATGCCCTTTATCTGGAAGAAAAGAAATGCACTATGGAGTGCAAGATGGAGGTGCTTGAATGAAAGGCCAATAAAAATCAAGATGATGATGGCCGCTCCCTTGGGACCTGCTGCGTTGCTGTATTTATCCTCATTCTCATTCCTGTAACAGCCCATTGGGGCCTTTGAATACAAATGATCAGGTAGACCGGACCAGAAGTATACGTGTAAAACTAGATCCTTGTCTCAAAAAGTCTGCATACTTAGTTTTATCTGCCTGACATTCTGCTGGCTTTGTAAAAAATATCCCTGCTTTAAATAATAACTGATTAAATAGCAGGATATGAATAGAAGAAGCTTCAGAGGGTGCCTGCAGCTTATTTAAAGGGATAGAACTAATGAAAATCTGTCAGCATTTATTATCACTCTCATGTTGGAATATTTTCTTTGGAACAAACAAAGAGAAAAGTATCAAAAATAGTGATGCAAGTAGGTGGCGACAAGTTACTAACTTCATCCGAAATCGCATACTGAGTAGGTGCTACATCTGAATTTGAATTTATTTTGCAGAAATTAAGAAAGTATGTTCTATATAGTTTGAATGTGTGTAGTATGAATGAAATTCAGACATACTACATCCGACATGTTGTCACTGTCATGTGACCAACCAGCATCAGTTGCATCACTTCACTACCATTCATAAATCCTCTCGCATGGCCTCATGGCCCAGAATCTCTGCGGAAGTAGTAGGTCATCCGTGGACTTTACGCCTACTGTTTTTTGAATACTATACTTGGACATACCGCTCTCGTACCTTTTTTCCGCATACTGTATAGTAGGGAAGTATTTGATTTTCGATGCAGCATCTGTCATGTCATCATGAGTGAGTTACTGATTCATTTAATCAACCAATTCGTTCAAAGAAACAGATTCATTCACGAACGAAACACCTGACTGTCATAGTCAGTGACTTACTGAATCATTCACTCAACCGATTTGTTAAAAAAACACTTACTCACTAAGAAATAAAACTCGATTGTGTGTTGCTCAGAGATGCACATTGCCAAACAAATTAACTGGCAACATTATGTCTAAAATGAAAGTTACCCAATCTTATTTTTATTTAACCATTGTAGAAGCAATATCACACTTGCAATATATATAGTATACTGTATATAGTATAGTTTATATTACAAATAATCTACTTAGCTTTAATTTATATTTATTTCATTTTAGTTCCTTAGCAACATTTCTAACTTTCATTTACGTTTTTTTATGTTTTTCAATTAATAATAATAATTTATTTTACCTTTGTTTCAACTAACAAAAATGTTTTCTAATATTTTTAATTTAGTTTAACCATAAAACACTGTATACATATTAAGAAACTTGTGTGTTACACAAAAAATATCTGCATACAAATTTGAAAGGACATGAGAATAAATAATGACAGAACGTTTACTTGTAGCTCTTTAAATACATCTCTTTGTCTCTTCTCCTCTTAAAGAAGGATTAAAATGTAGTTTCATTTTACCATCCCAGAGGAATTCAGGCATTGTCAGATCATCAGTGCCATACTCCGTTATGGATGACGTGACGGCTGCTTATTTTTCTCACATCAAGTTGACAGAGGACATTATTCATTCATTCTCTATAATTTCCTTCATGTCGGTGCAGCATAAACAGCGATTATCTGCTGGAGATCAAAGATCTTTCCTATAGCTGGGTGGAAACCTTGATTCAGATCTAAATGTTTGCTTTTGTATTCAACTACTGACACATTCCCTAAAAAACCCTTTAGGGTGACTGGTAACTGAATGAACACACGACTCGAAATGCCTCTTAGATCTCGGAGAGAGCTAATGGCACTACATGTTATTTAATAAAAAAAATTGTCAGTTTATTTCAAAGGCAAATCGTTATGATGATTGTTATATTGTTATGATTGAATGTATTCAGTTACACTTTATTATGTCCATTTTAGACTTTCTACTAATTATAAGTCACTTTGCAACAACATGTCAAAATAACTCTTTAATGTATTAGACTGTTAGGTGTGAGGGTTCGGGTTACTTATAGTCAGTTATATATTGTATGTGCTTTACAGCAGTTTACCAACGTAAGATCAATGTTCCTCAACTGGTTTTGCTTCAAAGACCCATATTTTACATTGTACATCAAGTACCAAAATTGAATTTCGATGGTTTCACGCTCTTGGCAGCCAATAATTCATCTCACACTGTGGTCAGCACATACCATATTTATCGTTGTTATAAGCTAACCCTATAGTTTGGGTTGCATTTTCTTTTACCTTATGTGGTTTTATTCAGGGGTTTTTGAGGATAAAGATATGTCACACAACCTGTCCGTGTTGGCATCAGTCTAATTCTGTGAGCTTCCACCAAGTGACAGATGAATCTGTCAAAATACCACAAAATTTGATTGGACTACACATTAACATTATATGTGAAAAATGATTACCTCTCTTTTATTATCTATCTTAAATGTGTGCTTATTTTTCTGTTTTCCACAACCAGAACAGACTCATTTTTGTGTTGCAGCATCTGCCCAGTCGACCACCAATGCTTTTAGAGCATCTAAGCATGAATGAGGATTCCTACGGCGAATGTGTTACATGTTTATCTTTCATCTCATTTCCAGCCTCATGTAGTAGTCCAACAAGCTGATGTGTTTGAAATGCGAGGACGGGATGTCATTTGCATATCATCTCTTTCAGTTACAGTGACAGAGAGCGTCAGTGTAAATGGGACATATAACAGACCACAAGAAAAATTCTTCTTATTTTATAATTTAATTTATAGAATTTATTCATTTAATATTAACCAGGGTTATTATTATTAACTAAAACTCTTAAAAACATTTCTGAAATAAAATAAAATATAACGCTATATAACTCCACACCCTTGCTTCATTTAATATAGGTGGAATCATGAATATGCAAATTGGTCTCCGCCTCCACTCAATCATAGCAGCTCGGACTACTTGATCCAATCGGTCAAATGTAGTAAACGCAACACAATGGCTAGTGAAAACATTGGTTTAATTCTTCATAGAAAACATTGGTTTTATATGTTTCAACCAGAAACTGATTCAGAAGAAGAAGAGGGAGAGTGAATTATACAGGGTCATCTACAAGTCAATGTATCAGAATGTTAATGCGTTTTATGTATCGCTCTCTACAACGTCGGACACATAACGGTAAATTATGTGATTAGCCTTTGGCTTGACTACGTTATTAAACAGCTAATAATGTGTAGCTAATGTTACACAAACCATGTTCCCGTTCGCCATCTCAAAATCAGACAGCAGCCTTCTAAAAATCAGCATCATTAGAAACGCTTTGAACATCATAGAAAGTCAGTGGAGAAAAGCCCCGCCCACATGTCGACGGGATTGGCTACATGAGTGTGACAGTAGGAAACAGGGGCGGTTTCAGACCATGTTTTTGAGACTATGTTTGGTACTCTTTTAGACTATGACTATGTTTGGGATTTTAGAATGTACAGTGACGTCACATACTTCCAGATTCAAATATGCTTTTTTCATGCTTTAAATGGTGCTGAGCCAGAGACGGACACGCACAGTGCTTGTCATATATCACTACTGTTCAGTGTTTTCAACCACATTATGTTTATTTTAGTTTTCATACATTTAAATACATACATATAAATATTAATTCTTCCCCTGCCATTGACGTGATTTTCCGTAATTTATGACACAACGCTTTCCAGAATTTTCCAGCAATCCATGTTTTCACTGTTATACGGTAGGGGGCGCCATTACACAACTTCTGAAATTATATCGAATCTCCAGATCCAAAAACAAGCGAAGAAGAAGCAGAAACAAGTGACACAAGCTTTTCTCATGCACATGTAAAATAACACAACATCATCAAACATTCAGCAGCATATAAATCAAAACTGCCTAACATTACAAAATGAAATGTTGACCCAGGGAGAGCTACATGTGAAGCTTTGAGTGTGTTGATGGACTCAAACTACTCCATCTATGTTTTGATCATTGTTCTGAATCCGATCCAGACATAATCTTTGACAAAAACATGATTTTCTCAGCCTTTTGTTAAAAATATTGCTTTTTTATTAAACTTAACCACATTCAAGTGTTGATAAAAAAAAGAATGCATGAAGCTAGAATAAAATGTTCTCTTATATCTTTTGATGTATTGTATGTTCAGATATTCATACAACAAAAGATTCTGGGGGCCTTGAAAGTTTGTGAAAATACTGGAAAAAAAAATTCTGGCACTGGCTGGCAACTTAAAAAGAGTGGGGTGGGGAAAGAGTTAAAAACTTCATTTTAACCACAGGGGGTCTTTAATTAATTTTAATTAAATCTAATTTAGCATTTAGCACTGAAACTCTGTAGCTAAAGTGACTATTTAGTGATTTTTTTGTGAAATGTAAGGTGATGACTTGATTTGTAGCTTGTGCTTGGCCTCAAATAACCCTCTAAATGCATTGTCAAATTTGTTTGTGGCAAATTTGTTTGTGGCTATTTTGAGCATTATGGATTGAGGGAACATGTTTTGAGTGGCTGTAATGGGACACTGGGATGATATCAGAATCAGAATCAGAATCAGAATCAGAATCAGAAAGAGCTTTATTGCCAAGTGTGCTTGCACACACAAGGAATTTGTTTTTGGTACTGAGGCCTCCAGTGGACATATACAGATACAAATACAACAAGAAACATAATACTACAAATTATAAGAATAAAAAATAAAAATATAAATATATGAGAATAAAAGTATCACAGTTGGGTTTAGTCAGAATAGACATTTCCAGATTTACAGATTATGAACATATTTACAGTGTTTTGAATATTATAAATAAATAAATCTACATATAAGTATCACCTGAGTTGTAGGGTATTGCACTAAACAGTGGGAGTATTGCACTTAAAGGCGTATGCATTGGGAGATATGTTAACTGTTCAGGAGGGAAATGGCCTGTGGGAAGAAACTGTTCCTGTGCCGAGATGTTCTTGTGGCCAGTGATCTGAGTCGCCGTCTTGACGGTAACAGATCAAACAGGAGGTGTCCAGGGTGAGTGGAGTCTGTGATGATTTTACCTGCTCTCTTCCTCACTCTGGAAGAGTACAGGTCCTGGAGGGTTGGCAGCGGGGCACCAATAATCCTCTCCGCAGTCCGGACTGTCCGTTGTAGTCTCCTGATGTCTGATTTGGTAGCTGAACCAAACCAGACAGTGATGGAAGTGCATAAGACAGACTCAATGACGGCTGAGTAGAACTGAATCAGCAGCTCCTGTGGCAAGTTGAACTTCCTCAGCTGGCGAAGGAAGTAGAGTCTCTGCTGGGCCTTTTTCACAGTGGAGTCAATGTGATTGTCCCACTTCAGGTCCTGAGAGATGATAGTGCCCAGGAACCTGAATAACTCCACTGCTTCCACAGTGCTGTTCATGATGATGAGTGGGGGGAGTGCTGGGCTGTTCCTCCTGAAGTCCACGATCATCTCCACTGTTTTGAGCGTGTTCAGCTCAAGGTTGTTATAACTGCACCAGACAGCCAGATGTTCAACCTCCAGTCTGTAAGCAGACTCGTCGCCGTTTTGGATGAGACCGATGACAGTGGTGTCGTCTGCAAATTTCAGGAGCTTGACAGAGGGGTCTTTAGAAGTGCAGTCATTAGTGTACAGGGAGAAGAGCAGTGGGGAGAGAACGCACCCTTGGGGGGCGCCAGTGCTGGTGGTGAGAGTCCTGGATGTGTGTTTCCCCAGTCTCACTCGCTGCTGCCGGTCCGTCAGGAAGCTGGTGATCCACTGACAGATCGAGGATGGTATGGAGAGCTGGGTCAGTTTGGCTGTGAGAAGACCAGGCATGATGGTATTGAAGGCCGAACTGAAGTCCACAAAGAGGATCCTTGCATAAGTCCCTGGTCTGTCGAGATGTTGCAGGATATAATGCAGTCCCATGTTGACTGCATCATCCACAGACCTGTTTGCTCTGTAAGCAAACTGAAAGGGATCCAGCAGGGGTCCAGTGATGTCTTTCAGGTGGGCCAACACCAGTCTTTCAAACGACTTCATGACCACAGACGTGAGAGCGACAGGTCTGTAGTCATTAAGTCCAGTGATTTTGGTTTTTTTGGGGACAGGAATGATAGTGGAGCGTTTGAAGCAGCAGGGAACTTCACACTGCTCCAATGATCTATTGAAGATCTGCGTGAAGACCGGGGCCAGTTGGTCAGCGCAGGCTTTTAAACAAGCAGATGAGATGCCGTCTGGGCCTGAGGCTTTCCTAGTCTTCTGTTTTTTGAAGACTCGGCTCACGTCCTCCACACAGACCTTAAGCTCAGGTAGGATGGCAGGAGGGGGGAGTAATGGGAGTGCAGGAGGTGATGGTGAATGTGTGAAGTGCAGATCAGACCGGGTGTGTGGTGTGAATGAGGGCTTTTCAAACCTGCAATAAAATGAGTTTAAATCATCAGCCAGGTGTTGATTGTCCACAGATCGAGGGGATGGTGACTTGTAATTGGTGATGTTCCTCAGGCCATTCCAGACTGATGATGGGTCGTTGGATGAAAACTGGTTTTTCATATAATCAAAGTATGGATTAATTACCATCCCTCATTCTCAATGAAAGAGCTCTGTGATTCTTACTACATCACACTTATCCTGAAGCAGGACTCAATCACACACACACCATCATCACCATTGAAAGTGAGGATATCCCGCTCCTTTTGGACCCAACTGGGAATCAAGGGGTTTCCATGATGATTTTGACCAAGTAGATGATAATCTTAGTTGTGAAACACATGGACCCGTGCCTGGCAGGTGGGAGTGAAACGGAAAGCAGAATTGAAGAGGAATATTAAGGTCATGAGAAAACCGAATGGGAAGCTTTGATTGTGGGAAACCAGCAGCTCTTCTTTAACTACCACATGCTGGCCTTGGTTGGTTTTGCCGCCAATGTGTTAAAACGCCAGCGGGATTAAACAGGCCACCACAAACATTTCCCATTTGTTTTATGAAATATTTAAAAGCTACTTAGAGGAGGATGAACCTTTTCCAGGAATAAATTCTAGCTTTAAAAACACTTTATATAGCAACTGTGTATGAATAGCCAATAATATGAGTTAATATACATTTGTGTACCCTTTTTATTTCTCTTTCTTTATATACTAGACAAATTTTACTACATTTTCTGGTGTGTATTTGCCATGTTTACTGTCCTACATCAAATAACATCTGAGGAGGCTTAAAGGGATAGTTCACCCAAAAATGAAAATTCTGTCAGTATTTACTCACCCTCATGTTGTTCCAACCATGTAAGACTTTCGTTCATCTTCGGAAGACGAATTAAGATATTTTTGATGAAATCTGAGAGCTGGATCACTCCTCCATAGGCTTCTAAGGGATTGAAACTTGTTCCCCGAAAAGTTATTAAAGACATCGTTAAAATAGTCGAAGTGACAGTGGCTCAATCTTAAGTTTATCAAGCGAGAAGAATACTTTTTGTGCGCAAAAAAAAACAAAAATAACGGCTTTATTTCAACTATTCATTTCCTTCTCTGTGGGCCTCGAGTCAGTTCACTAGTATAATAGCGTAGAGCTTCTGTGTTGTACGTCACACGCATCACACACATGACCAGCGTCGGCCAATAGTGAGCCTGTGACGTAGCTCTACGCAATCACACTACGTTAACTGACTAGAGGCCAACAGAGAAGGAAATGAATAGTTAATATAAAGTCGTTATTTTTGTTTTTTTTGCGCACAAAAAGTATTCTGGTCATTTGATAAACTTAAGATTGAGTCACTGTAGTCACTTGGACTATTTTAACGATGTCTTTAATAACTTTTCGGGGAATACGTTTCAATCCCTTAGAAGCCTATGGAGGAGTGATCCAGCTCTCAGATTTAATCAAAAATATCTTAATTTGTGTTCTGAAGATGAACGAAGGTCTTACGGGGTTGGAACAACATGAGGGTGAGTAATTACTGACATTTTTGGGTGAACTATCCCTTTAATAATGAGTCATAATGTTTGATCTGTTTAAAGTACAGTGTGAAGTGTAATTTGCTTTCCAATACAAGTTTAATGTTCCATACAGTACTTGGATTCACAGGATACAGGATGCAGCTTATTTATTTTGTGTGTTCTATTTTTATCATGCATATTTTATGAGTTTTTTAATGCTGCATAGTGTTTTTATGCTCTGTCTAAAGCTATATAATGTATAATGCTTTGAAAAAAAGTAGGCATCATGCAGTGCACTGGTATTCCATTGTAAACATAACATCTGAGTTAACATAACAACATGTTAACTTATGGCTCAACCCCTGGCATGAGTTTGGGGCGGGGCTACTCGTTTGACTGGCCAATGGGAGAGGGGGCGGGGTATAAGCGGCAGCTGAAAAACCATTTGGTGACAGTAGTGTCATAAAAAAGTATTTCATTGACTCTTTTAGGATATCAATTTTATATGAATTACCAGTATTTGTTGATGGTCATCATATACTCAAAACCCGTAATTACACACTTTTCTTAAGCATGAATTTTGAAAAACTCGGTTTTACTTTATTTTGATGGTCCATTTAACACATTCTGACTATAAGTAATGTTGCACCTACATGTCTACTAAATCTCAATAGAGTGTTAGTCGAGTATTAGTAGACTGGTAGGGTTAGGGTTAGAATAAGTTGACATGTAGTTGCAAAGTTACTTATTGTCAGTAAAAGTCTGTTGGAGGACCATCACAATAAAGACTTAGCAGATATTAAGCTCACAGCTTACTAATACTCTAATGGGAGTTAGTTGACATGTAGTTGCAAAGTTACTTTGCAGAAACAGAATTTTCAAAAGGGACCTTCAAAATAAAGTGTTACCAAAAACTCCTTTTATACTAATACTAGTGAAGTGCACAGTGCTAATCCAACCCTATGGCTTATATTAAGCATGTTTGTCCTCCATGTAGGCCATTAATGCCTACCATTAGTCCCCAAACATTCAAGCAATTTCAAAATTTTCTCATCCAACACATTATTTATGATTACGTGCCTAGCACTGTACATAAACACTACATTTATGAAGACTAATTTATTCGTCATCGTCTCACTTGGATTAAAAAAGTGTCTCAAGAAGAGTCGCTCTGGCTGCCTGAATCAGAATCAGAATCAATTTTATTACTGAGAAACTAGATCAGCGATGATGGCATTCCTCAGCTGACACAGATCAACCAATTATCACTGCGTCACCTTATAAACCTCGCCATAATTAGAGCACTACCCTTTTGTCATCCTAAATGATTGTGTTTTGGAGCTCTTGTTGGTCTGATCGTGTTTGTCAGCCACGCTGATGATGCGGAGAGCTTGTGGTTTTTGAAGCCATACTGCGTGTGTGTCTCGATGGTTTCCAAGGCAACCAAATCAGCTGTGTGAATAAAGCAGCACTAGTTGTATAAGAGTCTGTACACTGTACAGACGTACACTGCACATCACCTAATTTCTCAAAGAGTCGAAAACGGTTAGTTCGAAGATTCAGTTTCTCTAAACCCTTCCTTTCCAAGAGCCTACTCTGCTCTGATTGGTCAGACGGCCCAGTCTTTTGTGATTGATATACCACTTACAGCGTGTGTCAGAAACGAAAAGCCCATAACCGTATCTAAATTTCAGCTCCTGATTTTCCTCACTCTTGATACACAGCGATACGAACAGTAATGATGGCTTCGGTTTTACCGTATCAATTCAAGTCAGTCTCCTCATCCTTTTGAAGTGCATGCACAGTGGATTTGCTTCTCGACATGTCGATAACACGAACCAAACTCTTCCAGGCCTCAGCTACAACTATAGTGTTTGAGGGCGGGCAAAGGAGGCGCTGTGCTGGCATTAAGCTAATTTGTTACATTGTTATATAGGTTTGTGCAGGAAGTGAGACTGGAATTGCTGACAACTCATTTTAGGCAGTTCCGAATCGGGTCTTTCTTTTAGGAAACAATAACTTTATTTGTCGTGCACTTTGATCTTTAAAACTTTAAAGAACTTTTACATTCAAAAAAAGCTATATTACACACTGCATGAAAGGTCGAAAAAGCATAATAGGGGCTATGATGATAAAATCAGTTTAGTAAACATTTGCCGAGACAGCCTTGTGTAAATCATGGAAATACACCTGCACAACAAATGCAAGTATTCAACAGCATCAGACTGCAAGGAATGATTGCTATAAGGGACTTGCGATTTCATCAAATAAACCTAAAAGTAGTTTGCTTTTGCTTACCTTTCTCACAAACGGCGGATAATAATGGAAAGCCTTTCTGGTCGCAAAACAGAGATATTGAATATAAATATCCCAAATCTAAACATTAGATGTTTGCAGGAAACCAATTCTGGACTTGCTGGATTTCCTTCTCAGTGCCTTTAAACTTTAATCCACAGTAACCACTTAAAAAACAAGGACACATTTTTTTTTAAATTTGTGTACTATTTCCAACTTAAACTTATTTATTTCAGTTAGTTGAAAGGAAACATTAATTTTTTGTTGTTGTTTTAAGTTGAATTGTTTCATCTAATATCTATGTTTTACTTTAGAATGATTTCTGAAGGATCATGTGACACTAAAGACTAGAGTAATGATGATGAAAATACAGCTTTGCATCACAGGAATAAATTACATTTTAAAATGTATTCATATAGAAAGCAGTTATTTGAAATTGTCATAATATTTAACAATATTACTGGGGTTTTTTGTTTGTTGTATTTTTAATCAAAGAAATGCAGCCTTGGTGAGTATAAGAGACTTCTTTTAAAAACATAAAAAATCTTTCTGATCCAAAACTTTTGAATCAGAAACTTTTTATATATATTAAATTAAAATGGGTTGCAAATGCACAGCTTTAAAATTCTAAAATATATCCACTGCTTGAGTCCTTGTTGATTTGATTTTACCCCTCTTGAGCTCCACAAATGGTGATTTATTAACGTGTCAAACGCTTTGACTTGTTTTACAAGCGTAGCCTTTGAAAACCTTGAGGGTTATAGAGGGTCAGACCCATCTATAAGAATTTTAAGAGCCGATGCGGCCATTTCATCAATGCATGTTATATACATGAATGCATTCACGGAAAGAGGAATCTCGGATGGGATTTCACAGGGATTGTGTCTGCATACATCCATCTGCTTGTATATTTCCTGATTACAGAGACACTGTTAGCATCAGATAAACCTGAAAAGATTACCCAGAGTGCAAAGTCCACTAAAGGTTCTGCGCTTAAAAAGTCTCCTCCAGCGGGGGCGGTTCGCATAATCAGTGTCGACACAATGCAAAGTGGGAGGAAAGGGAGCTAGATGAGAAAAATAACCCTTCCTCTCTCCCTTCAACACGTCTTCGAGCAGCAAATATTGCACAGCATGCAATTAAAAAAGCAAGCAATAGGTGTACTGCATACGCACATGGCCTTCAGTGTTGTCACGCCGCCATGGCTTATCATGGCCAGAGAGGGCTGTTGGGATGAGGGGCCTGAAAATTACAGCGCCGTGAGATACCGCTGTGAGACTTGGCCGCTGATTCCACCTTGCTTTAACAGAGCTATTACTTAAACCAAATGAGCCCCGTCAGATCACCGAGGTCAAGTGCTCTTTGTGCTCCAATTAGATCACAAATGGGACTTTCTACAATTATAGCCATGAAGCATCGGCAGCAAGGACTGCGCTATTCATATATTCAGATGATTGCGGTTACATATGTGTGAAATAAACACTGCGATGGCGCTTGGAGAAGAATCAGGTGTGATCTGTTTGTTGACAGATGTGGACGTATGTTTCCTGTCACCTGAAACGACAGTCTGCTGTATTGTGTTGACACTGGGAAATCAATGCTAGTGGGGATATTCTTCTGTTTTTACAAGTCAGACATTGATTGATAAGCAGTTTACTAGTGTTTCTTGTGACACAACATAAAATGCATTGTTGGTGAGAGAAGGTAGTGTAAGGCGGGTGCCGAAAAGTCTGGGCCACCCCTGGTGGAAACAAAAGACTCTCCTGAGAATTAACATTTGAACCCTCCCTTGCATAATGATATAACAGCAGCATCTGAAACACAGCACAGTGCAACTCACACCTCACTTGAACAATCTCCCCCTTCTCCTGCTCACCTGAAACTCACTGAAAACCCATGAAATGTTAAATGTGTACAAATAAGTAACTATGCATGTTTGGTATCATTTAAAGTGTCTCAGTGCGCCTGGTAAAATGGTCTCATTCTCCCAACCGTAATGGAAAGCTAAAAGAAGTTACAAAATATGAGAAGTAGTGTGTCCCTCTAAGGTGTTCCCTCCCCCAGATCCTCCATTCTGATCTCACAGTTGTGAGCCCCTCACTAGGGGACCAAATCTAATTATAATGACGGACACCACCATTTGGTAAGCAAATTGAATTATCTGGGTTTATGAGGAAAATGGGCAAAAGGTTCTGTGAGTCTGTAGGTTGACTGGCCACACAACCGCTGTGTGTAATTTTCATTGCCAGGTAATATTTGGGGTGGTGATGGCGCAGTGGATAAGACACATGCCTTTGGTGTAAGAGACCCGGGTTCGAATCCACTGTGAGACACCAATGTGTCCCTGAGCAAGACACTTAACCCCTATTTGCTCCAGAGGCGTGCGACCTCTGAAATATAGCAATTGTAAGTCGCTTTGGATAAAAGCGTCAGCTAAATGAATAAATATAAATATTTTCTACAAATTCCTCGATTTCTGTTATGATATGATTAACTGATGATTTTATTCTCATGAATTGGATTTTGAATTATTGCTTCATTACCTGGTCAATAAATTGTAAACATTTGATTTTACTCTGATTGACTCACTTACTCTGACAAACTCAAGAGTTGAAGTTTGTTCTCCCAAGTAGATTATTGGATTGGTATGCTCCCGCAAGCCTGCGTCAGATTGGCGACGGCTAATACTTTGTCACTAGTTCAAGTGTACTTGCTTTCCAGAGACGGGGCATTCCGTTTAGGGTAGCTAATGTGCTACTTGACCAACCTAAATTTGGGTACGTCTATTTTACCTCTGTCTTAATTTAATGAAACTTTAGATAAGTGTACGTGAGAAATCACAGGCTTGGCCAATCTAAACTATTATGAGGGAAGTATTGTTGGTCAACTCATACCTATAATAGGGCCAAAACCTCTACTAAAGTATAACGATTAAATTAAGTTCAAGTGTATGCAATTCAAGGGGACTAAAAGAAAAGTATTTCTGATTGTGTTTTGGGTGAATCCGACCGTCTGAGATATTAGTCAAAAACCTCTGTTTAGTGACGAAACTGATGAGATTGTGAACGTGAGACCCGCAGAAGATGCGAGGACCTCTAAGCGGCATAGTTTCCTAATCTGAACAGGTAAAACATAATTAAAGAGTTTCAAAAGAATAATCAAACATTCGCTCACTTTTAATGATACCCAGATATCATTAAAACCCTTTTCATTTATGGAGTCAGATGAAATAACGAGTCAATACATATGAGAAAATGTGTTCCATTTAATCTTGTTGTGTTGCGTAAAAGGAAAGACAGTAACGCGCAGAGACCTTCACCTGTATTATTGGAAACCCCCATTGGACCAATAGACAGGCTTACAAATCAATGCTACTAACTACTTTTTCAGTTGCACAACAATAACTCGGCTGTTTTTAATGGCATAGCAAGCTATCAAGCTGTTTTTGCCAACACATAGCAGTGTTTTTTTAGGATCTTTATTAATTTTATACAATGTAGTTTATACACTGTATATTCATATTTCAATTTTATTTCACTGTTATGTTCCACTTGTTTGTGTTTGTGCAGTTGCATTGTCAAACCAGTAGGTATTGAAAAGTTAGGCTACTGACTTTATCCGAAAATCATTTAAATCATTAGCTTTGTTCAGAACTTTGATTCATTCAGGAATGAAACATGTAACTGTCTGTATGAGTGAGTAATTGCATCATTCACTCATCTGATTTGTTCAAAAACAATGATTAATTAAAAAAGAAACATGTGCGGTCCTGTCCCAAATAGCACACTTTATGTGCATTTGTGGACTTAATGGCTGCTACGTGGGCATGTCCATTAAGTCACCAAGACCATAGGATGTCCCATTTCTCATTAGTCAGAAGAGTGTTCGCGAGCGCCCCTTTCCAGCTGATATGCGAGCTCCGCAGCAGACTTCAACACAAAAGTCAAAGCGGCATTGTGCCATGAAAGTATGTACTCGGAAGAAGATTGCGAGGGCCTAGGGTTCCATTTGGGACAGAGCCTGATTGTCTTCATGAGTGAGATATTTTAATTATTCATTCAATGATTTGTTGAAAAGACTGATTTATTCATGGAACAAAACATGACTATCGTTATGAGAGAGTCATTGAATCATTCATCCATCTGATTCATTCAAAAACATTGATTCAGAAACTAAACAAATAACTGTTCAACTTAGTGAGTAATTTGAATCATTCACTCAACCAATTTGTTAAAAAAAACACTGATTAATTCAGGAACTAAACAAGTGACTGGCTGGCTAAGATAATAAATTGTATATATATATTATACACACGTTTTATGTAGTAAGACAGCTCAATGAATGATTCTCAATACTCTAATTGCTGCTTACTCGTTTCTTTGCTCTTTCGTCCTCCTGCCAGTGACCTGGAAATCAATCAAAGTCATGAAGGACATGTCAGTTCTTTAAATACACTTCGAGGAGGTGAGATTCAAGTAAAGAAGAAGCTTCCAGAAGAGAAAACACAAAAGTCAACATGCATAAATTCTCCTCCACCTTCACATCTGTCACAACAGTTTAAAGTCACTTTTGACCTTTGTTGTTTAAGAAATAACATACGTTTCACATATTTCAACAGCGCATCTTGATTTATTAAGTTTTATTAAGGATGTCAGGATTAATCAAGCTCTAAGAACATAACAGCAGATCCCATAAGAACAGTGAGGTAACAGAGCTGCAGAGACTTTGCTTTGAAGGGACGCTTGAGTGAGCAGGATAATCATTTTTTACAAATACGTCTTGCTTTGGTTATCGCATCTCATCCTTGCATCTTTTCCATGCATCTTAAAATGCAAGAAAACAACACAAGAAAAGAAAATGAAAGGAAAATTTTAGGTACAACTTAAAAAATGACCTCGAGACTAACACAAATTAGTTTGAACGTATAGCTTCCCCAACACTGATGCAATGAAACAATGAAAGTTAAAAGTTAATACTCTGTCTAGTCATCTACTCTTGGTATTTCTCCAGCAATCAAAAGCCTCTCTGACATTTCAGAAAGTCAGCCTAAAGAGGCAGATGATGATTCTCGGTAAGTGAAAAGTCTGCTGAAAGAGCTTCCTGATCATTAGCTTGGACTTGTGTATTTATGGGATAGCTAGAGAGAAATGTCAGGTTAGGTTATGCCTCCGCTACATCATATTCAGCTGTCAGAAAGAGAATGTGAGAGCTAAGAAGAGCGAGAAAACAGACACAAAGGATAAAAAGAAGCAACTTATTTCAAAGGTATAGGCAAAATGGGAGCAGGAGAAAGAAATGACAAAAAATATGCTTTCTGTTGAAAGAAAGGATTTGTGCTTTTGTGGTTGTTTTTTTTTATTACTGTTCGCATTTTTATTTTTACTTTCCCCAGCAGAGAAAACACTTATGCTATTTTAATTCATTAATTGATCATTTAAATTACCAAACATTGTTTTTCCATAGCCAAATGAGTTGATTTGCTAGTGTTTGTCTTACTGTGTGTTAGACGATCACTTGCATATTTCAAAAGAAACAACACATTAAAAAATAAAATGAGTGTTCATGAGATGGTGCAGGGTCTTGTCAGGTGAAGCAGCCTTGTTTGACTTGTCTATCTATCTATCTATCTATCTATCTATCTATCTATCTATCTATCTATCTATCTATCATCTATCTATCTATCTATCTATCTATCTATCTATCTATCTATCTATCTATCTGTCTGTCTGTCTGTCTGTCTGTCTATCTATCTATCTATCTGTCTATCTGTCTATCTATCTATCCATCCATCCATCCATCCATCCATCCATCCATCCATCTATCTATCTTAGCACATGTTCGGCTAACAGGGATTGTTTGGCTAACGTTCTGGCAAGGTTCTCTTAAGTTATGAACAAACAATCTTCAAGTAACATTTATAGAATATTTGTTCAAAGCTATCTTTAATAATGTTCTTACAAGATTACCACAAAATGTTACTAGGCCTACTTGTTTCAGACTGTATTAAAAACATTCAGAAGTAACATTCCCATAATGTTTGAAGAATGATGAAATGGAATGCTTCCGTAATGTTCGCATTAACCAAGAAAAAGCATTTGTAAATGTTTTGAAGATTCAGAGAATATTTAATGGGAACTTAATGGAAATGATAGCAAAACATTCTTTGAACATAACGTCGTTGTCGGGCGAAAACCAGGAAATCTCCATATTTCGTCATTTTAATTTTTTTCATAAATCATTACTATTGGTTACTCTTTACGTGTGTCTATGAGTTTTGCAAATATTTAACCGATGAAAACAACTAGAGACTAGACCTCGTAACTCCATTGGATCCTCAAACTGTGAGTAAAACCCTCATAACTCCACCTGCCTCTATTGTGAATGTTAGTGTTGCACGCAATTTGGACCATCTTTGCTGGTTTGTTATGCAAAGGTAAATAAAGAACTGCTTCTTTCAAAACGTACAGCGTTTTCTTTACTCAAGAAACACTATATTAAGGCTAATATTTTATGTATCTGAGGAGCAGAGAAGAGTCAAATACTTTAGATATACACACAGCGCTCAGGACGAGCTTTAGGACTGTGCAAGCAGTCAGGGGTGTTGATGGACTCGATCTACTCCATCTGTTTTATTACCGTTCTGAATCCCATACAGATGTAGACTGACTTTTCTCAGCTTTTTGCTCAAAATGTTGCTTTTTTTATGAAACTTACCCACATTCAAGTGTTGATAAAAAAAGGAATGCATAAAGCTAATATATATATATATATATATTAGTTTAAAAGCAGAGGGTCTGATCTTTCTTTTGATATATGGCACATTCAGATACTCATATGACAAAATATGTTGGGGGCCATGAAACTTTTGCTGGCGGGGAAAGAGTTAATTGTAAGTTTCCCCCATTCAAGTAGATAGGACTTGGTATTGAATGCCCGAAAATAGCTGTAAATATGGCCACAGAGTGAACAGACTTTCTTGAAAGGGACTTTGGAAGAGTGTCTCAGCCAGTCTTAAATAGCCTGTGTGTTTACTTCGTCTTGCATGAGATTTTGGCCAAATCTTATGCTATTTTATAGTTCAAGGGGTGGCTCTCAAGTCAGAAACCTGTGTTTGGTCAAAGCAGGTGTCAGTGCCGCTTTCTGTCCCTACATGCATCTCTGTCTCTTATCTTTGGGGACCAATGCTCCAGCAGCATGTTTGTGCCAGGACCACAACTCAAGATAAAGTTAAAAAATAAAATCCTGCAGCCAACAACCTCTCGGTCTGAGATAAGCATCTCGTGTCCGCAGGTCCCGCAGGGTGTTTGGTGTAAAGAAGAGCAATGAGAATTAATGGAGACAAAATGTTTACACCCATAGCCATCATTTTTTTGCCGTCTACTAACCCCAAAACCTCTGATAAACTGATAAATAAACAGATGGGTCACTGCACGCTTTCTTCTTCAAATTCTCAAGAGAAACTTTACTTATTTCTAAACAAAAATATAAAACCCGGAATATCAAACTGAATGTGAATGTTCACTTCAGAGGAATTTCCACTGCACACTTAATCAATACACATCTTAGTAAATTAGGCCATGTAGACAGTACAGAGCCATCAGCACATCGGGAACCTCAGGGATCTCTGGTCTATCTGTTAATGTACAGTTTGCAGGCTGAGCCAAACTAATTCTCTCCAGGGCCATCCCTAACATTGACTCAGTGTTGTACAACATGCTATTATATCAAAACAGAGGAACGCTCTGTGGGTGTGTGTCGTTTTGGAAATGTGGGCCTGGTGATGTGGTCTTTTTTCTTCATTTTCCAGTTGGAATTCCTTAAAGGACACATAGAATGACATTCTGCAAGACATTTAACTTCTTTAATGTGACATTACTGAGTAAAACTGAATATTAAACGGACAGGATTTGATTCGGTTGGTTATTATCATGTTGGTCAATATCATTTAAAACTGGATATGAAATATTCCAACATATTTCGACCATAAAGTTCCATCGCCCAATTTTTGGGAGGAATCAAAAAGGATTTGCTAACATTAGCTGTGCGGGTTTGATTATCAACAGAGAGACATGTGGAGGGAAACATGCAATGCTAGCATGATTGTCAACAGGACCACTTACCATTTTTTGCCCACTTGGTTTCATACTCATTCATGTAGGAAATTCGACTCAGTGATGCATTTTATTTGCTTGAAAGTTAATATTTATCATCACTCCGGGTCCTGCCATGTTTGTGCAGTCTTCAAGTGTCATTCAGTTGCATTATTTCCCAACAGGAAGGTGGACATTTCTGAGCATTATCTGCAGAAAATCACAATTTAATGAAAGATTTACATTGTTACAAATTATTCTATTTCAAGTAAATGCTGTTTTTATTATCTATTCATCATAGAAAAAACATATCAAGGTTTCCACAAAAATATTAAGCAGCACTGTTTTTAACATTGATGATAATCAGAAATGTTTCTTGTGCAGCAAATCAGCATATTAGAACGATTTCTGAAAGATCACGTGACACTGCCTCATTTAATGCTTATCTCTGTTTACTTTGACCACATAAACTGAGGTGGAAATTATAGGATCCAATTCAATTAAGTACAGAACAACAATCAATGTTCAGGAGGAGCAGCTCTTGACTCACTGCCAGCCGACGGTTTCTGCCGCGCACTGACTAAAACTGACAGCGTGCGAGGAGCCGCGGTCCCTTCTGCTTAAAAATGCACACACAGTTGTTTTTACAATATGACTCCGCTGATGAAGGATTCTGGGCCGTCCAACCCAAATCACTGCACACTGACATTAAGCATTCGCTGTATGAACTAATTAGAGCACCATTAGCACCCGCCCTTCCTTTTCTCTCTTATTTCATTATCACTTGTGCAGCAAGAGCTGGAGGTGAAAAAAGAGAAAGAACCCATAGAAAGAAGAAAAACATGCATTAATCATCTACGCTGAAATCCAGGTTGGACTACGGAAACATGCAAATTTAGAATATTGTTTTTCCGTGAGTGTTAACTAATATTTTGTGGCTTTCTAGTTAAGATGAAGTGTCCTTCTGTTAAGCACATATGTTTAAACCTTTCTCAATATAAGGAAATGATTACAAAAAAACTAATTATGGTTTAGAATTTAAATGTGCAAGATGTGCTGAGAGAAACTAAACAAAAATGCAAATTTCAGACTCATTAACATTTTTTTTTTTGTGGGATTTAGGCCTGGTTTTCATTTTTACACTAATAATTTAATAACGCTCTTAAAGCACCTCCATTATGCTGTTTAAAAGGTTCCTAATTTTGTTTTGAAGGTCTTCTTCACAAAGTAAACATGTGTCCAAGGTCAAAAATTGTTTTCACAATATAGACTGCACATCACCTCATTTCTGTGCCTGAAAGCGGTTCGTTCGAAGATTCAGTCGCTCTAAAGCCCTTTGCTCTGATTGGTCAGCTGGCTCAGTCTGTTGTGATTGGTCTGCTTACAATGCGTGTCAGAAACGAAAGATATTACCATATCTGGATTTCAGCTCCAGATCTTTCTTTAGAGATTGATACACAGTGACGCGAACAATGGCATCAGCATTTTCTGTATCAATGCTAGCACGAGTCCTCATCCTTTGGAAGAGCATGCAAAGTGGATTTGCTTTTGCAGCGCTGGAAACAGAGTCTTTTTGAAATGTTGACAACACTAACCAAACTCTTCCAGATCCCAGCTACAACTACAATGTTTTAGGCTGCCACTACGTATTAGATTATTACGTAGGTATGTAACAGGAAGTTAGACTGGAATTGCTGATGACTCATTTCAGCAGTTAAGAATCAATTATTTATTTTGGGAGACAATAACTTTATTTGTCGTGTACTTTAGTATTTAAAACTTTTCACGACTTTTACATTCACAAACAGCTATATTACACACTGCATGAAAGGTAATATTCGAAAAAGCATAATTGGGGCACTTTAAAAGTCTCAGAAATAAATAATCATACTTTACATTATAATGTTGTGATGCCTAAATTCACTTGCCGCATTGAATTGAGTTTTTAGTGATTTATTTGTATTCCATATCTTTGAATTGTGATGTAATAACAACAATCATCCAAATAATTTACTCTGGTGTAAAACAATTAACCAACAAGGGATTTTGCAACCTAAAGTAAAAGACATTGTGTTATTTAAGGTGCTTTTAACTAATATTAGGATGTGGTTGTTGTACTTTCATGGGTCAAACAGAAGAGTCTGCATGCAGAGTTTAAAGCCTCACTGCTTTCTGTTTTATGTAATTGTACATTCTGAACGATGTTCTGGTTTTGGCACAGCACGCACAACTGTAAATAGCACCGGGAGCTTGTGCGGTGTAAGCCAGGCGTTTTGTATTGCCAGGGTTTTGATAAAGAGAGTCTCTCAGCGCTGATCAGAGGAAGCTTTGTTGACGATTCTTTGGATTTATAACCAAACATGACGTGAATCTTTATGAACACACCACTGCTTTTTAAAAGGGGGGACGGGATTGCAATTGGGGTAACTTCAACACACTTAACATCCAACTGTAAGAGTCTGAAGGAATAAAAACACAACATATCCAAAGACCATAATACATACAGGTCCTTCTCAAAAAATTAGCATATTGTGATAAAGTTAATTATTTTCCATAATGTAATGATAAAAATTAAACTTTCATATATTTTAGATACATTGCACACCAACTGAAATATTTCAGGTCTTTTATTGTTTAATACTGATGATTTTGGCATACAGCTCATGAAAACCCAAAATTCCTATCTCAAAAAATTAGCATATCATGAAAAGGTTCTCTAAACGAGCTATTAACCTAATCATCTGAATCAACTAATTAACTCTAAACACCTGCAAAAGATTCCTGAGGCTTTTAAAAACTCCCAGCCTGTTTCATTACTCAAAACCGCAATCATTGGTAAGACTGCCGACCTGACTGCTGTCCAGAAGGCCATCATTGACACCCTCAAGCAAGAGGGTAAGACACAGAAAGAAATTTCTGAACAAATAGGCTGTTCCCAGAGTGCTGTATCAAGGCACCTCAGTGGGAAGTTGGTGGGAAGGAAAAAGTGTGGCAAAAAACGCTGCACAACGAGAAGAGGTGACCGGACCCTGAGGAAGATTGTGGAGAATGACCGATTCCAGACCTTGGGGGACCTGCGGAAGCAGTGGACTGAGTCTAGAGTAGAAACATCCAGAGCCACCGTGCACAGGCGTGTGCAGGAAATGGGCTACAGGTGCCGCATTCCCCAGGTCAAGCCACTTTTGAACCAGAAACAGTGGCAGAAGCGCCTGACCTGGGCTACAGAGAAGCAGCACTGGACTGTTGCTCAGTGGTCCAAAGTACTTTTTTCGGATGAAAGCAAATTTTGCATGTCATTCGGAAATCAAGGTGCTAGAGTCTGGAGGAAGACTGGGGAGAAGGAAATGCCAAAATGCCTGAAGTCCAGTGTCAAGTACCCACAGTCAGTGATGGTCTGGGGTGCCATGTCAGCTGCTGGTGTTTGTCCACTGTGTTTTATCAAGGGCAGGGTCAATGCAGCTAGCTATCAGGAGATTTTGGAGCACTTCATGCTTCCACCTGCTGAAAAGCTTTATGGAGATGAAGATTTAATTTTTCAGCACGACCTGGCACCTGCTCACAGTGCCAAAACCACTGGTAAATGGTTTACTGACCATGGTATTACTGTGCTCAATTGGCCTGCCAACTCTCCTGACCTGAACCCCAGAGAGAATCTGTGGGATATTGTGAAGAGAAAGTTGAGAGACGCAAGACCCAACACTCTGGATGAGCTTAAGGCCGCTATCTCCATAACATCTCAGCAGTGCCACAGGCTGATTGCCTCCATGCCACAAAAGCAGTCATTTCTGCAAAAGGATTCCCGACCAAGTATTGAGTGCATAACTGAACATAATTATTTGAAGGTTGACTTTTTTTGTATTAAAAACACTTCTTTTATTGGTCGGATGAAATATGCTAATTTTTTTAGATAGGAATTTTGGGTTTTCATGAGCTGTATGCCAAAATCATCAGTATTAAAACAATAAAAGACCTGAAATATTTCAGTTGGTGTGCAATGAATCTAAAGTATATGAAAGTTTAATTTTTATCATTACATTATGGAAAATAATGAACTTTATCACAATATGCTAATTTTTTGAGAAGGACCTGTATACAGTGCTTAGCACAAGAGAAAACAACCATGCTAAAGTTGACTAAAAAGAGGAATAAAAAATCATCTTTTGGAATTGATTGAATGTCTTAATTAAAAAATTAAGGACACCAATTTTCTTTGGGAATGAATAATGTATCGTAAATAAATAAATGTTCTTCCTTAAAATACAGGGTGCATAAGTCAGGACACCCCTATGTTAAATTCCCATAGAGGCAGGCAGACTTTTATTTTTAAAGGCCAGTTATTTCATGGATCCAGGATACTATGCATCCTGATAAAGTTCCTTTGGCCTTTGAAATTAAAATAGCCCCACATCATCAAATACCCTGTCCTGACTTATGCACCCTGTATTTTAAGGAAGAACATTTATTTATTTAAGATGCATTACTCATTCACATAGAAAATTGGTGTCCTTAAAGGTTGGATTTTTCCTCATTTTTTTAATTAAGGCATTAAGATCAATTTCCAAAAGATATTTTTTTATTCCTCTTTTTAGTCAACTTTAGCATGGATGTATTCACTTATGCTAAGCACTGTACAAGCTTCATCTCTGCCTCTGACCTATTTGTTTTGCACGCAACGGTAAACAACATTGCAGCTTCTTACATAAGAGTATAATTATAGTCACTGTTGGTGGTTTGCGATTGGTGCGCATGTTAAAACAAGGAACGTTGGAGGCGTTACATGCTTGGATGTTGTTTAACTTCTTGACAACCCAAATTTTTTTGGCTTGATATTATTGTTTACTCAGACAGTAGTGTTTTAAAACAGGAACGCATCAAGCTTTTATCACATTTGATTAGAATGATTTCCAACAAAAACACTACTGAGTTCCATGAACCGGTGGGTGCAACACTGTTCCAAGAAAACATGATGAATGTGTATTTTCCTCTACTTCAAATAAGAAAGTGGTATTTTGGACCATTTGAGAGAAATACAGTACATAGCTAGCTGAGAAACAAAGGCAACTGGGATTTAAAGAAAAAAAAACATTCTTTGAAACATGATTGAAGGAATGAGACAAAAGCTCTTCATATTTTTCAAAGCATCAAAAGGCCTTCAAAAGGTCTCTCTGCTACTATACAGAGAATATAGCGCTTTTTAACTGTTTTCTTTATGCCTCCCAATACTGTTCATTTCATAGGCAACAAAGGCAAAACATAAAATGAATTGATTTGTTCATTTATATTTTTTTTCCTCCTTGTGTTTAAGCTAATTGGCATTAGAGGTCTAAAAATGTCATAAAATTATTGATTTTAGCTGTTGCATATTTCAAAACTCACATGCAAATGTCCATTTTGCATCTCAAATGTGTTCATCAGGCATCATTTCCTATTAAGAAAAGAGAAGTACATTTTGTAAGACAGCAAACCAGTCAAAACTGTCATGCATAATTCAACACATTTTCCATATTTGAGCATGTGAATGTCTTGTAGTGTCAGTCTGCTTAAATGGAAAAGATGTGATGTCCGAGTTAAAGAAGTCACTTTTGAATAAATGGTGTTGTGGAGGACGAGGCATTTTATATGGATCTGCATTCATTCATGGTGGAAAGAAGGTAATGGAACGAAAGCTGATTGTGTATGAATGAGAGGCAGCGTGAATGCATCACACAGAGCGGCTGAAATAAAACCACCGTATCCTCAAATACCTTTTAAGATCTTATTCATCTCAATAATTTGCACCCCTGCAATGTGATAATTTTTTCACTCACATTCTCCATATGGTGTGCAACTTCTCTGAGTTTATGACATTCAATTTAATGAATTAGCATTCACAACCTGTTTCACTGTAAGTGAACATATTTCAAAGTGAAACTATGAAAAAAGGGCAGCTAACTGGACCATGGTAACTAGCCAAGAGAGAGGAGATTGTAAAGAATTCAAATTTTTATTAAATTAAATTCTGTTTTATTAATGGTCTGTTTTCTTCACTTTTATGGAATACGTATTTGGAAGAAAAGTCACAGATTGTTAAAAAACTAAATCATATTGAAATATGTCTCACAAAAGGTGTAATTACCCAATCTCGCTCGCCAATGTTTTAAATTGCCCCTATTATGCAGTTTTAAAGTTGTGAGCTGATTGATTCACTAACAAGAATGATTCATGTTCAGGGATCGCTTTCGATCTGGTTGGGATACTGTTTCAAAATGTACATTTAGAAAAAGTGTTGCAGAGGTATGGTATTTCAGTATTACAGTATTTCGTTCGCATAGACGGATGAAGGCATTTGTGAAACAAGTTAACAGGACCGAAACCCATGAATAGTAGTTCTCAAGACCAAAAGCGTGTATAAACCAAGAAATATGGGTCCATTTTGATTTAAAACTG
The DNA here is from genome assembly GCA_026230005.1 of Gila orcuttii. Classification (NCBI taxonomy): domain Eukaryota; kingdom Metazoa; phylum Chordata; class Actinopteri; order Cypriniformes; family Leuciscidae; genus Gila; species Gila orcuttii. The sequence continues at coordinate 5,819,707 of JAPDVR010000006.1, forward strand.
CATGTCTTTAAAAAAAAAAACTACAAAGATGATACAAAGAGTCTGCATTTGTAATAAAATCTCTTTAGTCTCTGCAGGAATCATCAACTGACATATTAGCCATTCATTCCTAAAGATTCACAGCAGTATAATATGAGAGGATTTGTTGAGCTGTATCCCTGATGTACAAATATTGCAAATTTCCCATGCATATTTGTAATATTTTATACATTTCTTGTTGATATGTGTGCCAACCCCTGCACGCTCCACCACGGGAGGTTGTGTGATTAAAGGTGTTCATCAGCTGGAGTGGACGGTTTGCCAGCCAGCCATGGCGCATCCTAAGATCCATCGTTCAGAGCGGAGTTCAAGAGCGCCGCTGATCCACCCTGCAGGCAGCGACGTCGACACAGCATGGCACACCTGTTTCACTGATCTGCTTCAAAATCAACAAATGACTGGCTGCCAAAGTGAACGCTATTCCCCCATGAAGGGAAAACTGGAGGCCAGCTCTACCGAGGTACTAATATTTCAAACTAATGAGGTTCTGCGCTACTCATAATTATACTTTATATTCTAAAGCAGCTTCTGTTGCCCTGGGTCTTTCATAGGATTGCACTGCTAAAATGCGATTTGTAATGCAATCTGATTAAACAGAATCCTTATTATGCATATTCTTTGAAATTTATTTTGCTATCTATCCATCTATCTAATGAGTACTAACTACTCATTATCTGCCACGTGTTCCATAAACCAGGTGGACCACCTTAAACTGTTACGACAACCTGTTTTTTTCTTGCGAGCTGGACCAACTAAGGACCAGCTTAGGTCAGCTTGAAACCAACAACTTCCAGCAAACAGTTCTTACCAAACTGTCAGCTTAGTGGATTTTAAAACAGGGTACGATTGGTTCTGGTCTTAACTGGTCATTAGCTGGTTGACTAGACATCACGTTCCAAAAACCTGCTGAATTTTGTTAGAACCATCCTGGAGCAACATTAGACCAGCTAGACACCAACAACCAATCTATCAGCATAAGATGGATTTTAATGAAGGGATGGCTGACTCAACATAACAAACTAGGACAGAAGATTGAAAAAGAAATCAAATCATATCCAGATATTTTATGCCGTTGTCTGCTGTATACAGCCATAAGGGATTCCGACTGTGTCATACATGCACACACACATCTTACTGACACACACTTGACATGTCTCTATGGGAGCTCGTGTCTATTTGTTGTTCTACAATCACAGTAGTGCTTGTCAGCACAGACTCTCACATTAACTCCATAAGCTGTTGGAAAGCACCCCCTGCCAAATGACAGCTGCTTCCCCTGGAGCGTCTGTGTTTGCCCCCGCTGGCATCGCCTGGCGGGAGCCAGGGGTGCGCAGACCCTGATCACATGGTTTTGTCACTCGCAACCTCAAGCTCAATATCTGTACCTGCTAGGTCTTTCTCTTTCTGCATCATTGCAATGCATGAGGCATTTCAGCTCTTTGCCTGCATGGATAGAGTTCTAACACTAAAGGGGCAAAAGGGCAATGTGACATTGGGTTAATATGAAATGAATGGGCGGCTATGCCCAAAATGAACATTGTTCCCTCTGAGGTCACTTCCTTCTGTCTGCCACAACATATATTGCTGATATTTCAAACATTTTCATATACATACTCCAAGGAACATATATATGATCCCGTATATGTATGTATGGTAAAAAATATAATCCTCTTGTATAAAATGAACTACTGACAAATTCATAATCTTTAAATACATGTTGTCACATGAACAATCAGTCAGTAACTACACGTATTTAAGTAGCTGTTAGTTGTAAGCTGATTGATTCACTAACAAGAATGATTCTTTGGGAATCGGATTACACTGATTGCGTTGTAAGTTTTTGATTCAGCTTTAGGTGCACCTTAAATTTTAGAGGTCTTCAAGAATGGTAAAACTCTCTGCATGATATTTTCGGTGGGTAAAGCCATTCACTTCAACAAAATTCACATCAAATTTTTAAAACAGACCAAAGATGACAGCGTCTGCATCGGTAGCCTGGGACGAGTCTTTTGAAACCCAGAGAACTGTCATTTGGCTCGGGATCCAAAGCCCTAGAGATCCTCCAACCCAGTCACAATGAATTTGAATTTCATGTTGATGATTTAGGTGCAAGGTTATTTTATTTATTTATTCCTAGACACCCCCTAACACACACTCCAGTCAGGCAGTGTTCCCTGTCTACTTATGACCTTCTCCTCAGCCATATTCTTCACAGAGTGAGAACACAGCCCTTAGCAAGACACAGTCTCTCTGTGCTTTGGCGCTTGTTTTAATTTTCCCACCGAGACAAAAGACGGATTAAGTAAAGTTGCTTTAAATCCTCGGCAGGCGAGTTAAGGTTTCTTCCTGAATAATGATGATAAACATGCTTTTTTTCTTCCTCAGATTTAAACAATGCATCAGCTTCTTTTCCGTTGTTCCTCACAAGTTAATATTTTTACAACAAATTCTCCCTCTATGCACGAATGCCCAACCCAGGCTTGAAAAACAATGCTTAATTTTACAAGTCCCTGTAGCTTTGGCGACAACGTGAATTATTAATCTTTCACAGCTTTCGAAGTCTTGTTTCAAAGCTTTGTATTTCCAGAGAGAGAGAGAGAGAGAGAAAGAGAAAGATGGGGGTTAATCAAACACTAAGAAAGAAGAGTCAGAGAGGCACTTGGAAGGGTGCAGAAGTCTTCAGAGACAAACATGCCACTGTGAGAAGAAAGAAAAGGACAAGCCTGACCTCTGCTAGCACGGCTGAGCTTCACCTCAGGTGAGTTTCTGCAGCATGAGTTGCTACCGCAGTACCGCATCTGTCTCCCTCTCTCTCTTTCCTGAGGCCTGCTCATGAAGGGAAATGTTATATTTAGCTGACCAGTATTTTGTTTGTTCACTGGATGTAACGGTGCCCTTGGAAGACTGCCAGATTGCTCCAGAGCCCAATATCTCTCTCTCGCTCTTGTTTTCTCTCATATATATACAGTACATTTCTAAACATATATTTGATTGACTGCCTCGAACCTTTCAGTGCAAGACAGCTAATTTATTGTGACATTGCAGAGCTAATGTGCCATATCCAAAAGTACCAAGTTGACTTGATCGCATTCCCAAATTACAAATAATCTTGAAGAAGCATCAAGGGTTGTAAAAGAAAAGTGCATGCTCGTCTAATCCTGTCAATCACAAAACACCTTGGGTGTAATAATATGGTCAATACCATTACCACTATTAAAAGAATAGCGGTTGTAATTTATTTTACAGTATGTGCACTTATTTACTTACAGTGTACTTACCTAAGAAAGTACTCTGTACAATTCTCCCATCACAGACTCACAATTAAATCCGTTCAACTTTCTTTCATCTGTGGAACACTAAAGGAGAAGTTTTGAAGAATGATCATGCTACTTTTTTCCATACAATTAAAGTGGATAGGAACCAAAGACTATTAAGCTCATGAAAGGACAAAAAAGCACCATAAAACAATCATGACAGTGTAAAACCAAAAACAGTGATCAAAACAATGTAAATTTGCTGTACAAGTCATTTCAACTCATTTTTTAAAATCTTGCCTCCTTGAATCACAAAAAAAAGAAGTTGAAATTGGTTACATTATTTTTACGAGTTCAAGTAATGGAAAAACATATGTTGTTACGACATTGATAATTTTCAATAAGTCATTTTTTACAGTGTGTTATAGTCCAAGTCTCAGTCATCACATATTCACCGTCAAACTCGTACAACTTTCTTTCATCTGTGGAACACAAAAGGAGATGTTTTCAAGAATGGTCATGCTGCTCTTTTCTATTCAATATTGGATGAGGACCAAAGACTATCAAGCTCCTAAAGTGACAAAACAGTACAATAGTCATGAAAGAGGCCAAAAACAACTTGTGAGTTGTATTTCAATTGTTTTGAAGCTTTGTTTAAAAAACAAACAGAAACATACCGAAAAGTTGTTATTCGTTGAACATTTTGCCTTTTGTGGTCGCCATTCACTTTCATTGTATTTAAAGCAAAACGGTTGATGCTGCTTTGGCTTCTTCGGTACAATTTTCATTACCACAGCAAATTAAACAGAAAAACTGGGCATTGTGCCTGTAATGCCAATTATTTATTTAATTAACTTTGTGTGATGTTGCTTAAAAATCACCTGAAATATACAATGCATTTTTGTACGTGTAGTATATATTAAATGGCATTTGTACTGACCTCACTTCTGTGACGTTTCATCATACTAAATCCGTTCCACCACCATCACAGCAACCCAAACACGTTTACCTGTATCTGACTCGAGGATTATATCAAAATGAGAATTTATGAAATCAATATTTGTCATGTTGTTTTATCTAATACATATTTAGATAGTAATGAGCTCAGCTCACATCAGATACAAGCTTAATCGGATACATTACCTTGCTTGGCAATGCTTCTGCATGCGTGGGTGCCGTGATCCTGGAAGGTTTCGCCATGTAAATACGCTTTAAGGGTCTTAAACATCATTTGTTTTTGAAAACAAATATCCCGAGCAGTCATTTAGGCTTCAAAGGACCCTGACCTATTTCTAAATGTGGACACACTCAAGAAGAAACAAGTGAATCCATCTGATTGCTTTCTTGATTATAGCGTAAAGTGCAGCAAACTGGCTGCCCTGGTGGTTTTTGACACAAATTCTCGACGAATGAGATTACTCTTCTCAGAAAGCTTTTGTGCACTCCAAATTTGATTTCCATGTACTCACGTGTCTTTTCGCAGAATCTCTACTCTCCGCGCGAGAGATTAATGCGAGCGGACAGGAGGGAACAGCTGAATCACATTTTCAAAGGCTGCGCCGCATGGCAGTGGGGTGGCCACCTCTGCTCTGGCCTCGTCTGATCACTAGACCACGCTGGCTTTTATCAGCACAATCTGCTCCAGTGTCCCTTGTGATGAGAAAGCACTCGTCCACCACTGGCGGACAGTTTGTGGTCCGCACCTTAACACCCACAAATCGTACGTCGCCAGCACCTCGCCCAGACGACATAAAAAGACTCAAAGCACAAACATTTGACTGTTAATCATTACCAAGATGATTTCTGTGGAAGCACTCAGATTGAATTTGCTCATTTTAATTGGATGTATGGAAGGCAGCTCACATTTCCTAAACAAACAGTGGGAATTGAGCTTTTCCATTTTCCGAGTGCAATGACTCTCATCGTACATCAACAAATGGAAAGTGCAATGAGGAGGAGCTGTGAAATCATTTACGTATTCATAGAGAATTATTCAACCTCTGCTCTCACTTGGAGAGCTAGTGTGAAAACCCCAGATTGTTTTTGGACACAAAAAAGCAACAGCATTTCTATACAAAAGTTTTAATTTGTGTCCAAAAAAAAAAAGATGGACTAAAGTGACCCGAAAAACACCAGTAGCTGCTGTAAGCATAATAGAGCTTACAGTGAAGCTTCCTGCACTACACTGTAATTAGATTTTTTTACGGATGTAAATCGGACGGAAAACACAATGGAAATTTAAACTATTAACTGGCAACAGAGCTTCTTTGACTTTAAAAAAAACTCTTTCATAAGTTTAAATTTGTCAGCAATGTCCTACAGTGGATAGACATGCTTCATGGGAGAATTCTGTAATTTATTTCTGAAAATTAACATTTCCACCACATCTCAATTTATGTTTGTGTTAAGTAGCATTCTGTTGGGGAAATTATATTTTAAACATTTTTTAAATACAATTCTAGCTATTTAAAGAACATGAAATACACAAAATAATATTTACCAATAATCATGATAATCATGTAATATTTGATTAATATAATTTTTGCATTTTTTGCATCATTTTACAAATTATAGCTTAATCACAACTGACGCACAATAAATATATTCTATTCTCAGTTACTTTACCTTAATTTTTCTTTCAAATCACATCTCATATTACATCTCAAGCTTGCTCTTCACTGATGCTGCTGTCTTTTTGCAACCAAGTACAGAAACTAAAAAAAAAAAAAAAATGTAAGTTGTTGTGAAAATCACAGCTGATTTGTAAATTGTTTGAAAATTGACATCGCTTTCATACAATAAAAATCAAAGTGGTTTGTTTAAGTCTGTTTATATGGTTTTAAAAAATGTATAATTAGTATTTTTAATCATAGATTTTCATATTTTAAGAGTGACGGTCTAGGTCTGGGAGAAATAGGCTAATAAAATAGCAAAAATAAAATAACTTTAGTTTCCAAGAAGTTTTTGACGTGACAAAATCTGTTGATTTTGATCTGATAAAAATCAACATCTAGAATGTTAAAAATGTCCGTAATTGAAAAAAAAAACACCCATTTGTGTGCATTATACATCTGTTGTAGTAAAGCCATCGCAAATGGCGACGTCGTTGAGTTTCCGTAGGCGGAGAATCGACGCCTCCTCGCGTTGCAGCTACGCTTATCTCATTCAACAGGCTGCGGAGAGTCTGACACACGCTTTTGTCTCGGCCCACATGCACTCCTTTATCTCCTTCTTTCTTTCCTTCACCCTCCTCTTCCTCTTCAACAGCTGTCCAAACCGCAGCACTCCTTAGCCTGTTCATCACCCACACGCCAACTTTGAGAGGCCAATTAGCATGTTAAAATCCCAATCAAAACAACAGGCTGTCAGTCTGTGAGAGAACGACGCTTGGCAACCCTGCCTCCATAATCCATATGCGAGCTTTGTCAGTACAAGTGTTCTAGCTGTGGTGATATATCCGTGTGTTTGTCTGGAGACTTTCTGGATGTCTTAGCATGCCGACACAAACCTTGACTCTCAATGCAACGCAGAGACTACCTTATATAGATTATTTCAGAATGGTAATCTGTGAATTGTAGCCCTCAGGGTAAATTCATTAAGTGTACTAGTGCTTTGTTCAGCACATTTTTTTAAATTGTGTTCATTTACTCTAATAGGCTTTATATAGTTTGATTTGGTGGATATGGGACTAAAATTAAACTTGGCGACTGTGATTAACAAAATTAGCAACTAACAACGGACATTTCCATAGCATGCTTAATGTATTGTTCAACGGCTGGTGTTGTTTTAATTAGCAGGCATTGGTAATGTCACCTAATAAACGGCCAAAGGGTTTCTGCCACCTGCAAATGAAGATGTATGACTCTACATTTCTCCCAGTTCAAGTAGCATTGTGGGCTCTCCGGGAAGTGATTTTTCCGCCACAGATTTCCCAGCTTCATTCTGTATTCATTTCAGCATCATAAAAAAAAAGAAAAGAAAAACATCTGCAAAGGGTGAAGGACGTGTCATCGGAGGACGAATGAGGAGAGGAGGTGTATTATTTGCATAAGCTGTCTCAGCATTAGCTATATTTTGCATCACTAGTTTTGTGATCCCAACTGTAAGAGTTCCTCTGAGATACCGGATAGATTTGATAGAAGAATCCAAAACTTGTCGGATTTTTAAGTTTTTTAAGAGTTTAAACATGGTTTAAAGGCCCATTCACAGCAAGAACGATAACTACAGTATAAGGATAACTATATTAGCATCCACACCATGGGATCATTTTTGTTTATTATGCTAACTTTTATTATGTTAACTTGCCATTTTAAATGCTCGAGCTCTTTAAAGCAGGATAGAATCTGATTGGCGGTCAATGTTTTTATTGTTCAGCAGCTAGAAAAAATCATTCTGAATTTGATTCCAACAATATCGTTTCTCTGTGTCGTTATTGTTATAGTTGTGGTGTGAACTCTACTATTCTTAGAACATTTTCAATGGGCCTTAAAACGTAAGAAAGAATTAGTCTACCATTGTTTTGTTTTTTTTATCGGTCATAAGCAACATGATATAATCAAATAAAAAGAGATTGTAAATCCAATAGTAAGATGAGGTAATTGAACTGGATTGATTAGTGTATTTCTGCAGATTACATCAATAAACCAGAAGAATCATTCACTCGAGCGATTTGTTAAAAAAACGGATTCATTATGAGTGAGTCACTGAATCATTCACAAAAGCAAATTGTTAAAAAAAATGTTTAAAAAAAGAAAGCACGAGTCATTGATTTATTGACTCAACTGATTCAATCAAAACATTGATTCATTCAGTAACGACACTGGTGCTGAGTCGAGCAATGGTTAAATATGCCGCGTGATCATTTAGAAATATTTTTGAAGTGGAACAAAAACAGACAAAGTAACTGGCAATATTTGGTCTAAAATGTCAGTTAGTCATTATTAGTTTCTTGTTTATTGAACAACAGTATGAAAGCAATATCACACAAGTGAGGATATAGAGAGATTGGTTAATATATAATGTTTGACACAATAAGTGCTGTTAGCCGCAAATATACAAGGGAAATATTTCTTTGTCACAGTGACATGACTGTTTTATAATGAGATACTGCAAAATACATTTTCATGGCCAGTAAGAAATACTGTATTTATGGCCAGTAAATTTTGGCAGGTGAGTCACAAAGTAATTTTTTGACCTAGCTAGTTAACTCTTTCTATTATATATTCTGCACTGTTTGCTAAGATGGAAAGTAGCACAAGTGGAGAGACAAATGGGCAACCCAAGGAAGCGCCACAAATTATTTTTCAAAACAAATTTGTACAGTAATTCCCTCAGGTTGTGGAGCAAGCGAGCAGATTTAATTGGGAAGATGCCCTAGAATGGGAGCTCACCTGGAGAGGACCGTTTTTTACACTCTTTCCATGTCTCTCTCGTTCTCTCTCTATTTTCTTTATCTTAGTCTGTCAGATAGGCCCTGTAATCACTTCATCTGTTATCAGTCATTCCCACTGTTTCTGCCATCCCAGAATGCTCGGCTCTTGATTGAAAGTCTCCTCTATAGACAGCCCCGGGTTATCAGCAGCCTGTGAGGGAACATCACTCTGATAATACATTTGCTGTGCATGTCTCATCTAGATTTATATATTTTTTTTTTATTCTAATCTAGTTCATTAAAGGTAAACTCAGCCATTTTTGTTCACATTTCATTGGTTCTTCTTAGAAATGCATGATATTCGCATGGTATCACATCGTTATATATAGAGATGCACAGATATATCGGCCAATAAAAGGAATTATTTTCACGATTGTTTAAATACAGCAGATGATCAGGGATGATTATATGCCATAAATCAAAAGGGGGCAGAAAACTGTGCCAGGCTACGTCTAATCCGGATACATTTGAAAATGGCGGTTTAATCTAAAAACGCTATAGCATTTTCAGCATGAAAATGCTAAATACACCTTACTGCGCATGCGTAAAGCTTCACTGAGATGATACAGACAGAAAAATAAATAATAATCGCGCAATTACAGGGTAATTTTATTTAGCAAAATATCTCACCATTCACCAGGTCGCACTCAGTCACCATATGTTTGGTCTAAAACGCAACTGCTCGTATTGCCGCTGGACAGCTAATGTGTGTAAATTTCTGTCATCTTTGCAGGACTGTGAAATGAAGAGTGTGCAAAGTAACTTACTTTAGCAACTGTGTGAAAGTGAATAGCACATAAAAGGCACAATACCGGTATAAACATGAATATCTATTAGTACAATATGCGTCACATGACTAAACTTACGTCATTGTTTTTAAATACCTCCGTTTTGACAGTCTACACTACAACGGCCTTTTCAAATTTATCCACTTTGGAGAGCGTTTTCAAAAAGCTTAATTTTAATTAATAAAAACGCCGTCTCAGTGTGGAAAGGAAGGCCAAAACGGAGAGAAAAAGATGCGTTTTCAATCGAAAACGTATTAGTGTGGACAAGGCCTAAGACTGTAACAAATACTGTGTGAAGGAAATGTCTCTTGTGTTGAATTTAGGGCTGTCGATGTTAACGAGACAATAACACATTAACAGTTTAAAAATAAGCAGGCTCTATTTGACCCTATGAATACCTGTGGTTCAAGTCAGGGTTGCCAGTTCTGTGCTGTTTCCCTACATTAAAACATTATTGCCTCCCATCCAATAATCTAAGAGCTTTGTGCTTTGATTTAATTTAGGCTTTAATTCAAATATAAACATTCATCAATGCACACATTAGACTCTGTAAATAGAAGCTCAAGCTTGAAAATTTCTATTAAACTGCTCAATTCATATGGGTAAGTTTTACAATCTGCGTTGCATGGACTTTAAATGGAGGGACAGAAATCTCTCAGATTTCATAAAAAGATCTTCATTTGTGTTCTGAAGTTCAACGAAAGTCTTACAGGTTTGGAACGATATGAGGGTGAGTAATTGATGACCAAACAAACCCTTTAAGATTTGATAATTTGGTTATTGTTCTTCAAAGTACATACACTCACCTAAAGGATTATTAGGAACACCATACTAATACTGTGTTTGACCCCCTTTCGCCTTCAGAACTGCCTTAATTCTACGTGGCATTGATTCAACAAGGTGCTGAAAGCATTCTTTAGAAATGTTGGCCCATTATTGATAGGATAGCATCTTGCAGTTGATGGAGATTTGTGGGATGCATATCCAGGGCATGAAGCTCCCGTTCCACCACATCCCAAAGATGCTCTATTGGGTTGAGATCTGGTGACTGTGGGGTCCATTTTAGTACAGTGAACTCATTGTCATGTTCAAGAAACCAATTTGAAATGATTCGAGCTTTGTGACATGGTGCATTATCCTGCTGGAAGTAGCCATCAGAGGATGGTACATGGTGGCCATAAAGGGATGGACATGGTCAGAAACAATGCTCAGGTAGGCCATGGCATTTAAACGATGCCCAATTGGCACTAAGGGGCCTAAAGTGTGCCAAGAAAACATCCCCCACACCATTACACCACCACCACCAGCCTGCACAGTGGTAACAAGGCATGATGAATCCATGTTCTCATTCTGTTTACGCCAAATTCTGACTCTACCATCTGAATGTCTCAACAGAAATCGAGACTCATCAGACCAGGCAACATTTTTCCAGTCTTCAACTGTCCAATTTTGGTGATCTCTTGCAAATTTTAGCCTCTTTTTCCTATTTGTAGTGGAGATGAGTGGTACCCGGTGGGGTCTTCTGCTGTTGTAGCCCATCTGCCTCAAGGTTGTGCGTGTTGTGGCTTCACAAATGCTTTGCTGCATACCTCGGTTGTAACAAGTGGTTATTTTAGTCAAAGTTGCTCTTCTATCAGCTTGAATCAGTCGGCCCATTCTCCTCTGACCTCTAGCATCAACAAGGCATTTTCGCCCACAGGACTGCCGCATACTGGATGTTTTTCCCTTTTCACACCATTCTTTGTAAACCCTAGAAATGGTTGTGCGTGAAAATCCCAGTAACTGAGCAGATTGTGAAATACTCAGACCGGCCCGTCTGGCACCAACAACCATGCCATGCTCAAAATTGCTTAAATCATCTTTCTTTCCCATTCTGACATTCAGTTTGGAGTTCAGGAGATTGTCTTGACCAGGACCACACCCCTAAATGCATTGAAGCAACTGCCATGTGATTGGTTGATTAGATAATTGCATTAATGAGAAATTGAACAGGTGTTCCTAATAATCCTTTAGGTGAGTGTATATTGGCTCTATATTTAAATATATTAGCTCTATATTTGAAAAGATTAGTTTGAATTATTAAGAAATGTATTAAAAGTTGCCCATAAGTCCATAAGGAATGTGTATTAATCTAATGCGAGAGATAATACATTATTATATAAATTACATGAATTGCACCATTAAAAAACAAAACAAAACGGATAAGACATTGTTAGCTACAAAATGTGTTCTATCAAGCTCTTGAGGCTGCACAATTTCTAATGATTATTTATTTATGTAAAACAGTTTTAGAATGACACAAAGGTGATCATTTTAATTTTTGTATGATCATATTTTTCATCATATTTTTAAAAAGTACTATTCATTTCTTTGATTTTAAAACCTTTTTAATCTGCAAATAAAACATTTAAAATAAACTAGCTTGTCTGCTTCTGTTTTACATTATGCATCCATCACCTTGATTAGCAATGCTTGTCCTGGATGTGTTTTGTGCTGTCGGATCTGTTGACTGTTGATTCGCCTCTTATTTGTTCCCCTTTTTTGCATCAGTTCCAAATCCATATCATGACTCAGCCCACAAAGCATGCGGCCCGCATCTATATTTGCTCTGTCTCAAAAGCGTACCGTTAAGTGGGTCAAATCTTTGGAAATTTTGGCCTGGTTTGCCAGTTGGACCCATGGTAATGAGGACAAAAGGAGGGCGAAATCTTTTGGCCCTTGTGTGGCGCTGACTCATAAGTGACAGTCACATATTAATGTAGTCTTACCGAATTTTGGCCCAGTTTGCTCCGAGCTCAGTACGAGGGCAGCCTGTATGACCTCATCGAACATCCTCATAAATCAGAAAGGTTGGCAAATGTGCCTAAAATGTATTTTCCGTAAAGTTTGTTGCAATTTACATAGAAACTGTTCAACAGAAATGCCTGCATTTTTATGACTTTTCAGATGAATTAAATGAGGCATGTTGATGGCTTTGTGCCTAGGGGGATAAAAGTGATTTTATTTCATTTTTTTGCAACCAAACCTCAGTGGTACAGGTAGCCTCAGTACTTGGCTTGATGGGGCCTGCCCATTTTCATCTCCCTTTTGCTCTAGTGGAGATGAAGAGGCTGTGATGGTGCTGAAAAAATATCCGTATGTGCCCGGGAGTGCATGTCCCTGAATCAACCCCCGTTCACTTTGCTCGACAGTGTAAGGTCACTCTCGACGGCTGGAGGGAGGAAGGGAGGAGTTGTCCTGCTTGCGCAGTGCGACCGGCTAATCCAAGCCCTCTTCCAGCTCACGTAGGGATTACATCCTCCCTTTACATTACAAAAACCACCCCCCACGCATCTCGCCGTTGACCTGCTCTCCAAGCGAGAGAAAGAACACGACCAAAACACATGCTTAATCACAGCGTATCTCTACAGCTGTTGAATATTCTGTACTTGAGGAGTTGCTATGGTGACAGTCGACCATGTTGGCCTTGATGTTTTCACAGTCCCCTCTAATTTCGCTCCGTGGTTTGAAATGACTCAGGACGTTTCGGTGTGCCATGCAAATACTTTTGACAGCACGGTCTACTAAAAGACAAACTGTGAAGGTAATGACTGAACAATGTCTTTGACTCTGATATAGTGAACAGATAGTGCATGTCAACAGGTTAATTCTGTTCATTCTATTACAATCACCTACACTTTATCAGTGTCCTATCCAGGAACAATTATGAATATAAATATTCAGTTTTTCTGTAGAAAAGCAGAATGCAGGAATATCATTCTGTCTGATATTATTATATCTATACTTATCTGTCTGATGCAAGTCTAATATTTTTAAATTTGCTATGGCTGATAACTGATAAATGGCTAATATTTAATCCTTAAACGCATACTTCGGGTCTTTAGTGATCCGGGACGTCATTCACTACCCTCCTTCTCCTTCATTTGTTCAAGTTAGAAATCAACCTTCTTAAGATTACTCAATCAATTCATTATAAACAATATAACAAGGAATATTATAAAAGAATGCGTTTTCCCATTCATTTTTTGAAAAAAATGTATAGGGTCGCTAACGACCCGTGGTGTGTAACAGAATAAGTGTAATTTTTCTGCACAACAATAATTGAAATCTTTGATGACTCAAGTGCAATTCACCTTTATTCCACAAGGTGGCAATGTCTGATACACAATGATGAAGTGACGTTTCACTCATAAGCTGCGTACCAATTCAGAGGATGCATTTTCGAAGGCTAGACCGTCCTATTTAACAACACTCAGTCTGACCTTCACAGCCTTCGAAAGTGTGGCCTTTAAATTGGGACACAGCTATAGTTAGCCTACCACCGGCAGAAAACAAAAGAGTAGCAAGTAACATCAGCAAAACTTGAAATGGCTCAGCAAATGACCTCACATACTCAACCTTCAAATACTTGGTTAGCATTTGCCTTAGCAGTGCAGTGCACTTTCAGAAACCCCCACCTTCCCCAGCTCCACCTGTATAGAAGATTTTCCAAGGTGGCGCCGCCCATACCCCCCATAAACGGCCTCAAAACCGTTCTTCAGAAAGTCTATGGGTGACGTCACAGACGCTTTGTCCATATTTTTTACAGTCTATGATTGTAACCTGTCAAACAGATTACACTGAGTGGAGCGGGTGACCGGTCTAAGATGGCGGCTCCACGGCTCGTCCACGCCAGTAGGCAGTAGCGGTCGATAGGGCATCTAGCTCTATATATGTCTATGGTTTACAGTCTTGTTTCCGGAAGTCATTTGTTTGTTCCGCCTTCTCTATGACATTACGCACGTCGTTAAAGACGGCAAGCGATGATTGGTCGGGAAGCAACATGTAGTCTGACACCTTGTCCACGACACGACAATAATTTAGGAGTCAAAATCGCATAATCTGACACAACGATTATTGTAACAGACGAAAAAATTCTGTTGTCTAAACCTGGCATAAAGTAAACCTAACCATATTAGTAAATTTTTATACCTGCCATAAAGACCATCACATTAACATGGTGATTTGTGTAAACTGTACTAAGTTTCATTTATCATTGGAAACACAGCAGGAGATCCATAAACAAAATACAGCCTCCTGTGAGGCAAAGTAGTTTTGAGGTGGCCGGCACTCTCTGACAGCATCTCAGTGAGGGAATGCTGAAACCAGCCCCTCCGGCAACTGATTTATTTTTAACTCTCCCTCATCCCACCGTCTACAAAGAAAAAAAAAATGCTCCTGGCTCTCCATTAGTGCGGTCACGTGCCGTCAGCGATGCACGGGCCAGTGGATGGTAACAAGGGACCAAGAGTCCCCTCCCACATATCCAATCTACTCCTCTCCACGTGAGCTTACATCTTTACCCGAAGGGCCTGTGGTTATATCTGACATTTCCTTTAAACTTGGACCAGCTTAAATTTAGATTTTTAGAAAAGCTGGTTTCAGATGGCGTAATGTGTTTAGGCTGGATGGTTGTTTTTCAGGTACAAGTCTGACCAGTATAGCCATGATGACACCAGCATTTCCATGCCCAAAATGTACCTTATACTGAAGGATTTAACCACTAGATATTGGCTGTTTACGTGCATGTAGATACACGGAGAACATAGCTCAGTTTCAGTCTTGGATGAATTTGATAAGAAATCTTTGAGTTATAATGATATTTCTGACTTGTATCTTGGCAAATCTGAGGGCAGTACAATGCGTGGTTAAAGCTGTCTCTGAAAGAAGATCTGTTCTCGTCTAGAGGAATATGAGTATATGAGATGAAAGTGAGAACAAGAGACTTCTTTCAAATACAAAAAAACAAAGCAATAAAATATTTTGAATGCTGCTAGACAGCAATACGATTAATGGAGACTTTATCATATGTAGCAGCATCTCATACATTTCTACTAAGAAAAAGCCCCAAATTATTTCTTATTTATCTCCCCAGACTTTAAGAAAAGATCTCAACAACATCTCAAACTGTGGTCTGATTTACCAAGATACAAAGTCCACAATCAAACATTTGAGACCTCAATACGAACTCAAACATTTCAGAAAATATCCAAGTTATACTCTCCACTTTAATACTGCAGCTCTATACTATTATTGCATGCCAGTAATTATCTCATTTGTGCCTATTTTTATTGCAAAGGATTGTGGAAGAAATATCAAAGTTAATACTTAAATGAAACATAAATGAGAACTCCAAGTCTCTGGAGCAACAAAAACACAGCCTTGAAGAAATAAAATTCCCATAGTAGGAATGAATATTTGCAGTTGACAAAGATGAGGCAGAACCAATGGATGATTAACAGAAACATGACAGCACTGTAACATAAGAACAGCGTGCAGGATGGCGTGTTTGTGATGCTTTATTTTGTCGTGCTAGTTCCAGGACTACCAGCTGTGCCGTGTTCCAGTTTTAAGAGCCAAAGAATAGTCTCTCCCGAGAGCAGAACATGCAGTCTTAGAAGGAGAAGAGGAACGGACGCCCACTTTCTAGCATCAACGCACTTCAAAAACAGTTTGGATACATTAACCATCTCTGGTTAATATTCTGAGTGTGTGGTGACCCTGATAGAGCGCTGCATAAAAACTCCTACCCGTTTTTGCCATGACAGTCGTGATCTACGGGCGAGTGTATGACCGTGCATGAGTGTGAGACCATGGGTGTCTTTTTACGATGAATTCGCAGAGCAATCAAGCATCTCAACCGCTGTGTCTATTCTGTCATTACTGCTTTAATGAAGCGTGAAAGTGGCTTGCTTGCTCACCTTGAGTGTGTGTTTGTGTGTGTGTATGGGAGGGATGAAGAGTGTCAAATGTCCTTTGCTGTGTGTCAAACTGACTCACCAATCAGGAGAGGCGGTGGATCAGTTCATTGGTGTAGCAGTAGGCGGACTATCAAGAGCTCCTCATGCAGTCATATCATCTCGTTCTCTCTCTGTGTGTGTGTGAAACTCTTCAATGGGTCCTTGTGCAATGGCATCATAAAGTGTTCAGACACTTAAGCCACTCCTAAAAATGGATGAACGTCATTGCATTTGAAAACAAGTGGCATTTATTTTTAAGACAGCAAGATATTTAGCAAAAAAATCACCTTTCTCAGATCCTGCTTTTCCACTGACCTGCATGTTACTGACACGTTACCACAAACATGGTGCATCATGGTCTTTGTTCACACCTAAAATCATACTTTTCATTTTAGCATCCAAAGCAATTTAATATAGCATCTCCACACCATACAAAGCTTGCATTTGAATGTTCAGAAGTAAAAATAAAAAAATAAAAATAATAATAATTCTGCCTTTGATTTTTTTACTCTGAAGTGGAAATGGGCTTACATGTTTTTAATATTTAATAAATATTTAATACATGTTTTATATATTATTGTATTTCAGAAGGACAGGAAATATAAAGTGGCTGGAGTATCTGTGCAGTGTCACAAAAATAAATACGACATTTTAAAAAGCATTTAAATTGAATTTAATCACAATCATGAGCAGGCTTTTGTATATACTTACATATGCTGTATATTTCAGATGACTGCATATCTAAGAGAAAAATAAGGACAGAGAGGAATAATCACATGGACGTTCTCTCTTTCCAAGAGTTTTGGCTGTGAACCAAGCCCCCCCCCCACCCCTCGTCTCTATCTATCTATCTATCTATCTATCTATCTATCTATCTATCTATCTATCTATCTATCTATCTATCTATCTATCTATCTATCTATCTATCTATCTATCCATCTAAACGCCTGCTCTCTTGCTCTGTTGAAAGAGCGATCCCAGGGGGCTCAGTGTTGTCTGGCTTAGGGGAGAGGAAACTCTCTGACTAGGCAGGGTACGACACAGAGTAAGTGGCGCTTGGCTTGTGGTGCTGCTTTGATTTTTTCCACCCGCTTGTGTTCCCTGACTCCCTCTGGCCGGGGCCGTAGTGCACTGGGAGATGAGAAGGGTGATGAATGGAACCATTCGTGTTTTGGGAGGAGCGGCGTTCCCTCACGGATTCTTTCAGCAAGATGCGCTATCACTCACGGCTGGCAGAAAAGCGTAATCCCAGGTGCTGCTGGAACCGGTGATTTTCAGCCTGTTTTTTTGGCCTGCTCAACACAATGGATAATAGAGTGTGACAAAAAAACTCACCGGTTAAGATACGTTTCTCCTCCCATGAGCCTTAGTTTGCAGGTCTGTTCAATGCAATGTCAAAGTTTAACTCTACAAATAACCAGAGGACAACATTTGAGCCTTTTACAGCACAATATTCAGTAAAAAATCAATAAATTGAAAGCCTTTGCATTTGTATGTCTTTGCATTTGCATTGTTGGTCCTCAAACAGCATTCCTATCGAACAAAACCCCAAACACTCCTAAAATCAAACAGAAATGGCAAGTTGATAAGAAAAATACCTGAAGAAGATCTAAATACTTATATATATATGCAAGCTGCAACAGTGTGTGAGATTTTCTTTCTGAACCCCTAACATCTGATTGGTTGATGAGAATGTTGTTCTACGATATCCTACATTTATGAAATCACATAAGAAATTTATTCAATGCTGAATGCAAATAATAAAACGAACAGCCAAACCAGATCATATGATGAATTTTCTCTTTTAAATTGCCCTGCAGGTACTTAAATTACACATAAAATGCCACTTCTAGCTTCCTTGACTTATGTATGGCATTAATAATCATGTGCTTAATTTTTTTTTTATGTCTTCAATGAAGAATCAACATTGACTTTGCAATGTAGTCTAAAGCTACTTTTAAACTGTTTATAAGATACCATCATGCTTTGAATTGTTTATACATATGCGACACGCTCAATCAGTTTTAATCAGACTTCGCAATGGGCAGAATCAGTGAGTCAACAACTTGTCATCCAACGTTACATTTACCGGTAATACCTGATTGAAAGAAACAGTTGTTTGACCCTGAATATTTCATTGTCACTATCATTTATATGGCATTGAGAAGCATGAGGGACACAGCCACCTTCTTACTCTCCATCTGTCCTATGCGCCCTCAAGCGGCAAACTGCTGATTCAGCTTAAAGCGACGTCCCACTAGCCGACATGAAACAACTTGATTTTGGTCAGGTTTGGTCACAACTACCAAAAACCTGTTTGTGCAGCTCTTCGGGAGGAAAAAGTTTTCAAGCAGCCTAAGCGGGTTTGCAGGTGTCTCAGCCTGACTACGCTGGTGTTTTGCTGGTTTAGTTGATTGGAGATGGTGAAAACTTTTCTAAATACATTAAACTAACCCACCAAACAAAACAGAGATTGTATGTACAGCAAGACCAAAGACCAATTTTCAGCTAAGGCTGGACAACATTTGCTTACAAATAAATGGGTGTTATCTTGCAACAGAGAAAGAGTACACTTTGTTCATTTACTTATACTACTGACATTGTAACAATCCAAAGGTAGTTGAAAATAGGCACCCTATTATGCTTTTTTGGATATTACTTTTCATGTAGTGTGTAAAATAGCTGTTTGTGAATGTAAAAGGTCTGCAAGGTTTCAAAGATCAAAGTGGAGGATAAATGGAGTTATTGTCTCCCAAAAGAAAAATCCGATTCTGAACTGCCTGAAACGTCTTGTCAGTAAATCCAGTCTTTTTGTACAAACCTACGTAGGTTTATAACAAATTAGACCAATCACATCAGACTGGGCCATGTGACCAATCAGGGCAGAGTAGGCTCTTGGAAAGGAGGGGTTTAGAGAGACCGAATCTTTTATCGAACCATTTCTGACACTGTGGGAAAATAAGTGATGCTGCAATTTATATAATATGAGAAAAAAAAAATTTTTTGACACTAGAGGCATGTAAACATATTGTAGGAGACTAAGGAGGAGACTAGCATAATAGGGGCACTTTAACTCAAGAAGAAATTATGCAGGATTTTATCTTTACTGTATCTCTAGTCTGTAGAGCAACAGAAGACTATCTGATTGAGAGGATCGGTTGACCCTGAAACCATTGACAGAGCATCGAGGGGCATCTGTGACCCGGCCACCCTCTTGCACTCCATCTGTCCAATGCAAAGTCAAGCGCCCGGGCTGGAATATCACACGCCAAACTGCTCACTCAGCTTAACTGATCTGACAATTCCCGTTTAGAGCCAAGAGGAACAACTGTCTCTCAGGATTCATCGGATCCAAAGGGATCGATTTCATTTACTTTCCATCTTTGATTGGTGAACGTAATGGCTCAGACAGAGAGATGCATGCATGTAACCTCCGAATCTTAATCAAGCGGAAGATCACCAGTCAGTTCACATAAACATCCCCGTACGGGACATTTCATCCCATCCTGAGAGATGGATTTATTGTATGACTGTAATATATTCTCACCAGAAGATCTCATCAATATTTCATTTATTTGATCATGGATATGGTGACTAATGCCTCCTTATGTTAGTACGTTAATAATTTTCTCTATTGGCCGTGATGGCCGTATTATGGTCATACAACAGCCCACAGTCCCGCCGTGTAGCTTTAGCTTCAACAAACAAATTAATGTTGAATTGCAATTTCCTCGCAGTCTCCTCGATTAATGGATCCTGGCGTCATTTCTGCAGCTCGGCAGCACTGAACAGGTCAGATTATTAAAAAGCCATTTTGGCTATACATCAAAGTGATATTTGAGATCACCATCATGAAAGGAAACGTCTTAATGTTTAAGATCAACCATGGTAAGATAGTCTTTCTCTCTTTTATTGAGAGAACACGGTGTGCAAAAATGTAAAGGAGCCAAAAACAAGCCAAGTGTATATTTAGCTCACGTAGGCTGAACTAGAAATGGCATTTTGTTCATTACTTCAAGTGGAGTTTCCTTTTCGGTTCTGTCAGGGAAAATTTTCCGGGTGACATGATTAATTCATGCTAAATGAAATGCTCAAATGTAACACCAGAATGAGGCACACTGTCTCAAATGACAAACCGTAACACTAACTGAAGTACTCGAATCATTTATCGAAGACATATGGCGGTTTTATACATTGCCAAAACCGCCATGTCATGAACCAACAATTCCTGATAAAGACGAGGAAAAAAAACCTTTCACCTGCAACGTTTATCTTCAGAGACTGACAAGACATTGTTGAGATGAAAGACTCTCTTTGTTCTATTGAGATGGATGAGTTTTGGGGCATTTTGAGATGTATCTTTGGCTTTCAACATCTGCATCCTTTGCCTTAGTACAACATGCCGCTATGCCATATGCTAGATACATTTAAATACATCACTAATATTTGACTCTTTATTCCCCATCCCTGTCTTTATCCCCATCTGTCTCTTTCCCCAATTTCATTTGAAGCCTGACATGCTTCTTGATTTAGGCTGTGATGTGGCTGCCTTTCCAAACAGCCTCTTTATGAGACTCAGTACATAATATTGATTTCTGTGGGAATGAGATTTGTTGTGAACAAATCGCTTGTGCTGCTGATGCTGTGCTTGTCCGATAAAGGTGGTCGTGCACATGAGAAGGAAGGAGAATGGAAGGATGGAGTTTGGGGAATCCGACCCCAATACCAGGAAACGTAAATGATGGCGGCTATGGTCTAATGCTAGTTTCAGATGGTTAACACACAAAACATCCACACAGTCCATTCACTGACCACTGACAAAATGGCACTGGCCAAAATAACATGTTTCAATCCAATTGTCTATCTTTATGCAACTTCCAGGAGTCAGAGTGCAACAGCACATCTGGAAATAAAGTCATTTTTGGATCAATGATGTAAGAATGTCCATAAAAAATATAAAAGGTTGTTGGTGTAAATTCCATTTTAATGTTTTTTTTTTTTAATAAATAATAGAAAGTACAAAAAAATCTGCATCAATTTTTAAATTTTTTATATATGATTACTAAGTAAGCTATATTTATGAGGAGAACTTCATTTTTGAGTTGTCCGTTAGTCCGTTGTCCTAACTTTCAAATAGATTTATTTGTCATTAAAAAAATCTATGGACAGTTTGACCAATACTTTTGATCAATTAAGTGAAATGTTTAATGTTCCCTTTCGTAGTCACTCCGAGTTACGTCGGATGACGGAGAATGGGGGTTTCGCCTAGAAAGCCTATCGACTTCGAGTATTACAAAACGAGCCTATGGCAATGAAATGCCATGGGTCTGCGGAATTTGCATAGCGTATCTCCGCCCCACCGTGTGGGTATAAAAGGAGAGACGCCGGCAAAGGCAGATCATGTTTTCGCTTCGGAGCCAAGAGTATCTCTTCACTCCACAGCTATTTCTGACTCCGCTCTACGAGACGAGCCACTCTCCGGTGTTGGTGTGACGGCGATCTGCAGCGAATTCACATTGCCTGCTGGTCTGTGCAGTGATCTGCCAGTGAGTGTGTTTCTCCCTGCTCGCTTCAACATCGCGGAGTTTCTCTCCTTTCACAAAAAGAGCTCGCATGCGGCACGTCTTTTTAAAGACGGCTCGCCCGTGCATTTAAAAAAAAAAAAAAAAACAGAATGGTTGCGACAGCTTGGTATCGGACTCTGATGGGCACGAGCGTTGTCTGGTATGTTTGGGCTTGATCATACTAGAGCAGCGCTCGTGGATGACTCATGTTCTCTCTGTGGGAACATGACCATAGCGTCATTAAGGTCGAGACTCGGTGAACTCGCAAGAGTGAGAGTCCCCTCATCCACCACCCGATCTTCGGCTGGTGGCCAGGGTGACCGGAGGGTGTTGGTCTGGAACAAGGCGCCGACTCCGTGTCCACGCCCCAGCCCCCCCTCCTCAATGACGGTGCCCGCTAGTGAACAGGTGATTCCCACGGGTCTACCTTCTGGTGGCCCGTGTGTTTCATTTGAAGCTACAGAGGATGATACTATGTTTGTAGCAGCTTCACTAGGTGGGTTTGATTCTCTGGAAATGACCACTCGTCACAGCCGCCACCTCCTGGTGTGCATACGGCTGTGCTTGAGTCCGATCCAGAGATGACGGCCATGCTTTCCTGGGACGATTGGTTTTGGGTAAGGCCGCCGACACGTCCACGGCAAACCCCAATACCTTCCCTCCCGGACGTGCATGATGAGATCTCGAAGTCCTAGAAGACCCCCTGGTCTTCTCGGGACCGCTCGCTGATCTCATCCGCCTTTCCTCCCCTCGATGGGGCTGCTGCCATGGGTACACAGGGGTTCCCCCGGCTGAACGCTCTGTTGCAATGCTATATGTCCTCAGAGTGCTTCTTCTCGGCGCAATCCTAAGCACCCGTCCGTGGCCTGTAGTTTTTCGTCTACACTTGTGGCGAGATCCTATAGCGCCACTGGCAGCCGCCTCCCTGCTGCCATTCTGCTGGTCTACCTGACCCAGATGCTCATGGTCCTGCACGAGGGCGGGACTGACCCAGGCCTCTTCACTGAGCTGCGTGCCGCCACTGACCTTGCTCCCCGAGCGACGAAAGTGGCCGTACGCTCCCTGGGTCAGGTGATGCTCACCATTCTGTGGCTGAACCTGTCTGATGTGCTGGATGTCGCGCGGCCGACATTCTGTCCGACATTCCCATATCTCAGGTCTGCCTCTTCGGCGGTGCGTTTGAGGACTTTGCCCAACAGCTCTCAACCGCCCATGTGCAGACTGACGTTGATTCTGTCCCGACGGCCCTGCCGTCCGCTCAGATCCCTCGGTCTGCCCACCGCCGAAGGCGCCGTCCCGCGGCTCCCTCCCCGCCCGTTAATGGGCCGGCTCTGGAAGCCGCGGGCGGACGGCACAGCCCTCTCCAGCCCCGCCCCCCGCTACATGCCAGGTTAAGCGGCGCTCTTGAGACGGGCTCCTCAGAGATGGGACTCGGTTCTTTCCAGGAGTGGGTAGCAGGACCACTCCTTTCCCCGGTGGAGGGCCGGGGGAGAATCTTTTGTTCTCTAGAAGGAACCGATACTCCCATCACTGAGCACACAGAGTCGGGTGACAGTACGCGACGCCTCCGTGCCTCGCTGCTCTCATCCCCCTCTGTCACAGAGTTCTCGGACCGCAGTGTGCGCCGCCCCCGGGCCTCGCCACTCCCGTCCCCCTCTGTTCCAGAGGGCGCAGACGACAGTGCGTGCCGTCTTCGGACCACACCGCTCTCGTCCCCCTCTGTCGCCAGCCCCCTGGCAGAGCAGACCCCCGTGGAACGCTGGTCCTTCCCTGGTCTCCTCTGTCAGGGCGCGGAGTCTGACCACGCCCCCGCACCGGGCCGCTATGCCACCCTCGCCTGGGCTGGTCACTCCGCCTCGCTGCCCCTCCGGGGGGACGTCTGACGTTCGCATGACCCCGCTGGTTCAGTTTCTGGCAGCTTGATTAGAGCTCCCCAACCTGTCCCGCTGGGTCGCCCGAACGATCAGGCGCGGCTATGCGAGATTCAGTTCGCTCGGTCTCCTCCCAGCTTCAGGGGAGTCCGCTTCACTATGGTCGGTGGCAATGCCCCCATCATGCGAGCGGAGGTTGCCATCCTGCTGGCGACGGGTGCAATCGAGACTGTCCCTCCAGCCGAGATGAGGTCGGGGTTTTACAGCCCGTACTTCATCGTCCCCAAGAAAACCGGTGGGTTACACCGATCCTGGACCTGCGTGTCCTGAGCCACTCCCTTCTCAGGCTGCCGTTCAGGATGCTCACGGCCAAACGCATTTTCGAGTGTGTGCGGCCGCAGGATTGGTTTGCAGCGTTAGACCTGAAGGACGCCTACTTTCATGTCTCCTTTTTACCTCGACACAGACCGTTTCTCCGGTTTGCTTTCGAGGGGCAGGCATATCAGTATGCGGTTCTCCCATTCGGGTTGGCTCTGTCTCCTCGTGTCTTTACTAAGGTCGTCGAGGCAGCCCTTGTTCCCCTACGCGAACACGGGGTTCGCATCCTGAATTATCTCGACGACTGGCTGATTCTAGCCCACTCTTGAGCTCAGGTTTGCGAACACAGAGACCTTGTGCTCCGGCACCTAGCCCGTCTGGGCCTTCGGGTCAACTGGGAGAAGAGCAAACTCAGCCCTGTGCAGAGGATCTCTTTTCTCGGTATGGAGATCGACTCGGTCGCCATGTCCGCGCAGCTTACGAGCGAGCGCGCACACTCACTGCTGACTTGTCTTCGTCAGTTCGAGGGCAAGAGTGCGGTCCCACTGAAATTATTTCAGAGGCTCCTGGGGCATATGGCATCTGCAGCCGCGGCAACGCCGCTCGGATTGCTTCATATGAGACCGCTTCAGCTGTGGCTTCGCGATCGAGTCCCGAGGTGGGCATGGCATCACGGCACGCTCCGAGTCCCAGTGACTCCGACCTGCCGTCAGTTCTTCACCCCGTGGAGGAACCTCAGTTTTCTACGGGCCGGAGTTCCCCTAGAACGAGTTTCCAGGCATGTTGTCGTCTCCACAGATGCCTCTTCCACGGGCTGGGGTGCCATGTGCAACGGACATGCTGCCGCGGGCTCCTGGACAGGACCCCAGCGTCTTCTGCATGTCAATTGCCTCGAGTTGCTGGCAGTACGCCTTGCCCTGCACCGTTTCCACACGTTGCTCAAGGGTTAACACGTACTAGTCCGTTCAGACAATACCGCAACAGTAGCGTACATCAACCGCCAAGGTGGTCTACGCTCCCGCCGTATGTCGCAACTCGCTCGCCACCTCCTCTTATGGAGTCAGAAGCACCTGAGGTCCCTTCGTGCTATCTACATTCCGGGCGATCGGAACCTTGCAGCCGACGAGCTGTCTCGGTTCCGTCCTATCCCCGACGAATGGCGACTCCATCCCCAGTCGGTCCAGCTGATTTGGGACCAGTTCGGGGACGCACAGAAAGACCTGTTTGCCTCCCACGACTCATCCCATTGCGCCCTGTATTACTCCCTGTCCGAGGGCACGCTCGGCACGGATGCACTGGCGCACAGCTGGCCGCGGGGCCTACTCAAATATGCGTTTCCCCCAGTGAGCCTTCTCGCACGGACACTGTGCAAGATCAAGGAGGACGAGGAGCAGGTCACTTTGGTTGCGCCGCACTGGCCCACCAGGACCTGGTTCTCCGAACTAGTACTCCTCGCGACAGCACCTCCTTGGCCAATTCCTCTGAGAGAGGACCTCCTCTCTCAGAGACGGGGCACCCTTTGGCACCCTCGTCCCGATCTCTGGAGGCTCCACGTGTGGCTCCTGGACGGGACGAGGCAGGTTTAAGTACCCTGCCACCTGCAGTGGCGGCTACCATCACTTCCGCTAGAGTGGCCATCTCTATGCGTTGAAGTGGAACCTCTTCGTCAACTGGTGCTCTTCTCGCCGAGAAGACCCCAGGAGATGCTTGATCAGTGTCGTGCTTTACTTCCTGCAAGACGGGCTGGAGCGAAGGCTGTCTCCCTCCACCCTGAAGGTGTATGTGGCCGCTATCGCTGCATATCACAAAGCAGTTGATGGTAAGTCTCTGGGAAGGCACGACCTGATCATCAGGTTCCTGAGAGGAGCGAGGAGACTGAATCCTCCTCGCCCTCCTCTCGTTCCCTCTTGGGACCTCTCAGTGGTGTTAAATGCCCTGCAGAGGGCTCCCTTTGAGCCTCTGCAATCAGTGGAGCTTAAGTTCCTGTCTTTGAAGACAGCGCTCCTGGTTGCACTGGCCTCCATTAAGAGGGTAGGGGACCTGCACGCATTCTCCGTTGACGAAGCATGCCTGGAATTTGGGCCGGCTTACTCTCACGTGATCCTGAGACCCCGGCCTGGATATGTGCCCAAGGTTCCTACTACTCCCTTCCGGGACCAGGTGGTGAACCTGCAAGCGCTGCCCCTGGAGGAGGCAGACCCAGCCTTGGCACTGCTCTGTCCAGTACGCGCTCTCCGCGCTTACGTAGACAGGACGCGGAGTTTCAGGACCTCAGACCAGCTCTTTGTCTGTTATGGTGGGAGACTGAAGGGAAAGGCTCTCTCAAAGCAGAGGTTGTCTCACTGGTTAGTGGACGCCATTGCTTTGGCTTACCAACAGCAAGGCCGACCGTGCCCCCTTGGTGTGACAGCCCACTCCACCCGCAGTGTGGCTTCCTCTTGGGCTCTAGCGCATGGCGCCTCGCTGGCAGACATCTGTAGAGCTGCAGGCTGGGCGACACCTAACACATTCGACAGATTCTATAATCTCCGAGTGGAGCCAGTGTCCTCTCATGTACTCGCTTCAACCAGCTAGTATCGGACCCGCTCAGGTGTGGATTGGCACGGACTGGATACGTGCGATTATTCTCCTCAGGTGAGCCTTCCCTTCTGAAGCCCTGAGTTCCTCCAGCACTGTTGACGCTGGCGCCAGTGTCTATTGCCTTTGCGTCGGCTAGGTGCCTCCGTGTGCATGGTTCCTCCCCTGAGTAACCCCCACATGTGTATGTCCACTGTAAGCCTCTTTGAGCATGTGTCTTTCCCTCGGCAAGCCACCTTGCCACCCCTGGAGTTGAAAGTTGCCACTCCACGGGCTGGTTACTCCAGTGTTCCTCCATATGAAGCTTTCCGGCCATATGTGTATTTCTAAGTCCTCCCTACGAGTAGGCATGCTGCGGCATATCTCCTCTGAGATATGCTTCCCAGTGTACCTTGGTATTCCTGTGTTAAGTAGGACTCCTTCGTCCGTGCCAGTATCACGACAGGGGGATCAGACTTTCGCAGGGCACTGGAAGACAGCTGTGAAGGTGGCGTGATTATACGGGAACCCCCATTCTCCGTCATCCGACGTAACTCGGAGTGACTACGAAAGGGAACGTCTCGGTTACGTATGTAACCCTCGTTCCCTGAGTAGGGAACGGAGACGTTACGTCTCCCGGCCACTTCCGCTGTACCGCTGGGCAGACGCCTGAGTTCAGTCTCGGTTCCTCAGCGAAGACATGATCTGCCTTTGCCGGCGTCTCTCCTTTTATACCCACGCGGTGGGGCGGAGATACGCTATGCAAATTCCGCAGACCCATGGCATTTCATTGCCATAGGCTCGTTTTGTAATACTCGAAGTCGATAGGCTTTCTAGGCGAAACCCCCATTCTCCGTCATCCAACGTAACGTCTCCGTTCCCTACTCAGGGAACGAGGGTTACATACGTAACCGAGACGTTTCCAGATCCACAGCATGTAAAACCAAAAACAAACAGTTTTCAACTTTACACTAGCAAAATTAAGCTGGTTAACCAACATGATCTTGCAGGTTAAGCAAGTCAAGAAAACTCTTTGGGGCACCAAAGCAGGACAGCTCAGATGTTTAGGCACTACACCAAATGCCTGGGAAAAAAAAAAAAAACACTTTCATAATCTTTTTTTCTCAGTGTGGCAGTATATGACTGACATGTTGTCTGCTTGGCCGAGCAGGACACAAAATTAATTAGTGCAATTGTCCTCTCTGGAAAAAATGTACTCAACATTCATATCAAGACCAAGCCTGACTGAAAATGCTTGCTGCTCTTATTGCATGTCATGGTGTTGAACGGAAGAATGGTATTTATATTTAATATGCCACTTTTTAATGCGATGCTACATGCAGGTTGCCAGGTGGCACGGAGGTATACAGGTGTGCATAATTCATAGTTTTTTTCCCTTTCTCTCTCTTATTTTTCTCTGCGAAGGCGGAAGAGGTGGATTGAATCATGTAGCCCACAGAAAGTATACAGAAAGCAGCACATTCATGGACTCCTGCACTAATTCAACATCTTTAAGATGTTTAACATCTTTTAGACCATTAGCTACAAAGATTAATATTCTTATTTGTGTGTTTGAGTGACTGAGGAATCATCCAAACACGTTGGACGGTTCAGATCTCTCAATTATACATTCAAATGTCAGTGCTAATTAAAAAAAGCCCACATTCCCTTTGTCGCACTTATCTTGTTCCTTCAGAATTACATGGCCTATTTTATGAAGAATGACCTCAATATTTCATTCAAAAAAGGTGAATGTGGACTAATTGAATGTATTTATAAAAGGGTATGACCCCTTAATGCACTCTGAGACCGTGCACGTTTTTTTCTCTGTTTCATCCTTTCTTAATAAATCTATTAGCATGTCGCAAACATTTATACATGGCTCAAACTAGCAGTCATGGAAACAAGTTAATCTCCACTCTATTACTGCCAATGGTTTGATGAGCAACGGATGCAGCTGTAGATTTAGACACATTCACCAAACTGTTTGTTAAAAAATTATATTGTTTAACTACACAGGGTTAGAATAATAAGAAACAGCAATAAAAACATTAAAATAAATGGTGAATATTTTTTAAATCAACATTACAAAAAATATGTTGAAAATGTGATAATGTTGTCTAATTTCAAGCTGTTTAACAGCCTGTAGCCAAATATATTGCTTTTTTGTATTACATTTTATTTAATAATACAATCAAGTTAAAATAACTGAACGTGTATTTTTAACTAGTCATTAATAACAGGGATTTAAGTTTAATGAAAGTAACCTACATGGTAAAAGTAAAGGTAACTCGCATTATCGACTCGGTAATCACTATGACTGCGTGAGTTCACCGAACTTTAGCCACATGATCAGACTGATTCAAACAGGGTGAATTCGTGAGAGCTTCGAATGACTACAAGAATCTGTTCATTTTTATGAATCATTACATAAAACGACCAAATATATTGTTGATATCACAGATTCCCTTTCAAGGGAACTCGCGCTGCGTCAAGCGCTGCGGGAACGCTCCTGCGTGAATGCGTCATGAAGCACTCGTGAAATCAGTCCAATGGCGTGACGAGACGTCATAGGCGGGTGACGTCATTGACCAGGAAGCTATAAAGCACCCCTGAACCAAACCATGTCAGCTTCTTTGTCTTCACAAGCGCTCTATGTTGAAATCGTTCTGTCTATTTGGTGTGTGTTTGTCTCTACTATATATAATATGAATAAGCAGCAATTTAAGCAGTGTGTCACTCCCTGCCATCGTTTTATTACGGGTGGGGATACACACGAGCTTTGTGTGTGGTGTTTGGGACTGGAGCATGCCCAGTCAGCCCTCGAGGGGGCTGGCTGCGAGCATTGTGAGAGGCTGCCCATGAGAACTCTCCGGTCCCGCCGAGTGCTCTTCGAGGAGGGTGCTTCGGCTCGCGTGCCTCAGGGCTCGGGTCCCGCTGCTGCCGAGGCACAGCGGAGACGCATGTCCTGGGGCTCGCAGATGGATCTGACGGCGGGGTTAGAGACGGGTGATCCCCTATCTCTTCCCTTACCCGTTGGATCCGACGCTTCAGTTTGCGAGTCAGAAGCACGCGCTGCGGTTTCTTCTGCTCGCGCTGGAGCGCAAGTGCAGCAGCACAAGAGGACCTTTTAGAGGTTGTCACTCGCGCTGTTGCTAGATTAAATCTAGACTGGCCAGCCGGTGAGCAGGAATCATATCAGGCAACTAGCAAGTTAGATGAAAGATTTTTGCCGACTAGATCGCAACCTCCAAAGTGGGGCTTACCATTCTTTCCTGATCTCCACACTGAGGTGTCGAAATCATGGACTAGACCAGCATCTTTTAGAGTGTTTAACCCAGCGACATCTGAATATTCTAATATTGTAGGGTTAAAAGAACGTGGTTATGCGGCTATGCCTCAGGTGGAAGAGACGCTTGCGGGCTATCTCTCCCCTGAGTGTGAATCGTCGCTGAAAGCCCCGCAGCTGCCCACTAAGCCAGTTAGGACGACATCGGTTTTAGTGGGTAGGGCGTACTCGGCAGCAGGTCAAGCGGCCGCCAGTTTACATACTATGGCGGTCCTACAAGCATATCAGGCTGACCTGCTAACAGATATGGATGATGAATGTGAAGAGGTGGGGAGAGAAACAATAGCGGAGATTAGGAAGGCAGCTGATCTGTCTCTTCGGGCCACCAGAGAAGCGGCAAAATCTATCGGCCGCTCTATGGCAGCTCTGGTGGCTACGGAGAGACATCTCTGGTTAAATTTATCTGAAATAAAAGAAAGAGTTAAAAAATTCTTGCTAGACGCCCCTGTCTTCCCTGCTGGTCTTTTTGGTGACTCAGTAAACTCAGTCGTCGAAAGGTTCCAAGAAGCGAAAAAGCAGGCGGCTGCATTTCAGAAATTTCTCCCCCGAAAGGTCTATGTCTCTGGGGCTGCTGGGCGGGAGCAGCCCCAGTCGAGTACGTCCTCCTCTCATAGAGCCCAGCAAAAGGTGAGCGTGTCTGCTCGTGCTCCCCCTCAGAGAGAATGGGGGTCGGGGCAGCGTGCTCAGCCGAGGTCTTCCCGAGGTAGAGCAGATCTGAGGACTGTTATCGTCTCTAGGAGGGCCCAGGCAAAGAGGTCCTGACGAGGGGCGTCGGGATTTCTTTGATGGGGGTGCCGAAGCACCCGTCTCCTCTCGGTGCCATCAGGGGGCCGTTTTGCCAACCCTGCCACCTCCGGTGTTTCAGGGCGCAGCGGTCCTCAGCGAGTTCACATCGTCATGTCCGCCCGGAAACGTAGCGGCGTGGGGAAGCTCGCACCCTCCGAGGAGGGCTCGAAGAGGCTTCCTGCAGGTGCGCCGTTTCAGGTCACCGAGCTGGCCGCTCAAATAACACCAGAGACCAGCCTCGAGAGGCTGGTTCCCTTAGTAGATTTTCTGGCAGCGTGGAGACTTCTGCCAAATGTCTCAGATTGGGTCCTGCGTACAGTGGAAAAAGGGTACAGAATTCAGTTCAGGTCATGCCCGCCCAGGTTCAACAGGGTAGTACACACGGTGGTAAATTCCGAGCAGGCTCTGGTTATGGAAGGAGAAGTACAGACACTTCTGCGAAAAGAGGCTATATAAAGGGTTCCTCCCCACAGCAGAGAGTCGGGGTTTTACAGCCCGTACTTCATAGTCCCAAAGAAGGATGGGGGGCTACGGCCCATTCTAGATCTGCGCCCACTAAATCGAGCAGTCAAAAAAATGAAAATTCAAAATGCTCACGTTAAAACAGATCGCGTGTCAGATCAGATCCGAGGACTGGTGTGTCACAATAGACCTAAAAGACGCATACTTTCACGTCTCCATCCTTCCGCAACACAGGAAGTTCCTCAGGTTCGCTTTCAGGGCCGAAGCGTACCAGTAGCGGGTTCTTCCGTTCGGCCTAGCACTTTCACCCCGCACGTTCACAAAATGCGTGGATGCAGCTCTGGCTCCCCTGAGACTTCAGGGCATCCGCGTGTTAAACTATATAGACGACTGGCTCATCCTGGCGCAGTCGGAACATCAGGTAGCTCAGTCTCGAGATGCTGTGCTAGCTCATATGAAGATGTTGGGGCTGAGGCTAAACGCAAAGAAAAGCGTGCTGATTCCACAGCAAAATACCACCTTTCTGGGCGTAATGTAGGATACAAACATCATGAGAGCCCGTTTGACGCCCGCCAGGATAAAGTCGATCCTGGAGGCTGTGCGCAGGGTAAGGCTAGGCCAGTCACTCACTGTATTACAGTTCCAGAGACTTTTGGGTTTGATGGCAGCAGTGTCCAACGTGATCCCTTTTGGCCTGCTGTACATGAGACCCCTGCAGTGGTGGCTAAAAACCAAGGGATTCTCCCCGAGGGGAAATCCATTTCGCATGATCAAAGTCACGCGGCGATGCCTACGTGCTCTGGTGATGTGGAAAGATCCTTGGTTCCTGTCCCAAGGGCCGGTGCTGGGAGCTCCTTGTCGTCGCTCTACGCTAACGACGGATGCTTCCCTCACCGGTTGGGGGGGCGACCGTGAATGGTCGCTCGGCTCGGGGTCTGTGGAGTGTTTCTGGCACTCAGACACTTTCTCCCAGACCTCAGGGGCCACCATGTGTTGGTTCGGACGGACAACACAGCGGTGGTCTCCTACATAAATCGCCAAGGGGGTTTACGATCTCGCCGACTTTGGAGGTTGGCACATCGAATTCTGTCTTGGGCCCAGGGAAAGTGGTTATCAGTTCGAGCACTTTATATCCCCGGGTACATGAACAAGGCGGCAGACTCTCTGTCGAGACAGGGAGTGGTGCCGGGGGAATGGAGACTCCACCCCGAGGTGGTGGAGCTCCTTTGGAGCCGATTCGGGCAAGCTCAGGTGGATCTGTTTGCGTCTCGAGAGACAACGCACTGTCCCCTGTATTATTCCCTAACACACCCAGCCCCCTTGGGGTTGGATCCCATGGTACAGACGTGGCCGAGGCTACGTCTGTATGCCTTTCCCCCTCTGGCATTGCTACCGGGAGTTCTGGAGAGAGTGCGCCGGGACGGGGTTCGGCTCTTATTGATAGCCCCATTCTGGCCGGGTCGAGTATGGCTGTCCGACATTGTGTCTTTCCTCGAGGGCCCTCCGTGGGAAATTCCGGTCAGGAAGGACCTTCTCTCCCAGGCGGCGGGGTTAGTGTTTCACCCACGCCCGGAGCTATGGAAACTGTGGGCCTGGCCTCTGAGGGGGTTCAGCTCATAAACTCAGGTCTTTCTACTGAGGTAGTGGAGAACATGTTGCACTCCAGAGCTCCTTCTACGAGGAGGCTTTATGCCCTAAAATGGAGAATTTTTGTTGCCTGGTGTACGAGCCAGTCTGTGAATCCAGTTGACTGCCCAGTTGGTTCAGTTCTAGATTTTCTTCAGGAAAAATTCTCTTCGGGGTTGTCCCCCTCCACCTTAAAAGTGTACGTGGCAGCTATATCTGCCTATCACGTTCCTCTAGATGGGGCATCAGTGGGGAGACACCCATGGGTAGTTCGCTTCCTTCGCGGTATTTTGAGGCTAAGGCCTGCGGCACGCTCGAGGGTGCCAACCTGGGATTTGGCCATTGTGTTAGAAGGCCTAGCCCTGGCCCCCTTTGAGCCCATTGAAGAGGTGCCAGAGAAGTTTCTCACATTAAAAACTCTGTTCCTGCTATCTATCTCTTCTCTGAAAAGAATCAGGGATCTACAAGCTTTGTCAGTTGCTCCCTCATGTCTTGAGTTTGCGCCAGGTATGGTGAAAGCATTCCTGTTTCCAAAGGAAGGATATGTGCCTAAGGTCCCCACTAATGTGGCAGGTCCAATAATGTTGCAGGCCTTCTCTCCTCCTCCATTCCAAGATCAGAACCAGGAGAAACTAAATTTACTTTGCTATGTCCACAGAGCTGCCCTGTGGCACAAGTCTGATCAGCTGTTTGTATGTTTTGGGTCCCCGAGTAAAGGGAAGCCCGCATCTAAGCAGACTTTAAGTAAATGGATAGTCGAGGCTATCTCACTTGCATACGAGGCGGCCGGTCATCCTTCACCATTAAAGGTCCGAGCCCACTCGACTAGGAGTATGCCTGCTTCTATGGCCCTGTTGTCAGGGGTTTCACTTCAGGAGGTATGTGATGCGGCAGGGTGGTCCTCTCCGCACACCTTTGTAAGATTTTATAACCTGGATGTGGCTTCTACTCCGGGTTCTCGGGTGTTTCTAGCATGATGTGCACACGATTTCACATATACAGGCACCTGAGGATTATGGCGACGTGGGTATTCAGTTCCCGCAGCGCTTGACGCAGCGCGAGTTCCCTTGAAAGGGAACGTCTCAGGTTACGTATGTAACCATGATTCCCTGAGAGGGAACGAGACGCTGCGTCGCTTTGCCATACTCCTGGCATGCCTGTGACCAACTTGTTCGACCTATCAGAAGCTGACATGGTTTGGTTCAGGGGTGCTTTATAGCTTCCTGGTCAATGACGTCACCCGCCTATGACGTCTCGTCACGCCATTGGACTGATTTCACGAGTGCTTCATGACGCATTCACGCAGGAGCGTTCCCGCAGTGCTTGACGCAGCGTCTCGTTCCCTCTCAGGGAACCATGGTTACATACGTAACCTGAGACGTTTTCAGAACAAGAGTCACAAGCTGTCAGCTGTGAAGCAGGGAACGCTATATTGAACGATAAACATTCTTGTACCATGGTAGCCTATTTATTTACAAGTGTGTATTTGCATGGTAGCCTACCATGGTAGCCTATTTTTCGGTATTTTGATTGATTTCGAGTTCTGTTGATGATTTGAGACAATTTTGCGCGGAAAATGTCTTTAACGTTACCTGAAGTAGAGTCGTTCTCAAGCTGTTCTTGTAGAAATGTTATCGTCGCTGCAATAAAAGATATGATGTAGCCTATTTTGCAGCTTGGTTTAAATGGACAGTTGGTCAGTTATCAAATTCATCCACCGCTGTTTGTGAAAAGGCTACATTATTCTGTTTAAGGTTTCACACATTATAAACCGCTCCAAATGATTCTGTCTTTGAGTTAGCGGAATCATTGCAAATCCATTTGACGTTTCAATTGAGAACCGACTCAAAAGAGTTTATTCATTCGCGAATCGGGCATCGTTAATTCTGATTCTATACAGCAAATAAACAGAAAATATTTGAAACAGGACTTGATAAAATATTTGCTGTATTAGGCTATATCTCCTTTGTATGGGATTTTTACGGTGGCATAAAGTGGCATATTATCCACGAAGCCGATTTTTTCAAGTAAAAAAAAAAAAGTGGAAAAAGTTATAGAGGTTTAAGTTTATGCAAATGATTTATGAACATTATTTTATATAAAAATGTTTATTTAATAAAACATGTTAAACTCAAAAAGTGCTAGAAAATTAAAACCATACATCTAAACAAACTGTGTTCCAAATTATCTAATCTAATCTAATTTATCTTTCAAATATTACACACACACACACACACACACACACACACACACACACACACACACACACACACACACACACACACACACACAATTATTTATTACATGCAAATAACTCTCTGACATCTATACCAACACACCCACACAATAATAACTGCTTAATTTAACCAATCAGCTCTATAATATGCAGAAGCAGAAAACAGGAATAAAGTGAGTTTTTGCTTTATATGTCAAACCTGAGAAAATTGTAAAACCTAAAAAATAATTTTAAAGCCTTGCCAACAGAATGGAAGCCTATTAACAAAGACTGCATCATTGTATTGTCAAATTGGATTAAAAATTGCCGGTTTAATGGGTTTCAATGCATGGGGACATTTTTGTCCTTAAGGTCCTGAGTGGAACTTTTTTGTGTACCTAGTGTAAAAAAATTGTAAAATTGTACAATTCCAATAGAAAAACAACTGAAAAAGACAAAAATGTCCATAAGGATGCACAAGGTGCTTCTTACAATAAAGATGCAGGAGGATTAATTCGGGGTTTTTTTTCTTTCCTTTGAGGTTGACACCACATGTAAAGAATATTAAATGATTTACTATTTTCTTAGAACAATTTCCCAAAAATTCCAGTGAGCACATGCCATTGAGATGAATGGGAGTAACTTTAGGCCTCCTTGATGTTAAGGAGCAGCTTCTTCAACTCTGACTTCACTGATTACTGTTTGCCAGCATGTCTTTAAACCACTAAGAGTTGTTTTCTATTATAGAAGTTATATTTGTTGATTTTAAGTATTTTATTTTCAGCCAGACAAATGAGAAATGATTCACTGCAAAAAAATATTTTCTTACTTAGTATTTTTTTCTTGTTTCCAGTCCAAATATCATACATTTCTTAAATCAAGATGCATTTACTAAAGTAGTAAAATGACGTAAGATATTAAGTCATGTTTTCTGGGGAAATAAATCAAAATTAAGTGAGTTTTTGCTTAAAACAAGCAAAATTATCTGCCAATAGGGTAAGAAATAATAATCTTGTTTCTATTTGAATTAACATTATTTCTCTTACCCCATTGGCAGATAATTTTGCTTTTTTTAAGCAAAAACTCACTTCATTTTGATTAATTCCCCCGGAAAACAAGACATAATAGCCTATCTCATGTCATTTTACTCATGTAGTAAATGCATCTTGATTTATGAAATGTTTGATATTTGGACTGGAAACAAGACAAAAATACTAAGTAAGAAAAGTATTTTTTTGGAGTTTATCCACAGCAGTAGAAAAGCTTATAGCTTGCCCATCAACTGCAAAAAGGAAAAAAGGAAGATTTTCTGTTTTCTTCACAGGTACAATCAGCCCACAGATACAAACACAACGCTGTGTAATTATAATTTATATTTATAAAATTATATTTTCTTAGTAAATAGACTGTAGGTGTGTATAATGTATAGCTTTAGTTTTGGCACATGGAAAAAGTAAATAAGCAACACATCATAGCACAGGATATGTTTTTCTTTATTATAAACAGAAAGCCTTTTAAATGTTTCGTCATATGTATATCTCCGATAAACAACCCGACTAGTGTGTGACAGCGCCTGAAAATAGATCATGTATGTGGAGAAAAGAATTTCTAGGCAGATTTTACACTTTGGATTGGACCCTTCTGAGCCGCCGTAGTTTGGAGTCCGGAAGCACCATGGCAATCGGGAAACTAAAAACTGTTTGCTATAAAGAAATGTAAGAATAATTCTGCTTATATGTTTTACTTTCGAACAACGATTAACTGAATTACAAAAGCTAGTCGTAAATACTACTGTGTTTAAAATGTAATCGCGGTATTTTAATACTTTCAAAGTATTTACAGTGTTAAAGTTGAGAGTGTCTAACGTTAGTCTGGTCTGGTCTGGTCTAGGCTGATCATGTGGCATTTTCACATCTGACATCTATTAATTTTGAACATTGGCACTCGTAATACATTAAACAGGACCTGTCATCTTATGTCTGTTATGTATACGTACATCGTTGTCAGGAAATCGAATGACCATCATGTGTGCAAAACATGTCATCTCTCTTTGTGTAGCCTATGTATACAAGTATTAAGATGGAACGGGGCTAGTTGTCACACTTTTTTACTCCATTCACAGTGAATATTTTTCTGGTTTAGGATTTATAAAAAATGTATGTTCTGTTTACATACAGTTAAATACAGTATAATAACCATTTATGAAATTGGACTTGAGATATATATAAACCATGCCATTGTTTGATTACAGATTCAAAATGAGAATAATCATCTTTTTTTCCATCATTTATCAGGATGCCTTTTTAAGATGATAATGTAATTTTGAGATGACATGCATGGTCGATACATGTCGATTATATGTGTTTTTGATTTTAGAATTGCATCACTGACTTTAGTAACTCTTCCCCCCCATTATTGATTTCAGTGGAATGCCTCAACATTATCTTTCCTAGTGTTGGAGGAGTGAGGCCTAATCCTCTGCTATCATACTCAAAAATGTCAGGCCAAGACGAATCGGACAAGGGTGTGGACATGTGGTCCTCTCTCCGCTGTCTGGGGTATCTCTCCAGCTTCAATCTCTTGGTCGCTGTGTGCTTGGGAATGTACGTACGATGGGAGCAGACCTCAGAATCCATGATTCTGGTCATTTTCATCCTGGGTTTGTTCGTTTCAGCCATAGCTTGTATCCTCTACTACTACTTTTCAATGGAGTCGGCCAGTTTATGTCTCTTCCACCTGTGGTTCGGCTTCTTGCAGGGTCTCCTGTGCTTCCTGAACTTCCCTTCTCTGGAGAAAGACATAAAGGAACAGGTCACAAACTACCTGTTGCTCTCTAGCGTAGCTGTTCGGTCGCTCTGGGCCCTAACAGAACGTCTGTGTGGTAGTGCTAAGTATAAACCAGTCGTTCTGACCTCACCTGAGCTCCTTGAGCTCCTGGGATTTGGTGTAGCAAGCATCAGCTTGGTTTTCTACAAATCACTAGCCATGATTGCTCTGACTTTTGCTTTAATGGCCCTTATTGTGGACCTTCGCATGAAGTCGCCCTTGGCTCTCCCTAATCTTGCCTCCTTTGCTGTAATCACTGCCGTTACCTTCTTCCAATCCTTGGAGATCCAAACAAACCCCTTCGTGCTCAGCTGCTTCCTGGGACGGCTTGTATGCGAGCCCCTTCTAGACGTCTACTTCAGCGGCTTGTCGGCGACAGAACGCTGGAAGCAGTTTCTCTCAGCTGGCCGCCTGTGGAGGATATTTTCTCTGTTTCCGCTGGCATTCGTTGAGCTGGCGTTCTTTGTGCTCTGTGCCCTGAAGCTGGGTAACATGAAAGCCTGGTACTTGGTCATCCCTGGCTTCTGCGTCTTTGGCCTCTTGTGGATCCTGTGCCACATGGTGTTCCTTGTCACACTATGGTGCTTCCACACCAAGCTGAGCGAGTGTCAGAAGATGTGGGCGACCCAGCGCTCACAAACGCTCAATTTGGAGAGGATCATGGCCTCCAGGGGCATTCGTCATTTCTGCCTCATCTCCGAACGGCTGGTGCTCTTCTGCCTGATGTCCACTGTCATACTAGGGGCTGTTTCATGGCAGGTAAAGCATGTTGATTAATGCTTTTTATAATCAATCTCATCTATCTAAATATCAAAAATTCTGTTTATACTTTACATTAAGATCCAACTCTGATGAATCATTCTGCATTATGATACTATTACTATTTTTTCATCCCAAAATTAAAAATTATGGCATTGTTTACTCAACCTCACGTTGTTCCAAACCTGTGGAACACAAAAGAATATATTCAGAAAAATTTCTCATATGTAATGTTAAATGTGGACAACTCGGTAAACCAGCTATCAGTCCTTGGGCACAAGTGCCTAATCTAAACTTTATAGTAATCCACTTGAGGTTTAATGTTAAGATATGAATTCTGCAATGAGTCATTAGAAGCACTTACAACCCTGCTAATATTACCCAGCATGTGAAGCAAATGCAGTTTAATTTATTTAACTAATGTGAATTTTACCAACAAAAGCAATATGCTGGTGAGTAAGATCATCAGATGACATATTCAGGCCGTAGTACACTTAATTCAAATAAACAGGTCTGAGAACAATGGCTGTGTCTACTAGCATATACTCACTGAAAACTTAGACTGAAGTTAGACTGTGTTTATTGCATGTACAATTGTCCTTCCCTTTGAATTCACTTCATAATTGTTGATCACTGAGGGTTCATCTCCGCAGGTCAATTCTGGACTCTTCTTGAGTGTGTTTTTAGTGGTACTGCCACTGGAGTCTCTGGCTCATGGACTCTTCCATGAACTGGGCAGCTGCTTGGGAGGCACCTGCGTTGGGTATGCGGTGGTCATTCCCACTTACTACAGCAGGTAAAATCATTCAATGGATATATGGCATACAAAGGCATATTCTAACTTGCATGTTGTTCACATGTTTTCTTGCAGAAAGCAGCTTATTGATGGTTTATATAACATACATTAATACCTGAAGAACTGGTTTTCTGAGGAATCATATTTTTTAGAATCAATTCACAAGCATTTGCATTTATTAATTTAACAGAATTTTTTATGCAAAGGGACATACATGTGAGAAATATGTGCAGTATATCATACAGGAACAATATTAGCAGCAATTCAGAAAAAATAAATCAATTCAGAGAAGTGCTATTATTTATGCTTGTGGATTAATTACATACATACATTAATTAATTATGTATTGTTTCTTCTGTTTGTTTCAATCCATATAAGCTGATTATATGTACCCATAGATATAGATGCCTCATTAGTGGCCCTTTCAGTGGGCCGCTATACATAAGCCATCCACCATATTGGAGCGGTCCGTGAACATTCGAGAGCAAGTTGACTGAGCATCTGAAACCGTAATTAGACGCTTCTGTGAATATCTATATATGAAATGGACTTCAGCAGATGCTTTTGCTAAACACAATACAAGATGATGAAGGCGTTAGCTGACACGACATTAAAAAGTTACCATAGTAAAAGTAAAAACATTAAAAGTACCATAGTAAAAACATGTAATATTGAGTTAAAGATACAAGATTGCAAGATGGCAGGCGTGCCGTATAGGCATCTACCGCTACCTATGTCTGTACCCACCTATGTTTTTTTCCTGATATTTGTCAATGTTTCTTGCACTAAAACAGTTTTACATTAACTCTTTTCATCCTTTCTCTGACCCTTCAAATTATACAGTTTTTGCTACTGTTACACATTTATGATTTTTATAGTATATGTAAATTACCTATATTATGATTGGCTAACCTTTGTTTACCAGCACAGTTCACATTGCTTTTCTTTAGGTTTGGTAAAGTTGCTGAATACCGAATAGTACTTGATATTTGAATCAGGCCAGTCGTACACTACTGAGTTTTTGGTCATGATGTCACAACAATGATGTTAAAGTCATTACAAAAACAGCTTTGGATGTGTAGATAAATCAGAAAGATGATTAATATTCATAATTACAACATCAAGGGAAATAGTCTGCTGCCTTACTCTTTATCATCTTGAACGTGCATCTTGATCCAGTGTCCAGAAAGAATATAGGGGTGAAGAAACCACCCTGGATTGGATCACTATAAACACATGCTGGCATTAAATAAAGTCATAGCCTTTAATAAACTTGGTCTGTTGCTGGTTCCGCTGGGAGAAAACTGTGCCATGCATATTGAGAGAGAGTGAGGGTGGGGTCCAGGGCAGGCCGTCAGTCAGGTCGCTGATTATGATGTCGATTAG
The DNA here is from genome assembly GCA_026230005.1 of Gila orcuttii. NCBI lineage: Eukaryota > Metazoa > Chordata > Actinopteri > Cypriniformes > Leuciscidae > Gila > Gila orcuttii. Next base: position 5,860,512 of record JAPDVR010000006.1, read on the forward strand.
GATGCAGCTCCACAGCCTCTTCACGCTCAGTATTCCAGCACTCTTGGTGAAAAGGCTATGCGTGGAGCAGGCACATGAGGGGAATGTAGCTAGGTGTAATCTTCCATCTGATGGGTACAGATCATGTTTTTACAATGACGAGGGCCTCTTGGGAAGATGAGAGGGGAGGGAGGGATGAGAGAGAAATTCTCAGGTCGACGGGCTTGTTTTTCATTCGTAACAGATGCCGTGGTTCCGTTTCTTCTCACATTTAAAGGCAATGAGCTCTGGCCATCATCCAAATATTCAGATAGTTCACCCAGAAAGCATTTTAATAGTTTATAAAAACCGTGAAAAATTCATTAGTCCTTTTTAATGAAAATCTTGTTTATCTGTTCTGATAAAAGCCTTGTAGCCACTAAACTTCGTGTAAAATTCAAGTGGAAAGATATTTCAGCAAATTATTTGCCTTTAGTCATGATATTATTTTTGGTGCTTAAATTGTTGTTGTGTTTAGGAATGAGGGGCTTTGAGCCAGGGATGGGTTGAGCTGAAATAAAAAAAACAAGATCTAAAGTAGTAAAGAAAAGAATGGAGAAGAGGAAGAGAAGGAGAAGGATAGAGTCCTGACAAGCAAGCTCAGAGAAGCGGTCATTTCCACTTGAATAGCTCAGCACATGCCTAGGTAGTTTTCATGGGTCACTGTGCCTTAGACATGCCATTTCAGTCTTCAGCCAGGATGTCTACCTATGGGGAATACTGGGAAACACTGCCACCACAAATGCTTGGTCTTGGTTTTATAATCACAATCTTTGTAAAGCAAGGCTACAGGGGGTTTTAATGGTTTTAATTGTTAATTGTCGACTTGTTATTAGCGAGTGCTCTTCTGGGTGATATTTACAGCAGGAAGTCTTGTCGTGCTCTTTTAGAAAGCCAGGAGTTAGTTTGACCCTGCAAGGTGATGTTGAATTACTTGCTCATATTTTCGTCATCCTTACTAAGGCCTTTCTCCTTTTCTTTGAACCCTTTTCTCCATCTTACATTTTGCACTGCTTATTTTTAAGGCCTTTTTGTATTTACTCTCCATTGTGCTTATCCCTCTTCGTTTTTTTGTACCTTGGTTAGTGTACACTCGGAAGGTCAAGTTGACCCAGTTAGCAATTCAGAAGCATCAGCCTTTCTTCCACATTTCACCCATCGCTTTATCCTCTCTTTTTTTTTCCTCGACTTCTTTGCAGTGCGGATGGCCAGCCATTGCTGTTGCCTCCAGGGCAAGTCCAGGAATTGCACTCCACAGCTACTCTGAATGCTGTGCAGCGACTCTTCTCCCACCACCTCATCCAGACCTTCGGATGTGATTACTCCACCAGTCTAAGCCTGGACACCCTGCAGGCCAAACTGCGCTCCTTTCTAGAGCTCTGCACTGCCGAAGGCCCGCGGCACGACACTTACATCCTATACTACAGCGGCCACACGCTTCCCAGCGGAGACTGGACTTTGGCAGGTAAGAGCTGGATAGCAATTGATAGGGCAGAATTTATCTAAATTAACTGAGAGTTGAGGTAATGAATTGTAGCATGTCGAAGTATTGACGAAGACCCAAACTAAATCTTTATATCATGCACCAATCAGGAGTTATTTATATCATAGGTTCTCTCGAATGCTAAAATCACTATTGCTGTTTCAGGTCTTTGTAAAAGAGATCAAGAAACGAATGCTTTTATTTTAACTAGAATTTAGCAATTTATCTATCTGAAAGCTCTCTGAACTGTAAATATATATCTTGGCTCCATCGCTCCACCATGCTTTATCTTCCTGCCTGTGTGTGCGTCCTGTAACTCGGTGAGGTATTAATCCTCACGAGCGATATGGGATGTCACAGCCTCTGTCATAATGTTTGATCAGGCAGCCAGGAATCCTCATTCGGTTTCTAAACGAGGTAGTTGCCAAGTGTTATTCAGTCTTCCCCGCAGCATTGCAAACTATCTTTTTATACCTTTACAGTGTTGCTTGCACCATCTCTCTCCGTTTCCCCTGCAGCAACAGCCTGTCACGTCTGTTTTCAACACTTTATGTATTTGTGAATGAGATTTCTTTAGTGAATGCAAACTGGTGTAATTTTACTTTATTGGATATTTGTGTTGTTTGAACTTGTCTTGAGTTGGCAGACCTTTAAATAGCAAAAGGTTTGGTCCAGCTTATTCTGCACAGGAAAATACTTTAAGATGCACTTGAGACCTTCTTGCGACTGATTGACAACTTTTCTTGCCTGCAGGTGGTGATTACTTGCGTCTCCAGCAGATCCTTGATATGTGGAGAGAAAGGAACAGTGGGCTCTCCTCCCGCCTCATCCTGGTTCTGGACACAGAGAATTCTGCACCATGGGTGAAGGCAGTGCAGAAGGTGGAAGGGATGTATGTTGCAGTACAGGGAGCCAAGATGAGCCCTCTCCAGGATGCCGAAGCCCAAGAAGCCCCCCGTCTGGGAGACTTCACCTCTGAGTGGGTGAAATATAACTGCGATCCTGACAGTGGCGTACAGTGGTCAGAGAGGGGTCGGGTCATCTCCGCAATATATGGCGTGTCCAAACCCTGGAGTGACTACGCCCTCCACCTGCCCACTGGGAGTGATGTGGCCAAGCACTGGAAAACACACTTCCCCAAGATCACGTACCCACTGGTGGCTGTAGCCAACTGGTGCTGCGGACTCAACCTCCTGTGGCTGTGTAGTGTGTGTTTGCGCTGCGTCAGGAGACTGAAACTCTCTTGGTTCCCTCCCAGCATACTGGACACGGGGCAGGGGATCAAACTTGTCCGATCATAGGTGACTAATTGCTTTTGTTCTACATGATGTATATACATCACCATATATATTTTCTATGCAATTTTTGGGATTTCATTTATTGAGTGCTCAGTTGCCTTTTACTTTGAATGATGCTTCCCATCGATAACTGATTACCAGTGTTGAATTCACATTCAGTCCTGTTCCTAGAGATCTATCTTCCTCTTGAGTTTAGTCACACTAATTTTCAATTGAACCCAAATGCTTTGATTAGAAGGTTCAGGAATGTTTGATTTGAGTTAGGACTAACCCTTGCAGGTAGGTCGAACTTTAGGAACAGGATTGAGCACCATTGTCAAATGTTGACTTCTTCTGTTTATCTGTACCCTATATACACAATATAGCCACTGTCTTATATCATATGAATATGTGCCCTTTCACAATATTGAGACTGTCAGTGTCAAGTGCCTTCTGTTTAATCTATAAGGTTTTAAGTGGATTTTCTCTGGATGTGGGTGAAATAAGTGTATTGCAATGAATTCAGTCTCAGGCAAAGTTAAACAAGAAATCTCAATTGTTCTTTTAGAAGGTTGTTACTGATTTTGTTTTTGCCAAGAAGAAAAGCAGGTCTGGTTAAGTTGTTCCTCAAGACCTCTTCAACAGCCAATGTTTAAACCATATCATGCCATAATGTATTTTGTATTTTCAGTGGGGTTTTTGTTTTCAAGAGTTGACCTTTATTAATTTTTTATCAACAGTCCAGCATCTTTTAATAAAGACTGTTTAAAATTAGCAGCTTGGTAAGGTGTTCCAGCATGTGCGATATACCTCTGTTTAGTGATGATTAGCTAGCATAAATTGTTCTGTTAATACGACCAGCACTTGGTGTGTCTTAATCGGCTTCCTAGTCAGTTCACTGTCCAGGAGGTTGGCAATTTCTAGGGCTGTCCCATTGTTACAGTGCTATAAAACATCCATCCTAAAATTTCCCACAATTTTATAACATACATTATATGATAACATTTACAATGCATTAGGCTTTAAGTAAAGTGTTACTGAAAAGTCTCTCAAGCCAAAATAAATGGGAGGTTAGTGGCATATAGCACTGCACTTTTTGTCAGTAAACGAAACATAGAACAATGTTAGTTCTGATATATTACAGTTGATGAAATACCAGTGACATTTTACTAGTGATGTTTACTGGACCTTGCCCCTTTCCAATGCAAATTCATGTTTGCACTATCCTGTTTCAGGACATAGGGAACAAGGGTGAGTAATGAGACGTGCAGCATTTGGCTGTGTTTTATAGCTAGTATATTATAGTATTTCAGTTATGTGAAAACGGGGCATGTGATTCTGTCAGTTTTTCCATTCTTGTCCTTTAGAGAGCATGACCTGCGTTTCACTGCAGCTGAACACATCTCCCAGGTAACATTTTAGAGTCACTTTCATGCATTTTATTAGTTCAGCACAGCAGGCGGATGAACTATGGCTACCTTGAGGCTGTTCTTTCAAAGTGAGGGGAAAAACATTTCCTGCTTGTCTCTTAAAGGTATGGGGAACGTTCATGTCATTGTTATTACAAACCCTCTAGAATCCAGTTCCTGCTACTTGTTGACATAAGATTGTTGTTAGCAGAGGCAAAGTGCAGTATCTTTGCTGAGGTCAGTGATTCATGTAAATACGGCAGAAATGTTTTATGCAATGATTAGATTAAGGCTATAGCTTCATCCTCTAAACTGAATTAGCAGTGCTCTGCTTCACCTATTGAGGGTTACTGAGTCAGAAGCAAACACAAGCACACTTATCGAGACCTCGTATGTCTATTCAAATCCAGATACATCAGCTGTGAGTAAGCAGATGTCAAGAGTCATATAATGGAACTGCATGTTTGGGTCAAAATCATAACATGGAAATGCACAGTTAAGGTGTTTGAAAATGTAAATTAGCTTTGCATACAACAAACAATTAATTTGTGAAGATTCAATGCAATTTTTAAGACGACTTCTTTTGACCAAGCACGTCTAAAATGCCTGAGAAAGCTATCCATAAAAACATGCACAGAGACAAGTCATTGGTAAAAACATACTATACTATATATAATAAAATACAACATTTTTGATTTATGTTGCTTATGAAATTTTTTATTTTGTAAGAATACAACTTTTGGCCAATGTTTAAATACCTGTCAAAGGAGAATAAGTAAGAATAAAGTATGGCATTTACCAGCAGTGCGATTCCCTCTTACATGTATGGTCTCAAAGCTCATTGATATGGACTGATTTCAAAAGTGATTTTAAATTATTTATCTGAACAGCTGCAGCTGAATAGCTTGAAAAATGTTGATGTAGCCAAATAACCCTGTGAAGGGTAATTAGCTCACCTGTCATGAACGAAGCCAGGCAGAGAGACAGAAACTCACCCAGTGGACTGTGTCTAAAATACACTCTCCACACAGATGCTTTGGATTGAATATAGTCATTTAATTATATGCCAACAGGAGTTTGAGGCATTAAATGAGGGAGACATCACTCTTTTCTGAATCAACTGATAGCATGTTTTCAATCAAGTTAATAGGCAATCATGTGCATTTTATAATCTTGATATATCTTCTGTGGTGTGGACTTTAGACATGATGCATTTGTGTTTGCACACCAGACTGCAGAAATGAACACTTAGAGGAAGAATTAGTCACTGAATTTGCCAAAGCATAGGAGGTTTGTGTCATTCAAAATATTTTGTCTAAATTATACAGGTTCTTAGTAGCCTAATATCTGTGATACAATCAGTAGTACATTTCTAACAATATTTTAATTGTTTTCTTTGTAGCCAACAAAGATGGCTTCTGACAGTTCTTGGTCAAAGTAATTTGTAAAGTGGACCATTCATAATTGAAATAGTATAAACCATCAACCCTGCTAAGAAAGATTTTTCATGCCTTTTATCTAAGCTTATACCACGACTGTTTCATTTTAATGCATCTGTCCTTTTTTTTTTTACCCAGAAACTCTTCTTTCTCTTTCTCATTTTTTCTTAGCTGTTGGGCAATTGGGCAGTGGAATGGAATAGCCTAATTTAGAGGCAGCTGACAGTGACTGTGCCTGAATTTAGTGAGTGTGTGATTGTGAAACTACATATACATACACACTGATACACACTGTTCCCTTCACAATAGTTCATCCTCTCTGAGATGCAGGAAGGTGCCAGTCCTGAATCTACTGCTAGTGAGCTTAATGATTACTGACCTGGACACCAGAAGTGCAAGCTTTGCCACACAAAATGGCATTATTAGCAGGCTATACAACGAGAGAAAAGCAGAATTGGTCCCCCTATTGGGAATAAATAGCCCCTACCTTAATTACTGGCAACTATTCAGTTGATGTTATTACATAACATAATGACAGCCATTTTGTTACCATTTAGAAGGAAAAGTGGCAGCATATTAAGAAAAACTACTTTGCAGTGGTCCAAAACTTTTCAGGATAATAAAAAACATTAATTGGCCACTTTATTAGGTACTCATTGCTCGTTAACGCAAACATCTAATCAGCCAATCATATGGCAGAGACTCCGCAGTGAATTTAGGCATGGTACCACTCCTGTCTAAGAACAGGAAACTGAAGCTACAATTCACACGGGCTCACTTAAACACAGAAGACTGGAAAAATGTTGCCTGGTCTGGTGAGTCTTGATTTGTGCTGCAATATTCAGGTAGTAGGGTCAGAATTTGGCATAAGCAACGCTGAAGCATGGATCCATCAAATATTCAGTCTGTTTGTGGTGGTTTAATGGGCCGGGGGAAATCTTCTTGGTACACTTTGAGCCCCTTAGAGCCAATATAGCTTTGTTTAAATGAGTTCACTAAACTCAAATGGCCACCACAGTCAGTAGATCTCATTCCAATAAAGCAGCTTTGGGATGTGGTGGATCGGGAGATTTACATCATGGATGTGCAGCCGACAAATCTGCAGCAACTGCATGAAGCTATCATGTCATGTCAACGTTTCTGAGGAATATTTCCAGCACATTGTTCAATCTATGCCATGAAGAATTAAGGCCGTTCTGAATGAAAATGGGTCAAACCCGGTATATTCAAATACAACAAACATTTTGTATCACACTAGAAAGGTTTATTTTGCAAAAATGACCAGCTGAGTACATTATTCCGGTTATTATACAGCTACTAAATTAGGATTTTATGCTTAAAATAAATTACTCAAATTACTTTAAAGCTAAGAAAAATAGTCCATTACAACATAGACTATAAGTTACTATTAATGTACTGAAGAATATAGGCCTACTGTAAGTTCCTGGACTAGCTAACATATTTAAAAAAAGGAGAAAAAAAAATGTATACGGATCTGTTTTATCTTGTTGTACGAGCATGTTGTCTTGAGAGAAATAAAATCTTTTTAAAAATGTTAATCTTAGCATGTATACTTTAAATGCACTGTTGCTTTAGAGTAAAAAATAGTGTACCAAATGGCTATGTAAATTTTAATATTGTAGTACACCAAAACAATTAAAAATAGACACACAGTGGACTTGAATGCAATGGTTGATCTGTGGAATCCACTTAGACACTTAGCATATTTAAACCGTGAAACACTGATTTATAAATACAGTTCTGTTCTAATCACATATTGGGATCCATTCATGAAACACGAGTAGAACGAATTTCAGCGAGGTTGTATAAATGATTTACCCAGAAATTAGTGTAAATCTAAGCTAGATGTATTATTGCAAATACAATCTTTTTTTAACCATGAACTTTATATCTAAATTGTCCGCACAAGACAGATGATGAGTTCGCACCCCGTCTCTGCTTTATAAAGTGAAATCGACAGAAATTAATTCACGTGCACTTTGAGTCTCGTGTGGTCGTAAGAGGAAACATAAAAGCCTTGGCTGCTAAAAAAAAAAAAAACCCTCCCTCTCTTTTTGATTAAGTTATCTCTTTGATAGTGTTAAAATCTAGTCTTTGATGAGCTTTAGTTAAATAGCCCATCTTAGAAACTTCATTTAGATTAAGCGGCTATATGAATTTAGAAGACAATTCTTATTTCATATCATTAAATGAGTCAAAAGTAAATTCTTTATCATTGGATGAAGCTCAGCTCAAGATTCAGGAGAAAATAACATCCTTTTCATGGTTTTAAGACTAGTGAAGATCAGTTACATGTCTGTAAAGCAGTGAAATACAGTGTCCTCAAGTGTTTTTGTGGCCTTGGAAATATAGGGTGAGTAGCCTGCACTGAACAGTTACGAATCAATAATTCCATTGAAAATGTTTTGCAGCATTTCAACATGCCTATTCATTCAGTTAAATTGAGAATTGGATACTGCACTTTGAAATTTGTCCTCCCTTTTTCACAGATATTTACAGATTGAATAGAAGAATGAAGTAGGAAAAAATGTAAGTGACGGTTGTCTGTGGAAATCTAACCGACGTGCTATGCATGATTGGCCGGCTGTTGCTAAGCTGTCACGTCACAATTTGAGGTGTTATTCAAACCATGGAAGATGAGTCTTCATGCTAAAGTTTAATACTTTAACAAATCAGAAACTGAATACCATCAGTACCGAATACCATCTGATGCAAGCTATTTTTCTTTCACATTCATTAATGTAGCCTACTGTCTTGTCCAGAACTTGTCCAGCTATGGACGTGATTTAATATTGCGAGTGAACTATGCAAAGTTCTCATCAAATGCCCCTTCAAGGTGTGTATTCAACTGTAACAGAAGTGAATAATCAATCCTGACTTCCTTATCCACAAAATGATTAGATGTTCAGAGCATACAGATGTGTTTGTTTAGGACCTGGTAGGAAAAAGATGCTGAAAATGCTGCTATGTCCCTGTTTAGTAAACAATGTTGTGGAAAGTTACTTTTATGTAACTCAGTTACTAATTTTGTAACTTGGTTACTTTTTATGGAAAATAATGCATACGTTACTTTTGCGTTACTATTTCTTACCTGGACTGGGCTTGCTTGTTTTGTTTTTTTAGCATCAACAGAAATGTTCTATTTATGCAAATGTAATAGGCCTTTCACACCAAAAGTGAAATGAATAAACTCAGGCTGAAGGAAATGCCAATTCACTCCTGTACAAAATAAAACCATTCAGCTGTGCTGCCATTCTGGACCAATAGGACGCTGGAGAAGGAAGTTCAACACTCTTACTTCAGCAATAAAAAAGAGAGAAAGAAACACAAATGCGATGTTTATCTAGTCATTTTTGCTTATTATTAGTACGGTTGAATTGATCATCGAAGGTCAGCAGCAAAGACATTGGTTAATAAAGTGAGATTAAATGCATAAAGTGTATTTGTGTAATTTAACATTTAATTATTGCAGGTTTGCGTAATTTGAATTTCCGTTTCATTGTTTTTATTTATGTTGAGGGATACTGAATGTGTTTTTGTGCAAGTGAGATGAGTGATGGGACCCCCTCGAAAACAAGATGGTTTATGTTAATCTTAATAAATAAATTTCTCTAAAATAACCATCATGTTCACCAAATGCACACAATGACTTTTGCACCTATATTCACGATTTCTCTCAACATGAGGGCAGGAGAAGAGTAATGAAATATCTTGCGTTACTTATTTGAAAAATTAACTAAAAAAAGTAAAAAATATGAAAGTAATGCATTACTTTTACTAGTTACTTAAACAGTAATCTGATTACGTAACGTGTGTTACTTGTAATGCAAGTGTTAGCAAACACTGTTAGCCAAGGTGAAGGCCCTACATACCAATCCCAACAAGTTTAATATTTGCTTGTTTCCTCGTGTTATTAGTGTCACGGGCACATGTTTCACAGCATTACAGACGATTCATCGGCTCAGTAACTTAAGCTCAGTGCTCTAATAAGAGCTGTCCCTTATACGGATGAGAAAGCAGTAAATGCTGTAATTACATTTAGAGTGACTGTTCGCTGCTTTCTGTACAAGCAGTTATCTCCATTAACATTTCCCAGACACCTTTAGATAAACAATGCTTTCATTTCAATTCACGTTTTACTAAAATTAACGTCACCCTTATGAATGTTGGTGTTTATTTATAAATTTAATGAAATCTACCATTATCCTGTTTAATTCCATTTAATCAATAATGGTGAGCCCTCAGTGTTGAGGGTGCTTAAAACAGATTTGTTTTGTCATTAGCTTTAAAAACTGAGATAAGTTTCATAAAAACACTGTTTATTATGAATGTGAGGCATCAGGCTAGCAGGAGACACAGTATGTCTGAGGTTTTACTTGCCCCGAAGAGTATTTGGATACATCTACAATTTAGTTGTAATGTTTAATAGTTAGGCTACTTTTAACTAACCATTTGACAACCAGAAAGTCGCTTTCCTAATTTAAAAAATTTTTATTTTCTTCTTCTTCTTTTTTAATTATATATATATATATATATATATATATATATATATAAATTTTCTGATTAAATGTACAGTAAAAAGACTAATTTTAAATATTATTAAAATTTAAAATAAACCTATTTCAATATTTTAAAATGTAATTTATTTATGTGATGCAAAGCTGAATTTTCAGCATCATTACTCTTCATTATCATCACTAGTCTTCAGTGTCACATGATCTTTCAGAAATCATTCTAATATCCTGATTTGCTGCTAAAGAACAAAATTCTTATTATCAGTTGAAAATCATTGTGATTAATATTTTTCAGCATTCTTTGATAAATAATGCAACAATGTAAGTCTTTACTGTCACTTTTGAGTCCTTTCAATGCAAAAGTATTGATTTCTTTAAAAAAAACCTTACTGACCCAAAACCCCAACATTTTTATTTGTTTTCTGATTTTGTTTGTCTTCATATTATTTGTTATTTAATACAATAACATTTCCATGTGACTTCCAAAGCTCTGTTCCATAACCCAGTGAGAAAATGTATTTCATTTGAAAAATGTCAGTGAAAATGAGTTACAATTTATTATTTCACCCAATATTTTGTATATGCTTTGTACTATTTATGCTTATTTAGCATTCCATTTGATTAGCAACACGTGCTGACGCAGACTCCAATATTTTAATTATTAGTATCACTAAATAACATAACATTTTTTAGTTGTAAAGTTGTCTATGTAAGCAGGAGACAGCGAGGCAGCTCAGAAAGTTTTAAAATGGCACTAATATCTCTTCTTATCAATAAAAGTGTACAGAACACTTACCACTGAAAGTTCCCATCCTTGCCATTGGCCCTCAAAAGATTTAGTAAGACACAGTCACCTAGACCTGCAAGCCAAGCATCTCACCAATTTCAGCACGTTGTATTGTGTAAGTTACGTTTATGGTCCAAGGCAATCCCACATAGTTACTTTCTGTCTGACCTGGTAATGATATTTATGCCCTAGTTGAAATTGCTTTTCATCTCTCCTTTGGTGGGACTCGAAAATGAGCCGTCCGACCGGGATCCCGCACTTGTACACAGGGCTGAGAAAAGGCCCGAAGCCGTGGTCGTCCAGTATGCTGGGTGATATTACAGAATTGATTTATATGTTCAGAAACATTGCACTCCCCCTAATAGAGGTTCACGACAGCATGATGGACTGCTCTCTGAATAGACTGCATTGGTGCATTTCTCCCCGTTAAAAGCGTAAAATTTATAGTTGCTCTGTCGTGATAAATTAAACGCACACACGAATTCCACATCCAAGGCTTTTCACTCTAATCAACAGCGTTGTAACACTGCCAGATATGTCACAGCGCTGTGAAGCCCTCTCTTCATTTATTGAAGGAATAATGAACACTTTCATGCTTTCCATCCCACGACGTGATGGTTTATTTGTGGCTGTTAACAGATAAAGTACTTCATCGCATAGCAGAGATCCTGACTGCTCTTTGCATTGAGAGCAATATGACATTTGAATACGAGTGAAAGGCCTTAATATCTGTTTTTTCGGCTGTGTCACACTTGATTCAATTGCTTAGCCCAAATCCAAGTTCAGTTCGACCCTCTCCCCCGCTGGCCGCTATTCGCCTCATAATTTTGGTCAGAACCACTACTAGTTCACTATAGTAAGATGAGAATAGACCAGGGCAGGGTATTAATACACGTTCCTTGATACATTTTACATTCCGATTCAATTAGATTATTCTGATTAATTTAACATGTTAGTGACAACATGGCGGATGTGGTACATCCAAATCTCATTCATAATACACATATTCATACTATATAGAAATGTTTTAGTCGCAAAGTAATTTTCAAACCATTACTTGCTATGCGATTTCAGAAGCAATTGTTCAACACTGGTTGCGCTGTATGGTTTTGATTCACTAAAAATAACTGGTTTGTAAAAGTCATTTGTTCGTGAATCATACTTATCTGGTTGTGCTGTATGGTTTTGATTGACTAACAAGAATTGGTCCATAAGAGTCACTTGGTCATTAATAGTAAATCAGTGGTTGTGCTGTATGGTTTTGATTTGCTTAAAAGAAGCAGTTCATAAATGTATTTTTTTTCTCAAATTGTACCACATGCTGTATGTTATTCACTAAAAAGAACCGGTTCATAAAAGTAATTTATTTGTGATTGATACTACACTGCTTTTGCTGAATGGATTTGATTCACTAAAAAGAACTGGTTCATAAGAGTCATTTGTTTGTGATTCATACTAACCCTATCCTACCCCTAAACCTAACCCTACCTATAACATCCCTAAAATCAGAGGTAAGGAGAATAAGAATGGTGTAGAAGCACCTAACTCTTGTTGTTAAGCCTAAACACGACATTAACTGTTAATCTATCCCTCATATGGGATTGGTTGATTAAATTGCTTGAATTCAACATTCTTGTTGATCCTAAAACATCTAATCCGATTCAATTAGGACCGCAAACTTGGGTAAAATATGAGCACCCCAAGTTTTTTGCTTTATTTCAGTGGGTGGCCGTATATGATGCTAAATATTTATCATTTACACCACTCTTTCCCATTTATATTGATGTGGGCGGCTATCTCTCCCCCCACCCCCCAAATGAGGATAATTGTCACATTTGGGAATTGTGACTGTCATAATTCATGATTCCAAGTGTCTGATCCAATCAGCTGTAGCGATTTTCTGCAGCCCTGTTCATGTGATTGGAGGAGTCCTTAGCATATCAGAGACTGATTGAACCTCGTGAGTTCTCAGCAAACACATCTAAAACTCATTCACCTGCTAAATGGCATAAATCTGCTCCAATCACGTAAAGTTATGGAGAGGGCTTTTTTTGTGATTTTTCAAGTGCCAGGATTTGATTCAGCCATCAAGGACTAAAGTGTCTTGAGCCCTGACTCTGCATTTATAAAGCAGAAAGACAGAGCTGAAGCACACATTTGGACTTTGTGGGGAAAACTAAATTGCTTTAATTAAAAAAAAAGCTAGTAGCACATACCAGCTGTTGGTGTTATGTGCCGCTAAACCTAATGAGCTCTTTCCACTGCTGCCAGGCAACTTGACTGAGATGCTCTCATACTTGAAGCTCCTTTCACAGCATCTCTTTAATGCCACATAAACTAAATTGTGTTGAACAAAATAGGAGGTTTATACTGCTTAATATTTCTGTGACATGGCATACCTTACGGAACAAAAATATATGGGTATATACTGCAAAATATAATACGATATATTACATAATACATTTCCATATATGGGAAACTAGTGCTTATGTTTTTCAATATACTGCAATATATGCATTGACCATGTATGGCTATATATCAATGAATATAAAATATTTATAAATGAAGACAAAAATAGCATTACATGTAATATTCACAAAGTTTTATCCTTTATTGTGTACATATATTGCACATACATGTTCCCATATAAATGTGAATGTATGTTCACACATATACAGTACACTCACATTAACGGAATGAGTCACGACAGCTATCTAGTTCCCAGAATGCTTTGCTTCTGACTGACCTCTGAAAGGAGAGCAAATGTTAAAATTAAGTGTTATTTAATGTGTTTTGCTTAATATTAATATAGCGGGAGATCTGTTAGTGTTTAATGTTCTATTATTTTTTAATTTAAAAGTTTTTCTGGTATGTCTGAGTTTTTGGGGTTACTATTGTGCTGAAGAGTAGAGCCTGTGGTTAGGTTGACGATTGGCCACAGAACAGTAATACCATAATTATTATATTAAAAAGTAATGGCTGTGCACTCTTCAGCACAGTGATAGTCTCATGATTAAATACTTTAGCACATGCAGGCTTGAAAATATGAAACATTTATAATGTTAATAAATATTAGAAATATATTACATTATATATTTCTCTATATATGTGTGTTTATTTTGCATGAGTAAATATATCTGCAATATATAACACATGCAGTACCATAGCTGATCACATATACATCTATATATTATGTATTACTGAATATAAAATTACATACATTATGATATATTAGTAAATATATTGTCACATATTTTTCAATATATAAAAAGCGGCAATTCCTCATGTATTATTCAATATATTGTAATATATTAACACAATATGTTATTCTGTAATTTTTCAAAAATATTATTAAACCATTTAATATATTAACAGTCATATATATGGGAAATATATTTTCGTTCCGTAAGGGATTGGACGGTGTTGTGCCGTATCCATGCAGAAATCCGACGGCCCGATTAGATTTGCTTCTGCGCAGGACTAAATTTCTAGCTTGTAGTAAGTAGTTATGTCAGTAGCATTTAAATGAACTTATAGTTTAAAGAATAAAAATGGGTATTTTGCTATTTATTAAAGTGCCCTATTATGCTATTTTAAAGGTTCTAATTTCTCCTACAATAGATTTACATGCATCAAAGGTCAAAAAACACTTTAATTTTCTCATAATATAAATATAGTTCTAATAATATAATATAATTCTTTCATAGTTATTAGGTATGTAACAGGAAGTGAGACTGGATTTGCTGACGACTTGGCAGTTCAGAGACTACCTTCTGGAGACAATAACTTCATTTGTAGTGCATATGATCTTCAAAACTCACAAACAGCTATATTATGACAGGTAATATTCGAAAAAGCATAGGGACACTTTAATAAAATAGTTTTTAGTCTTGAGCAAAGTCAATATTGCATTAATTTAGTTTTACCTTCCATCTGATCATTATTGCTATGATAAGTCTGGACATCTTCTCAATGCAAGAATTTTATGCAACTAAATGTAAACTACAAAACTAAAATAACTAATGCAGTCCATTTCTTGTTAGAAACAGTTTTTGGTGTATCGAACACTCAGTTATGACCCTGAAGCATGACACGGGTATCTCTAGAGCAGGAGCGCTCTTGACCTTCACTGCGGTTTTACAGCAGCACCCAAATGGCTCCATTGGGTGTCATTTCTAATAACCACCCTCTCCCCCCACTTCAGCCCACTCTCGTCCCGATACCACAGCTCGATGGACTCATTGAGTCAATTACAGCGAGCACAGCCGCTTTCAGAGTGCTTTGTGATACAGCTAAGTGAGTGCGGCTCTGCGGCCTGAAACATTTCCTGGGACGGAACCACTCAGCCATCCCATTATAACTGCTCCGTATATAATAGTGTTAGGGGTGCGCGGTGGTCCTATGGAGCAGATGCTGGCCCAGTGATGTTCTGGCTGAGGGCCAAAACCCCTGTGAGATACAGCAAAACTAGTTAAGATGACTTCATCAATTTGCTGAGTGACCTTTAACCAAGATTGTTATCTCCAGCTTGTGTTCTCCATGCCTGGGGATCGTCCGTCGCACTGAAATTATTCATTAACTGATCGAGCGGGAGCTCCAAGGTTAAGTGTGCGTGTGTTGACGGGCCCCGCATACACACGGGGTTACCGGTGAACACGCGATCACGTCGCAAATGGAGACTCGTGGAGAACTGCAAGCAAAGGCGATCGATGGGTTTCGCTCACTTCAATGGATGAGAATGAAACTCAATTTTAGTACGCTGACTGCTGTGTTTATGAGATGAGATGGTATTGATGAAATGTTTCTGCAGCGATACACAGATGTAATGTTGATAACAGTTTGAATACAGGCAAATGCCAGATGTTTTTCATGTTTATACCTACTTAAAAGATCTTTAAGTTTAATTTAAAGGGGCTATATGTAGAATATTCATGTAATAGTCACTTTTTTATTCCTAATGTGTGAAAAGCTTGTAAAGAAACTTAAAAAAAGAGACCTTCCCCAACTTTTATATGAAATCCTGTAGACTGCTTTTTATGAGAAGGACTTCAAAATGAAGTCTCTTCCATTTAATGACACATGAAATGAATGCTTATACAATGTTTAGGATAACATTGAAAGATAATTTCTGTACTGTAATGTCAATGTGTCATGCAAACAAAAAAGGATTAATTCAAACTATAGTCTCACATAGCTATTTCTATATAGTCTATACTTTCATATACACTTAATAATTAAACTATCATAACAGTGTTATTTTTAATCACCTCATCTGTCGACATAATGGCGGGGAATTGCAGAGCTTGTGCAAACACATCCACACCGCTATGATCTGATGCTTTCTTAACTCCTGTTTTCTTACCACTCTCATTTTTGCTGTGTTTATTTTGTTATTGAGATGAAAGTGCACAGCACATATTTGCATATTCATGGTAATTTTGGGCCGTGGCTACTTGTTTGTCAGAACAATTTTAGTCAGTGATCAAAAGGTTATTTTTTTTTGTGCCTGTAGTCTTTACAGTATTGCATGTAAACAGTCCAGAAAGATTAATGAGAGAGCCTCAGACGTGGATCATGAAGATGTTTTTGAGGCCGTAAACAACACGTCTACCTCAATGTGAAACTACATTAGCAACACCACTCTGCAGGGAGCGTGTTTTTCTGTGCTCCTTAGGAAGATGAATGATCAGCTCTGTATTCAGTTTGCTGATTCAATCCACCCACTCCACCTCTTAAAACCATTTGCATCTCTTCTTCTCCATTTCCTTTGAGATGATCATTGTCTTGTTCATTCATTCTTACTCTGAGGGTGCATCCCAATTCGCGTACTTATGCACTATGCACTATGCCATTTTGAAGTATAAATAGTGTGAGTAGCATGTTCATGCTGAAAATTCCAAAAATGAAAAATGCACTTTAAATACTCGGATGATGCACTTGTTGAAATGTTGGAGACTTCATGCGCTCAACTGACAGAACCTTACGTTGAGGAAGGGGAGGGGATATCAGACTAGCATGTCTTAATTTTGCAGAGTTAGACACATTCCTGAGTCAAGACATTTTGTTGATCCTGGAACAACATTCCTTTTTGAAAATGTAACCCTACCCCTAAACCTAACGCCATTCATAAGTTATTAGGGAAATTATGTGAATAACACTGATGTAGAACATTTACATTTACATTTAGTCCTTTAGCAGACGCTTTTATCCAAAGCGACTTACATCTGAGGACTAAAGCAAGCGAGTCATCGTGAAGAGGGAAGAACGACGCAAGAAGTGCTCAAAATACAAAGTTCAGGCATTGCTCAGAGTAGCAAAAGCCAGACAAGGGAAGATTTAAAAGGGAAGGAAAGCTTTAAAAGAGAAGAATTCTTTTTTTTTTTTTTTTTTTTTTTTTTTTAATGTTAAGTACTCACGGAAGAGATGAGTTTTCAGTTGTCTTTTGAATGCTGTCAGGGATTCTGCATTACGGACGAGGGTGGGGAGATCATTCCACCAGCATGGAACCGTGAATGAGAATGTTCTGGAGAGTGATTTAGTGCCTCACTGTGATGGCACCACGAGCCGTCGCTCCTTGGCCGATCGTAGGCTTCTAGTAGGGACATAGACTTGTAGTAGGGAGTGAAAGTAGGACGGAGCTGAGTCTGTGGTAGATCTGTAAGCAAGCGTCAAAGCTTTGAATTTGATGCGAGCAGCGAGTGGTAGTCAATGCAGTGAGATGAACAGAGGAGTGACGTGAGCCCTTTTGGGCTTGTTGAAGACAAGGCGTGCTGCAGGATTCTGGATCATTTGCAGAGGTTTAGTAACACATGATGGAAGTCCAGCTAGAAGAGCATTGCAGTAATCAAGCCTAGAAATAACCAGGGCCTGGACGAGAAGTTGTGTTGCATGCTCAGTTAGGAAAGGCCTGATGTTATACATTGCAAACCTGCATGATCGAGCTGTCTTTGTAATGTGGTCTGTGAAGGTCAGCTGGTCATCAAATATTACTCCAAGATTTCTGACCGACCTTGATGGACTGATGGAGGATGACTCTAGCTGGATAGTGAAGTCGTACTGTAGAGACAGATTGGCAGGGAGGACGAGAAGCTCAGTCTTTGCCAGGTTGAGCGGCAGGTGATGTTCCTTCATCCATGCCGAGATGTCCGCCAGACAGCTTGAGATACGTGCCGCTACTGTGGGATCATCTGGTTGAAATGAGAGGTGGAGCTGTGTGTCATCAGCATAGCAATGGTAAGAGAAACCATGTGCCTGTATGATGGGTCCCAATGATGTGGTGTAGATGGAGAAGAGGAGCGGTCCAAGAACTGAACCCTGAGGAACCCCTGTGTTCAGTTGATGTGCTTTGGATACCTCGCCTCTCCATGTAACCCTGAAAGACCTACCTGTGAGATAGGACTCAAACCAGTGGAGGGAAGTTCCTTTGATGCCCAGTGATGAGAGGGTGGACAGAAGGATCTGATGATTCACAGTGTCGAAGGCAGCAGAAAGATCCAGCAGAATGAGAACTGAAGATTTGGAAGCAGCTTTTGCGATCCGCAGGGCTTCTGTGACTGACAGTAGTGCAGTCTCGGTTGAATGGCCTTTCTTGAAGCCAGATTGGTTGACATCTAACTGGTTGGTCAGAGACAGGAAAGATGACACTTTGAAAAAGTGAAAGCAACTCATTCAAGTGTTTTCGCAATGAATGGTAGGAGAGAGACAGGTCTGTAATTCTCTAAAAGTGATGTGTCTAATGTTGTTTTTTTAAGCAGTGGAGTTACCCGAGCCTGCTTGAATGCTGTAGGGAAAATGCCAGTGTGGAGTGATGAGTTGATGATGTGTGTGAGTGCTGGTAAAAGTGTGGGAGAGATGGCTTGTAGAAGGTGTGAGGGGATGGGGTCTAGAGGGCAGGTGGTAGGATAACTGGAGAGGAGAAGTTTAGATACTTCTTCCTCGGTTAGCGGAGATAAGATAAAGAGAAGTTTTCTGGTAGTGGGAGAGGATGGTTTGGGTTCCTGTGTGTGTGGAGTTGAGAACTGACTGCTGATAGAGGTTGTTTTGTTGGTGAAGAAGTTAGCAAAGTCATCAGCAGTTAAAGAGGAGGTGGGTGATGCTGGAGGTGGACAGAGGAGAGAGTTGAATGTCTTGAAAAGTGTTTGTGTGTTAGAGACGCTGTTGATCTTGCTGTGGAAATATGAAGATTTTGCAGTGTGAACATCAGCAGAAAAGGAAGAGAGCAGAGATTGATACATACTATGGTCAGACGTGTCTTTTGATTTGCGCCATTTCCTCTCCATTGCCCTGAGTTTGGTCCGGTGTTCACGAAGAACCTCAGATAACCAGGGGTTAGAGGGAGTAGCACGTGCTGGCCTGGAGGAGAGAGGGCAGATATTGTCTAAAGAAGAAGTTAAAGTGTAGCATAAAGTATCTGTTGCGGTATTCACATCTAGAGATGAGAATTGTGAGGGTGAGGGAAGTGAAAATGACACAGCAGAAGAAAGATGGGAAGGAGAAAGTGAGCGCAGGTTACGTCTGAAAGTAACTGGTAGGGGAGTCGGTGGAGCATGGGTAGTGAGTTGTAGATTGAAAGTAATGAAGAAATTATCTGAAACGTGGAGAGGTTTCACCAAAATGTTGTCTGGGATGCAGTTGCGTGTGTAAACCAGGTCCAGTTGGTTGCCTGATTTGTGAGTACCTGTGGTGATGAGCCGTTTGAGATCGAATGAGGCTAGAAGAGAGATGAAGTCTGTTGCATACGCCAAGAAGCACCTAAGGTGCATAGAAGCACCTAACCCTGGTTGTAAGCCGGAACTTGACACAAACTAAACTTTTTACCTCAAATCTGATTGTTTGATTGGAATGTTGTTCACAGGAACATGTTGCACTTGGTGAAATCAGGTTCTACATCAGACTCAGATCATTAAAATTCATACATGGTTGAGAACATAATGCATAGTATATTGTAAGTGCATAGCGGATAGTGTGTCATTTGGGACAACATTAATCCATCTGATTTCAAAGCCATGTGCATGTGTACATGGGGTTTTAGCAACCGCATGGAGTGTTTAGAGAGCAGCAAACTTTAGGAAATGCCATTTTTTTCAATGAGGATCTGGAGAGTTACGGTTTTAAACCCTCCTGTGGTGATAGTGCACACAGGAAATGATCTGGATTTAGTAATACATTAACCCCTTAAAGCCCTCGTAATGGTATGTCCACTCATCCCCGCTCTGTGAGTTATATCCACAGCTATGACACATTATCCAGCTTTAAATGGCTTCTCGGAGTATCGATTTGCCTACTTGTCCATTTCCCCCAACGTTATGTGTTTCAGATCATAGTATTTATTCAGGCTTTAGAACCGTTCCCAGGATGTTAGCAAACAGTAATGTCCCAGTGTGATTTAAATCATCTTCTCCAACTGAAGCACACACGCTTGAGATCTTTATCGTCCTGCGGGATGGCGGATGAGTTACACCCTTGAACCGTCCTGCTGTCCGCACTCCAAATTGCCTCCCAAAAGTCCTGCCATGCAATAACATTAAATCACCAAGTGAGAAAAAATGATTTTGCAGTTTTTAAAGGGCAAGAGAGCTCAGGCAATGAATTAAGGTGTGGGGTCGGACCGAACCAAAAGGCCAATCAGAAGACATCAATAATGGGACATCTGAAGACTGGTTTGAAACCCAGAGGTCAAAGGTTAATAGATAAAGAGGCCTTCTGCAAGGAAAGGAAGTAACTTTAATATCAGGTATTGCTGTGAATAGCACTTTGCATTGACTGATTGCTGTATTATAATCTGTAACTGCAGTTAGATGTTAGAAGGAGGCGGGAACCGGCGAACATTTAAATACTTTAATAACGTAAAATAAAGAAATACAAAACGAAAGTAAAAGACAGCAGTCCCTCACGGACGACTGCTGTCACATAATAAAACATAAAACACAAGTCCAGGCCTGTCCTCTCTCTCTCTTCACTGTCGTCGCTCCCCCTTTTATGCTTCCAGTGAGAGATACGAGACTGGTGCGTCGTGCAGGAGTCGCTCATTATCAATCACACCACCGGCCTCGCGCCGCTCTCTCACGGCCCTCGGCCTCGTCCTGCTCGCCACATAATCTCTGTTAGTTTAATGCATATAAGGATCAAATACATTAGATTATGTGTTTGTGAAACTTTAAAAACTGTTTACTTCACCTTGTGGCAATTTTAAAAAATGCTTAGGGATCTTTTTCATAAAGCACTGTGTGAAGAGCGCCGATATTAATATTGAGTATGTGTTTATGTATTAGTTATTATTATCTAATACATGTGAAACAGCTTTTCGAACAGGAAAAAAATGTAGGAATGTCTATCAGGAATTTGCTATTGGTCGATCTCATGTGAGTGACAGGTTGAGAAATGTCCATTTTAATTTCATGGTTACTTTAATGCTGGTACGTTAAAAATGGGCTAAAGCTGAATTCGACTGAAATCAATTGTTAGTAGGTGTTGACTTTTGAGTAACATGCTATCTATGTAGAACATTTGGTTAATATGCTGCCTATATAGACAACGAGGCAGCTCACTTCATTTTGGAACAGCACTATAGTGAGTTGTGATAAATACTATTCAACAGGTTTAAAATGGAAATATGCAAAAGGACATTTTCGAGCCAGATTTGTTTAGCAGTGGTGTTAAAGATGAATTTGTAACACATCCATCGAATTTAGGAACGTTCTAGTGCTCTGTTGTGTAGATACAACATCTGGATGCTGTGATGGTATTTGGCAATGCGGAAGATGCTTCTCTTCAGCCTTATTTCCATAATGAGATTATGCGTTGTGATTTATGCCTGAGTCACAAGATATTGTCTACGGGGTATGATGTTTTGCTCAGGAGGGACGGCAAATGAATTAGATGCACAATGTTGCTGATTTATTCTCAGCCGTTTGGATCCTGTTTGTCTGTGTTAGGTGAAAAGTATATTGGAATATTATGTTTTTTTTAGCATTACCTAATGCAGAATGCCATAATGTAGGGCTTTTTTGTGCATTTATTTAAGTAATTATTTATTTTGCATTAGACATTTGTGACCCTGGATCACAAAACCAGTCTCAAGTCGCAGGGGGTAAATTTGTGGCAAAAGCCAACAATACATTGTTGTCACTGTCCTCGTCTGCACCTGTCTGTCCTTGTCTGCACTACACTACCCAGAATCCTCCTTGTCTCCACACCTGAACTCACTCCCTCACTTACCAGCCTGTTTATCGTTATCTTCATCAGTGTCACCTGTCTTCACCTTGTTATGTTTGATTCATGCTTGTATTTAGTTTGCTTCTGTTCAGCCTGTCCTTGTCGGTCGTTGTTTTATGTTACCAGTGTGTATACTTTGCCTTTCTGCCTGCCAGTATCTGTTTGTTGTTTTGATTTATTAGTAAAAGTGTTTGTCTTTGGAAATCCTAGTCTCCTCGTGCTTCCTGCCTGCACACACCGTGACAGAACGGCCGACCAAAGAAACAAGATGAGCTGGGAGCTTGTTGGACAGATCACGGCTTTGGCGATGGAGAGCCGCGATCTGTTCCAATTCACATCGGGGTTCGTTCCCCTAGTTGCTTCTTCCTCTCTAAGCAACGAGGTGATAAAGGCTTGTTACTGGCTTGGGGCCCAGGAGGTAAATCCACTGGAACTCCCAGACATCGCTGGTCTGGATTGGAGAGAGGCCCTCGCCGCTGACGCCGTGCAGCCCAGAGCCCTCGCCGCTGACGCCGTGCAGCCCAGAGCCCTCGCCGCTGACGCCGTGCAGCCCAGAGCCCTCGCCGCTGACGCCGTGCAGCCCAGAGCCCTCGCCGCTGACGCCGTGCAGCCCAGAGCCCTCGCCGCTGACGCCGTGCAGCCCAGAGCCCTCGCCGCTGACGCCGTGCAGCCCAGAGCCCTCGCCGCTGACGCCGTGCAGCCCAGAGCCCTCGCCGCTGACGCCGTGCAGCCCAGAGCCCTCGCCGCTGACGCCGTGCAGCCCAGAGCCCTCGCCGCTGACGCCGTGCAGCCCAGAGCCCTCGCCGCTGACGCCGTGCAGCCCAGAGCCCTCGCCGCTGACGCCGTGCAGCCCAGAGCCCTCGCCGCTGACGCCGTGCAGCCCAGAGCCCTCGCCGCTGACGCCGTGCAGCCCAGAGCCCTCGCCGCTGACGCGGCGGGGAAAAAGACACTTTTTCCCCGCTGGCGCCGTCCAGCCCAGAGCCCTCGCCGCTGACGCGGCGGGGAAAAAGACACTTTTTCCCCGCTGGCGCCGTCCAGCCCAGACACTTTTTCCCCGCTGGCGCCGTCCAGCCCAGACACTTTTTCCCCGCTGGCGCCGTCCAGCCCAGACACTTTTTCCCCGCTGGCACCGTCCAGCCCAGACACTTATTCACCGCTGGCGCCGGCCAGCCCAGAGACTCCTTCTCCGCTGATTCCGTCCAGCCCAGAACTTTGTGCTGACCCAGTCACTCTCCCCATTAATTTTTTTGGGGGGGTGGCCATAGACCCTTGCCGTGGACGCCCAAGGGCCCACTGACACCAGAAGGGTCATCACCGCCATGGCCGCCCGAGGGGTCGTCTCCGCCATGGCCGCCCGAAGGGTCTTCTCCGCCATGGCCACCCGAAGGGTCCTCACCGCCATGGCCACCCGAGGGGTCCTCACCGCCATGGCCACCCGAAGGGTCCTCACCGCCGTGGACGCCCGAGGGTCCAACAGCTCCGCCCTGGACGCCCGAGGGTTCGTCTGCTCCACCCAGGCCTCGCCCACATCCTGCTCCGCCATGGCCGCCTGGTCCATCCTGGAGTCCGTCCTCCTGCACCCGTCCGCCTTCCCGTCCAGGATGCCCACCCCCCCTCCCGTGTTCTGTCTTGTACGGCGCGGGTCGCGCCTAGCAGGAGGGGCGAGTAATGTCACAGTCCTCGTCTGCACCTGTTTGTCCTTGTCTGCACTACACTACCCAGAATCCTCCTTGTCTCCACACCTGAACTCACTCCCTCACTTACCAGCCTGTTTATCGTTATCTTCATCAGTGTCACCTGTCTTCACCTTGTTATGTTTGATTCATGCTTGTATTTAGTTTGCTTCTGTTCAGCCTGTCCTTGTCGGTCGTTGTCTTATGTTACCAGGGTGTATACTTTGCCTTTCTGCCTGCCAGTATCTGTTTGTTGTTTTGATTTATTAGTAAAAGTGTTTGTCTTTGGAAATCCTAGTCTCCTCGTGCTTCCTGCCTACACACACCGTGACAATTGAATGGGTCAAAATTATCGATTTTTCTTTTATGCCAAAAATCATTAGGATATTAAGTAAAGATCATGTTCCATGAAGATATTTAGTACATTTCCTACCATAAATATATAAAACATTTATTTTTGTGAGTGAATGCAGCACAACTGCGAACATAAATTGATAACTTTAAAGGTGATTTTCTCAATGTTTCGATTTTTTTTGCACCCTCAGATTCCAGATGTTCAATTAGTTGTATCTTGGCCAAATATTCTCTTATCCTACCAAACCATACATCAATGAAAAGCCTATTTGTTCAGCTTTCAGATGGTGTATAAATCTCAATTTAAAAAAATTGACCCATGTGACTTGTTTTGTGGTCCAGGGTCACATTTGTCCAGACTGAGAGTTGGAGGATTTTTCTGCCTCCTCGTGAGAGAGCTCAAATTAGACTCCCTGATGCTATTCCCAGAAGCTATTAGATGATAATGAGCTTCTCGTCACTCACAAGGAAGTTCTTTTAATAAAGTATTATCGTCCAAATATACTGCTATCACACTCACAAATGGATGCAAACACATGTATAAGCATGTGTGTGGTGTAGTCTGTCACACAAGTGTGGATGAAACTTGCATGCAAACCATAAGATGCAAGGAAAAAAAGGTAGATTAGCATTAGATTGGATGTTCTTCATAGGTGGGGCCGATTTGATATGCATGGCCTGGCAGGATTCGTCTGAAATGTGATTACCATTTTTATGTTTTCGGTGACAGCCTTTTGCATTTTCTATTAGATTTCATTTGTTGCTTGTCCATCAACTGTGAAGAAACACACGTTTGCCTGACACAACCGTTGTCTTGCCCAGGTGTACCTGCTGGTCGTTGCACTGGTTTTTATTATAAATATCACAGCACCGTGGCATTTCCACGGATGAAATAATCAAGTTGAAAGAGTTGTTTGTGGAACAGGACATGAAAAGGAAGTGAGACTGAGAATGAAAAAAAGAGGGAGAGGGAAAGAGCAAGATATAGACATGCCGAGAGAGAAAAACATGCAATATCTGCACTGAAGCATTCAGAGGGCTGCTAAGGACACGCTAAACACCCTCAGCCCTTCAAACTAACTCTCCTGTTTCAGCACAACATTTACACTGAGAGAAAATAAAACCGGCAACACTTGGATTTGATTTTCATGGGTATTTATGAAGGCATTTAATTTATTCTTTTATTTCATGCATTTATGCCTTTGTGATGGAATTTTTTCCTAAAAATACTGTGTCATCAGAGTATAAATGAAATTTGATACACTCTCTGGCCACTTTATTAGGTACATCTTGCTAGGACTCCTTTTGTCTTCAGAACAGCCTTAATTCTTCGTGGCATCGATTTAAGGTGCTGGAAATATTCCTCAGAGATGTTGGTCCATGTTGACATGATAGCTTGCTGCAGATTTGTCGGCTGCACATCCATGATGTGAATCTTCCATTCCAACACATCCCAAAGCTGCTCTATTGAACTGAAATCTGTGACTGTAGAGGCCAAGAGTTTAGTGAACTCATTGTCATGTTCAAGAAACCAGTTTGAGATGATTTGAGCTTTGTGACATGGCGCACTATCCTGCTGGAAGTAGCCATCAGAAGATATGTACACTGTGGTCATAAAGGGATGGACATGGTCGGCAACAATAGGTAAGCTGTGGCGTTTAAACAATGCTTAATTGGTACTAAGGGGTTTAATGTGTTCCACGAAAAAAAATCCCCTACACCATTACACCACGGGCAGCCTGAACCGTTGATACAAGGCAGGATGGATCCATGCTTTCATGTTGTTTACACCAAATTCTGACCCTACAATCTGAATGTCGCAACAGAAATCATGACTCCAATCTTCTGTCGTCCAATTTTGGTAAGCCCATGTGAATTGTAACCTCAGTTTGCTGTTCTCAGCTGACAGGTGTGTTTCTTCTGCTGCTGTAGCCAATCTGCTTTAAGATTCAACGTGTTGTGCGTTCAGAGATGCTCTTCTGCATACCTCGGTTGTAACAAGTGGTTATTTGAGTTACTGTTGCCTTTCTATCAGCTCGAACCATTCTGGTCATTCTCCTCTGGCATCAAAAGGGCATTTTCTTTTTTTCAGACCATTCTCTGTAAACCCTAAAAATGGTTGTGCATGAAAAACCCAGTAGATCAGTAGTTTCTGAAATACTCAGACAAGCCCGTTTGTCACCAGCAACCATGCCACGTTCAGAGTCACTTAAATCTCCTTTCTTACCAATTCTGATGCTCAGTTTGAACTTCAGCAGATCATATGACCATTGTAGGATTACAAATTTTATTTAAATGTTTAATTTAGATTTCCAATACAATAGTATTTTATATTGAGAAAGTTATAAATGATGAGACCAGGACATCTCTGCAGACGGTAGAGGTTCCCAGCAGGATATTCCTGACTGTCCCATCTCAGTACGAGAAGGCTAGGCCTTTCCTGTTCTCGTGTCTCACCGGGTGAAACTCATGCTGAGCAAGTTTGAACCCCTGCTATTTTATTACTGAGACCATTTCTCTTGGAGTTCTCATTTCAGTACGAGAAGTCTATGCCTTTCCTTTTCTCGTGTCTCATGCTGAGCAGGTTGCAAAATCCGTATACCTTATCTACATTTGCATGCTTTGTTTGAATTTGTATCCACCTCCAGAAGTCCCTCCTCTTAAAATGCCTATAATATACCATGTAAAGTTACTTTAAGTTAGACGAGAATGGAATGACTACAGCAACCACGAAAAGTTCCTAATAAAGAATCTGCTTAAAGATATCTCCATCGTCTCCTGGTCTGCTCTTCTGACTTTTCTACACTTAAGAAGAAAAAAGGTTTACAACAGATGGTGCCGTTGACCCGGATAGAGCTACTCACCAGAATCCAGATTGAATCAACAAAAGATCTCAACGAAGAATGAACTTTCTGACTGAATTCCAGATGGAATCTTGAAAACCTCAAGCTCAACAAAGATCTCAACAAAGAATGAACTTTCTGACTGAGTTTCAGAACTGAATCTCAACTGGACCTCAACAAAGCTGACTGAGTTTTCCAGACTGAATCTTTTAATTCAAACAACGATTCGGTGAGTTTCACTCTATTCAAAGAGCCAGACCAGTACGAATTTTGTGCCTCTGCGCCGTCAGAGAAAGAGTTATCAGACAGCTGTAGTGTTTGATTACCTAAAGTTATCCTTTAAAAGTTGTCTTTTAAAGATGAAAATATATCCTCTGTTCAGGCAGGGAAGTTTTTAACATCACGTGTTAAAAAGATATCCTCTGTTTGTCAGGCAGGGAAGATTAGTATCATTTGCTAATTATTTGTTGACAATTATGCCTCCTGAATCAATAATTGATCTGTACAAAGACGTTCCTCTGTTTGAAGCATGGACATGGTTAGACAAAGGAGCCACCGTGTATTCATCCGGTTGCTGGACTAAAGGGGGAAAGTATGTTGCTCCCGAATCACTGTTGCCATATTTGGCTCAACAAATACACAATTTGGGTCACAGTGGTCCAGCAACGATGAATCACAGGTTCTCAAATCAGTGGTGGAATCCAAAATTCAGAAATGTAGCCACAGAAACAGCCAAGAGGTGTGTTACGTGTCAGAAAAATAATGATGTACCAGCAGCCACTACACCAGCAGCACATACCCCATCCCCACCAGGACCATTTCGTCACCTGCAAGTTGATTACATATCATTGCCTCGTTGTAAGGGAGAAACTGATGTTTTGGTAGTAATAGATAAGTTCTCAAGATGGGTAGAAGCTTATCGAACAGGGCGTGCTACAGCTGCACATACTGCTAAATGTCTTGTCACTGATTTCATTCCCAGATGGGGATTACCAGATTGCATAGACTCAGATCAAGGTACACACTTCACAGGACAGGTAGTCAAGGAAGTGTCTAGAATTTTGAAGATTAAGTGGAATCTTCACTGCCCATACAGGCCACAAGCATCAGGACAGGTTGAACGATCGAACAGAACAATCAAAACCAGACTAAGCAAAATGCATCAGGAAGGGGTACCATGGGTCGAAGCACTGCCAGCAGTACTGTGTAGTATGAGAGCATCACCTAACAGAACAGTAGGACTGAGCCCTCATGAGATTATTACTGGACGCCCCATGCAGATGCCAGGTGTGATTGATCTTAGAAATGCTGATGTACACATTGCCTCAGATGCCCTGATTGCTTACTGTGAAAACCTAACAAAGGCGGTACAGAGTGCCAGAGGGAGAGTTAAGTCATGTTGGCAGACTCCACCAGAAGGTGGACACACAATCATCCCAGGTCAATGGGTCATGATAAAGTCATTCAGAAATAAGCCATTAGAACCAAAGTGGCATGGGCCACATCAAGTGATGTTGATTACAGCAGCTGCAGTATTGTGTCAGGGAAGGAAAACCTGGACTCATTGTACACACTGTAAGATTGTTCCCCCACCTACAGGGATAGGTTAGGACACGGAACCAGTGAGGAGCCCCGGGAAGAACCGAACGCAACAGGCTTTGGGGGTTAACCCTGGGGTGAAGACTTCCCTCATAGGCCCTATCCTAGTCCATCCTTACCTCACTGTTCCTTAGGTGTCAAAGGTTTAAGAAATAGGGAAAGAGGGAACAACAATAGCAGACTCAGAAAAGTTTACAACCCTAGTGTTTGAACAAATACTGCTCCACTGTCTAGCAGACTGTGTGGACTCCAGAAACAACATATTCTTAGAGCTGATGAATCCAACAGAGAACTTGAACAAAAATCCAACAAGACATTCTTGATCTTTCAGCAAAATTACACCAGATGACTGAAGATAATTCTTCATGATTCGGAAACTTGATTGGTAAACCCTGGCTGTGGATAAAGGAAATAGCAATTATGTTGTTGTTTGTTCTACTGGCGTACTATCTATGCGTCCACCGTATCAAGTGTTTCATTCAACATATGAATCACGCCTCTCTCGAGAAAATCACAGTTCCTACCAGAAAAGACTATTACCCGTAGGGACGTCACGGACCCTAAAATTGCATGTTTGTTTAAGTGTTTAAATTTGTATTTTGTGAGAGTTATTTAGAACTCTCAAAGGGGGAAATGTAGGATTACAAATTTTATTTAAATGTTTAATTTAGATTTCCAATACAATAGTATTTTATATTGAGAAAGTTATAAATGATGAGACCAGGAAATCTCTGCAAACGGTAGAGGTTCCCAGCAGGATATTCCTTACTGTCCCATCTCAGTACGAGAAGGCTAGGCCTTTCCTGTTCTCGTGTCTCACCGGGTGAAACTCATGCTGAGCAAGTTTGAACCCCTGCTATTTCATTACTGGGACCATTTGTCTTGGAGTTCTCATTTCAGTACGAGAAGTCTATGCCTTTCCTTTTCTCGTGTCTCATGCTGAGCAGGTTGCAAAATCTGTATACCTTATCTACATTTGCATGCTTTGTTTGAATTTGTATCCACCTCCAGAAGTCCCTCCTCTTAAAATGCCTGTAATATACCATGTAAAGTTACTTTAAGTTAGACGAGAATGGAATGACTACAGCAACCACGGCAAGTTCCTAATAAAGAATCTGCTTAAAGATATCTCCATCGTCTCCTGGTCTGCTGTTCTGAGTTTTCTACACTTAAGAAGAAAAAAGGTTTGCAACACCATGTATACATGCCTAAATGCATTGAGTTCAACAGGTGTAGCTAATAGTGGCCGGAGAATGTGTGTGTGTGTATAACTTTTAAATGGTAGTATATCATTTAGAATTCATTTATAATTTAAAGCATTTTGATCAAAATAAAAACCAGTCATCAATATGTTGCATCAATATGTTGCTTATTTTCTAGAAGAGAAAGTAAATATTTCAGGCAAAATGGACATTATGAGAAATACAAGATGAAAATTAAATATTTTCCCCCCTATAATTTAATTCAGAGGCACTTTTCTCTCTTTTTATTTCTAGCCCTGCCTCACGAGCACAAAAGCAACATCCAGGCCTGATGGAAAAACTCAGCCGCCCAATAAATAATACCAGCGTATTTACTACAGCTGTAAAAGGCTGACGACGGGATACTTTTGAAGCCTTAGTGCATAATAAAACGGACGAGAGATGCATGAAATCATGACTGGCAGTAATTGCCGTCTTTGTTTGAGCAGGCGTCTTTTTTTCTGGAAGGTGTTGTAAAGAGGTTATCAGTGGTATTAGAATATTTTAGAGGGTGACAGAGTAGAAAATTGTGCAGTGAAAATGTTAATCCAAAACGCCGGTATCTTTGACCTTCCATCATCCCTAAAGCCTCCGAAGTTCTCTCTCAATCTCGGCTCATCTTAAATCGTCCTCTGCTCTTTAAACATCTCTGGGTTTATACCTCTGCAAAACACTGTGCGCATTTTAATGCGGCTTCTGTCTAGTCACCGAGACGAAGAGCCGTCTCCAATCCATGCCACTTTGGTCTTGACGGTCTCTTTGAAAATGAAAGGGAACCTTAAAAGGAATCAATTAACGTGAACTGCGGAATTGATTTTTATGGATTTTTATAAGAGTTGTTGACTGAGATGTGCACTCGGGTCAGGCTGCTTGCTGAGTTAATGTGACTAGTTTGGAATCCTCAGTCATTTGAGGGAACCAATCAGCTCGCGTTCTCCTTCAGAGCCCTGGCAACAACGCCCAGAGCACGGACAAGTGTGCTTTAATCATCCTACTGAGCAGCCAATAGTGGGCACACACATCCTTAACAAACACTCAGAGGATCACAGGCAGAGTCAGGCACTGATTTATATAAACACACGCGCGCACAAACACAGACACACAAGCTTGCGGTTTCTTTGTGGACTTAATGTATTTTATACTGTACAAACTGTATATTCTATCCCCCTACTACACTAACTCTACCTCTAAACTTACCCATCACAGAAAACTTTCTGCATTTTCATTTGTACATTTCCAAAAAAAAAAAACATAATTTAGTTTGTTTATTAATCAATTTCCCCATGGGGACCACTGCCTGGTTCCCACAATGTAATGTAAACACACACACACACAATGTAATGTAAACACACACACACACACACACACACCTCAGAAGCCTGTGCTGCAGTTCCCGTCCTCTCGCCTTTCTCCCATAATTCCCTGTGCTATTTCCTCATGATCACTCTTTTGAACTGACCACGGATGACCTGAAATCTGCTCCCACAGCCCCATAACCTATCTTTCATTCTGCTGTATTTATCTGTTGTAATAGGACAATCTGAATTATTTTCAGTCCTCAACATACTGATCTTTCTACATGGATTTTTATACTCTTAAAAATTAAGTTCTTTAATGGCATTGATGGTTCCAAAAAGAACATTAAACATCCATAAACCCTTTCCATTGCACAAAAGGTTCTTTATAGTGGAAAAAGATTACTAAAATGCTCTTCATGCTAAGAAAAAAACAGTTCCATGAAAGGTACTTAAGTGAACCCAAAATGGTTCCTCTATATGGCATCCCTACAAAAATTCCCTTTTGGAATGACATTCTGAACTGATGTAAAAATCTGCTGACGTGGAAAAGATATATTAAAATGGGGGAAAAAACTCATATATTCTGCCTGAAATGTTTAAGAAAGGTATGTGGGACACTTTTTGGATGATTTCCATAAAACTATGGGTGTTGTTGACATACACTACCTTTCAAAAGGTTTGGGTCTGTAAGATTTTATTAAATGTTTTTGAAAGAAGTTTCTTATGCTCTCTAAAGGCCAATTTACACCACACAGACAAACACCAACAAACAAGTTGGCAGTTGGATTTAGATTTTTATGAAAAATAATAAAGTGTCATGTTCACACTTCCCCAAGTGAAAACAAACCCTGACCAACGCCAACAGACACAGACAGAGGTAACACACTGATCAGACAATATCCAACAAACGTGTTTGTTGGTGATTGTCTGCAGTGTGAATTGGCCTTAAGGCTGTATTTATTTGATCAAAACAGTAATATTGTTTTATATTTGAATATATATTCTAAAACGTAATTTATTCCTGTGATCAAAGCTGAATTTTCAGCATCATAACTCCAGTCTTCAGTGTCACATGATCCTTCAGAAATTATTCTAATATGATGATTTTCTGCTCAAGAAACATTTCTGATTATTATCAATGTTGAAAACAGTTGTGCTGCTTAATATTTTTTTGATATTCTTTGATAAATATAAAGTAGAAAAGAACACATTTATTTGGAATATAAATGTTTTGTTACATTTTAAAAGTCTTTACTGTCACTTTTTGATCAATTTAATGGACCCTCGCTGAATAAAAGTATATTAATTTCTTTCAAAGAAAAAAATACTTTTTAACAATAGTAGTATTGTATAGTAGTATCACCAAAAAACATTACTGTGACAGGCACCATGGTACAGCAATAGTGTCACATGGTAATACTATAGTATTGCAATGACCATGGAACTGAAATTTGTGT
Organism: Gila orcuttii; assembly: GCA_026230005.1. NCBI lineage: Eukaryota > Metazoa > Chordata > Actinopteri > Cypriniformes > Leuciscidae > Gila > Gila orcuttii. The sequence continues at coordinate 5,893,139 of JAPDVR010000006.1, forward strand.
ATGTTATTTGGTACTGCAAGGTTTTTCAAGATACCACCATGGTATGTTTTTGTGTTTGTGAAATAGGCTGTTTATGTCCAAAAACACAATACCAAGGCACTTAAGTGATGTAAATACTATGATATTTAAATATACAGTAGAAACAATTAGATTATATTGTAGGCTATATTTAAAAGATTTATGGTATTATTTTGATAACATCACTTTTGAAACTTTTTAGGTAGTAGATTATTTGAAGTTTCTGACTTATGATAATGAGACGTAGCCTACAACACCATCAAATTATACAGATCTATAATATCTTGTAAAATCCATTGTAATAGCCCACTTGTAACACAAATATCCATCTTTATGTTATCAGCGCTGTTGTATGAGCTCATGTGGGCGGGCTGTGTGAATGGAGCTCTAGCAGCGATCTAATATAGTGATCTGCGCTTGAATAGAGGAGCTAAAGTGGCACACCCGCTGCCCCCGCTGTTATTGTGCCAAGGTGCTGCTGGCTCGTGCTGCTCGTGAACAGGTGTCTTTCCATGAACCCCAGCATTACCCCGCTTGGCACGGCCCGGTAAACAGTTGTCAAACCCTGTGGGCGTCCGAATGTGTCACCGGCCCCCATGACGAGATCGTGTGGCACCGTCTTCCACCGCGAAAGTAGGTTTTTGGCCACACTGAACATTGCGCGTGTGTTTTTGTTGGAGGCTTGCCGCTGACCATAGGAGTGTTTAAATAGGACTGTTCTGTGTTTATGACTCACATGTTGGAGGAGTCACCAAACATCTGTGCCTGGCTAGAAAAAAAAAGAAAGAAAAGAAAAAATATCAGCACATGCTGGCATTGTGCTAATACACAATTTATCATGATCGTGAAACCCTCCGCGTGAAGCTAATGAAGTGTAGCTATTTTCTTGTTAAGTGGGGGGAAATTTAGTGGTTCCTGATTTAAATCTTCACAGAGGTAAAATTATATTTTATAAATGTTGGCAAAGGTGATAATTTGACCAAAACCATTTTTTCTACCTTTTTTGCAGTTTACACAGAGTCATGTCAAAAGTTGTGTGCACCTATTTTAGTGATATCAGTGAGGTAAAATGTGTGAATTTTTTTCACACTCCACTTAATATTAGGTGATGTCACGTATTAATGGAAATGAGTTGCTGTGTGAATGTGTAAGTTGGATGATTAATGATGTAACCTCATTAAGATGATGGAGTTACATTCCCAACAGTGAACAACTGCCATCTGCTGGGTGATTTCCGCTACTGCAGCTAACTGTTAAATAGTGCACTTTGAGCTGTTTTCATGTACACAAAACACCACAAACACTTAATTGGTTTAAACGATTAGTTAAATTATTAAACATTGTACTGATTTTGAAATATAAATAAATAAATAAACACATACATACATATATACACCAGTGTTATGCCAGGTTTTTCCTGTGATGAACATGTTCTAGAATAAGTTGAAAGAGAGGTTTCAAACATACCTGAAAATATCAGAATGTAATATATTTGATTAGAGAAGCAGCTGGAAGATTTTAACCATATTATACCGACTGTTAATGATGTAAAAACTGCTGGAAGATTCTGCTGGAATGATTTATTTGTATACTGTATTTTAATTTATTTAGGCTACATTACATTTTTGGGTAGCCTGATTTGTTTTAAAAGTGTATGCCTAAATTTTTCTTAACTACCGGTTCTTTTAAACGAGTCAGTCTAAAGGATTCACTCACTCCAATTAGAACTCTCATGTGAGTTTGCGTTTTAAACGAGTTCTCTGCGAGTTCACAAATGATTCCCTCAAAGAAACGTGAATCATTTTCCATTTTTGTCTAATTTGAAATTAACCAGGAATGTATATTATATTTATATTACACACATATATATATATATATATATATATATATATATATATATATATAGAGAGAGAGAGAGAGAGAGAGAGAGAGAGAGAGAGAGAGAGAGAGAGAGAGAGGGAGAGGGAGAGAGTAAAATAATAAATATGTTATAACGTGGTCTTGAACCTTGAGTCAATGATCTGAGGAATCTTATATTTTGACATCTTCATGTGCATTTTTCTGACTTGAAGTCAGAGATTTAACGTTGGCACGTCATTGAAAAGATCATTCTGAGTTCATTCTCACACTGACCCAGAATCCACACCTCCGGTCGGCTGCTACTTTCTGAGTTTTGAGGCCAAAGGAAGCTAATTATACCAGTGAATGTCGCACATAAACATGAGGCCACCGCTGTGCCACCAGGACATGATATATGTGGGTCACAGTAGCTCCCTGCACCTTATTTATTCATAACCTAGAAAAAAAAAAAGACCTGGGAGAAGCTTGAATTGACTGTTGTTGTTTTTTGGGGGGGATTTCAGAGATCAGATGCTGTTTTCATGTGCAGTGCGGCTCTGTGACAAAATAACTCTTATCTATGCATTAATTTTTCATGCCGTTTGGTCTGAAACGTGAGGACGGTGGCAGTAGGAAGCAGACCGGAGTTGGGTCAGGAAACATCAGATCTGATTTATGAAATGTTACAGAGCGCCGCATTGCCAGCTGCTACAGAGATGCTGTCGATGCAATCAAGTAGTACATCCAGTTAAACTAAATAAAAATGTTGACTAGGCAACTTGCTGAAATCAAATAAGTAACTTTTTCTTTCAGTTAACACTCACACCCGTAGAGATCACTACACTGGACAGCTATCAAAAAACAATTTTCTTGTGCATGCATGGGTTTTAATGGCATAGTTGCACATCAACCACTACAGTGAGACAAGGATAGCTGCTGGCCAGAGAAATGGGTGTGAAGAAAGTTTCTCATTAGCCGCTTTTCCACTGTTGGGCCAGTGCGAGCAAGGGCTTTCAACTGGCCGGACTGGGCTAATAGTCTCGGACCTGTAGCACCGAGACCAAAACCACGCTGCGTTTCCACCGTTGGGCCAGAAGCTCCGCAGCGCTTCACTAAAACCCACCTGTAACACACCTCTCTTGTGCAACGTCACACAAACCCATCATTTCACCAACAAATAGAAGTTTTATCAGAAAACTAATCAGAAAGGAATCACTGGAAACTAGCGAGATCGCAAAACAAACATGATAAAAGCGGCAGTTTGTTGACATTTTGTTGTTTACCCAAAGATTTAAAACCCAAGCATCGATGTAATGAGCAAGTCCACGAGCTAGGATTCGAACTCCAGCGCTATATGTAAAGATTTATTGTTTGGCATTTTTGCCTTTTAACATGATAGGACAGTATGTAGACAGGAAGGCGAAGTGGGAGTAACAGAGACTGGGGGGCAGGATCAGGAAAAGGCCACGAGCCCCGGGACTCGAATTCAGGTCTCCTGAAGCACAGCAGTGTTATATATCAGCACGCTGTAAATATTAGAACATCATTGTGTAAGAAACATAGGGGGAAACAGAATCCATACGGCAAACAATCCAGCTGTCGGAGTCCGTTCCCCCACCCATATGATGGTCGATGTTGATGTGGTGACTTACAGTTTTTCTGAATTGTTAAAACACTAAACCCCATTCTCTGAACCAAATTCTCAATAGACTAAACCAGTTTGTCAAATAAATCACTCTTTCTGTAAAACATGAAACAAGTTCAGGTTAACTTAACAAAGTTAAACAGAACTACAACACAGTTTACATCGTTTACACACAACGACTCAAAATTGTTCAGACTTATTTCTAATGATGAGACCAAACCAACTATAACACAAGTCAGTTCAGAGCGCCAAAACTGACTCAAGATGTTGCACTGAATGTTGATACCATTACCAACAATGGATGTAAACTATATAAGAGTGAGAGGAGGAAGAGTACATGTGTAAGAGTGAACGAGGAGGAAGAGGCTGAGGACGAGAAAGAGAGCAGGTGTGGAGAATGATCTGGATCTGGCTGTAGGGATTTTCCCTTTGCCTGCAGAGATGATATTGTCTGTGACATGGACAACTGCAAAAGCCAAAAAGGTTACAGTAAAAAAACTCTAAATGGAAAGCGTGTTACAGTCACTCCGAAGAGATGTTCAACTGCAAAATCAGGGTCAGTGAGAGAGATTTTATTCTGCTTCAGCATCATGTCTTCATGTTGGGTCTGGCCTGAGGACTTTATCCATGTCACAGACAATATCATCTCTGCAGGAAAAGGGAAAATCCTAAAGCTGTAGAAATGTCTTTCTCAAACAAAGCCAAATCAGGCAACCAAAAAAGAAAGGAAAGAAAACAAAATGAGGGGAAACAATTGGTAACTGACTTCTTTTCAAAGAAAGGTGAGCAAAAACTAACATGAAATCTATAGTGTTAAACTGCTTGAATATCTCCACGACCGTTAGTGCTAAAAAATAACTGTGACAACCCATTGAAAGAGCAGAACATACACTTTCAGATGATAATTTGGTTATACATGTAATCTGAGGTAAAGGCTAAATAAATAAACTGTACACTAACAATGCTGTTTGCATACAACAGCCTCATTTAAATGAGCAATAATAGGCTAATCAGTGTCATAGGTAGCTTGGTAGCTCATCGGTGGCTACATATCATCATGTCAACGTTATATTTATGTCAGATTTAGCAGAAGCAGATCATTGTGAAACACATGGCCCTCAGTTTGAGGAACATGGGGGCCCATCAGGACTGCCTGTGCATAGGGCCCACAGGAGCTTGTGCTACGCCCCTGTGTAGGCACATATGTGTTCTTCCAAAACAACTAAAACAGACTATAGAGAAGTTGTATTATTTTATATATACATTTATAAAGCAAATGATACAGTCAACTATCACTATGTAGAAACTGAGATTTATACTCATTGTACAAAAACGTACTGATTCTTCCTAATTGTGAGGTAGGTGAGGAAAAAGGGACCCAGTATTGAAACTAAGAGATTGCAATAAATAAATTAAAGTTGTCAGATCCTGTATGTGGATGGAGCTTAACCAATACTTGACCACTCAACTTGTTTTGATTGTTTTTAATGGTTCATCAACATTAGACAACATACAATGTACAGATGCAAATTCTGCTGTAAGGACCAGCCGTCGGCCCAACGACGAAATCAGCGAAGGTTAGGGTTGGGTTTTATCCGATACCAGTACCTACTCGGTATTTTTTAAACAGTTCCGGTGCTTAAACGGTTCTTGAAACGGTACTTTAAAGGGATAGTTCACCCAAAAATGAAAATTCTGTCAGTAATTACTTACCCTCATGTTGTTCAACCCCGTAAGACCTTTGTTCATCTTCGGAACACGAATTAAGATACGAAGGTCTTACGGGGTTGAACAACACGAGGGTGAGTAATTACTGACAGAATTTTCATTTTTGGGTGAACTATCACTTTAAGAAAACGAAACCGCACACACTTTGTCAAAAACTAATACCCTTTTATTTACAGGGCCAAACTGGACACAATATTAACTTAAATCTTTAAACAATATAAATACAAGTAACATATATGGTAATAATAAATAAACCAATATAAAATAAAAATTCACATTTACATAATATCAAATAAAACAATATTGTATCAAACAATGTAATAATACTGGAGATTAATAGAGATTACTACCAGGGTAATCTAATCTCGACATGGCTCCAGGTTCCCATGTTTTGTCAGCTTGAACCAGTCACGTAAGTTATCTGGTCGTTGCACTAGAACGGCAGCGCTCGGCGAGTTTGGTATTTCATTCTCACTGCGTCTTAGCTACGCAGCCTTGAGTGAACCTATGAAAGAAAACGTCTCTGGTTACTGGTGTAACCTATGTTCTCTGAATAGGGAACGAGACGCTGCGTTCGCTGCCAAACTCCTCGCGCTGCCGACAAGCTTCCTTTTTCGGCAGAGAAATCTGAGGAGCAGATGATGCGCGTGCCAATATAATAAGACGACGTGAGCGTCGAGGCGGCGCCCGCGCCATCAGCCAATGGATTGGCGTGATTCTATATGGGCTTCAGACAATCGGCACACCCAGAGGGCACTCTGACGGGTAATTTTACACGTGAAATGCAGCCAAACCTTGGAGCGTTTTGTCTTCGGCATCTTCATTAATCCCCTCGCAATCAGCAGACGTTCCGGGAGTCTCCTGCATATTGATAACGGCTCCCTGATGCCCGCAAATTAGTTAAAATCTCCTGGAATCTAGAGCGAGCGAGCAAGAGCGCGCATGCGAGACAGAACAGACTGTGCTTCAAACAGTATTGTGCGCGCACGGCGGAGAGAGAGAGAGGGCGCGCGAGACCTTGCGTGTGTGAGCCTCATGACACAGAGAGTCAGGCACCGAAATCAGGCACCGAAATTTTCGTTCTTATTCGGTCTGGTTACTACCGTTTACGTCAGAACCGGTTCCCTATTGGCACCGCGTTTCGGTACCCAACCCTAGCGAAGGTATAATATTATATAATAGCCTACGTGTAGGTCTTTTCTGGTGGTTCTGTGAAGTTCACTTCATTTATTAGAATTTAGTTTAAATTTTATTTCAGCTCCGTGCCTAATCGGACTCCAATTTCAAATGATTATTAAATTTAGACTGTTTCCAAATAGGAACTAATCATAAATATTGGTTATGTATTCATTTAGATATTTGATTATTCTGGGTCTCCCACACTTTCAATTATTCATTCATTAGGGACCCGATGTCGTCTAGATCTCATGTCGGCTGAATCGTGATCTCACGGACACAAGTTCGCCAGTTCTGATCTTATGGGGCCAGTTGTTCAAAACATGTAATCTGGATCAAAATGATCCAGATTTGGAAATCCCATTTTTTCCTATTCAGGATCAGGTAATCCGTCTTACTTTTATGCTGTTTTTTTAAAGCAACTTTGGACTGGATCACCCTGATCCAGATACACAGTTTTTAAGATTTCCAAATCCGGATTACCAGTGCTCTAAATGGGACAGCATCACAATGTGGGCTACCAGCTATGTAAAGAACAGGTAAAAGAGCCAACATGGGGTCACTGTAAGTGTTTCTTATTTTGAGACAAAACACTAAAACAACATAAACATATGACCCCTCATCCGAGCCACGTCTTAAAAATGGCTAAATGTCCAAGAGTTAACAAAATAAAGCATGTTCAGGGTTGTTCTTCATCTGAGGAGAGACCAGCATTTCCAAGCCCTGCTTTTAGGAGGCTTTGCATGCCTTAACTACTTGCGAGTGGAACCACAGGGAGCATGCAACATAATACTTGTGTGTATCGTCCTGCACAGGCACAATGTCCCTCTCTGTGGTGATGTTTATGATGCACCTGAGCCTGTTGAAGAACCAGACCAACCTCTGGGTTCTGTCAGAATGAGGGACTGACTGGACGTATAGTAAGGGATGCAATTGTTAGAAATTATTTTTGACAGGCTCATCTCTGATGATTGTTTCTTTGAAATGAATTTACGGTGATGAATGACAGAAAAATGGAATATATTATTTTTGTTTGTTATTGAAATCTGTTTGGGGGATTATTTCATTGGGACAAGATCATTTTTATTTATACTTTACTGAATAGCTTAATTGGTAGCCTGTCTACTTTATCTACTTTATCACTGTTACAACGGTTACACAAGTCAAGTGCAAAATATAAATAAATGTATATACACTAAATGATACAAATGTATTATAGGACCAATTTTAAAGTTTTACTATTTTCTTCCTGGAATCCACCTTGAAATCCTTGGTATCAGGATAATCCTGTTGTTTTTTTTTGGATCAAAGTTATCCAAATCCTACTGACAAGTTTTGAACACCACAAACTGAAGGTTTGATCCAGATTAAAACTAGGATTGGATTCCGTGATCTAATCTGATTTCAGATTCCTTCTTTCCCTTTTGAACAACCCATTTTCAAGATTTGATCCAATCCGATAACCAAAATCCGATCAGTTTACCTTTGAACAACTGGCCCATGGTGCTCGGTTCGGCTTACTTTACTTTGGCTCTGTTTGTTTTTCCACTGCAGTTTAAGGGGGAAAAATCCTGACTGTGGTTTATAATGCACGCATGAAAGGGTTGATTATTTTATTTATTTAGTTGTAGTTAAAGGTGCAATGTGTAAAAATTTTGAGTATCTATTAACAGAAATGCAATATGACATCCATAACTATGTTTTCAGTGGTGTATAAAGAACTTACTTAATAAACCGTAATGTTTTTATTACCTTAGAATGAGACTATTTATATCTACATAACCGCGGGCACCCCCTTCTATGAAGGTCGACATATTGTGACGTCATGTTTCTACCGTAGCCAAACGCGAACAAACAGCGCTACAGAGCGCGTTTCGTCACTACCTTGAGAGAGAAGCAGCAGAAAGCTAGAAGCTAGCCATAAACACCGTGAGTAGTGACTTTTCCCTTGTCATGGTGCGTTCACACCGGACGCGAATAGCGCGTCAGGCGCGAGTGATTTCAATGTTAAGTCAATGCAAAGATGCGTTACGCGCGTAAAAAATTCCTGCGGCGCGAATGAGGTGTAGAGCGCGGCGCGGTAGACGCGAATACGCCTCATTCGCGCGTCAAGTTCGCGCGAATGGCGCGAATTGAGCGTATGGCGCGTTAAGCGCGAATGTTTTAGTTAGTGCTATTTGTGCATTCACGCGTTTGACGCGAATTCGTTGAAATTCAAATTAGTTGAAAAATCTGAACTTCTGCGTCAATTCGCGCCACGTTAACCAATCAGGAGCCTAGCTGCTTGATGCTGTCACGTGGTGAAGTATCTGGATGCTTCAATAAATTATTTTGTAATATGACTGTGGTTCTAATGCACAACAAAGCAAATATTTTATCACATAAAACTTGATTTCAATATATGAGACATATTCATTTTGTATTGAATGCTATTTATTCCATATCTAGATTATATGAAATATTATTATAATGTAAAGACAACAAACATACTGCATAAGTTCGTGTCTGGACAGTGTTGTGTGTGAGAGAGAGAAAAATCACAGGACAGATGAATCACTTTTGGAGGCTGGCTCCATTTATCATCAAAACAAAAATAAATGACAGATTAGGTGGATGAGGGCGAGGGTGATCCTCGCTCCGATGCGGGACAACAGGTCATCAAGCTGGGCGAGGGATAGGCGGAAGTACTGCTGAAAGCCGCCGTCATCCAGGCGCAGCTCCTGGAGCGAGCCAATGGTGAAACTCGCCACACTGGGTTCGCCTTCGAAGGGTCTGGTGGACACAAATACGGCGACGATTACCCCTACGCCGCCGTTCTGCTCTCCAGAGCAAATACAGAGCGGTGACTCTCTCGATGAATGCTCGATCAACATAAAAAAGATGGCCGCCAACGGGTTTCGATTCTGACGCGCGTAAATTTCGCTTCAAACTTTTGTTTTTACGCGCGTCAGTTTCACTCTTGACACGCGAATTAACACAAAGTGGTCAAGCGTCAAACTAGACGCGGCAGACGCGAATTTGAACGCACAGTCAGTGGTGTAAAATATAGTTGGATTGTTTCATGTAACTTAGTTCTTCTCCCTCGCTGCGTTATGGCTTTGCTATGTGGGGATAAATGTGCTGGTTACGTTCGTGAGACAGCTGATTAGTACTCTTGACATTGACCGTAAAACAGTAAGGTTACAGGAATCACCAACCCGTCGATCTTGGAAGCATTTTAAGTCGATCGCGAAGAGTTTTCAAAATCAGAGAAAAAAAGCCTATTGTGTGTAGTAAATGGTGTCTAGGGGATGCATTGCGGAGGCGCGCGCGCTGTTACATCATGCCATTTTGCCGCGCGCACCTTTGGGCTCATGCGGACGCGTCGAGTATAAACAATGCTTTAAACAGCTCAGCCACAGTAACAGCTCATATTTAGCCAGCTAAACTTTTACTACCCTGTTAGAAAAAATATATAGTTGCATAGTTTCATGTGGTTCTTCTCCCTCGCTGTATTATGGGTTTGCTATGTGGGGGGAAATCAGCTGATTACTATTATTATATATTAAGACCCTTGATCCTCACCTGACTATGGCTTTGTAAACTTTATCCATGATGTGGTTTATAATGGACTGTGGTACAGAAACAGTGACAATCTTACACACTCTTGGCTTACTCTGGCTATTCTCTGCTGTCTGAGCCCTTAGTGCAACTCGCAGCCGAACCGCTAGATGTCGCTAAAAATCACACACTGCACCTTTAAGTTACCTGTAAAAACCTGGTAGTAGCCTACATAGACATAATATATACATAGACGCCCTATTGGCTACTGGAGCGTACGTCAACGGCGCCGCCATATCAAGGAGGGCAACTTTCCTATACGTATCATTATGGGAATTGAGAAAAATGCCTGTTTCGTGCGCTGCGTGGGGCTGTACAAGTCGCCACACAATTGAAAACAGATCTCGGGGAATTACCTTTCACAAACAAGACAGAAAATTTTTTTTGGTTGTATTTGGTCATTATATAATAAGTAATAGAAACGTACACCAAGTACAAACCACTATAATCGGCTGATAAATGTAAACGTTATTATTGTTTTTATCCAGGAAAACCGCAGCTCACCCGTTTACTTGCATTTGATTACATTGCAGTCTTGCCCTCAGCAAAATGGCGGACACGTTGACGTATCGCAGCAACGCTCCAAAGCGGCCAATAGGGCGTCTATGTATATATTATGTCTGTGGTAGCCTAGATAGTATTTGGAAAAGCATATTTGCATACTCTTACTGTTTATTCCGTTAACTAATATGCAGTATGCTATTCCAAATTCAACGTACAACTAGTGTGAATGCAAAGAAGGATCACGTGGGCCGGTAACCGCTATAATCAAATATCAAAATTAACCAGTGAAACTAAAATAAAAACAAATTAATAGATCTGATCTAAAAAAAAGAAATAAAAATGTGTCAGAGGAGCAAGCATAATCTTTTCCAGTAGTCTTTGCCTCTAACAAAACATCAGCTCAATAATAAAAAACAGAATGGCCTGGCATTAAGTTTTCATGTCCTGTAAAGGCCATTGACTCAGGGTTATCGTTAACTAAGACTAAAATTCATAAAATATATTTTAATTACTTCAAATGAAATAAACATTAACTGAAACAAAATACTTTAAGCTAGTTGTCAAGGCAACATTTCTCATTTAGCGTAAGTTAAAGTGCTACAATATGAAATATAAAAATAACACTGCTTTGACTGTAAAATGTTTTCACTTTTTTTTCTTTACATAATGTAAATATAGACAATACATCTGTATATCTCCCAAATTGCAATGCAACCGTAAGTGCATGTTTTACTTTATGTTCAGAATAGAATAATGATCTATTAGTCATTCATAATCATGGAAAAGAGTTTTTGGGTGATAATGTGAGTTAACACGATGTAATCACAGCAATTACGATTTAAACTTGTAAAAAGCGTTCACTTCTTAGAGCTCGTAAAATGGGAATTTTCGGAGAGCTCCTACTTGTACCACCTGACCTCTGCAGATTCATTTAGGCATTGATAGTGTTGCCAAAGAAACAATAAACCGCTCCAAATATAAACGTCACGTGTTGTCATCTCCAGATTATGGTAATTATGACATGGCGTGAACACAGCAATACAGTGTCCTCATGTCCATGTCAGCGTGTGATGTGGTGCTGACATGTATGCTTTCTTACAAAACATCGACTGGTTATATCAGCTTGAGTGGATCGGTGTCCATGACAACTGTGAATGAAGCAAACAGCAGAAAGCGCATAAGAGGTTCAGGATGTCTAATTTAACCTCTTCTTTGAGAGAGTTCAAGGTGTCTCGTCTTATTAAAATGAGTCATCGGTCATAACACATACTGAAGAAAACAAACCAGGACTTTTGAATAGGGGAAATCAACTTGATCTAACTTTATTCATCTTTTTTTTTTTAATGCACAGCCCTGCAACTACAGTACAGCCCATTGTGACATCAACACAAAAGAGTCATAAATACTGTACAATACATAACCTACAAGTACACAAAAGCATTAGTGAACAAACACCACTTAAATACAGACATAAATTAGAGTCTAGGATGAATTAGTGAATTTATGGATAGCAAATATTAACATTTAATGTAGATTTATATATATAAAAAAGACTTTTATGTAAGGAATGTGAAGAATAGAAACGCTTAAAATGAAAGAAAAAGAAAAAATGATGTGCTTTACAAAACTTCCTAAAACTCCCCAACATCCACCCTTTTGTCCCGAAACTTGTTCCTGGCCTTCGTTCGAGCTTTAAATGCTGCTGCGTTGTAGAGGTGCTATAAAAAATAAAAAAAAAGGCATATCATTTACACCACAAGAAAAAACAAATAAATCTTAAACCACAGTACAGTGAAAAACATCTACATGTGGAACAGAAAGCGCTTGCTTACTCTCTCCAGTCTGGAGCTCTTCATGGCTTTCAGAGCGGCAGAATCGATCAACATCGGTGGTCCCAGTTCAAACACATCTCGTATGAACTCGTTGGCCTGCAGTCAGAAAATTACACTTCGAAAATCACTTTGAAATTTTTTTTTTTTTGGATGCATTCAACATCTGAGAGCTTTACCTGTAGATGGTAGTTCATCCCGGAGCCTACAAACTCTCTGAAGGCGTCATAAGTCCTCTTCCTCACCCAGCTGTCGATCACCATTCGCTCTGTGCCGAAGCGGATTGTCTCGCTCTGAAAATCCCCTTCCTGTTCCCGACACAGAAGAGATGTCAAGAGTCTGAACTACAGCACCCACGAGTCTCCCGTCAACTATTCAGTTCCCGTCTCACCTCTACTGCCTTGAGGACATCTCTAAAGACAGATCTTTGCTTCCTCTTGTCATTCTTGGCTCGATGTTTGTTGCAGTCAGTGGCTAATGCATTCAGCTTCTCACACAACGACTCCCAGTCGTCATGATCAAACTCCTGTGAAGGTAAAGAAATGAGATATACCTTGTCATTTGCAAATTTAATTCACTGAACTATTAAAATAAGTAAATTATACAAATGTATTAATTTAATATATTACATATTTATTTTATTAATTAAAATAATAATAATGCACGCTGTGTGAGAAGTTATCCGAAGCGTGCACACGGAAAGCAGGCAGCGAGTGAATACTAAATTGAGTTCTCTTTTAAGTCTTCTTGCCCTTAAACGCCATGTTTGCATAATTTTTTTGCAACATGTCAGAGTAACCCAGTAAACAGTCGATTATGTCTTAAGTGAATGTAAACAGTATCAGTAGATTCAGATTGATTTATTTAGTGTCATGTCACAACAGTATCAGTATATTGGATCTGTGCATTATGTTTTAAAGTGACTGCAGCCTAATATTCCTGATGCTATCAAACAACAAAAGACCAAATAATTAATAACTTTAGTCATTTTAAGGATCAATCTTTATTTAATTTATACAGTAAAGATTACATTTGATGTAAAAACACTGATTGTTTCACTTGTATCTTTGCTTATTGTATTTGTGCGATTACTAGTTTTGTAGTGATTATTTGTTCTTATTTTCTTTAGTTTTATTCCACAGTAGTCCTATTGTTCCTGAACATAGCACATACTGAACCGTACCGAAACTGTAACATTTTTAAATGTAAATAACTTATCAATATTACTATTATTTATCTGTGGTCAATTTTAACTGTTACAGCCCTAATAAATCTTACTTACTAATTTAATCAAATATATATAAAAAAAAATTATTATGCAAATTTATATTATCACTATTAATTATTTAAATAATTAGACAACTTACAGGGTCAACATCTCTGCTGAGCTCAAACAGGAGGGCGATGGTCTCCCCGGCAGCAATCCTCATGTTCACGTTGTCATTCTCCAACAGACGAGGAAGTTTAGCCAGATGTCTGAAAAACAGTAGCATATGCTTGTAAGAATAAACCTGGAAGGAGGTTGTATCGTAGTTGTAGGTCTCAAAGTCTCCTGAAAGACCAGTACACCATGAAGGAGCGAAGGCATAAAACTGTGTTTTCCTGCACTTACTTTTGTGCAATGTCTCTGATGTGGCTGCTGGTGCAGATGGTGAGCAGTAGAGCCCAGGACAAGAGAGCATTCGTGTGGAGCTGTGTGGTCTGAGGATTCACAGAAGGTCTGCTTCCATCTTCTCTGACGTATGAGTGGGTGAAGAGGCTCTCAAAACACTCCATAGTGGCATACACATCCTGAAGGTGACAATCAGCAGGTTTGAGTCAACTCAACGTACTCAAAACATGTTTAGGGTTAACTCCGGAACCACTTTGACTTGATCATTAAATCAACAAACTGACATTTTCAACCAGATTAGTCCGATTCCAGAATGAATCTATCAATCGGATTTGTCAACCAGATGAATGAAAAGTATTGCCTCGAAACTTGAATAGTTCACAAATTATGTGGTTCTCAAGTTCAGCTCACTGATTCAGTGATCTGTTTTCATGATATTTTATATTTGTTAACAGACATCTGCAAAAAGACTGTCAAAAAAATCTTAAGGTAAAACAAATTGGCAGCAAATGTACTTGAATTTAAAAGACCATACTTTGGGCTGTTTACACGACAACGTTTTCAACTAAAAACTTAGTATGCGTTTTGGCCGTTTATCAACATGTCAACAGCGTTTTCGTTTCTGAAAACAGAAACATTTGAAAAAGTTTTTGAAAATGATACCGTTAATGTCTCCATGTAAACTACAAAAACTCAAATTTGTCAAAACAGTGACATCATGCACATGCATATGCGTTCAAGCTATAGGAGTGTAATATTTCTTTACAAAGTGACCTTGCATAATACAGCGTTTTAGTCGATTTTCGCAGATCTATGTGAATGGGGAGAGTTTGACAACGTTGTTGTCTGTATGCAAAAAAACAAAGGAAAAGAGTTTCAGCTTTTAGTAGATTGTCGTCTTGTAAACATGCCCGAAGGCTTTTATTGCCCACTTGCATTCGAACGCTTACCATGATATCATCTTCTGCTACAAGAGTGCAGAGGCCTAGACTTGTTGCACACTGGAACACAAAGTCAAGATCAACAGATTGTTACAGTCTCATATTTTCTGAATTGCAGAATCATTTTATTTCCCATAAAGGCGCAGTAAAGGAACACGATGGTTTACCGCTTGTCTGGCTTGGATGTTAGCAGCTCCATCATTGAGGATAGTCTTAAACACAGGTTTAAGGGTTTTAAAAACCTCTTCGCTCTCAATCCCAGAACCCAGCTGGATGCACAGAAGACACGCCAGCGAGGCTGCGGCGCACTGCTCCACTCCTTTACCTGGTTTGCAGACGCAAACAGCCAGCTCAACTTTCAGCACTGATGTCATGGCAACATCTGAAGAAAACAGTTTATTTCCAATTATTCAAAATCCCTAATTAAACCAACCTTTCTTCAAGCAGCGCTCAATGCCATCCGTGATGGTCATCCTTCTCTCGGAAATGAACTCGTAGAGGATTTTGGTTGCCATGGCAGTCTTTAGTCCATCAAGGGCACCTTGTCTGGTCTTGGCACTAGAAGGGGAGGATAATTACTCAGTTCAGACCGCAGCAGGAAGCAGAAATGACATCGATTATTTGGAACAAATCAACTACAAGTTTGATTCTGAAATCTGAATGAACACATACCTCTTATCCACTGTGCTGTCGATGTACACCTTCAGTTTGTACTGGAAGTCCTCTTGAGCCATTTCTTCACTTTCACCAGCTGTCAAATAGGATGAGTGATAATCATAAATGTTGATCTCTAATATCACGCCACAAAGTGGTCCACAAGAGCCAGTGCAGAAATCTAAGGAGACTGTAAATACGCACCTTCCTCTGGTGCACTGGTTCTTTCACTGAGGCTGCTGCAGTGACTGAGGGTCTCGATAGAGGAGTCTTCATCACTGAACGGCTGGACATTTCCCTGTTGTCCCCCTGCAAAAACAGACAGCAAACTTTAACCTTTGTTGACGCCGCCTTATTCTTTAATAACAACCCCTTTTGCATAGTTACATAGCATTACATAGTGAGAGTTTCAGTTTAATGCTGAACATGTGCCAATAAAACAGCTAGTCAGACTAAAATGATCAGGAATAATTATTTATGCACTGTATTCTAATGCAGGGATATGATGAAATTTTACGCAGAGCATTATAATCTAACAGAATATTTGGTGTTGAGATGTAAATGTATAAATCAGTGTTGGGTAAGTTACTCTAAAAAAAAAGTAATTAATTACTAGCTACGAATTACATCTTAGACAGTGCAAGTAAATTACTGTACTAGTTACCCTCTAAAAATGATTGCTTATATATATATATATATATATATATATAAAAAATTTCAACCTCAACTGGTTGAACAATACCAGAAGACAGGAAACTGCTCTTTTGATATACAATTGCATAAATGATTCTTGAACTGACCAAAATATTTAAAGGGAGAAGTAAAACACAAATGTAAAAAATGTTTTAAGATATTTAATCCAATTAAATCAGAGGTTTACCATATTTAATTCATCTTTAAGTTCATAAGAATAGTGTTATTTGAAAAATATTGTTTAACATTTACAACTGTTTTACTTAACTTTTGATCAGTTTAATACATCCTTGCTGAATTAAAGTATTCATTTCTTTACAAAAATTATATATTTATATATATATATATATATATAAATATAATCTTTTATTTCATACACGCACTCATATATATATATATATATATATATATATATATAAAATGAGAAAAATATATATATACAGTTTCATTATATATATATATATATATATATATATATAGAATGAGAAAAAACACACATATATATTTTTCTCATTCTATTTATGTAATACAGTTTATATATATATATATATATACAGTTTTTTATATATATACAGTTTTTATATATATATATACATAAAAAAACTATTACATATATAGAATGAGAAAAAAAATATATATGTGTTTTTTCTCATTCTATATATATATATAATGAAACCGTATATATTTTTCTCATTATTTATATATATATATATATATATATATATATATATATATATATATATATGAGTGTGTGTATGAAATAAAATATTATATATATATATATATATAAATAATGAGAAAAAAATATATATATAGTTTCATATATATATATATATATAGAATGAGAAAAAACACACATATATATTTTTTTTTCTCATTCTATATATGTAATACAGTTTTATATATATATATATATATAAAAATAATGAGAAAAAAATTTATATGTATATAGAATGAGAAAAAATACACACACATATATTTTTTTTTTTCTCATTCTTTAGAGCAAACAAATTATTTCTCACTTTAGGAGCCCTTAAATGTTGACCACCCCTGTAATGACACTTACAGAGAAATGTGTTTTCCAAATAATTTCAGGAGATAATATGTTGTGGGTGGAGGACCATCAAGTCTTTAAATGTGTATAGTGAATTCAGCCAAGTGTTATCAGTCCTGCAAAACGCAGATATCTGCAGAAGGTACAAAGTTTCTTGTGCGGTTGGTCGGCAAGGTCAGAGGACACGTATGCAAACAAAACAGCCCCTCTGTGAGTTTTCTCAGAAAAAAGTAAATATGTTTAGTAGATATAGAAGTGAACAGCATGTATACAGACAGAACAAAGTGTGGGATGGTGGGGAGGAGTACAGCAGGGTGCCAGAACACACAGTCTCTTTCTTCTTCTCAAAGACTTGTGCAAATCCAGCGAGCAGATGGGCTGAGAACATCTAATAACAGACTGATTTAAAGACGTCTACAGCTGAAAAATGTGGGCTTCATGTTCCTGGTTTCTTCCTGTCCTCTCTATTTGGTCCCAAAGCAGGCCTGAGTTATATAAGTGTGACAGCATGGCCTGAAATAACCTCAAACACACACTGACATCTGAAAGATTAAAAAAAACAGTAGCGTTTTCCTATTTGACATTTCATAACATAAAGATCAATTCAATCTATTGACCTTAAGCGCAATCAATCATATTTTGAGTGGAATCATCCGGTTAGATTATTTTGTTATTAATTAATCAGTGTTCCGTATAAGTATAATCTTAGTTTCATCCGTTAATCTTTTCTAATCGTTTGATAATGTCATTAATATGACAAGCGGTTTATATAAACCAATTATTTAAAACTAAACATTATCTTAAAAACAAACATTTAAAAAAAAACACAAACGTACATTTTCGACCGTCCATGGCTCACACTTTGTATTATTCTTTTGTTTGTATCAAAAGAAAGACCCTCCTGGCTGTCAACCAAACCCGGCTGTGTAGTCATGGAGATTGTAGTTCTCTTCCTCCAATTTCATTTCGATTCGACGCGTAAAGAACTACAAATCCCAAAATCCTTTTCGCGCAGCAGGCCACAAAAAACAACCGGTCATTTGCAGACATTCCCACCCTACTTACCTCTGCCGCTCCTTTTCTTGGCCCGTGGCATCTTGCTTAAATGAGTAGTTCCGCAGCTGAAAAATCAACCAATACACGACCAGTTTTTACTATAATGTCTTTTCAGTTGAGTATATTCCAGTGGCACAGTGAAAAGGAAAGAATTAAAAGCGATTCCGGTGTTACACTTGGAGCGCGAGTGATACATTTTCCCTGACAAAGTAGGGCTGCGTCAGCGCGCTGCCGCGAAACACTTTTATACCACCAGTTGTGACGTGCATAAAAAGGCGTTACCTCACGTGGACCTGGATACAATAGGGCCAATCACATTACAGTATACGCCGACGTCCCCCCAACACAGACTTCCGCCTGGTTTGTATTGGTTGGTTTGTGCTGTCACGTCCTCATGCGGGTTCACGTGTGCACGTTACACAGAATACAACACATGTAATGGCGGATTATTATTATTATATGTCTTCAAATTTTTTTTTTAAACAGATTTTATTGTTTTTACCTGGTCCCAAATCCAAATATAATGATAAATCCTCTGTTGATGCTTGTATATCGACTATTTGGCATTTTACCCATAGACCAGGGATGTCCAAACTCAGTCCTGGAGGGCCACTGTCCTGCAGAGTTTAGCTCCAACCCCAATTAAACACACCTGGACCACCAGCTAATCAAGGTCGTATAGGCTAGAAACTTTCAGGCAGGTGTGTTGAGTCTGGCTAGAGCTAAACTCTGGAGGACAGTGGCCCTCTAGGACTGAGTTTGGACACCCCTGCCATAGACTGTAAAAAAATAGATTTTAACAGACAAATCAAATATACAATTGATTTTAACTTTGTGATTAACTTAGTGAGAGTGTATTTTATAAAGTTCACTGGACCAAAAGTGCCCATAGTTGAAGAAACATCTAAGTATAACATTTCTGTAGTGCATGTGATGAAAATCTTACAGGATAAAAGTCATGAAGAAAATGAATACTGATTGAAGGAGGTAGTTTTCATCAGTAAAGACTCCTCTAACCACGTGCAACGGATGATATAAGTGTTTTGCTGCACATGGGTTATCAGTGCAACAGGTGGACTCAAGGCAACTCTGACATTTTGACTAGCTGGCTGGCAAGTACCGTGACCTGAATGTTAAGATAAGTTAAGATAAGTCATTACATAATTCAATTCAAAATGGACAATTCCTATTTTTTTATGGAATTTTGCTGTTTTTATTATAAATGGTTTAACTATGTGCATCATCATTATTTTTTTTTGTTAATTCATGTCTTCATTATCTATGATCAAAATAACTTAATAAATAACTCCTCCCTCTTGCGGTAACATCTCTTCTTTTCTCTGATGACACGTTTACTGGCACGAGGGTGGGACAACCTGTCGCTCACATGAGATCGACCAATGGCAAACCACAATGATCCAACGATCCAATCAATTCCCGATGGACAAAATCTAAGTCCCACCCTACATTTTTTCTTGTTACAGAAACCATTTCAGTCAGATATATACATCACAATAGTGAAGAAAAGACTACTGGAACTTCGGTTTCATTCTGACTTTAAAAATATGAAATATATTATATTAGCGTTTTACATTTACTTGCCCCACCTTGATGTTTTTTGATGCAAGCACTACTAAATAACTTCATTTAAATAGACTGTGGCTGCGTTCGGAATCGCATACTTCCCTACTATATAGTAGGCGAAAAGAGTAGGCGAGCGAAAAAGTACGTTCGAATCCTCAGTATTCATAAAAGAGTAGGCGAGAATTACCTGGTTGACGTACTAATTATCGCGAGATTTGGACGATAGTGCGTTCGAATATGCCTACTTTCCTACTATATAGTAGGCGAAAACAGTACGTGAGGGAAGCAGTATGTTCGAAACATCAGTATTCCTAAAAGAGTAGGCGAGAAGTTCCCGGATGATCTCCTGCTTTCGCCCAGACATTTGAGTGTTTTTCAGCTTGTACTCATCTATCCCAGGAGGCCACGCGAGAGGATACGATATAAAAAAGAACAAGAAGAAGTAGATATTTCATACTCAAACATGACGGAAAGGGTGGACGAGAGTGTTTTCAAATGTGAGTATTACAAATACAAACCAAATCGCATGTGTTGAACTAACTTTCTGTACAGTAAATTGTTGAACTGTTGAAGGTGCAAAGACGCTATATAATATGGTAAATTTGTGATTTTGCCGTAAATCACATTTTATTGGATAGAGGAGCTCCATAAGGACACATACGTCTTTAAACTGTATTTGCATACATTTTAAACCGTATACATCTGAAATACCATTACTAAATATTTATTCAAAATCTGGCAAGATTACTACGTGTAACTGATATGACATAGACATCTGAGTGACGTGTGTGTACTATTGTTTAGGAGAATTCACTGTTGTTAACACTGTTTTTATTAGTTTTATGCATTTTACATAAAGTAACTAAACATAAGTAATCTATTTCATTTATCCATTAGTACTGTTGAAAAATTGTTGAACATTTATGATGAATAAAAAGATATTTATTAGCAACAACCTCAACATGTAAATGTAGTATTGAGCTCATAAATCACAGAGGTAACGTGAGTCTTGTCTGGATGTTACAGGGACGGATGAGCACACGCGGCTGCTTATCCGGTGGAGAGTGGCTCATGAAGCGCTCTTCACCGGAAAGCGTAATGCTGCCATCAAAGGCTTTGAGTGAGTATACAGAAATATTTAAAAATCAATTGAATATTTTATTTGCAGTACATTTCAATTATTGTATTTTCAAACAGAGATATAACTTTTTCATTCTTGATTTCTCTCTTGCTGCAGATCTTTTGTGGAGGAGCAGAGCCTGCAAGGCAGGGTGACGGCGGCGTTTGTTAAAAAAAATGGGAAAACCTGAAACAAAAATACAAAGTAAGATCATTTTGTTACTTCTAATACATAAATTAAATGATTAAATATTGTGCTGTTAAAATGACTGCTTTTGTATCATGCTTGTGCATTTTTGCAGGATCTGAAATGTCCGCAGACGGGGGTGAGCACTGAGGATGGAGAGGCCACAGCAGCATCCTGGAAGTGGTACACTGCCATGGATGAGGCAATTGGGGGCAGACCCTCCATCTCTCCTCCTGCCCTCGTTGCCTCATGTGGGCCGGATGCTGCTGTGGTCTCTTCATCCTCAGTGAGGCCAGAGCCAGCAAGAGCCAGGAAAAGGGCTATAGATGTGGAGGAGCTGATCCGGGACATGGAGGAGCGAGAAGAGGAGAGAGAGCGGAAGGCAGCTGAGAGGGAGAAGAGGCTGTGGAGAGAAATGGAGGAGAAGGAGGACAGAAGAGAACGGGAGAGACGAGAGAGAGAGGAAAGACAAGAAAGAGAAGTAAGAGAAAGAGAAGAGAGATGGCAGAGAAAGAGAAACCAACGAAAGGGATGAAAGGTTCCTTTCTGTTCTTCAGATGCTCGCCAAAAAATAAATTATTTGACAAAAAACATCTTCTGATCTTTTGCACATTTGGGTTGATGTGAATTAAATTTGTGAATAAAAATGGGAATCTATATATATATATATATATATATATATATATATATATATATATATACACACACAGTACTGTGCAACAACTACAAATGGTGGCCTAAGAATATTGTACAATAATATGTATATAAAACAAACTATTCCTAGGCATTCACAGTACATTATAGACTTCTAGAAATTTAGTGATACTTTAAGATTGTAATCAAATTCATAAATTAAATATTTATGAAATGTTGATTAATAATTAGTGAATGTATGGTGTAATGTAAGAAGAAAAAACACTTTAAAACACTGGTTTTACTGGAGTGTATTATATGACTTTTAAAGGTTTACAGAGTTCATGCAAGGATCTTAAAGGCAGGTCATGGAGGGTTAAGTTCCAGCACACCTGTCAGTAAATTTCAAGTAGTCAGTTATTAATTGGTTTAAATTGATTCAGGGGTGTATAAATAGGGTTGGAAAAACTCTGCTGGATAATAGCCCTCCATGACCAAAGCTGAACTTGAGACTGTTTACACAAATTACACACAGTAAAATAGTGACTAAAGGGTTACTTAACCCAAGCAAATAAATCATAATAGTAATAATTCAATAGTCATTATTTACTCGCCTTGATGTTGTTTGATCCCTCTGTTTTTTGTTTTCCTGAACACAAAAGGTGATTTTGGTCAGGTTTGTACTGTTTGGTTTAATACAATATCAGTCAATGGACTTTCAGAAGCTTTAAAAGCGTCATTAAATAATGCCATGAAGCTTCTGAAAGTTGGGCTCCATTGACTGATATTGTATGAAACCAGCAGAACAAACTTGACAAAAATTCCCTTTTGTATTTAAACAATAAAAAACACTAAATAAGTAAATAGTAAACCGTAAATAATTGCTGTATTTATATGTTGAGGTGAACTAACCCTTTAACCCACCAAATATAAATTGTAGTAAATTTATGTATGCATTTTGCATTATAGTAATTCCTTGACAAACTAAGCAGCTTTGACTGTTTATGCCCATGACTGGTTCAAAAAATGCTTTACAAATATCAATCACATTTATGCATTTGACATATTTTTTTATCAAAAGTGATTAACTCCATTTATTTACAGGGACAATGACCCTGGACAAACCTGGAATAAAGAGCCTTGCTGATTGACCAGCAATCTTCTTCTAACCAGTTCATTGGTTTATCCCTCTACACTACAAAAGGTTTTAAAGCTCTAACAAATATTTGCATGTAATTGTAAACCTATAAAATGACATTTGTCAAGAAACTGAATGCTGACAACATGAATTTTAAAACTTTTATCTTTCTTAATGTTTTAAAGGTAGTCATGCTCATGGAGAGCCGGCACAGGGATGTTTGGAGCAGACACTGCAGCAGCCAGATTGTCCCGCACTTGTTCTCCCACTCTTGCTGCAAGGTTGTGGGGATCAGGGGGGCCGTCATCATGGTCTTCCTCATCCTCTGGCTCAACGATGTCCCCATTGGCTAGAGCGAGATTGTGAAGCACAGCGCAGCACGCAACAATCTCAGGCACGAAGGCAGGGCTCACCTCCAAGGCCTTGAAGAAAATGCAGCGCCAGCGTGTCTTCAGCATCCCAAAAGCTCTCTCCACGATGTTGCGGGCACGGGATATCCCACAAAGACATCAAGGAATTTCCCCCGGTGATCAGAGATGGCCTGGAGTTGGATGGAGTGAAACAGCTTCCTGTTGAAGTAACAGTGGGAGTTATTTGCTGGAGGTTTGATACGGATATGACAGCCGTCTATTGCACCAACTACTACTCTTTTAGCGCTTGTTAAGTAAGTACTCTTTGAAATTAAGTACCTACTCATTGAGTATGCGATTCCGAACGCAGCCTTACTTTCCCAATTATGGTAAATGATGACAGATCTCTTCCGGTTCCGGCTGCAGGGATAGATTCCTTAAATATTTATTATTTGGCCTGTTAAATATGTATTGCTTCTAATTAAATTATAAAACTCACATTTAAAAACAAAAAGACTCCTTTGTGTGGTTACCATCCAAAAACGTTGGATTCATATGATCATGACACAAATTTGCTTATTTGATTAGACTGATGCATACATTTGAAAGAGAAACTTTTTTTCTAAGCAATGTTGAAGTAACAGTGGGAGTTATTTGCTGGAGGTTTGATACGGATATGACAGCCGTCTATTGCACCAACTACTCTGCTGAAAGCTGGTGACCCAGACAGCTGTGCAAATCCTGCTCCCACTGCCTCCAGGTCATCTCCGGTCGGAAAGCAGATCACCCTCCTCAAAATTCCCATGATGGCCTTGCTCACTCGGTGCACAATGTCATGCACAGAGGTCTTTGGGATATCGAAGGTCTGCGACACCACCCTGTAGGATGCTGCATGGGCCAGCCAGTGCAGGAACACAAGGACCTCAATCTCCCGTTCCCATCCAAGGTCAGATCCAGGTCTGACTGCAGCAATCAGGGACCTGATGGACGGCATAGACAGGCGAAGGTGGTCAGCTGCCTCATCAAGATAAAGCCGCAAAATGGGAACAGCTCTATTGAGATGGCAGTATGATGTGGGGTTCACTGCCTGCAATAAATACATCATAGTTTGTTAGAACAAAACAATCAAAAACAATGTTTCATGTGGTATTGACTTGTATATGTATTTATTTATTGTGATGATTTCTTTTATTCATTCACTTATTTTTATTCATGTTTCATATTGTTGTCAGTAAATAAAATATGAATTTCATGAATAAAAATGTATTTACATCATCTGCATTTGTCTATTGTGTATTAATGCATAGCTATGTCATATGATAATACAAAAGTTTGCTTGTTTTACAAAACTACATAATTAATAATGTATATATATTATAATAATGTTATATAATTAACTGTTGGTCACAGCATTTGTCATAATTATTGTGCATAAGTGTTGGGATGGGCTAGTAATGAAATTCTTTCTGGGGTAATCTTAATTGTTTAAGTAGTAATACTTGCTTTGTTTGAGAAAAAAATCATCAGTCTTCTCCAAAGGCGAGATCGTCGAGCAGCTGCCCGACATCTCCTTTGTGCACACCTTAATCTAACAATTGCAGACATGCCAACCATTTCAAACGCTGAACTAAACCGTTCTAGTAAAGTTGTCGAGTTACTGATGCAATCAGCTGTTAGTGCACCTGTCGCTCATGACTTTTAAATTGTTGCGCTTGTGAAAACGTCATAGGTCACATGTAACGTCAACATGGCGAATGATGTCCGGATCGCATTCATACTTAACGAGATTTGGCCATTAAGTACCTACTCTTTTAGCGCTCGTTAAGTAAGTA
This sequence comes from Gila orcuttii, assembly GCA_026230005.1. Taxonomy (NCBI): domain Eukaryota; kingdom Metazoa; phylum Chordata; class Actinopteri; order Cypriniformes; family Leuciscidae; genus Gila; species Gila orcuttii. Next base: position 5,918,331 of record JAPDVR010000006.1, read on the forward strand.
CTCATTGAAATTAAGTACCTACTCATTGAGTATGCGATTCCGAACGCAGCCTGTATAAAATCCGAGCAGGATCTTTAAAGGCCCACTGAAGTTCCTTGAAACAGGAAGACAGGGCGGGAAGTGCTCCTACCCTTTTTTTAAATAGCCAATAGCGTTTAGTTTATATCACAGCTCAGCCAGAGCCGTTAAAGGGGGGGTAAAATGCCCTTTTCACAGGATGTAAAATAAATCTCTGATGTCCCCAGAGTGTGTGTGTGTGAAGTTTTAGCACAAAATACCCCACAGATATTTTTATATAGCATGTTAAAGTTGTCACTTTTTGAGGGTTAGCAAAAACGCACCGTTTTGTGCCTGGTAGGGGTGGGCGATACTGAAAATTTCGATATCGATCCGATACCAAGTAAATACAGGGCCAGTATCGCCGATATCGATACCGATACCAATACTTTTTCATTTTAAAAGCAAGCACTTGAACTTGTATGCACTTTCCTGAGCTAGAGCAGTGTGTCATGATTTATGAGGTGAATGCATCATTAATATGCTAAATCTGAATACGTTTTCAAGACTACTAAATATTTTGTGATTTGTGTTCTCAACTCGCCTGTAATTAGTCAGTGACTTTTACAAAACTACCCTAATTATAGTAAATGTACTATTGCACACTAGCCTACTGTTCAAAAGTTTGGGGTCTGTAAGATTTTTAATTCTCTTCTGCATTTATTTGATCAAAAATACATACATAGGCTATCTGTTTTCTTTGCCATAGTAAACTGTAATTTATTCATGTGATCAAAGCTGAATTTTCGGCATCAGTACTCCAGTCATGATGATAATTCATTTTAATATGCTGATTTTCTGCTCAGGAAACATTTCATATTATTATCAGTGTTGAAAACATTTTCATATTTTTGTGGAAACCATGATACATTTTATGCAGAATTATTTGATGAACAAAGTTGAAAGAACAGCATTTATATGAAGTATATATTTTTTTAACAGTGTAAAACCCTTTGATCAATTTAATGCATCGATCCTTGTTGAATAAAAATATAAATTTCATTAAAAAAATCTTACTGACGTCAACATTTTGAACCGTTATGTACACTTGTGGTTTGTTTATTGCGAAATAACTCCCGATTGTTTCTCTGTCATCTAAGCAAGGCTTCGTTTCCCAAACGCACTGGGCCTGTGAGCTCAGTGAAGCACCAGCATCGAACGCTCTCTGTGATTGATTGGTTTCGTCTTGTATACAGATGACTAGGAGAAAAAGTTCTATCCTACACAATTACCCACTAACATTTGCTTATTTTTCCACTTTGAAGCTTATTTTACGCACTGAATTGCGTGCTAAATTAATAAAAAATTACTGGTAAAAAAAATATATTTTTATGAGGATCGATCCTTTTCGATACCACATCAGTATCGAAGTATCGACCAGCCGTTTGTTGTAGTCCTTTTCTTTAAAAGCAAATATCTCCCTTTGCTTTGAACTTTCAGCATTGTAACTTTGCAGATGTTGTTTATGCTCAAACAGCAACATTACACAGTAGCTAAAGTTAGAAAAGTGAAATCATGTTTTACCACCCCTTTAAGCTCGGTAAAGCTGCTGTTTCCTTCTAATCTCCTCCATATTGCTTTAAAATATCATTCTGTGCAGAATCGAAATGGGTCCGATACGTTTTATGGTCTGCGGCGACTCGCACATATGATCCGCTCTGTGCTATCGTGTCTCTGGACCGGAGCTGCGGTGGTTCACGTGATACTAACGTGACACCATTAATTTGACTCAACAGTGCACTATGAACATTCACCATGTAGAAAATAGTAAATGTGTGAAGAAGTGACAGATTTTAGCCGCAGCTTCAGCATCTATTTATAATGTAGGGGGCGGAGCTTCAGATTCTAGAGAGCATTTGATTGGACAGAAAATCTGATGAGAAGCTGAATCTAAAAGAGAAGCTAAAATCATTTATCCATATCGGTCTGAAGTGAGAGACTGTAAGCTCTGAATGCTTATTTCTTCTAAATGTGAATTATGTCATTATTTTGGAGCACACTAGCCTATAGATAATAGTAAGGCTAACATGTTCATACTAAAAGCCAAAAAAATTCATTTTTGATTTCATGGGGACTTTAATAGGGACTCAAAGAAAGGATACCACTAGAGGGTGCTCTTTCAAAATAATTGCACACAATAACACTTTAGAGTGATCTGATATGGTTGCATTATGTATAAAGGGATTCTTTTGATGATTCAAGATCAGTCAAATCAAATTTAGGTGACACTTTATAGAACGCAATCCCACTGACCCCCCCCCCCCCCCCCCCCCCCCCTCCCCATAGTGTTTCCTAAATTAATTCAGTGCAGTTTTGGTAGCAACATAATATGTAATCAAAATTGTTTCATAATCAAACTGTTTTTCCATCTTATCTTTGGATTATTTGAAATAGCCGGCCCAAAAAGAATATTGCCATTGCTTTGCCTGACCTTTAGACTTCCCGGGAATTAGATTAACATTGTGTAAAAGGTTTATATTTTAAAATACTGTATTTTACAGATGTCTACAGTAGCAAGGATCTCTCAAGGTTATAAACAAACATTATTCTGCTAACATTAATAGAATGATCTTTCAAATTGATTAATTATGTTCTCAAAACATTAGCACAAAAACCTCCACTCATTCATGGAGGTTCATCTGACATTTTTTAATGTTACTATATTTACTAATGTTTGTAAGTATATATGTTACTATATATACTTTTTTTTTCAGAATGCTCATTCAAAAGTAACGTCCCCATAATGATAAAATGGTATGTTTCCTCAACATTTGCATTAACCAAGAAACGTTTTGAACGTTCAGAAACATGCAAGTTAGCAAATCGTTCTTAGAACACATTTTTGTTGGTTCACCACAGAAAGGAACTGAAAAAAGAAATTAGTTATGAATGGGTGTTGGGTCTAAATATATATTCATCCCATATGTAAACTCATGTTGAATAATTGATAACACACCCTGAGGGGCTGCGCAGGGGGTCAGTGAATAACACACTGCTGTTAGAAATCAAAAGATGGCTCAGTAACTCAACAAGCAGCTGGTTTGATGTTTTTTTTGTAGTGCTTTTTTATGGTCATTAAAATCTTTCATTTTAAGTCAGGTGTACTTGAAGGCATCTCAGCGGGCTGGTAATGCAATATTTACAAGGCAAATATACTTTCAGTTAATTCTATATTTAAATAATTATAACTAAAGAATAAGTCCTTAATGGATTTTCCTCTGCTTTTAAAACAACAGTTAGCTGTTCTTTTTCTTTTTAAAAGGATGTTAGGTCAAAAGCAGTGTGATGTAGATTTTCTTTGGCTTTGATTTCCTAACTGTATTTATTATTTCACAGATGATATTAGCAACCGGTATGCTTACTTACCAGAATACATGATGAGCATGAGGTGAAAGGAAAGAACAGATTGCATGAGGTGTTTGCCAATTCAGTGGTGCGTGAAAGTCTCACACATCCGCACAGGTTAGGTGTTTCAAATGAGCTGATGACCCATATATCAACCTTTCATGCTTTTAGGCCCTTATCAAATTAATATTTTGACATTACTGTATATCAATATGCTTTATAATATTTGAACACTTGCTGCATCACTGGATGGTCGAATCGCTTCAGAAAGGTCATGGTGTAACAATTGGTTTATGTTTATTAAAGTCACCATGAAATTAACATTGATAGTTCTTCATTTTAATGCAATATTCCAGTGTTTATTATAAATGATTTATCCGTGCATCATCATTATTATAATTTTTTTTAATTCATGTGCACTCGTAATTTTTAATCAAAACAACTTCCCCTCCCTCTTCCAGTGACATCTCTTCTCTGATGATGCGTTTACTGGCGTGAGGGCGGAGTAACCTGTCACTCACATGAGATCAACCAATAGCAAGCCACCAATCAATTATAATGGAAAAAATTATAGTTTACAGTTTTTCTTGGATATATGGCACAAGAGGTAAGAAAAGACTACCTTAACTTCCATTTCATGCTGACTATAAAATAAACCCCTATATAGGGGTTTGATCTGAGACGTGAAGACTATTTTCGTGACTATTTTACACAATAAATGTTTTGTTTTCTGTTCATTCATCTGCTGTTAAATCATTAATTATTAGTCCCCAGTGATGGAAAAAATATATGAGATGAGAGGGAAAAGTTTATTTCAATGCTTTTGCGTCATCTCGCAAATGTTTTTCATTCACGTTGAATTCAAAGTTTGAGAAACTTTGCGTTCGCTCACAAAGAACACAAAAGTTTTGTGAGCGAATGCAGAAGTTTTGTGTTCTTTGTAAGCAAATGCAAAGTTTCTTGGGGGAATGATCATATCTCATAGTTTTTTCCTTCCCCATGTCCCTTTAGGGGCTCCATAATTTCTCCCCACATGATTCTAGCAAAAATTAAACCATAATGTTCTGACAACCTGATTACACTAAATAAAAATACACCAAGCAGGTCTTTACATGTCGAATACACTGGAGTTATGTACCCTGACTTTTGGCAAAAGCTGAATGTGTGGTATTTCAATTTTAAATCTGCTATCGTCGTTCAAGAAATAAAATAGAGGCCAGTGAGATTTTTATTCTCTTATGCTTTATATTTCATCACTAGGGGGCCGTGATGAAACAAATAAAGACCGGCTGCTTCTTGTGCTGTCTGCATGCGAGGCGGTAGCATTAACATTTTCATTGTCTGCTTTTTGTTTTGTTGATGAGAGTACAAAATGTTGTCTTGGCAGAAGGTGAGTCTTGGCAGCATTTTCCCGATCATTTTCCAGGTTCCCACTCCTCATGCTGTTTTTACTGGCATTTAGACACTGAAAACTTAAGTTTGAGACCAAGTTTGGTCTCTAAACGCGTTAAGACTTCTTCCAGAAGAGTTTATTCAGCCACAAGGGTCACAAATGTCAAACTCTATATAAGCAAACCAGGAAGCAGGTTTACTTTATCAGATATACTTTGTGTTTTGTATACTTTGGGTTTGTATTAAATTATACATTCTCATTTTCTTGATAAGCAAATCTCAGTGCCAACACTAAATCAGATTAACCGAGATCATGTGACCTGTTCTCCTCAAACTCCTGAAAGAAGTGGTTGTCGTTTTTTCACCGTTTTCAGTTTAATTTGAATGTTTTTTGTTTTATTTTGATGTGTGGTTCTTGTCATTTCTACTAATTTTTGTTTTTTTAATATGTCTATATATAAAAATAAAATTATTTACACAAAACAAATGTATAAAAATATATATAATTTAATATATAATATTATATAAATTATATATATATAAGTATTCTTTTAGTACAGCAAGTTTATTATACATATTCTTTTATTTCAGTTTATTTTTGTTTTTATTTCAAACTAAATGTTTTTATTTATTTATTATTATTATTTTTTTTTTATTCAACTATAATAACCTTGTTACTTTCTGGCCCAAATGAAAGAGCCTACCTCCAAGTCTATAATATTTTAATCACTGAAAGAAAAAGAAGAAATATTATTAATAATAGAAAACATCACACAAGATCCCAGTTTTTATAGTATTAATCCCAGGATTTACATTATTACTTTTTTTAAACTTATTTATAAATTTATGTTATTAATTTGTTCTGAATTTCAGTAGCCCTATATTTATTTATTTCACTGCTTTTATTGGCGTGTACATATTTTTACAATATTGTATGTATAGAAATCATGCTAATGTAGAAAAGCTTAAAATTGATAGAAATAGCAAAGACCACTAAAGGGATTCTTCATTGCTGAAACACTTAAGTTTGGTGTAGATAAACTTATATACACTAGTCTAAGAAATAGATGCCTTGCCTTGGAGGATGTGCATGTATCATGTGACTTCACCATGCTGTTATGAATTTGCTCATTGATTCGGCTGAGTACAGCCTCGGCCGTCTCCTGTCTCGTTGCTGAGGGCCAAGGTTACCTTGCTTTGACTGCTCTGGATTGCGTGACTACCGTCATCTGGTGCAGTTCAGCATTTCATGCACTTTTCTTTTTTCTCGTTGCTGCCCTTGTCATGTCCTTCTGCTGACCCACAGTTTATCTTTGGAGTGAGAGAAGGAAAAGGCAGACTGATTGATCTTGCAGAATAACCACAAATCTCAGCCACTATGCGATCATGTTCCACGAAACAACATGATGAAAATAAAAATTACGCAGATCTTAAAAACACATGTGCTTGTAAAAACAGTATTCCACACACATTATGGACATTTTCAGCAACATGAAGTGGTCTGGCCCTGTCGAATCTGTATGTTTCTTTCCATTTCTTTGAATACCACCTCATGTTATTACATCTGACAAGACCGCCTGTCTGTAAGGAACAGTTCCACCAAGTAGACCACAAGATTTCTGCGTTCATTCAGAGCAGGTCTGTGTCTTCTTCAATGACTTGATGCCCCTGTACTGACAACACAGAGCAGCCCATCACAATGTGCATCCATTTTTAAAGCGCTCGCCAAGACTGCCTTAAATAATACATTCTGTTAGAGAAGGGGGGTGCAATTTACTTTCATTCGGACTCTCTACTTACAGATAAAGATATAGATCTAAAAATGATTCTAAATATAAAAGCATAGCAGTTCACACCACAATATAACGATAACGGCACAGAGAAACGATATCGTTGGAATCGCTTACAGAACGATTTTTTCCAGCTGATAAGCAATAAGCAATACGTTTTTGAGAATCAACATCTCAGAGCAAGTATGGATATATTTTCAGAGTTTCAGAGGAACTCTGACATCCAATCAGAATCCATCCTGCTTTACAGAGCCCACGCGTTTAAAGCGGCAGATGAAAATACTAGCTAGGCTACTTATAAACAGAACGTTGTTGTCTACTGGTGTGGACGATAATATCGTAATAGTTATCTTTAGAGTTATCATTCTTGGTGTGAACGGGCCTTTAGTCTTGCTGTTTTTAAACACAACAATGTTCCTATGTGAATATGACCCCGCCCTTTTGACCAGCCCATTCATGTTACCTATAGGTAGGCAGCTTTGAAACAGAGCTTGTGTCTTACTACAAAAACCATAAAGAAATGCTTAGTTGTGGCTGTTTTACATCCAGAAAACATCTCTAAAAATATTCTACTTCACCTCTGAGTCAGTGTTTAAGAAATTAATGCGAGTAGGCGGGGATTGATGTTTATAGCATTTTCATTTGGATTCGGGGATATCCATTTTTGAAACCAAAAAATTCACAAGAATCTGTGAGCTGTTGGACGGATGTGATGCTTCTTGTTATAGTTTCTGTTCTGCTTCTCTTAGGCCGTGACGTCTGGAAGAAATAGCAGCAGGGACGCAATAACTGTTAATTGATTCAGTTACTATACAGCAGTAATAACGGAGAAGAGCTTGTTCAATTGTGTGCTTCATTTCAATTATTCGTTTCAATATTTGTTATGTGAGAAGCTTTTGGGGGAATGTTGGTTTTCTCTAGGCCTCTGTGTTGCCTGGCAACCCTGATTTTACATTTAATATGGAAAAAACTATAACCAGGGAAAGACATCCATCCATTCAAACATGAATTAGCAAGAAATGTTAGAAAATCTCTCTATCGCTCTCTTCATTATAGCTGATAAAAGTGATGTAAATACAACATCTCCCGCAGTAAAAATAAATGAATTGAGTAATGCAGAATTATCCTGGAAACCAAATGTAATATAGGCTACACATAATGCATATAGTAAAGTGAAAAAGACAACGACGACCTTATTTTCTGAGTGTTTTAACTTGGAAAACTAGGTTATTTTACTTAGGGATCTAAGATGTTTGACCCAGTTAATGGTATCACTCTTCCACTCTCTTTTCTCTGGAATTTTTGGTTTGCTTTCTTATTGGCATGGCAAATATTACATCTGTATTGCCAAAGTAGCCCTCTGGTGCTCATTTTTGTACAAAATATTTTATGTTTTGTTTTTCAGAGCTTCTAACTTCATTAGAATGGTAAGGAACTTGACACAGGTTTCGGCACTTGCTATGTGAACACACCAAAAACAACAACAACAACAAAAAAAATAATAATTTGTGGACATGATTTGAAAAGGTTAATGGTCCTAAAAAATAGTCACTCTTGTACTCCTCCCAGTCACAAATGACAGAATTGGAAACCAATTTCCCTAGTGGAAACGTTTGGTACTGCGACCAAACAAAATATTATTGAAAGCTCTTTTTTTTTTTAGATATCAAGCTCAAATTTGGAGCACAACTTGATTTTCTCTAAGTTTCTTCCGTAATAATATGCCAAGTGTCTTCATTGAAAAGCGACCAAACTTAACTCTGTGTTCCACATGCATTTAACATCTATGACAGTTAACTTGGAAATTTCATTTTCAGGTCTATGCTAAAAATGTGAATAAATGGATAACTAGGCCTACTGCATAATCATAATTTAGTACCATAAAATCAGCCTAAAAATACAAAATGTTCAATTAAAAAAAAAAAACATAAAATATAGTACATTCATTTAATTGAAATAATAATCATTAAAAAATGCCAATCTTTAACTGTCATGCGAAGTATGTGACAATAAACCAATCATAGATGCCTATTTCTTCTTTAAAAAAAGTTCTTTAGGGTTTTGCATTTGTAGTTTACCATGGAAAGTACATCCTTGAAGAGCTCTAGTTTCAAAGAATCGTCTTTTTTGGCAGTATATGACTTTGAGCAGCTTTACGGTTCTTTGGAGATTAAAAGGGTTCTTGAATGGTTATATTATACAGCAGTTGTGGTCCTCAATTTAATTGGCTCAGTGCTTATATTCAGTCTTTCTGATATTCAGACTTTTCACTGTTTGTTTGACACCGCTTGTCTGTGTTCTTTAATTTTTGAGTCATTGAATCATTCACTTAATTTGGAACAATTAATTTACCATTTAAATTTGAACAACAACATTCCTGCTCATGTGAATTATATGTTGTTCATTTTAACGAATTGGTTATATAGATGTTTTTAAATGATCCAGAGAATATTATTGTGAAGAATAATTCTTGTAGAACATGTCTGAAGATCCATCCCTGTGTGTGTTGAGAACGAGGCATCATTAACTGTGGGTTAGTGTGGCAGTGAAACACACGGATAACTTTAATAAAATCATAGAATAAAATAAAATTGGATGATTTCTGCTTATATGTGCATTTCCTAAAGGCATATTATATGTATTTCCCTTCAACCATCATAATCAAACACTTTCTTGTATCCATGCACACCAAATCCTGCGCACCACATGCACAGGATTCCGGACGTCCTCTCGAAATACAGCTGTTTCTTATTTATGTCTATGAAAAGCAAGCTGAAAATAGAACAAGAACCCCATTGAGTGTGTGATCCGCCGGAGCACCTGTGCCAATCTCCCGGCTTCAGGACCTATGGATGTGGATCTGCTGTAGGCGTCCTGCGTCTGTGAGGCTTCCTCCTCAAAGCTTAAACGACCTATTTACTTTTCACACAGGCACAATGCTTATGGAGTTCCTTTCCTCCTTGCAGCTGTGTGTGTGTTTATGTATGTAAAGGAACAATCAAGTGACCTTCAGCCATTCATAATAAGGAGTATGTGCTTAGCAGTATTTTTTTTTAGGATTGTGCATTTGTAGTTTACCATGGAAATGACATCTTTGAAGTTGTCTAGTTTCAAATCCAACCACAAAAACAAGTCAAACACAAAAAACAAGGAAATGAAAGTAGTTCTTAAACTTGAATCAGTCTATCTATCTATCTATCTATCTATCTATCTATCTATCTATCTATCTATCTATCTATCTATCTATCTATCTATCTATCTATCTATCTATCAACTCTCAGAATAGTTTTAGCACGTTATTGAATATGGCAATGTTAATGTATTTTGTCTCGGTGGACTAGATCTGCTGTTGCTGTTGTTGTTGCTGCTGTTGTTGTTGTTGTTGTTGTTTGTGCAAGTATGGATATATTTTCAGAGTTTCAGAGGAACTCTGAGTGTTGCAGGACTTGCTTACAGCAAACAATAAACCAGACTATTTAAATGCTGAGCAAGCAATCTCATTGGCTGCAGGATCAGCAGAGGCCAATCAGCATCAAGTGATTGCTTGCAGCTTGCATGTAAAGGACCTATAAGCCTGTGCTCAGCTACGTACATCATCCGTCACAACACAATTCACATTAAAGCTGGTGAAGAGTGCACATCCAGCAGTCAAACTTGGCACTGGCAAAAAATAGACCCGTCAGCTGCTGGGAGCCACGAGGATCCTGAAGGTTATGCCACTATAGAGCTGTGATGTCAGATACGTGCGTTACGCGGAGCTGTATGTCTGTATGTGACAGTCAGTCTGTATGGTCTGCTGCGTGTCTACAGGACACGCAACCATCAAGGTGCCACAGAAATGAAAAAAAGAGTGTTATTTCTATTTATATCGAGGAGGGAAGCAATTTTCCACTCTGAAGAGCAGATAGAGCAACGTTTTCATACACCATGAGGAAAACAAATTAAGCCAGTCACAATTATTTACGGTCTCTTTGGCGGGTTATGTGAGCACGGTTCCAGAAGCTGTCTGCACCTTTGTTAGAGCGGGTTTGTGAGGTCATGAGGCATGTCGCCATAAACATCTCACTCACTGATGCTATTTTTATCATTGTTGTTTATGACCCGAGAAACCGTCACCACACATCTCAACACTCAAAAAATAAAGTGCATGTTTGGACATGCCTGACAGTCAATATTTTTGGAGAAAACCTCCTACTTCCTCCTACTCAGCCTAGCTTATTCTCACCAATTACTCAAACATACAGCCTCTCACTCACTGGGAAAGGCAGATTGACGGATTTTCAATTCCACTGCAAATAACCTTTGACACTGATGTTGACATGTCAAAATATGCCATGATTTTGTTAGAGATTTCTTGTGCTTTTTCTACTGCATACCCATTATTTGCTTCCCATTTCATGTTTAAATTTCTCAAATAACAATTTATTCATTTATTTACAAACTGATATATGACAATAAAGCCAATAATGGTGCATTTAACTTTTACTGGTGCCTTTATTAAAAAGATTTATTTATTTAATTGATATATTGTCAATAAAGTCATTAATAGTGTATTTATCTAAAATATTTATCTGTTTATTTACATACTGAAATAAGGCCATCTCTGTTTGTGGCACTAGTCCACTGAGTGTGATGATTGTCTGTATTTTCTGCAAGCATAGGGCTGTTTATGAATTATAATGACTAATGACTTGTAATGACTTGTTTGCACTGACGAAGCTCATGTTTTATAATTCACTGATAGGCTGGTTATACAGGTATAATTAGAAATGAGTGGTGTGTGAGCTCTTTTTCTTTTGCAAGCATGTGTTGTGGTTTTACAGAGGCTGCAAGTGGCTATACTCATATAGTGTAGTTCATAATCACCAATAGGTGAAATACTAGCTAGTAATGATTATTTTGTCAGTGCATACAGATTTGGAAATGTAAAAAAATGTTTCGGTTTCAGTCTCTCACTTTGTGATCCTCATTTAGAGACTGTATTATTTTAGTACTATGACCAAATAATATGGTATAACCATACATGGTAACTGTATCAAAAAAAGCACTGTGGTAATACTATGGCACTTTGAAATATACCATGGTACTGAAATTACCAAGAAAAACATCCTATCGCCATAGTACCATAAAAAAAATGGTAATAGCATAGTACATGCTAAAAAAACATGTTAGTACTATAGTAAATAGTAAAAAAATAGTAAAAAAAGAGCCATGGTGATATGTCTAAAACTATTGATACCATGGTGTTTGTGTATCCCCTCGTCCTGCTCCGAGCGGGACTCAAATGTTTCCGGCTTGAGAAGCGTAACAAGGACACAAAAGACCGCAGTCTCTAGTGTCTGTCACTATCAAAATGTCTGTCCAAAAACATGGTAATGCTGCGCTACAAGTTGTAAAATAAACCCTTTATAGAAATAAAATCTAAGTTTTTGTTCCTCTAAGATAAGATTTTACATGGCGTGCTTCAGATGTGCCGAGGGTCTCTGGCATGTTCGCCACATGTTTTCATGGATGCATGAAAGGAGGAAAGAACAAAGATAGCTACTCCTCTCATCCTCCTTACTCAGCCTCATGCGGATGTGCTGTGTCTCTGAGAATCTGGAGATCCTGGAGATCTTCCAGCTTAACAAAGGGCTGCACACATCACATACCATTTTCAGTCCAGTGGAAGTGTGTATACAACACAGTATCCTTTTCTGAGTTCATTATTTCAGTGCCACTAAATAAATATGCGTAAATGCGCATTGAAATGTTATGTTAGCTCTTATGTCTTTCTCATCTGCATGATTGATTGTTTGATTGATTTGTCTATTGATTGATTGGTCTATTGATTGCTTGGTCTATTGATTGATTGATTGATTGATTGATTGATTGATTGATTGATTGATTGGTTGGTTGGTTGGTTGACTGATTGATTGGCACTGAAATAATAGCAATTAAGTATTTACTGGTGACTTTAACTATTATAAATAATATAACTATAAATATTTTAATGTTTAATCTCATATTATTTATTCATTCTGTGACAGAAATAATGGCAATGGTGATTTCTTTGTTTATATTATTCCTTTTTGTATTATTTATTTGTTCCCTTAAAGGTGCTCAAAGCGATGTCACGTGTTTTTTAGGCCACAACATTTTTTGCCACATACAACAAACATCTCCTCACTATCCGCTAGCTGCCTGTCCCCTGAACACACTAGTAAAAAAACACGGTCTCTGCAGACACCTCAGGCTCCACAAACGGCAACAAAAACAAACTGGGCTTACCCGCACCACGAAACATAACAAATTGTTCCAGCCAATAACCGATAAGAAGGGTTTGGGGGGTTAGTGCGCGGATGAGGAGGAGGGAGGGTCTAGCTAGCCTTCGTTTTGTTTGACAATACTTTAAACGTCAACAAGAAGTGAAGTCACCCGACATCGCTTAGAGCACCTTTAACCCACTGAGATAATGGCCATTACCAGAAGTGTAAAGTCCAGGGGTCAGAAAGTAAAAGTCCTGCCATATGTTTATTGTTTATTCCACCCATGAACTCAGCCAGCTGATTTAACTAATTAGTTCTCCTGTGCTAATTAGCAAATCCAGGTGATTGGAACAAAATACCGAGGAGGACTTTTACTTTCTGAACCTGGACTTTACACCGCTGCCCATTACAATACAATTAAATCAATGACAGCAAAAAGACACAGCAATGTGCCATGTTTATCAACTATTTTACAGCTTTTCTTAAGCAAGGTAATCATCCAGTCAAGCACTATTGAGCGATCTACGGCAATTGTATCTTAAATTGTGCCCTAACCATCCGGCTATGGTGCAGGACACTTGTAATATTGCAGTGCGAGAGAGCGAGTCCTGCTGAGACAGGAGCAGACTTTAAAGCTCCTGCATGTGTTTAGTATGCACGGCTGGTCGGACTCTGTTTCTTGGATTGCATGGTGGTCTCTTCTGACTGTGACAAAGACTCACAATCTCTGCTTTCAGACCAATGGAAACATGCTTTATCATTGTCCACACGGCCAATACGAGCACTCCAGGTATCTAAGTCCAACTTTGACCGTGTATTTGAGGATTCAGAAACAAGGCTACACAACTATCATGTCGCAGTTGTTCTGTGGGGCACATTTATATTTTATACAATATGCAGTTTCTCTCCTTGAATTTGATTGGCTAAGCTGCTTTTCTGTGTTTGTGTCCGTCTGTGCATTAGTGGTTGGGAATCATTTTTCAGTGAGTCTCGGTGTAGGGTGCATTGGCATGCCAGCAGAAGTGTTTTATTCAGTGATGCATTAAATCATTTAATCAACCTATTTGTTCTGAAGCCCTGATTCACTCAAGAACGAAAGCAAGTGACCATCCGAAATTGCATACTGTAAAGTAGATACTACATTTGGTTTGAGACTTATTGCCGATTTAAAAAAGAGTATATTTTATATAGTATGAATGTAAGAATGAATAAAATTCGCATGTTCTTCATCCGCCATGTTGTCACTGTCATATGACTTACGTCATATGTTATAGTTGCGTCACTTTCTGCCATTCACAAATCCTCTCCCGTGGCTTCATGGGACATTAAAGTGTCCATTGAATGCACTCTCCAGAATCTCGGCGGAAGTAATCACTAGTAGGTCATCCGGGTACTTTTCGACTACTTTTTTTCAAAAACGATGTATTCGGACATGCTACTTTGTTGCCGTATTGTTTTTCGCATACTATAGTTGGGAAGTATTGGATTTTGAATGCAGCCCATCTTTAAGAGAGAGTCATTGAATCATTCACTCAACCGATTTGTTCGAAGCAATGATTCATTCAGGGAAAATTAAGTGGCTGTCTTTATGAGTGAGTCAATGAATCCTTCAACCATTGTAAATGAAAAGTTTAGAGAATAATATTTTATATTAAAAATATAATTCTCTAAACTAAATACATTATTTGAATAAATAATGCACCTAACAGTATAGTACAATAGTGACATAAAAGACATAATAATATAATATATATATAATATATATATATATATAGAAATCAAATATTTTCCAAATAATATTTTACTCATTTACAATTGAGTCTTATTGCATGAAAATATATACAGATTTTAAAGGATGACAGTATTTGGGGGTCTGTGGCATCAAAATAAATGTAAAAGCCCTGGACTATAACACCTCACACAAAGCCTTTGTCCTCACTCTCATCCGATTTTATTCTTTTTTTTCCCTTTTTGTGTCTCATATCAATGGTTTAACCAGCACTTCTCATGTTTTTAATCTCGCCCTTTCTATGTGGAATTAAAGGGTTAGTTCACCCAAAAATGAAAGTTCTGTCAGTATTTACTCACCCTCATGTTGTTCCAACCCCGTAAGACCTTCGTTCATCTTCGGAACACGAATTGAGATATTTTTGATGAAATCTGAGAGCTGGATCACTCCTCCACAGGCTTCTTGAGGGATTGAACTTGCAGGCACCAAAAAGTTATTACAGACATCGTTAAAATAGTGCAAGTGACTACAGTGGCTCAATCTTTTCTCAAAGTTTATCAAACGACGAGAATACTTTTTGTGCGCAAAAAAACAAAAATAACAACTTTATTTCAACTATTCATTTCCTTCTCTGTGGGCCTCGAGTCAGTTCACTAGTGTAATAGCGTAAGCTTCTGTGTTGTACGTCACACGCATCACACACATGACCAGCGTCGGCCAATAGTGAGCCTGTGACGTAGCTCTACGCAATCACACTACGTGAACTGACTAGAGGCCAACAGAGAAGGAAATGAATAGTTGAAATTAAGTCGTTATTTTTGTTTGTTTTTGCGCACAAAAAGTATTCTCGTCGCTTGATAAACTTAAGATTGAGCCATTGTAGTCACTTGGACTATTTTAACGATGTCTGTAATAACTTTTCAGGGCTGGCAAGTTTCAATCCCTCAAGAAGCCTATGGAGGAGTGATCCAGCTCTCAGATTTCATCAAAAATATCTTAATTCGTGTTCCGAAGATGAACGAAGGTCTTACGGGGTTGGAACAACATGAGGGTGAGTAAATACTGACAGAATTTTCATTTTTGGGTGAACTATCCCTTTAATGTATGTTAAACATGTGACTGGGGTTGTGTTTGTATTGGACTGGTTTCTTTGTTTACAGTGAGCTGGATTTAACCAAAGGCATTTCCACCTTGACAGTGACAAAGAACTTACTGCAGTAAAAACACTGTCATTGACTTACCATCGATGACCTTTTATCCTTCCATCTTTCCATAACAGCTGTTATGTGATGATAGACGCTGTACATGCTGAGCTGTTATCGATGTACAATTCTTTTTTTCCAAGCAAGACTGAATTTCATTCTCAATGTACGTATCTGCCTTTCTGAAAAGATCAGTTGACTAATTTCTGGATGCTCTGTACACTCAGATTTTTCATACAGGAAACAGAAGCAGGTTGCAACATTGGATTAGTGCAGATTATTAGATTGGAAATTCAGATAAAATCTACATCAGACTCAGTGCTCATTTACCAGAACCCTTTCTCTCTCATGCACACACATTCATAATGCACACACATTTTTTTTTTTGTCTGGTTTGGTTCAGCTACCAAATCAGACATCAGGAGACTACAACGGACAGTCCGGACTGCGGAGAGGATCATTGGCGCCCCCCTGCCAACCCTCCAGGACCTCTACTCTTCCAGAGTGAGGAAGAGAGCAGGTAAAATCATCACAGACTCCACTCACCCTGGACACCTCCTGTTTGAACTGTTACCGTCAAGACGGCGACTCAGATCACTGGCCACAAGAACATCTCGGCACAGGAACAGTTTCTTCCCACAGGCCATTTCCCTCATGAACAGTTAACATATCTCCCAAGGCATATGCCTTAAGTGCAATACTCCCACTGTTTAGTGCAATACCCTACAACTCAGGTGATACTTATATGTAGATTTATTTATAATATTCAAAACACTGTAAATATGTTCATAATCTGTAAATCTGAAAATGTCTATTCTGACTAAACCCAACTGTGATACTTTTATTCCCATATATTTATATTTTTATATTTTTATTCTTTATTCTTATAATTTGTTGTATTATGTTTCTTGTTGTATTTGTATTTGTATATGTCCACTGGAAGCCTCAGCACCAAAACAAATTCCTTGTGTGTGCAAGCACACTTGGCAATAAAGCTCTTTCTGATTCTGATTCTGATTCTGATAACACAGACAATACTCTGTATGAGTGAAAGGTTATGACTGTGTCTGTATTATAAGTGAGATTACACCTCTCTTGTGGATGGAAATATAAAAGACATTATGCATTTTATTTTGCGAATTGTTATCTTGCATCATGTGTGCACTGCAGGCAAAAAATTTAGAATTATTTTTGAATTATGCCAGGTGCTTGATGTCTTTGAATGTGTGCAAGGGGTGGTATGACAATTATTGAACCTGTTTGAAAATTCTGATTATTTTTACTATTAATTTCTGTCAGAAAATACACATTTCAACTTAAAATAAATGAATAAATGAATAAATGAATGCTGTATAAAAAATATTTAATTCAGATAAAAACAATTAAAAAGTTCATGACAAAACCCCTACAATTCAATTCAATACAGTACAAATGCAGTCTATACATATAGATATACAAAGTAATAAATAACATAAAATATTTCATAAAACACAAAATAAAAAAGGTAAAAATCTTAAATACTGTCTGGAACCTCATTTACTGATTACGGTGAAATTACATTGTTCTCATGAAATAAAAACACAAATAAATAAATACATTTTACATTTTACACATTTAAATTTTAAATATATCAAAAAAGAAAGAAAAATAGGTCATAAAATAATTAAATATTTAATTATGTTTAAAACCTATGACTTTTAAATCATTAAACCTCTCTGGTCTAATCACATCACCACTGTTGTGTTCCGCGCACGTCACGAAACTACGTTTCCCATCATGCGTCATGTCACAGTGGCCGCGCACTGTTTTATAGAAAAGCGCGCCGCTGCGTTCTCATCTCGTGCAGCGCAGTTCGCTCGAGCGGTCTGAACAATGACTGCGCGAGAGGATGATGCGAAACTGGAGAAATGCGTGATTTAACGAAAATACTGCAAATTGCACTGTTTCATACGTTTTTTTCAAAACAAACACAATGAATATGTGGATTCCTACAGAACACGAGAAATACGGAGTCGGTAAGTTTGCTGTTTAATTCTTCACGCGACTCTGAGCGTCTGTTACTATTGAATCAGTGTACCGCATACACTGTTTGTTTGTTTGTTTTTGTTTCTGATGCGGAGTCTGCGTGCTTTGTTTACTGCTTTTATTTATACATGTTTGGTAAAGAAACAAGTGTTTCGCTACTTTCCTTGAGTAGGTTAACTGAGTTTATGTTGTTTAACGCAGTGTGTTGATGAGTGGAAATGAACGCATTTGATCATACAGTAGGCATGTCCTGTAGCTATATTGCATTTCCTCTGCTAGATTTAACGTGTTCACCATTTACTCTTCTATTTAACAATTCAGACTCTTGTGAGTGCAATACAACAACTCTGAGAATGTGAATGTGTGGTCTGTGCTGTCATTCAAATTAGAACATATGTGAAATTAATTATGTGTTATCCTATGCCATTCATGCCAGCATGATTTGAGTTTCGTGAAGTAGCCTTGCTCTGCTGAGATTTCTGCGTTTTATCTAGCATATCAAGTAATGCATGCACACTGTATTGGTGACATTAGGTCAAATAAGGGTTTGCTCCATTGACAATCTTGATGAAGATAGTTATATAAAGAGAAGTATAGATTGCATAGTGCTGGGTAGTAAGCACTGCATTTTTTACAATCTATTAATTTTTGGAATCTGATTACGTAATCCAGATTACATGTCATCAGATTCCCAAAATTAATATTGTAAAAAAATTGAATTAGATTAAATTACGTTTTAAAATGCTCGTACTCAGTTAATACAGTTACTTTTTTGATTACAGGACTACATTTTATTCTCACAATGGCAGATAAAATCATTGATTCTCCCTTCTTTTTTCTTTCAAATTGTCCTTTCTAAAAAAGCCTACTGCTTGTATACGTTCAGAAGGTCTTCCATGTTTGTGGAATTGCACATGCACACACAGGCCAGCCACTGAAAACTGAGACCTACACAGTTTTTAATCACTGGATTTACAGAAATCTTTTGAGTGTTTTCTCAACATTGCATCTAATCAGCTCGTGACAAACACATTGATTATTATTTTAATTATCACTCAGTGAGTCATTTGTCTTTCAAACACATTAAAATGTACATGTTTATTTCATTTTTACATGCAATGCAGGGATTCCCAACTTTTTTTTTTTTTGTCAGCTGAACCTCTTTGGCCTGTTTTCCTGAAGTACGCCCTGAGATTTTAAGTTAATAAAATAATAATATTAAATAATACAAGTAAGTTCATGGTTCTAATGGTCACATGACATGCAGGTAAACAAATAATAATTAATTTTTTTTTTTTTATGTTTTACTTTGATTTGTTATTTTTTAAAACAAATTGTGTGATTTAATTTGCTTTTCATTAAACTCACAAACCCCCTGCAGTTCCATCGTGAACCCCAGGGAAACCTTGACATAATATAATATTTAATGCACTTCATGTTGTTGTTGATGATAAGGATGGAGTATTATTTTCTTTCTCTTTGTAAGCTAAGCTTAGTTGGGTATGCATTAAGAATCAAGGCAAGTGTCTGCATTTATGGATATGTGATTCTTTAACTGATTAAGTAAAGTATATAAATAAAGTATTGGTATCAGTCTATTTGTACTTTGAAACTGTGAAGGATACAGCTCCAGAGAAGTTGTAAAATCATCGGACTCTCTCTGTCATTTCATGCCATTCGATTCTCTTGAGTGATGATAATGCTCATTTGATTTTAATCTGATATGTCAGATTGTGCCTTAAGGGAGGTTAGTTATCAAGTTTATGTAGTCACCAGGCTATCTGTGTCCTTTTGGTTATTTGCCAGCTGGTTGAAGGAATTCATCAGTGTGATACATGTATTCAAAGCTGAGCAATGAGACCCAAATCTGTGGGCAAATAATGCTTGTTAGAGTGAGACCAAATGTTTTCTCTTCATGTATCTTGTCTTGGGTTATAGTGATTTCTCTGAGGATTTTGTCATTTCGCTACGTCCGTTACTTTAAAGTGGGACTCTCATCCCAACAGGGATTTTGGATTTTATACCCATTGGCTTCGTACTTCTTGCTTTTGATCTTTTTCCAGAAACAAAATCCATGTTTTAGTGTTTAATTGGAGGCTGGCGAGTGGTGCTTTTATGTCGAGTAATGAAGAATGACTCTTGGCCACTGATGAAATATGAATGAACCCCCACAGTCACTGCAATAAGACGCCAATTAGCCCGCAATTGGATTAATTACTGCTAATTAAATCAAGGCAAAGCCATAAGAGTCTCTATAGCCCTCCTTCAAGGTTTTTTTTTTACCTGTTAACCGGAACTATGAGATGATCTTTTTTGCCCTAATGTTGTTTTTGACAGCCGTGGCATTTGAGGAAACAGACGCAGACGCTGAATGGGTGGAAATACCCATATTTTTGTCGGAACCTTTTTTTGTGTGCATTTCTTCCTTTGGTGTCTTCATTTCGCAAGACAAATGTGATTAACTACAAGCCTGAAATAGATAGAGGGTGGAATATGACTAACCTTTAAAACTATTTAAGTTTCTGTGGATATTTTCTATGAATCAGACTGCCAAGTTTTACCAATTTTTAGAATTGCTAAAAAAAACCCTGGGCCCCCTCATTTGATTTTTAAAAAAATCCACACCATTGTTGAAGCTGATATGTTTTCTGTCAGGCATGACGATGCACGTCTAAATTTTCTTTTGCTTAAATTCTTTAAATAAGCTCTTTATTTATGTGTAAATAACTGTTTTTCATGCTCCAGTCATATTTCTATGAATTTCAGGAACATGTCTGGATCGTAATTCATCCTATAATGAAAAGTATGAAAATAAAATGTAAGAAAAAAGAAGAAAAATATACTACAATTTGTGTGAATTGTGAAGTTTGAGTAAATATTATATACAATAAGTGCCTATTAGTTATAATTAAATTGCAATATAAAAAACTATATATATATTAATAATAATAACAAATTATTAATTATTATTACAAATATATATTATTAATAATAATAACAAATATTTACATTCCCCCTCTCCAAATTCTCATAGTGCAGAACAATGTCTGTAAAACAAATACTTTACTTAAATTTAAAATATCTATATATTATATAATTTTGTTGTGCAGAATTTAATTAATGCTGGAAAAAAAGTCCAGGCTGGATCATTTTGATTGCTTTAGTATGTTAACTTTTTTCATTACTGGAATTTTGGAGGTGTAAATGCAAAAACCTCCTAATAGTCCCCAAAATAATACAAATGTTCTGGTAACACTTTAGTTTAGGGTCCATATCTCACTATGAACCAGTTGCTTATTATTATGCATATTACTAGGATATTGACTGTTTATTGGTACTTATGCCTTATTCTGCATGACCATGATGTTCTACATCCTTTAATCCTACCCAATACCTAAACTTAACAACTACCTTACTAACTATTAATAAGCAGTAATTACGAGTTTATTAAGGCAAAAGTCATAGTAAATAGTTAGTTAATAGTGATAGTTGGACCCTAATCTAAAGTGTGACCCATTTTCTTTAGCAGTGTTTAATATCACTTTTCTTTTTTTGAGATGAACCCAGTGAAAAGTGAATGATTTGGAACAGAGCCGCCAGAGACGTGCTGTCTAAAGTGCCCTTGAATGCTCAGTGAGCCCAGAAGAGCTTTGACTGGGATGTTCTGGTTTGTGTTTTCATGGATGTGTATGTGTTCGGCCTGGGGCTAGCCATTGTTTTCTATAATATCCAATCCCCCTGAGAGAGTGGAGCAGGCGATGGGGATTAGTGCTGTGTGGAAGTGGGGCGTCCAGGGTAAGTGGCCACCCTACGTGATTCCCTGTGGGATTTGGAGGTAGTTGTGGAAGTGCAGCGAGCCATTCCTTCATTATAGAAAATATTCTGTAATGACCTGAGCCAAGGGATCTGAGTGGGCGGGGCTCCTCAACACCTCATCACATGTAATTGCCTTGGGGCCACGCCCCCAAAAGAGTTGACACAGTGATTCAGAAAGACCCGCAGGGAGGCCAGGACACTATATCCCATTTCTATCAGGACTCAGGCTCCAGATGGGGGAGCATGCTGGGACTGGAATAACATGCATTCATGCTACATACTAGCACACCCAACACACAGCTTCTGTGGGATAAGCTAGTGGAAAACATACAATTTTATTCCAGTTTGTGTCCTTCCAATGTTCTGGAATTTAGGTTTTCCTGTAAAGTTTAAAGGGGACCTATTATTCCCTTTTCCAAAGTCTTGATTTTATTTGTGGGGTTTGTTTTTGGCTCGGTCCTTTTAAGAACACATTTTTTCACATATTTTACATTGTTGCAGCACCTCTTTTCCCAGTCTGTCAGTAACACTCTGTTTAGTTCCTGTCTCTATGAAGCCCCTCCTTCAGAAAAGTGCAGTGTGCTCTGATTGGTTGGCTGGATCCATGTGTTGTGATTGGTCAAGTTCTTCGAGTGTGTTTCGAAAAGGTCATGCTCCTTTCCATGTTCCGCAAGTTTCAACACTACTAACTCAACTCAACCAGGCCCCACCTTGGGTGGGAATTATTTAAATGAGGAATATTTTGATGTGTGCGTTCCTGGAAGAAAACTCAAGACTACAATGGAGGCATTTCAGCGAGTTCAAAAACAGTGCTTACTGATACAGAGAATAACTCCCTTTGGAGTGACTTTTTGCTTTATAAATTTGCAGACCTTTTTCATGCTCAAACAGCAACATCGCACTAATGAAGGTTGAAAATGTCAAAAATCCTTATAGGACTCCTTTTAGAAGCAGTGTGAGCCTAGAGACTCTAGTCTTTTTTTACTTTAGCTTGTCAGCAACATCCATCAACATTGTTTTTGTTTTCACCAAGTGAAAATATGCCATCTACCTGACTATGGTCTATTAGGCTTTATAAAATGGAAGCTAATGAGCTAAACTGCAGTTATGGATACATATGCAATAATAGGAAAGGAACTGACTCGCAAAGACAAGATCCTTTCTGAAAAACCAAAATCCCCCCATCCTTTGAAACCGAAGCCTAGCTCTTTGCACAAATCCCGTTATTGATCCTAAACCAGGCACAATCCCCCGACCTCATAATCCCACTGACCTTTGACCTCCTGTTCAGGGTGCACGCAAACAGGGGGATTATTAATATGCAATTGGTGGCTGGAACGTGGATGTAATTAAGTGTGCTGCTGAATGCCTCATTAATGCAGGTTAAAGGCTTCTGTGAGAATAGGGATCATGCATGAGGGAGAGATGAATGTAAAGAGAAGGACGTTTGTTATCTGTGCTCTTGGCAGGAACGAGAGCTGCTGGTGTCTGGTTCAGACAGCGCTATAGATATGGCTTTCACAGACATCTGTCTGACTAAATCACCGAAAATGAAAGTAGTGGCATCATTTACTCACCCTCTTGTCGTTCCAAACAGAATCATATAAATTATACGATTAATCGAAAAATAATCGATGTGTTAATCGATTGAAAAAAAAATCATTAGTAAAATCATATGCCTTCAGGAGACTTTTAATAAAGCAATTTTAATCACTTTTATGATTCTTTTTTTTTGAAGCACGGCAGTATTCAAATACTTCTTTTTTCAGCTTCTTTTGCTCCCCCATTTGTCATTGTTTGGCCAAACAGGTAGTCCCTCCCCAAATTCACACTATCGGTTCATCTAGAATTCAACATGCTGTGTTCTCTTTGTTGTTTAAGACTTTTGTTGCCTGCACTCAGTATGAGAGTGTGTTCGAGGATGATAAATCCAGTTGTATATCCAGAGCTGCCTTTAAACCTGGCGGCGTCCTAGCAAGCCAAACATATGTTTAGATGCGGGATGTTGAGCTTTCGCCAGCTCTTCCGTGTTCTTCTTCATACCCACTGAGTTGCTCCTCATTAAGTCGCTTTCCTCACGGCTGACGCCTGGAGTTTCCTGTATCCCACTGGTTGTTCTTCCTCTGTTCTGATGGTTTTGTGATCTCTGCTCACCCTGACCTTGGTGTTAAACCGCTTATGAGAGACGATGTGCCATAAACATGGGCTACAGAGGTGCTGGGGTGTCATTATGTTGTAATTTTGGCTTATGTCAAATGATACGTATGCGTGTTGTGTTTTTGCGTGGGTGTAGGTGATGTATGATAATATGCGATGTCTGATGTCGATGGAATAGTTCACCCAAAAATTAAAATTGGCATTATTTGTTCCATGATGTTGTCCACCTACAGCACAAGTTCATGACAGTTTGCCAATGTCTGACAAGCTCCAAAAAGGACAAAAAAAGGTCCATATGACTTGTGCTCTAGCCTATATTCCTAGTCAAAATCTCTATTTTTGAGTGAACTATTCCTTTAACAGGCGGTCAGTCTTTCCTTATATTCCAATTGAAACAGATTGGACAAGTTTTTTTGTTTTTTTTTTATATTTCGTTCCAGACACTTGCACACATGTTAATGTCTCGACAGATTTTCTCCGCTCTGTCCGTGGGGAAAACGAACTGAAAGTGGACCTGAGAGGCCATTAGCTGTTATCTAAGCTGTCAGGCGGTGCGATACAGCATTCGAGTCCTCGCTTGACTGCTGCTGTCAAGGCAACCGCACCAAATTCTCTGCTTTAATGTATCTCGCTAAGACTAGCTGCCATAATTTCTCATGGACTTGATATATCTAGATCACTTTACCCCCTAGTAAGGCCAGGACGAGGGTAATGCTCCCTCTCAGGGATGATATGTGAGTGCAAACCCCTTTTTCCCACCTATACTTAATGCACATCTACTTACAAGTATACAGCAGGGCTAATTAACACCCCGCTGATTGTTAATTCATCTCTTCCTTGCCGCGTGACCCATATTGACCTTATTGATTCGAGACTTAGCAACTTGTGCAATTGCTTTGGTTTATTACTGATTGGAAGATACCACAGAACCCTGTTTTACATGAATAATTGCACTTCAGGTTTTTGAGTTTTCATTTATTTAGTGGTTTGAGAGTAAATATCTTAAACATGATATCATGTGAAACCTTATATTCATGGGTTTTAATGCCATTTTATAAAGCGGATGGTTTTGACTCTGAATTTTGTTTGGCTTCAGATGTGGTTAATCTATTCTGCAAAGCCAATAACCACATGTAGCACATTAAAAATGGTTATTAAAAAAATTCCCCTATGAACAGTTCACAGTGGTAAAATTGTAACATGATTTCTTGTGGCTTATTGCTGTGGTATGGCTGGTATGATGATTGATAGATAGATTGATTGATTGATCAAACATTCTCCTTCACTGACTGCAAATTGTGTCGTTTCCCTAACTCGTGTTTCCTTATGGGATTCATTCCCTTTTTAAATGATTAGCTCTGTTGAAGCCCTTTGCTTATATGCAAAGAGATTCTGTTGGATTTCAAGTAATCCAATAAATCACTTTCATTCCCTTCTCATTATTTGAAGTTAGTTCGTCCAGAGAGGCAAGTTCTCCTTTCTCCTTCTCATCGTTGATTGAATGGGGTCTGCTTAGCATTCACATGGCGGCATCCGACACAGTTTACGAGCATTCAGGGATTTCCTCCTTTGCTTCAAGCCCTTTTTTATGTTCACACACTTTCTTTTGCCCTTTAAACACTTTTAATTTCACAAACGAGGCCTTTCTTCGTAACTCTGAAGAGAAATATTGTCATAAAATGTTTGCATGACACCGATTTGTCACATTCCAATGCTAGATTGCCTCAGCGGCGTGCATAAGAATCTGTGTCGGGATCATTTTTGGCCGTTACGGAAAGCAGTCTGGATCAGCTGGAGACCCAGAAATTTGGGGCAGCTCTTCGCCCCCTGGTATTTCTCCACCTGGTGTCCTTATTTGACTTCCCTCAGGGTGTGAATTAAGTCTTAAATGAAGTGCCACTCAGCGACGGCGACTGTAATGGATCTCCTCTGTGTGGCCAGCGGCTGAATTGGGTTCGTCCTACCCGCTGGGAGACGATGTACAGTGAATAAATGCAGACGGATCTCTTATAATGACGACAGGAGCCTCAAACGTAACGGCGTGACTTCTGCTGTGTCACGGTTTTATGCCGCACGTACAGAAGAGATAAGAACCAGAATGAATCAAAACAGTCAATGGGCTTTTCACCCTTGAAATGGTTAGCCATGGGTCTAAACCCCGGGTTAAGGGAATCCTGGGTTGTCTTGCTTCACATTTCACACTGCTCATAATTTACCTGAGGTTAACAATTAACCCTGGGTATTCATAAGCCGATGTTTCTCACTGTATATTCCTAAACCTAAAAACATAAAAGCTCTAGCATTGCGCGTCCTCATATTGCCGAATGTACTAGTGTTTATACTAAATGGACTTTTCGAACTATAAAGGTAAGAATGAAAGGTTTCAGTCAGCATTTGACAGTTTTCCCTGTTTTTTTTGTTGTTTATATACAATTTTCAGTGTTTCCATGACTGTCCAAAGCATGCAAACATGAGTGCGCGATAGGTTGTCTGTCGCTAAGTATACATGACATTCTGACACAGCATTGTTTCACACTGTACTAGTTTGGCACCGCAATATTAATCCAGGGGGAAAAAGCGGTGCTAACACCGCTTCTAAATTACAAGTGTGATATTTTCTTTTACCCGGGGTTAAAAGCGGTGTTAGAATGACGTTAACCCGGGGTTAAGCACAGTGTGAAAAGCCTTTCTGTTTTTAGGGTAAAGTGGATTAATTTTACAGAGTATTTGTCAAAAATGTAATTAAAACGTTATAGCGTATTACAATTCAGAATACACTTTTATCCATCCTTAAAACACAGTACACAATCTTGCTTCAAAAAAAACAAGATTAGTTATAAAGATGACAAAGGGGTAATTATTCCAGGTGATAGTCCACAATGACACTGTCTAAAGAAAGAAAGAAAGAAAGAAAGAAAGAAAGAAAGAAAGAGAAAGAAGCTCACTAACTTGTTTGTCTCTCGTTCCCTGCCAGTCTGGGCTCTCGGGTAGAGTTTTGTGGTGGGTTAGCATAATGAGCAAAGATGCTATAAATACTTGAATGTAAATGGAGCACGCCGCGTGTCACATACGCTTGACATCTCTAAATAACAGTTGGTGCTAAACCACACTGTATTTTGTTTTCTTTGAAACAACTGTTAAATTTAGACCACCTCAAGCGGAAGCAATGTCTTAATTTTGCTGCAATTATATCTGCTGCGTCATATTTTATTTAGCCATATTCAAAGTTTTGTATTAATGTTACTTTGATAACTAAATGTGTGGGAGGCTAATGTTTATTTGGACTGGCAATGCATGTAAACAAATCAAGTAGATAGAAGTAGAGATGCACCGATTGCAATATGCAACAGTTGATTCCAGTTCCAGATTTTAGCTGATTCTGATTTTCTTTCTAAGAACTAAAATCGACAGCATACAAACAAAAAACTACTTTTCTTCAACGCAAAGTTTTATTTTGAACATTACCATTATTCTCCATGACCACCCCATACCCTCAAAGGGAAAGCTGTGTTTGGGATGGCCCCTACCAGGCATTACCTGGGAGAATCCTACTGGATTACAGAGGAGAGACTAACCACATCTTCCCATCTGGACGTGGAGTATTTGGTTTTAGTTGCCTTCCTGACTGGACTATAGGTTAATTTGGCATTCTGGTTCATTGCCCAAGAGGAATTCTGGGACAGTTGGGCTTTCTGTCTATCTGGGAAATGGTTTGGCTTTGTGAGACTGGCCCAACCACAGCTGTTAGTTATGCAAGTGTGTTTACTCCGTTGTTTTGGGTGCACTCACAGTACATTAGCTTACTAAAGCTTTAATTCCCATAATGCACCAGGTCTGGCAAGGTGAAAATGCCTGCACAGATGAGGCTTTGCTGTTGTATTTGTGATGGGAAGGAGTAAAACCGACCACAACCCCCCCCAATATTCTTTCCTCTTTTCCATTAATCGGCCAGCTTTTACACCCTTCACACCTTGCCTGTCAGGCTCCACAGTGTTTTCTAGTGGTCGACCGATATATCGCCGAGGCCGATATTCGGAATTTTTTAGATATCGGCATCGGCCGATAAATATTTCCATTTGGCCGATATATTTCAAAACAGTTTGTGACAGTGCATTAGCGCTTTTTTCCACTGGCGCGAGCAGAGCGAGCATGAATGAACTGAATATGCTCGCTCTGCTCCGCCCAGCACCGTAAGACAAGCCACTCAGAAGTGAACCAGACATCTGACAGACACAGTAAATGACCAATCAGCATTCGCTTTCTAACTTGACGCTACATTGTGTTACACACAAAAACACTTTGGCGTGCAGCGAAGTCTATTCAAACAGTACTGTGATATGTCAGATCCGCAGCCCAGCGGTAGCTCCAGTGTCGGTCACAGATGTGACAAATAAATTCAAACAAAACAGAAATTAACCTCACAAACAGTCAAAAATCCTGTGACTGGCTGTTCCTCAGATGCGCGCGCGCTGTTCTCGATTACGTTTAAACTAGACGCTGTTTTCCCACGGACTGAAAAGCTGGGTCGCGTGCACTACGGATCAGTGATCGCGTGAGGTGGATGAGAAGAGAACACTGTCTGGTAAGTAATAATACGTTCGAGAAAAAAAATATTCCTTAATCTGAATTAAGTTATTCACTATTTCTGTCTGCTGTATTTAATTATCCATGATTGGCGTAATATTGTGTGTAGTAACGTATACCTTTTCATATATTCCAGTCGGATTTGATGCTAATCGAGCATGCAAATACATGTGACGGCTTACAAAGTTTCAAAGAAACAAACAAGCAAAACTAAACAGACTTAAATCATTATTATTTAAAGGGTTAGTTCGGTATTTTACACTTAAAGCCCTGTTTTAAGATTGTTTCTGATGAAATAGAACGGTTAAGATTGAATTTTGGACAAATGCTGCTATCCTGAGTATTTTAGGTTTCTGTATTAGCACCCCCCACCTACACAATGGTTGTCTATGTGCACTGGAACAATCATTCATAAAACGCATTAAACTTTAGTTTACAAAGACGTGAAACTCACCGAGTGGTCTGGGGTGTTCACTGATATGCTCACACAAAAATCACTTTCCAACAGGTTTTATCGTAGTTTTTGTCCAACTCCATTGACTTGACTTGGTACAAAAACTACGATAAAACCTGTTGGGGTTTTAACCTATTTCTGTAAATGTGTAAGCAGACAAGAAGCTGCACTAAAACTTTATTGAAGTGTTACCTTACCTCATTTGTTTACATTTTAATTACTTCATTAGTAAATAATATTTGTGCAATATAGTTTTTGCAATTAAAAATATGTACAATAAATGTATATTTAGTTTCATCAATATTCTTTGTCTCTCATTTACTGTATTCACATGTATTGTATCGGCCTCATATCGGCCAATCGGCCAGATTAATTTCTCAATATCGGCATCGGCCATTAAAAATCCCATATCGGTTGACCACTAGTGTTTTCTATCAGCTTTATTTAATTACAGATGTGTTTATAGGGTGTAAATGGCTGCTGTTGACCCACTTCGGGCCAGAAACTGGGACACTTTTTTTTTTTTCAGCCTTCATTTGCTCCTCTCGATCAATTCAGTTCATACGGAGGCTAGGATGAATAAATTAGTCAAGCTAGTTGCATTTGAAGGCACTGTCGAAATTAGGCCTGCAGAAACACGGTTTAAGGTATAGTCAGAAATTATCTTTCAAACCAAGCAGCTTTCTGTTGTTCAACCTGGCGAATTCACATGATGCTTTTTCACCCTCGTGCCAAAACTCACAATTGTGTGGATTCCTATTGGAATGACTGGATTTCACACACACATATTTGTAAAGCAGCCTAAGTTTCTATTTAATTGTAATTTGTAATTGTACATTATTAAAAGTACCGGGGCGAGTTGTCACTCTCTCATTCCCTGATGGAATCATGACATTTGGTCACTCAGGGGGAAAAACGAGTGTTATCAATTTTTCGGCATATACTTAGGTTGTGCGTCGTTCTTCAACCTTGTGCAGTAATCCTACATGATCCGTTAACAGCATACGGCGCTTGTCAAAACAACCAGGCATTCGAACCTCTCAGCTTGAGTGGAATTTGAAACCACGTGCATCATTCAGAGGTCAGCTTTAACATGCGCACATTTCTGTAGCTTGTTTTCATCTGCTTACACCTTAGACTCATTCTTTCCTGCCACTTTCGGGAAAGGTTTGAAAAACAAACACTGTGGGTTTCATGTAGGCATAATCCCGAATCAAATGTCTGTATTTGCCCGTTATATTATTCCTGCACCCCAGAGAGCTCAGAAATATTATGACGTATAGGCAGGGTCCGAAATTAACTTTTTTGTTCACCTGCCACGGGGACTGGTAGATGAAAAAATCCACCAGCCAAGCATATTTTTTACCGGCCAAAATAATAAACCGATTTTTTGTGTCACATATATACATTAATTTCAGTACATTTAATTGAGATAAGGTATTATGTTGAATGAATAAGAGCACATAGAAGTCAAAACAGAGCAACAAATAGTAAGACATGGAAGATGTGAGCATGGAACTAGTGCTCATAACAGAACATTTGAAGGTATCGGTAATCGGTATTCGGTAAAGTAACTATCAGATACTTTACCGAAAGTAAAACATTTTACCTATTAATACTATCAGTTAAACGGTTTAAAAGTAATTTATATATATATATATATATATATATATATATATATATATATATATATATATATATATATATATATATATATATTTATATTTATATATATTTATATATTTATAGCTTTTTTGTTTAATGCTGCATGGTTAAAAAAAAAACGGTATATAGCCTATATTTGTTAAATCACGGGGCGTGTCGACACGCGCAACCACACGCGCCTAAAGATATATTTCACTGAGCAAGCACAATGAAGCGAGTGAAAAGAAGTAGCTACTGTGGGACCATTTCGACAGAAAGACCGACGAAGTTACTTGCTAAATACCGCTACGCGGTATTAAAATGAAGCAGTAGGCCTAGTGCAAGTACAATGCAATATCACTAGCGTCCACAAGCAAATTAAAGACGCTTCCCGAAGTTGGCCAGTCTAGTTATCTCTGTATTCCCGGGACATCTGTGCCATCGGAGACCCAGACTCATCCCACATCATGTAGACATGTTACTTTTTTTAAAGTAAAAACTAGACAAGCTGTGGATTGACGTAGGCCTGCTATTTTTATTTGACGAAAAAAACGTAGTCTGATGAAAAAAAAGCGCCGTTTTTTAAAAGCTTCAAACTGATTCAGTGTTTTCTTTTTGTCATCTTAATTTAATTATTTAAGTTAAAAAAATATATTTAGTGTTGGTCTATTTTAGGTGTGAAGGTTCACACACGCTTCATGAGGCACACGCGCAAGGTCTCTCGCTCTCTCCCTCTCTGGCGCGCGCTACACGGTTTGAAGCACAGTTATGCGCGCTCTTTCTCGCTCGCTCTAGATTCCGAGAGATTTGAACTAATTTGCGGACATCAGGGAGCTGCTATCAATATGCGGGAGACTTGGGATATCTGGAACATTCACCCGCCAGTGTGGCGGATAGCCTTTTGAGATTTAGTCGCCAAACGGAAAATCTACCCGCATTTGGCGCTTGGCGGGTGTTAATTTCGGACCCTGCGTATAGGAGTCTGGAAGGGGGCAGTTATTGATTCTCTTAAGCTAAAGCAGATGTCCCGGTCGCTCCTGGCATGCCAGTGGCTTAGGATGATGTGGGATGAAAAATTCTCCACAAAAGGGGAAAAAATGAGCGTGTGTGAAGTCCATTAGGCGTGCTTTTAACACCACTCCTCTTTACAGCTCAACTTGGAAAAGAATAAGATGTTTTGAACATAAATCGGCCTCGGAATGCCATTGTGGATGGCTGTGGTGTTCCTCTTGGAATTTGTTGGAAACTTAAACCCAGTGTTACATATTCAGCCCAGATATACCAGAAGCAGCTGCCTCCTTTTTTGCCTTTTTGAAAATATGCATAATACATGTTTTTATTTTTGTATATAATAATAATAATAAGCTATTATTATTTTATAAACAACAACAACAATTATTTTGGGCTGTCTAATTGTTATGCTAACCATTTCAAAAGTAGTTAATTATCCAAATTATCCACATTTTATTTGGTGCTTTTCAGACTAATTTGTGTCATTTATCATTAGACATGGATGTGTCCGAAGCCGAATTCTGATTTTGGAAAGGAGATAACGGGTTCTAAGGAGCCCCTAAAGGGACACGGTGAAGAGATGGGAGGAAAACATGTTTTAAATGCTTTTGCATTCTTATATTATTATACAATTTGCGGGCATATCAATATGCGTGGTTTCGAATTCGAAATCACGTGTACTCTGTGTATAGAAGGAGTGTAACAGTTCTCTGTAAAATAGTGAACCGTACTGTTCTCCCCTCACGGTATGGCATGCACTTGCATCGCGGTTAATCTCAAATCTGCTGATTCATCTATAATATGGTTTGATGAAAAACAACAATGCATAAACGGGCAGACAGAGTTCCGCTAATATATTTTGATAGAGACGCTGCCTGCCTCATATAAATCTCCTGTCTGGGAACATTCTGGCTTCCTGATTCGTTACAACAGTGTTTGTTTAAGTCTTGCCAATTTAAACATTCAAGCACAAGAAGATGCGAAAGAGAACTCGCATGGGCGCACACTTGGGAGCATACACACAGAAAGCCGTGTCTCTAACAGCATGTGAATAATACATGGTTCTCCTGAACATAGCACATATCAAACTGTACCGAATTTGTGACCTTTAAACTGTGATACAAACCAAACCGTGAATAATTTTAACTGTGACAGCCGTATAGGCAGATGCTGATGCGAATAGACCACACATTTTACAAGATAAGATATTTGTCAATGACCAAAATCCTCTGCCATTCTCCTGTCAGTCATCTCTCCTTACTCTCTTCACATGATAAGTGAAATCTGATGTACTATACTTTAACCAAAACTTTACTACACTTTAGCCTGAAGCCTAACCATGTCCCTTTATGAGCTTCATAGGGTTTTCTTGCCTTTCCGAATTGGGAATTCAGCTTGGGGTACATCCCTATGTGAAACATATTATCGGTCTATTTCTACACCATTTGTGCTAATGATATGCCATTAATGTCATTCTTTACCATCTGTTGTGTTCAGTAAATGTAAGTATATTGTTTTTTTATTAATTTGCATGCCCGTACGTCACTCTGTTTGTATTTTTGTGGCTTGTTTAGACAGAGCGAAGTCCTCTGATCCGTATCGATCTGCAGAAACATTTTGAGCCGGCTGTTTTGCCTGTGCTCTGGACACTTGCACTTCTTCCTGACAGAACGAGCGTGTAATGCCAAAACAAACAAATGCTGAACGGGCATTCAGTAGTGGGCGGATCACATTGTGATAATAAGACTAGCTGATGCGTGACTGATGATGCTTCATGTTTTCCCTCTCTCTCGCTGTTGCTCATGGATGGGTAAACAGCAGCACGGGGCTGCCTGATCATCACTCTGGAAAGGCCTGGAGTTAAAATATACAGATAACACAAATTACAGCTGCCAGCCAACCACAAAACACTCATTCTGCCTCCCTTCCTCCTTTACAGGAGTTTATGTGTCACTGACTGCCGTTAACTTTGTCACAAATGAAAAATTACAAGTCTAGATTCTTCTGCATTGGGGGATTTAGCTAACTTTAGTAATATTAATTGGCTTCTTGAGGCCAACTTCACAACTTATTTTCTTTAGTGAATATAAAAATCTATATTACTTAACCTGTTGTCTGTCTGCATGCAAGTATGCCGCTCTGTTTGTTTTTCCAGTGTGGTTCATGTTGACGTTGAAAGTGTATAGTTTGTTCTGACCCATAACCGGGACAGCTGTCCTTAGAGTAATTGGCAGTGTTGCAGTCCAAAAACATGCTGCCCGCCAGCCTCACACCACCACACTGGCTGTGCGGTCTGTTGCTGGACATATGGACGGCCGAGCGCTTCACATGACTGATGAGTTCACCTGTTACAGCCGTGTTCCACACCAGCAGCCTCGAGTCTGACTAGTGCTAGTGGATTTGATTTGAGCTGACTGGGGCACCATGTTGGCTTGTTAAAGAGTTTCTTGTTTTGTTGTCCAACAACATGGACGATTGCTTTTTTTAAAAAATAATCACAGATTCGTTCATTTTGGAGGCTTATTGCGCTGATGATTCATGCACCAGCGGGTCTCAAGGCCTCCGCTGTGAAGACTTTGTGCTGTGGTCCACCATCTGGGGCTTAGAGAGAGAGAGAAACATGCTGCTCAGTGCGGTCTCACTCTACTTTTGCCTTTGGTGTTGCACTGCTTTATGAAGCGAGTGGTGTGTGTTTGTGTGGATTCAGGTGTGTGTTTGTGAAGTGAATCTGCATCACTCATCAGAGTTTTTTTTCTCTTTCTGTTCTCCTTTCAGTGACATCACTCTACTTTACAGCTGATTGGATATATAGCATGTCAGTCATTGGTGTGAGTTGTTTGATTGGCTCAATCAATTCTGATTTTGAGGGTCATACAGTACGTTGCATCACAGTATTATAATTAGTTTGAGATTGATCGCTTTTCTTTAATTTTTTGTGCCAATCACCCTACACTTTCTGTTTATATGTTTTTGTTGATCAGATTATTATTTCATAGCACATTAAAATGCAGATAGAAGTACACAAAAGATGCAATACTTTCAGACTTCCCTTAGAAAAAAACCTGTTGTCTCGCGTAGAAAGCCAGCTAACACGAGAAAAGTCATGTGACCGTCAATATTGACCATATGAAATGGAGCTTGTGGCCTCTGAGGTGTCCTGGTTCGAAAAATTCGGGACAGTCCCGAAATCTAAGCTGTTGTCACGAATCCGGCCCTGATTGTCCCGAAAATTATACTAAAGCAAAATCTTGAGTAGTTATTGTCTGCTAAAACATTAAAAACTGTCCGTGGAGAAAGCGCAAGTTGCAGCAGCCGCGAGCTCAGTGAATGAATGTGCAATCAGCCAGTTGTAAAGGAGTGATTGATTTGATTTGTCGCGGCAAAAAAATACTTCAGCAATGAACAGTGACTACATATTAGACTACCCCAGCCCCCCCCCCCCCTTTTAGGGTGTTACTAAAATACTAAAATATATCTTTAGACACTCGACACAAATGCTCAGATTCTCAGGAATTTTTTTTTTTTTTTTAATATTTTTTTTTATTTTTCAATATTTTTTTTATTTTTTTTATATATTTTACATTTCATTTTATTTATATTTAAAATATTTGATCAGATGATTGAAACCACCTTCAGAGCTGGTTTAGGGACAGATTCTGACCACATTGAATGCAATCCAGCTACTTTCTGTATATGATTTTTTGCAGTATCATCATACAACTCTGTTTTGTCACCTAATTAATTTTGCTTAATATTTTAACCTGATGGGCATTCATTTGTTCTTCAGTCCTCTGGGTTGAGACAAGTCACTGATGTTTGTAATAATAGAGCTGAGCAGATGTGATGATAAAAATGGTGTTGATAATGACTGTGAATGACAGTGATGATATATGGATTCCTTCCTCTGTTTAGTGTTTGTGTTAACAGCTCAAGGCAGTGTGTGGGGGATTTAATGAGAGACGACTGATGCGTTCTGTATTCTCGTTCACATCTCCGTTTGGGTGTGGCTGTCGCTCTGGTTCATAGATGAACGTGTGTCAAACAAGGTCACCACAGTGGTGGAAATGTTTCTGGTCATAGTAAAACATTTATTATGCCAGAAAGACTGTTTTGACCAATGCCGAAGGCCACATGAAAGCTTTAAACCTTTACTTTTTAGCCTTCCCTTGGTAAACAAAAGTTGTTGTCTGGTGCGGAAAGTCTGTAAACACTAGAAAAGTCATGTGACTGTCAGTACTACTGACCGTATGAAATGGAGTTTGTGGCCTTTTCAACTGGATGAAAGTGTGTGACGCTGAAACCCTGAGGGAGATTTCTGCTTCCTGAGTGTCTACGGGCTGCCACAGTTTGAAGTTGAACTTGCATTATTTTGGTCTTGTGACAAATGCTTTTATTTTATTTAAAAAAAAAATATTATTATAATTTTTTTATATTTATTTTATATTATACTACAGGTCCTTCTCAAAAAATTTGCATATTGTGATAAAGTTCATTATTTTCCATAATGTAATGATAAAAATTAAACTTTCATATATTTTAGATTCATTGCACACCAACTGAAATATTTCAGGTCTTTTATTGTTTTAATACTGATGATTTTGGCATACAGCTCATGAAAACCCAAAATTCTCAAAAAATTAGCATATCATGAAAAGGGTCTCTAAACGAGCTATTAACCTAATCATCTGAATCAACTAACTAACTAACTCTTAAGATTCCTGAGGCTTTTAAAAACTCCCAGCCTGTTTCATTACTCAAAACCGCAATCATGGGTAAGACTGCCGACCTGACTGCTGTCCAGAAGGCCATCATTGACACCCTCAAGCAAGAGGGTAAGACAGAGAAAGAAATTTCTGAACAAATAGGCTGTTCCCAGAGTGCTGTATCAAGGCACCTCAGTGGGAAGTCTGTGGGAAGGAAAAAGTGTGGCAAAAAACGCTGCACAACGAGAAGAGGTGACCGGACCCTGAGGAAGATTGTGGAGAAGGACCGATTCCAGACCTTGGGGGAACTGCGGAAGCAGTGGACTGAGTCTGGAGTAGAAACATCCAGAGCCACCGTGCACAGGCGTGTGCAGGAAATGGGCTACAGGTGCCGCATTCCCCAGGTCAAGACACTTTTGAACCAGAAACAGCAGCAGAAGCGCCTGACCTGGGCTACAGAGAAGCAGCACTGGACAAATTTTGCATGTCATTCGGAAATCAAGGTGCTAGAGTCTGGAGGAAGACTGGGGAGAAGGAAATGCCAAAATGCCTGAAGTCCAGTGTCAAGTACCCACAGTCAGTGATGGTCTGGGGTGCCATGTCAGCTGCTGGTGTTTGTCCACTGTGTTTTATCAAGGGCAGGGTCAATGCAGCTAGCTATCAGGAGATTTTGGAGCACTTCATGCTTCCATCTGCTGAAAAGCTTTATGGAGATGAAGATTTCATTTTTCAGCACGACCTGGCACCTGCTCACAGTGCCAAAACCACTGGTAAATGGTTTACTGACCATGGTATGACTGTGCTCAATTGGCCTGCCAACTCTCCTGACCTGAACCCCATAGAGAATCTGTGGGATATTGTGAAGAGAAAGTTGAGAGACGCAAGACCCAACACTCTGGATGAGCTTAAGGCCGCTATCAAAGCATCCTGGGCCTCCATAACACCTCAGCAGTGCCACAGGCTGATTGCCTCCATGCCACGCCGCATTGAAGCAGTCATTTCTGCAAAAGGATTCCCGACCAAGTATTGAGTGCATAACTGAACGTAATTATTTGAAGGTTGACTTTTTTTTGTATTAAAAACACTTCTTGTGTTGAAATGCAATGAAATATGCTAATTTTTTGAGATAGGAATTTTGGGTTGTCATGAGCTGTATGCCAAAATCATCAGTATTAAAACAATAAAAGACCTGAAATATTTCAGTTGGTGTGCAATGAATCTAAAATATATGAAAGTTTAATTTTTATCATTACATTATGGAAAATAATGAACTTTATCACAATATGCTAATTTTTTGAGAAGGACCTGTATATATAATTATTTATATAATTTTGTATTGATAAGTATACCTTTTGAAATCTGCTGTAGAAAAAAGAACTGAAAAAGTAAATAAAGTATAAAAGTACCAATAATAATACTTTTCTATAATTATTATTTTTGTAATAATCTTTTTACTGCATGCAATATGGACCTTTGATTAATCAGACTATATATGAAAGGAAGTATTGATTATTTGTTATTCACTGTTCAGGGAATGTTTAGGAAATGGACGTGCTTATCTTTTTGACTGTAGCCTACTCACTTTAGCATCTCTCACAATCGCTTAACTGTGTAGATGAAGATACGGTTTGTATGTTTCTCCAGCTGTTGTACACAGAGGAAGTGTTAAGCATGTTGCTTACTGTCTGGTCCTCTATTTCTGGTGCTGGAGATGGTGATATGCCTCAAAAATCGGTTTATTTTCTGTAAATCTGTAGTTCAGGTCTGAGGACATCAGTTTCGTATGGCTGGATCCCTCTTATAAGAAAGGTGACAAGTATTAGGAGAGTGTTGAGGAAAATGGAAGAATAGAGAACCGAAACCATTTGCTCCTCAATTGAAGGAACTGTATGAAGAAAAACGGCTTGATGAGGGATTGGTTATTTGAGCTCTTTGTCAGAGCACAGTGACTAAACATCACGAGAAAAGTACACATAACAATGACAACAGGATTCTACATAGGCTATAGTGAGTTTAGAAATGAATCAAAGAAACTCCAGTGTGAAATCAGGATGAATTATCCAGCAGTGCTTTTCCAGCTCTAAGTATTTAAAAGCTTTCATCTAACATTACGGCAGCGGATCGCATCGCAATCCTTCCACACACACACACACACACACACACAAACACGCACACAGGACGAAAGAATCAGAGAGCCGATTATGGCGCAGAATGAGGTGAAGTGGGCAGCTTAACAAGTCTGACCTATATTCACATTTAATCAGAGTCATATATGATTTACTCTGGCCTGCGGAGACACTACTCGCTTCGTCTCCTTCACTTATAGCACTTATAGACTGAAAAACACACGTTTTACAGCTTCTGCAAGGTGGGCGTCTCTCCTGAATCAAGAATGAAGGACGTGAAAAGCTGAAAGGGAATTAAAAGCTTCAGTGTTTTAATTAAATTGATTAAAATGTTTTATATATATATGATACTGTATGATTGACTAATTTTTTTCCTCCTCAAAGTATTTCATTTAGGGCAGAAAAATAATATGATGTACTCGTGGTCTTCAGATATCTGTGCTTGGAGAGGTACAACGCATACGCTCAAAACACTGCTCATCTCACGCTTGACTTTTTCTCCTCATCCGTCTGTGTTTGAAGAAAGAGGAGACTCTATGATAATTCTCTTTGTGAGACACCAAATGATATTTCTCTGACCTTTAGATATCTGAAACACGGATAACAGGCAATTCTCAGCCAATGGCCCACATCAAATGGCTTCACTTATTTCTGATAAACCACCAGAGCAGATCTGTTCTTTAAAGCCCGCCAATGACACAAGCACAATGTGAAGGGAGCGTGTGGTGTTTTTTGAGTGCAGGCACAGCTTACAAAGGTGCCAAATACCTAATGTCTGGAGGAGGGCTGAGAAGTGTGCAGTCTCAGGAGGGCTGTGACTCAGATTATTGCTAAATACAAAAAATGTATGTGTGTGTGGCTTTGTCTGCATCTGTTGTCTTGATGCTGTGAAGCAGTACATGAGCTACTGACAGGCAGACAAGCTCTGCTGACTTTAAGTGTTGTGAAGCTCAAGATTTTTTATTAGATTTAATTCAATTTAATTTTTTAATGAGATTTTATTTTATTTTTTATTTTATTTTAATTATATATTTTTAGATTATTTTATTTGAGCCTTTATTTTATTTTAATTCTATATTTTTTAAGATTATTTTATTTGAGCCTTTATTTTATTTCCTTTTTTTTGTTTTATTAAATTTTATTTCATCTATTTTATTTTTATTATTTATTTACTTTTTTATTTTACTCTTTATTTTCTTTATTTTGTTATTACATAATTTCATCATCTATATATTGTATTACATTTTATTTCATTTTTCTTTTATTTATTTTTATTACAGTTTTCTTTTATTTTAATCCATCCATCCATCCATCCATCCATCCATCCATCCATCAAACTACTCTACTCCCATCCATCCATCCATCCATCCATCCATCCATCCATCCATCCATCCATCCATCCATCCATCCATCCATCCATCCCTTATTCAAACTACTCTCATCCATTCATCCATCCATCCATCCATCCATCAAACTACTCTCATCCATTCATCCATCCATCCATCCATCCATCAAACTACTCTCATCCATCCATCCATCCATCAAACTACTAGGGCTGTAATCTCCCAGTCGACTAGTCGATTAATTGGTCGATACGTTCTGGCTCGACTAAAATTCTGATTGGTCGACTTTTTGCCGCGTTAATTTCATTACATTAATTTCATCACTAATTGCTAATGGGGGTGTTTTCAGAGCACCCCTGTTTCACAGGTAACAGTCTGTCCTCAGAACACCCCCCTTGTTTTTATGTTTTTGGATTAGCCCAACCCACTGGAGACAGATTGAAAAAATAACTACTAAGACATTGGTCTGCATCATCCATGTGGTTTGCTGAATTTAGCGTTTAATTTACTCTCAGAGTAATCTACCATGTCAAAGACATCAGGAGTGTGGCAGTATTTTATGAAAATAGAAAATAGAAAAAAAGTCGAAGGCAAAGTTTGCATATCACAGCTCGACATCAAACATGGCATATCACCTAAAAACGGTAAGCTAACTTGTCTGCGTTTAGTTGCCCCGTCTGTTTTGAGTTGCTATATGAATGAACATATCTGAATTGGCATAAAACATTGAAATATGGCAATTAGTAATAATCGTTTTATAAGTTAACTGCAGGCGCACCCGCACGCAACGACGGTAGCATCCCCCAGACACCCATACCACGGTGGAAACATTTTATGGTTCACTTTTATTATTGTGACCATTTTTTTCTAGTATTAATTATTTTATTATTTTTTTTGGAGCCTAATGCGCAATTGCGCTCTGCCCACCGTCTGTATTTGTTTTGAGCCTATGCTTTATTTTTCAGATATGCACTTTATTTTGTTTCTGCTCTCGTCTTGATCTGGTTTGTTTAATAAATATTCTTTTTTTATTAAAGTGGACAAAATAATTAGGTCAAAAAACGATTTAATATACTGCAATAGCTTACAAGTTTATTATAATAAATATATAAATATATGTTTATTTATAATTCATTTATGCGGACAAGGCTACCAAGTACTGCGCAGCTATTAATCTAACGTTTTTTTTACGTTAGAAAAAAAAAAGTCCCCCTCCCAAGTCGACTAATTAGTCGAAATTTCAGGACTTCAGTCGACCAAGATTTTCTTTGGTTGACTACAGCCCTACAAACTACTCTACTCGATCCATCCATCCATCCTTCAAACTACTCTACTCCATCCATCCATCCATCCATCCATCCATCCATCCATCCATCCTTCAAACTATTCTACTCCATCCATCCCTTATTCAAACTACTCTACTCCATCCATCCCTTATTCAAACTACTCTACTCCATCCATCCCTTATTCAAACTACTCCATCCATCCATCCCTTATTCAAACTACTCTACTCCATCCATCAAACTACTCTACTCCATGCATCCATCCGTCCATCCATCAAACTACTCTACTCCATCCATCCATCCTTCAAACTACTCTACTCCATCCATCCCTTATTCAAACTACTCTACTCCATCCATCCCTTATTCAAACTACTCTACTCCATCCATCCCTTATTCAAACTACTCTACCCCATCTGCTAACCTTCTTGTAGCTCTGTTTCAAATATTGACATTTTAATTTCCACCTCTTGTAGTTTTCAATTATCCTTGCGCCTTCAGATCCGTAGCAGACCGAAGGGTTAAGTGTATTCTGGTGTCACTGTCCAGGCTAAGGAATGTCTAAATGAGCTCATTAATTAACAGACTTGCTCTCTGTCAGCACATGAATCCACCACTTGCATTCACATTACCATCAACAGCGTCTTCCTCTTCAGCAGCTGCGGTAATGAATGATTTCCACAGTGGCCGCTCCTTTGGCACAAGCGTACCAAGAGCCGTGCCAAAGAACCCCGAGCTCCTGTTATGAAGCACAGATGAATTGCTGGTCTGACAGACTGGCGATAGATTCAGATAATTATATCATACAGTGTGTATTACAGTGCGGTTGAGTCTAACTGCGTTGAGATAGCTTTGGTGAGATTCTCTGCATTGCTAAGAAAGGGAAAAGGTTTTTGATTTTGCATGTGGAGTGGAAGAGCTATTTACGTCCATATCATAGGTCATTTACTGTGGTTGAAAGGCATATTGGGTTGTGTTCAATTTTCTGGATTGTAATTGCACATCCTTGGTCTCTAAAGTCGTGGAGTGTATCGAATTTAATTGCCTGTTAGTATCACAGGCGATTACATGCCCTAAATCCTGTTTTGTACAGGAAGAAAACGGTTTTACTTGTAGTAAATGCTTTTGTACAATCTCTTGCCTAATTGTTTTGCAACTTCTTGATCCCCAACAAACTAAATATTCCCAGTTTCTGCATAATTTATCTGCTGTACGCTGCAGAATGCTCACTGTTTAGACCTAAATATTGTGTTAATAATGCAGTCTCATTTGGCAACACGGTCATGGACAACACAGAACCCAGTGTACATATGCATATTAATGTGGTAATGAATAATTAATGAATCTAGAGGTTGATTAGCTGTCAGGTTCATGGGTGGATAACAAATCAGTAGGGGGCAAAGTTGTTTAAGTGAGGGTAAATGCACATTAGGGGATCCATTTGAACCAATTTTTAGTGAACTGCATGTTGATACTGTTGGAATAGCATCATTTTTTTTTTTTGGGGTGCACGATGGCTAATGGCCGATATCTATTAATGCTGTTTGAATGTGTTCTTATAGTAGGGGCTAAATGTCTATCAATGTATTTGTTTATTTTGTATACAATTAATTATATATGATTTATAATTAAAGAAACAAATTATAAAATATTGTAACATTTTATATTGCTATTATTATATATAGTATTCTAATATTAATATATTCTATAAATTATTTCATAATTGCTAATGTATTATATATTTGAGTATTACTGTGATTTTGACTTTGAAAGCAGTTTTTTATTTTCATTCTGGAAGAAAAAATATTTGATCCGTACAATATGTATTTGTGTATTTTGTATTCAGTTTAATTATGAAGTTTACAATTAAACACAATTAAATAAATTATATTTGTGTCATTATTATTATTATTATTATTATTATTGTTATTATTATTTTATATATTATTTAAAGATTTTTATGTACAGGTCCTTCTCAAAAAATTAGCATATTGTGATAAAGTTAATTATTTTCCATAATGTAATGATAAAAATTAAACTTTCATATATTTTAGATTCATTGCACACCAACTGAAATATTTCAGGTCATTTATTGTTTTAATATT